>JACYFF010031956.1:42597632-42694426 GCA_017589665.1 Selenicereus undatus | reverse complement strand
TTAGATATTAAGATCCCTCCTTGGTTTGAGGCCATAGAGGTGCATCATAAAGTCATGGTTATGTACCTATTTATAGGACATACAGTTAGATAAAGGGATTTGTTATAATCAATCCCTTCAGATGGGAGTTCACTGTTATCAAAGGTGATATAGGTCGAAGATCTTTCGGTGTTGAGGAATCCTAGTAACTCTTCATATGTGATTCTGGATGGGATTAGTATCTTTTCCAAGGATTTAGGAGCACTCGGCTATAATGAAAACACGACATTAAGAGTACTTGGTTATATTGTGTGAGCTAAGGTAGCCTAAATACTCTCCCTAATCGCATAAAGTGGTTGGCATCTTCTTAAAGGTTTTGTCCTACTTAACTTGAGTTATTTTCATGGAAATGATTGGTAAACGCAAACATCTTCTATGTCACCACCCCAAATCCATTCACTTCATGAGTGATAAGGTCAATAGGGTCGAACTCTATGTCTTCATAGGTGATGTGTAAGACAGTGCTACATGGATTACCTTTATTATTTAGTTTAGGAACTAGAGATGTTTCATTGCCAATGATGCCTTGGGTTTCATTTTTTAGGGCCCAATAATTATCGGTTGGATGTCCATAACCATGATGATAGTGGCAATAAGCATTAAGGTCCTAAGCCTTAAACCTTTTTCTCCAATGGGCTCAGCGAGTAGCCCAATAGGTTTTATGATGCCTTGACTTTCCAGACATTTGAAAGCATCCAATGGTCCTTTTACATTGATTTTAGCATTGACTGATATAATGGCCTTTTTATCTTCATTACAGTAACCTTTATTATTGGTGTAACTAGGCTTTAGCTTTTGTTGCATGCTCATGTCTTTTAACATGCCAACTTGTTGTAATTATGCTAAGGTCCCAAGAACTTTAAACTTTATATGCCAGCGACAAGAGAATTGCAAATTCTTTGTGATCATATAGAACTATTCTTTTTCTATAAGCTTATTAATTTCTAGTATTGCTTTGGCATTCCATTGGGCCAAGTAGTCAAGGAAACTCTCTTTTTCTTCTTGTTTAAGGAGTTCAAGATCTTGGATGGGAGATGTAAGTTTGATATTATAAGCACATTGGGATAGGGACTCCTTTGTTGTACATTTCGATGTATTAATCTTTTCTGCATTGAAGGAGTGATATCAATTTCTTAGCAACTACTGCCAAACTTAAGGGGAAAATATAAAGAAAGAGTTCTTTTGAAGTTCCTTTTAGACTCATGAAATTAATTAAAATCCTTCAATGGGAAATGGAGTTACCAATGCCATTGACTTTAAGACTTTCAAGTGAGGTGAATTTATGTAGTAATGTCCTTTTAGTGGATGGCATGAATGGAGTAGTGTCAACTTAGTCTCAAATTTTGCCTCTAATTGGGCCAAAATTCGATCCACATTAAGATGATTATCGTTAACATACATGGTTGTGGACTAGAATAGGTTGTTCCAAGACTAGTTCTAATAATCGGATAAGCCTACCTATGCTATCTCATGTCTAAGACTGGGCCTGTCTTGCTTTCCTAAGTGCCAAGGAATTTAAGAAAAGGAAGATAGAAGGAAAGGATAGAGTTGCCAATTTTAGAAAAGACTCTAAACTAAAAATAGACCCATAGAAAGGAAAAACCCTAATGTCCTAGCTCCTTTGAAAGGAAAAGAACAAAAGCGAAAAAAAGGGAATGCAAATAATGAAAGATCAAAGATCTGCCTTACATCAGATTGTTCTAGATTGGGTGGATGGACATAGGTCATAAGACACAAATACAAACACGAGGAGGAGTGATTGCCAAGTAAATATGTAGCAAACATGTATACGAAAGGATTTCCTAATCGTAGGTCCCAAATTTGACAAAATTTAAGTTGTGCTTAGGTTTTTAGTCAAAAGAGAGGCTTATAACACGAGGTGTGGGATGGGTTTATACGATGGCCAGTTCCTCTAATGGGTTGCTAAGACGAGTATCACAAGTGGGATGACCGTTGAGGGCAACGCCCAACCGAATGTATCTAAGGGGTTCCTGATGCTAAAGGTGAATGTTCAAAATCCTATGTGCGCTATGGGAGAGATTAGGCCCCTTATAAAATAGGTCTAACCTATAGAGCAAAGTAGCTACCTAGAAAAAATATTATTAAATTTTTTATTAAAAAAAACAATTCAATTATAAGCCTTTCAAGCAGTATGCGCATTCCAAATTCAAATAGAGACATTTATGATACCATTCCAAATGAAGCTAGGGATTTAGTTTACAAGCATCCCAAAATGATGTAAAATGTTCAAAAAAAATTTCAAAAGAAAATCATTTACGAAGACAATTTGCTTTGAGACTTAGAAAGCAATTCTTTGATGAAATTTCTTACAAGATTCTTTTAGGGACAAAACAGCTTTCAAATGAGTCAAGAAAAAATCGAAAGATTCAAACTCCTAAACAATATGGCATGCATTTTTTTCTTTGGAATTTTACTGTTAGATGAACATAACTCCATTTGTGGTTGTAATGTTTGTCAAAATGTGTGTGCATTCAAAAAATAGAGGCCTATACTTTTAATAGTGAAAATTAGCCACAAAACAGTGAAGGTTTAACACATGATGGGCTAGAAGCCTATTTCCCCTTCAAGCTTCACAAAGAAAAATATGGGCTAGCCTGATACAAAAAGAGAAAAGAAAAGAGAGGAATAAAAGAGTTTGACTAAAAGAAAAAGGATTTATCAATGGCTTGGAGCATAATTTACATAAAAAAGAAAAGTACAAACAAAGAGATACATAATTTTACAAATTAAGCAACTCATCATACTAAAAGATTTGGATCCCACAGTAGCATGAAAAAGGAAATCATGCAAAAAAGTTGACAATGTGTAGACTTAGCGGCAAGCTGCTGGGAGCCAGCGGCAACCTACTTTTTGCCAAAGGGTTGGCATTTTCTGCAGAGTTATGGCGATTGATGATGATAAAAGTTTGGCCACCCCTTCCTTGTTTTCTACATCTTGTAGTGAATTGAGCCCCCTTGAGATAGTTTTCTTCTTCTTTTCAAGTGGGATAGGTGATTTTGAGAAGTTGAATGTGTGGTCCAAAAATTTGTCTCCCTTTGAGGTGAAGGGATTTCAGTGTTTTGGGTTAAGCTACTTTGTTTCTATAAGGAAAGTGACGTTTAACCCTAATCTAATCTACAACGCTTCTGTGCTTTGGGATCCTACTGTCCCTAGATTTCTCCTAGGATAGGGAGATATGCCCTCTAGTGGAGCAATTTACTGCTCTTTTAGGTTCTTTTGAGCCTATGATGATTATAATTCCTTCTTTAGAGGCAGATTGCTCCTATGTCATCCAAAATCCACTTGTATTGTAGTGACGAAGGCTATGGACAGTCATGACACTTATCTTGCATGGATCGCTCATCGATTTTTGCTTGGATGGGGAGGACTATCACTCTAAAGAGGGGAGTAAAAGCCCTTGCTTTTTGTCGTATGAATAGGTTCTTATTCATTAGCAAGAGAGGTTTGGCTTGTGTGGTGCAACTTATAGAGGAGTCTTTAAAGGGGTACTCTGACATGCTCATTTTTCTTACCAAGGCAATATTGTGCTTGGATGGCCTTAGTGGCAACCCTAACAACAATCTAAGGGGAAGCCCCCTTTCTTTGCTAATAAACTTTCAACCCTTTTAGTTGGTCTGTTTCCATTTTCTTTCTTAATGGAGATTTTGACTTAGTTTTCTTGTGTTGAGATCCGACTCTTAGGGTGTTTTTGCCACATATGTCCTAGTTTTCAATTCGAAATATAAGCCCAAGAAATACACCATGTGCAAGCGTTCTTACGAGTGTGGTAATGCTGAGGCATGGATAATCTTCTTTCAACATGAAGGGACCTAGATCTTTTAGGACATCAAATGGAGACACATTCAAGGCTTTAAAGTTCCAAAGAAAGGTAGGAGTTATTTCCTTATCTTAGGGCTTAGGAGTTCTATTTATGCCTTTACTAATATCACTTGCCTCGCCTGATGGGCCTTAGACAAACCGTTCCAAGTTATGACTATGTTTCTCATGTTGTTTATGCTTAACTCTAAGGTTCACAAAGTGCTGGACTCAATTATGGCTCAAGCTCTTGTGGATGGCTAGGTCTATCATGTTGACCACTCCATTTGTGAGCTTGGCTTATCTTGAATGAACAAAGGCCATCCCTCCTCAAGAGAATGCAATGGTGAGAGGTAAAGCTAGAGTCCAGCCATAAAATGCTTAGAAACTTGCAAAAGTGATGCTTAAGATGAGCAAAAACAAGAGGAAGGAAGCTCATAAGCTTATATGAGTAACGAAGCCTAATGAAGGCACAGACAAGAATGCAAAAGAGGGGACTAGATGGAATTATTTTTTTTACCCATTTATGTCATCTTTCAAGTATTTTTAAGATTTTAGTATGCAGATTAAGACCCATATTAGGATATTAGAACTTTAATTTCAGTACTTAATTGATGTTGTAATGGACTTTCCTATTAATATTAATGAAGAGCTTAATATTACCAATATGCCAAGATATAGGTATATTGCGCTTTTGTTTGATTTTACGACCTTGTATGGGGCCACCTTTATTATTTTTCATTTTTTTTTTCTTGTGTGTAAGAATTTTGACCTTATATGGGTCTCAAGAGCAAAGTGGAATAAATTTATGATAAAATTACTATGCACCAAGCGCCTTGGCTGCATTGGGCTAGTAGTAGGCAACTATGTCTGGATTTTGACTTTTTATGAAAAGTTTTAAAAACTGAAGCATTTTAGTTGATACATGTTGAAAGTTGAGTGTAGCCTTAACCATTAATGTCCATTAGAACGGTAGCTCTCCCACTTGGAATTTCCTTGAGAAAGAAAGGGTCTTTCTCTCACTGTTTAAATTTTCTACGCAGTTGGTGACAAGAATCCTAATTTCTATCCTAATTTATTTTAAGTTATTATATACTTTTATGTTTCTTGTTTTCACTTTTGAGCTATAGGCTTAGGTCTATTGATGTTGTTGCAGATGAGGTACCGTATCAAGTCTTTTTTTTTATTAATGTCGGTTAATAATTCATGTTAGACTTGTATCAAATCTGTCTCATATACTTGGCCTTCTAAGGTAACCCAAAGTGAAGGAATTTGTATTTCTACAGGTAAAGCAACTCTCTAACCCATGCGTAAGTAAAAAAGGAACTGATGGATTATCTAACGGATATCTAACCCCCACAATGCGAATGGCATGGTATCAAGCTTATGATTGGACTTTTCGTCGTTATATTAGTTTGAATGTTTTTTATTTTTCTTATTTGTGGCTTCTACTATGCCGTTAGTTTGCAGTCTACATGTAGTAGGCTTCCTATGCTCAATTTTGCATTTCTTATATGGGATACGGTTTCATTCTTCGGGTGGGATCCTTAATCGATTAAGATTTCATGCCTACAAATTATTTGATTAATTAAGAATTTAGCTAAATGTTTAGATGTCAGTTTAGCATAGGATGTGGCTTCAACCCATTTGGTGAAATAAACTATGGCTATCTATGGCCATTACTCCCTTTACGAGTGATTTTTCTTATATTTTCTGTTCCCCACATTGAGAACCACTAGGGAGAGGTGAAAATGTACAACAATGAAGGGGAAAAATGTTGGAGGCTTGCATGTTTTTGGCACTTTTCACACTTTCATATCAATCGGAAGTAATCTTTTTCATTAGTTATCCAATAATTACCTTGGTGTTAGACTTTCTTGGATAGATGTATCAATTCATATGTGCGTCATGGTCTCCAGTTTGAATTTCTCTCATAAAGTTATGTGTTTCTTTTGTGTCCGCACATTCAAGGTTAATCTCATATGTTGTTCAGATCCCCTTGTATAATGCTTTGTATTGACCACAAATTAGAATACAATTCGTAGTAATGCTTGGTGAATTGTTTTAGGTTTAATCTAGAGGGTATTATCCTATTAAAAGATGTGCTAGGATATCTTTATACCAAGGACTATCATGTAGATTGTCGACTTGCATTTCCAACCAATAGGCATGTTAGTTTTGCCTATCTATAGTTATGCTCAGTTCAATTCCATCTTTTTGCATTGAAATCATATATGCTAGTTTTGCTATAGTGAATGCAAATTGATTTTCTTCTACTAGGAGATATGTGAATTACTAATCTTCGAAGTGTTCTCTTATCTTTACCAGATGTGTTTGATAGAGTACCATGGTCTCATTGTTTTCCATCCACCATCCCATGATTTGGTTGATAATTAGGTTGGAATCTTGGTAAACATTTAAATTTTTAATGTGAAAGACACGCACAACTTGCATTCTGATGATGCATGCTTCATACTTGGCGGCACTATTGGTGACTTCAATGTCCAAATTTATTGCAATAAGTATATGTGCCACTTTTCGCGAGATGAGGAGCATGCCTATGTCATATCCATTTTTATTTGAAGCGCCATCAAAGTACATTTGCCAATTTTCATTGTCAATAAAGAAGATGCTCTTGTGGGGGATGTCATATTCCTATTCTAACACAATGCTTCCTTTTATTGACTGTTAGCCTTGGATTTCAAGTCATATTTAGATAACAACATGACCCAACCAGAGATCTAACCATGAAAATTGTCGATATGTAACGGGGTTATTATGCCATTACCTTAATATGGTGATTAAGCAATGCCTCAATGCCTTAGCCCCCTAAACTAACGCTAAGCACATCTTTTCGACTACTTAGTATTGATTCACATACTCATGGAACTTCTTACTTAAGTAGTAGATGACATTTTCCATTCCTTGGTAGTCTTGACATAGCATTTTCCCATGGCGGTGTTAGTAGTGGTAAGATACAGTGGCAAAGGTTGTCTAGGTTTAGTAGGTTGTGGCACACATTGCATCCCATACAGTTTGATTACTTTTTTGTGGTTTTCTTAATATGGATTTATATATCATTGTCAATTTGGAGATGACACCAGTAATATATCATACAAAACCTAGAAAGCTTGTTGTCTCTCTATCATTCTTAGGCGATAGAATTTCTATGATTGCTTTTATTGTGGAGGCTCTTTATTCCTTGCAAGCTCACACACATGTTGAATTTTCTTAGTCTTTCAAAGAATTTATTCACAGTGTGATTGCTCATTTTGTGTTTTCATTTCACAATCATGTCGTTCTTGTAAACCTTCTCCTTGCACATCATGTCTAGTCGGGTTGAATTCGTGTTCGTGTCAAACTTAAACGAGCTAAGAAATCCTCAACCTGAATCTAACCCTTTTATTAACTGGGTTGAAAACCTTGACCTGTAGCCATTTATTTTTTAAATGGGTTAACCTGAAATTTGCCTATTAACTTTTTCAATATGAACGGGTCATGTTCAGGCTATCCTATTACCTATTTATCCACTTAATATTTTAACTAAAATTGATTGTCGAGCATTATCAATCAAATTTTTGAATTTAACATAATGCAAATAATGTCCTTGATTCACAAGAAACACAATCACAAAACAAATATCAACTTGATTAAAACCAACATTTTCACAATTCCCCTAAAAAGTACATGGTAATTGGGCAAACATGTCAGCTTATTTAATCCATTAATTAAACGGGTTAAATAGGTATTTTTTTCATGTCAAAATTCTCAACCTAAACCTAATCCAATTAAGTAAATGAGTTAAATGTGTCAACCCATTTAATTAAATGGGTTGAAAATTTTTACCCAAACCCACTTAATTTCGTGTTCGGTTCAGGCCGGCAGTCATGTCGGATTAACTTTTGACAGGCTAAGCTGAATGGGATATCATTCTAGCAGTAGTTGCCCCATTGTGTGATAAAATCTAGTCTTTTCTTAATCCTCTATGGTCATTTTGATTTGATTATAACCCACATAGCCATTGATGAAGGACAAAAGTTAGTGCATTGCGGTGTTATCTACCAGAAGGTTTGTGTTATGCTAGGAGAAGTCATCTTTTGGGATAGCTTTGTTAAGGTCTCTAAAGTCGACACACATTCTAACCCCCCTACCTTTCTCGGGAACTAAAACGATGCTAGCAACCCACTTTGGACAATATGAGACCCTAAGGAATCCCCGTATCTAACTAATTTTGTACTATTATTATTTTGAGAGCCCATTTTAGTTTCAGTCTTCTTACGTTTAGTTTTCACTTGACAGGCTTGGCATTAGGGTATAAAGAGATTTTATGGTTGGCAAGTTCGCTATTTATTTCCGTTTTGTATTTGTAATACCATGCAAATATATCTTTAAATTCAATGACCAATAAAGTGAATTCTTCTACTTCTTGATTTAATGATCTTCCAAGTTTTAATTCCTTTAGTTCTTTTGTTCCTACGCTTATAACTATGATTGCTCCCAAATTGAAGTTTTATTTTCCTGTTTGTCAATTGTCTTGATTAGTGACTGGATGCCCGCAAGGGCACGGGTTTTGTAATTTAGTAAAGATATCGTTCCCACGAAGACCAATTGTAATGTATTGAGTTTTGTCGTATAAAAGTGCTAAGCACACAATTTCAGTAGAGAGTTTGAATGACACTATAACCTAATTGGAAAATTCAATCAATTAAAAACATCTAGGATTTGTTTCACCTTGTAAAGATGTGGATCAATGAAATATATATCATATGTTTGATCAATAACGGGAGATTGAAAGGGGTGCAATCACATTTAGACTTCAATTTTTTTTCGAAATAAACTGAATTGCCTAAACTAACCAGTCATTCTTTCAAATGTCATTGTTTAGTCTAAGCTATAGATTTTTTATTGCTAAAGGGTCCTCTCAACAAGCGAATCTCTTTTAAGTATTACTAAGCCAAGTCCCATCTTGTCGATCAAGTAACAAGTTTACCTTTTATTCCTTCAGTTAACTATTTAGAATTAGCAAATGAATTTGGTAAAAATTCAATCACAATAATTTCACGCAAAAGATAGAATTCAACCAATCCCAATCAAGAACAAGCACAACTAAATAAAGTTGAAAGAGTCCAACATCAATACTTGGCTAACAATCCCTAAATTGAAAAAACTACTCACACATGTTTAAATTAACAAAACTAAACAGAGTTTGAGAGAAGAAAACTTAGCGTAACTGAAGATCCTTCACGGGTTTCCCAACTTTACAAGGGCTCCAAAATAGCAAGTCACCACTTCAACACTCATACTCAAAGCTACTAAAATCTAAACTAAACTTAGAAAAAACGGAAAGAAATGGAAAAACTAGAGAGAAGGAGTTCTCTTTGTTGCTGTGTGTGCCTTTTCTACTATGAAAATAGCTCTATTTAAAGAAGAACACAATCAGACTCAACCACACGATGAAGGAAAACAAACAAACTTGCAGTTATGGCCTCACCATGGACTATGGCCTTCACCACAGACAGTCTGTGGTGAGCTCTACCTCGATAATCTTCTGTTCATTATTCCTTCCACGGGCATAGTGACTTGGGGGTGTCCATGGAGAGCCAAATTACACTCAATTATGGTCAACTTTGGGGTAAAATGGTCTAAAAACCTACAAAACATAGAAAAGAACCATACCCCAGCGTAAAACCGAAAAATGAGTATAATTATAACATAAAGCACATAATTCTCCCTAAAAATGACACAAAATGACCTCAAAATACTTTGCACTTTAAGGACATATCAAATTTTCCCATGCTTAAACTATTGCTTGTCCCCAAGCAATCATGAAACTAAGGCTAAAAGTATGAATAACCTCCTCAGGAAGATATCAATAGCAAAATCAATAACCAAATCAACCCAAGAAGTTCAGTCGAAAAGTTTTGAAAATTCTTACTGACAAATAAGAGAAGGAAATTTTCAAAAAAGGTAAGAACCATCACATAAAAATATTAAAGCAATCACTGAAATCAACTTAAACAATCATATCGGTATATTACAATAAGTTGAGCTTAGAAGAACAAATAGAATCTTACTTTATGGATGAGACACTCATTACTCATGTGTTTAAAAGAAAATGCAGTTCTCTCAAATCTAATTCCATAGAACCAAATCAACCATAAGCTTGATAAGACTCTCTAATTCGCCACCACTATAAGGCAAAACACATAAGGCAATCATGAGGACTTTGAAGGGTTGGAACGGGGCCAATGGGTAAAGGTAAAGAGGAAAACAACATTTTAGAATTTGTAGAGTTAAAAGCCAAAGACAAAAAGCATAAACCATCATTTCCCAACTAATGCATATTCCTCAAAATATCAACAACATCCCCAAGCGTTGTCACAAGAAAAAGTGCCTAAACGTATAAAACCAATCCCAAATTCTCTTATTGCATCATTTTTTCTGGTTTTTTTTCTTCTTCTTCTTCATTTTCTTTGTTTTGTTTCCTTTTGTTTGTGTTTTTTTAAACATATACACATTTTTTTTTACACACCTTTGGTGTGCTTCACTTTTTTTTCTGTTTTTGAAAGAGGAGGATAATGGCAAAGGAAACTATGCACTTCCAACACTTTTCTTGCAACTCACAAAACATAATCTAATCGACTTTGAAGGGAAAAATAAAGCATGAATCCCTTATCAAATCCAACTAAACCATAATATTCATAAAAGATTATTATCCATAAACTACTGCCAATCAACTATGAAAACTCTATAGCCTTGGCTAAAAGGGTAAGACATATGTGTGTGGCTAAAGATAATAATATAGGTTCTCCTTAATAAATATGGTAAAGGCTCAAAGAGGTAGCAATGGATAAATTATTCACATAAGGGTGGCTATTTAGGCAACATAGCTCATAAAGTCAAAGAATGCCTCAATCATGTTGCCTAATGTGCATGCTAAATGTGGTCTTGAACAAGAGTCGAAGTAAGTTATAGAGACTTAAAATCTAGGAGGAGTCACATATGAAAGGAAATATGAGACTAAATTGATGAGTTAGTCTATTCAAGCTCAAAATATTATAGGACAAAGCTCATCTAGCTCTTTGAATTTCATATGCCAAATACCCATGCCAAGAATCATTAAGCAAGCAACTCATATCTACTGTGAAGGTCAAAACATGAAACATAATTCGAAAACATAGAAATAAACATTTTATTTAGAAATGGGCCCAACAAAAAGGGTTAAAATAGCAAAAGAAAGCCACTTAATCTAAAGACTCATCATCGGAGGACTCACAAGCTTTTAGTTTTTCCTTTTTTTTTTGGTTTTGGTTTTGTTTTGTTTTTTTTTTTTAACTTTTGTTGGTTTTTACTAAGCCTAAAATGCAACTAATAACTAAAGTGTCAAAATAAAACTAAAATGAAGAAAGACTCCTGGAAAAATAAATGATAAACTACAAATGTAAACTAAGCCTAAATGCATGACCTAAAAAACACAAAAGTTTTCACACATCCACAACACACATATAGACAAACACAAACAACTATAACAATTCCCCATGTTTGGATTACGCATTGTCCTCAATGCCAGTATAAAACTCCAAAAGGGAGGGGGAGAGGCGGAGGAGAGGAAAGATGATGAGACTGTTAAATTTGTTTGTCTCGCCAAGCCTCTAAGCAGGCCTTAAGTCTTGGAAACATTGGTTTTGAGAGGCAATTACCTCATGGAGCTCATCATGGCGATCCTGAACAAAGCCCCGGAGTGATGCATGCTCAGTTTCTATATAAGCTCGTAAAGAAGCTTGCTACTCTTGAAATTACCGGAAGGCAGCAAGCAAGTTAGGATAGTCATGAGAGGATGATGGTTGGGAGGAACTAGAACCCCTAGGGTGAGGAGGTGAAAGAGGTGGGGTAGGTCGTGCCAACCCTTTATCACCATGTAAAAAGTATCAATTGACTCAGTTTAGAAGAGAGGTGCGATCAACATTTAGGAGAAGCATGAGTCGGTTCCCAAGATAAATCCAACAAATACGCCCACCCTCAACCTTACAAAATTTCATTTTTTCAAAAGCGGTCAAGTTCAACCGTTCTGAACTTGCAACTCTATCTTCGAGGTTTGATTCAACTTCAATCAACCTAGCGATGGGCGTAATGAGGTCCCCGATGACAATCCTATGTGCAAAACTAGTGGTTACATTATATAACTGGTTAACTAAGAATGACCCGAGGCCAATCCGGTCACCTTCAATCATGCTATAAAAATAATATAATTCAAACAGACGAGGCACATTTAAACTATCCTCCTAGGCACACAAACCATAAGTTAATAACCATTGGGCCACACGAATACGACCAGTTTCTAATAACCGTGCCTTTGGAATAACTAGTGTCATACCGATAATCCCTAAAAATTTTATATCAAAAGCATTTTGATTGAATTCCTTAGGTACATGGCAGTATGGGAGGTCCATACTTGGTGAAAAACCAAATATACTCTTAAAGGAACTCAGATTAAGCTCATAAAACTCCCTATTAAGATAAAATGAAGTATAGCCTTCTGGACATCAAGTGCCACTTGTGATCTCAACATGCAATGTGCTTACGAACTCAAGTGTGAGGTCCCAATAGGTATGGTCCCTAGTTTCTAAAAATTGACCCATCCCACTCGGAGCTAACAACCAACGAATATCATCGAATAATCTCAAACAACTCAACACATCTTCATCATAATATTGAGTAGCTACTAAAAGGTTACTACTCAAAGCATTATATTTAGCAATGCGTTTAAGGTTAGTTAAACTAAGGGGGTGCGGAATGTTACCTCGGTTTCTCATAGTGGTCGATGTTCGGGAGCTTCGGGGAGCTCATTGTGGGGCATGACTTGAAGTGTCAGCTTCTTGTGTGGTTCTTGCCTTCTTCTTTGGTGCTATAGTAGTGATAACGGGATGGGAAAAACTTGAAAAATTAAACTAAAAAGAAAATGAGAAGAAAAAATGCTAGAAAATGAAAAATTTGAGAAAAGGAGAGTAAATGGTGAAGAACTACGGAAGAAAAATGGAAATTGGAAGAGTAAAAGTGAAAAATAGAGTTGTGAAAGTTGTGGGTATGGAGATAGGAAAAATGGGAGAGAAAGAAGGCTTGAAAGTGAAAAATAAAGGGAGATATGGATTTAAGGTGAAGAAAGTAAGTGAAAAGGGCGAAAATTTGATGGATTTTGGTGAAAAATTGAAGGTATAAGGGAAGTGGTGATGGAGGTTTTAGAGACAAAATGAAGCGTTTGGAGAGAGAGAAGTCTCGAGTTTGAGGAAGAAGATGAAAAGAATGGGGGTCAAAGGGGCCTTGAGAATCCTTGACCGCGGATGCAGGGCTCACCATACTATGATGTTGGCCATGAACTGTCCATGGTCGGCTTTGGTCCCGGATTTTTTTGTTCTTTCCTCTCTTTTCTTTCTTTTTCTTTGTGTTATAGCCTTCAAGGACCGTGGTGGTGTCCATGGAGGTTCTAAAAAACCTCTTATTATGATTTTTATAGTTTTATTAATTTCTAATGAAGGTTCTAAATAGTGAAAAACACAAAATATAATAAAAAAGGGTACATAAAAAAAAAGAAAAAAACACTTGGGTTGTGTAACGGCCCGAACTTAAAACTCGTGCTAGCTACTTTGAATTATGCTATTAATAAATTAGTTAAGTTGGGCGCTGCATTTTAATTTAACATTTTTTATATATGCATATATGTTTATGCAATTGTAGGTTCAAATGGCAAGGTGGCCTTAAAATGAATTTATCACACTTCCAAATAACCGATTCAAATATTAATAAAGATTTGAACGATAACTAAATGAAAATTAACCCACTTACTATTAAATGGGTAAGTAAAATAATAATAATAAAAAAAATACATAATAATAATATGTATATATATATATATATATAAACATAGCAACAAAAAAATAATATTAGTAATAATAAGTGAAACTATAACTAAAAGAGTGCGAGGAGTAATAATTAAATACTGTTTAGTCAAGAAAATTTACCCAAAAATACATATATGCATGAGGAAAAAAAATATATCAAAACAAAATAGTAGAAAGGAGAGTAGATGATGATATGATAAGGATCAATTTACCAAAAAAAATCTAGCTTCCTTTAAGTTGTAATTTACAAAAAAAAAGGAAAAAGGAAAAGGAAAACTAAAAATTAAAATAAAACCACAACCTACACTTCCCCCCAATTTTCATGACCCCCCAGAAACGAACCCCTTGTTCTGCCTCTTGCAGCCAGCCAAGGCGCGCCCCAGCCACATTGTTTGTTGACTGCCCAACGTCGCTGGTGTGCCGCCCAGTATCACTGTCCCAACCATCCCTTTATCCATCTCCTTGTGTGTGTGTGAAGTGGGTTGAGAGGTGAAACCGTAACTCTCCCTTAGTTCAAGTCTTGATGTTTACGCTTAAATTTTTGTAGTAAATGATGTAATTGACATTGATGAGCATTTATTTGTAAATTTCTTGGACTATTATGGATGTTTGGATTGAGTTGTGAATTGGAGGAATTAGGAAGAGTGTGGTGAGTGAGGATTTGGGGTTGAATGTTGATTTCAATTTGGTTATGCCTAGCTAATGATATGTCAATGAATTTTAGTGAGCATTTGAAGGAAATTGAGGTGAAATACAAGTGTTGGATGGATATGTGGTTGCCATGGATGCAGTGGGTTGGAGCTTGGGGTTCGCTAAATTTCACATGTAATTGCGTTGCCTCAATGATTTTAGATGAAATTTTAGTGGTCTTTGAGTGGAGATATGGAGGAGTATGCATGTGTGTGGTATTATCATGGATGTGGGGATTAAGGGTTTACGGCTTGAATGAAATTTAAATTGATTATATTGAGTTAGTAAGCATACCATGTATAAGGTTCATGTATGTAAGCATACCATGAACTTAATGGTCAAGGAAGACAGTGGAGTAGAGGAAAGAAAAGAAATGAGATCATGTCGAAGTTTGCAATTCTTAAGCTAAAAGTGAAGTTTAATTAAATTACAACGGTATTAAAAGAGTGATGATTGTGGTTTGGGATATCAAGAATTTCTAGCTAATGGAATAGTGGCCTAATGTAGAAATAATGAGGTATGAATTAGTAAAAATTTGGTTTTAAAAGGGGATGACTAGGAGATTAGGTGAAAAAATAGAGGGAGATCGGGTTGGAGCTAATTAGAGTGGATTTTCATTAGCGTCACTTTAGGCTTAAATCAAGAGCATAAAAAGAGACATATATGCAACTCGACATAAGCTAAGATGTAACAATGACTTTCATACTTGAACCCTAGACCAAGCTCTCAACATCACTGATATGAGGGATGAACTGGCCCAACAAAAATGGGTCAATGGCTAAGAATAGTTTGCTATTAAAAACTTAGCAATGATTAAGATAATAGGCATAATAATAATAGTAATAATAATAATAATAATGATAATAATAGCAACAAGAACGATGTTAATTCTAGCAACTGAGGCAATGTAAACGATATTAACAAGCTATAATAATAATAATAATAATAATAATAATAATAATAATAATAATAATAATAATAATAATAATAATAATAATAATAATAATAATAATAATCTAAATGGTAGCGACGATAACGTAGGTATCAACAATATAAGGTGAGTCACATTGCTACGTCACCATAAGATTCATTAAAACAAGCGTGAGCAGTATTAAAGAGAGGGGCGACAAAAAAAAAAAAAAACCAAGTTAACAACAATTGTCTTACTAATAATTAAAAGAGAGGTCTAGAGATTTAAATTATTCAATCTGAAATTTCTTAATTCCCCACTAATAAAAAAATTACATATTTGGAGCAGAAATGAGGCCACATCTATCACTTCAAGCTGCCCGCAAACAATTTTCACTAAACTGCAGAGAGGCTTTCAAAGATCAGGTACGTACATTGATTGTGCTCTTCGAAAACTCACTTGTCTCTCATCTATGCAAAGTCAATATAATGTTCACATAATGAATCATTTTATGCAATGTTTTGTCATCTAAGTAAGTGGCTCCATCAATTATCAATCATCTTGGCTTTTGCCCTTCAATTTACTCGTGCAGCTACTACTTAGGCTTTTCGATCGGTCTGGGAGGTGTGCACCTATCTCAAGATCGCTTCAGATGTCAATTGGGGTCCACTTTTAGATAATAACCGGAAAATCAACTTTATTTCACATTCTCTCTCTCTTATTTGTAAAACAAAATATTTTCAAATGTTGGCCTAACTAATTAAGTACAAAACTTATTTTACAGCATAGGCATGTATGCTGAGCTTCGACTCATTATTCGAATGCTTTGTGTTTTCTGTTTTAAGTAAGGGATCAATGAACAGTCTTCCTAAACTTATTTTACAGCATAGGCATGTATGCTGAGCTTCGACTCATTATTCGAATGGTTTATGTTTTCTGTTTTAAGTAAGGGATCAATGAACAGTCTTCCTCTTGGCAAGCCACAAGGTAGCAAGAAATGAGTGAGAATTGCAGTTTTTGCTGAACGTTAACTAGCCAGTGCTCACAGTGATTTATAGGCTAGCACCCTATAGATTTGCTTATTGTTTATTCTTTTGAACTTTGGGTTGATAATGCTTGGTATTGGTACACTAAGTTATCACGTGTATTATGAAATACACAAGTTGACAAATGTTTGTTTTGTTTCCAAAGTTTAGTAAATTAGGTGATTACGAGGGTAACATAGTATTACAAGTAGTTTTAGGTAGCCTTGTTCCATCACCGAATGGCAGTAATGCCTCCAGTCAATAGACTTTCACTACAATCCATAAGTAAATAAGTGATTAAGTTATATTAATCAGGCTTTATATCTTGGGGGCATTATGGTTGTGGTATCAGACCGTGGTTAACGAATCACTGTGAGTTGTAGGACGTTTGAGAGTTAGGTTGTTAGCATTCAGACAAAAAGATGATTGATCGTAGTAGTGATAAGGATGAGGGGGACGGTGGTTCCTCCGACCCTGGTTACAATCAATTTCAGGATCGTTAGAGTTGAACCGCTCATTTTTGTTTAAGCTTTGATTTTTGCTACTACACGTCGTACGCCTGGTGCAGGGACATATTCTTTTTACATTTCACCTGTATATAGTATACCTAGATGCAGTAGGGGAATATGTCAGAAATCCCAACTAAAATGTGGGAGATGCTAACATGATTTATGACAATATACCCTTTTAGTGGTCTTTCCATATATGTATATGCAATAAATGTAATGTTTGAGTTAAGTGTGCTTTGATTCTGTAGGATTATTGCTTTATCATAACGTCATGTAAATTTAGACAATAAACTTTGTTTATGTGATTCAATATGTCAAAGTCTATAAACAACAATTTGAATAGCAATGAAAGAGAGACTCAAAGTTCAGGCAACTAAGCAAGCGAGAATCCCCAGCAAAACCCTAGTGGAGGTCCAATGGTAGCTCTAGAAGTTTCCGGCCACAAGGAAGGTCCAAATTATTGAAAAACATTAAGTAGTTAAGTTGATGAAGAGGGGGCTGAGTTGATGAATAGGATTCCCCCGGTACCCCCTATACCTCCAGAAAAACCTCCAAAATTGAATAAACTAGCTGATACAGTAGCCCTATGCAACCCTGAGGTTTACGATGGAAACTTGATGTCGTAGAACTTGAGGGACTAGATTAGGGATACGGAGAAAATATTTGCAGTAGTTGAAGTACCTAAAGAGAAAAAAGATGAACATAGGGACTTTTAATTTAGCTGGTGGAGCAGGTATCTGATGGAACACTGTGAAAGATAAGTCACAAGGATCTGAGCTTACTTGGGCTAAATTTGTCGAGGAGCTTAGGGGAAAGTTTTATCCAATCACAGTTCAACCACAAAAAGAGAAGGAATTCATGAAGTTAAAGATGAGTAGTGGTAGGACGATGATGTAATACGCTAGTAAGTTCATTGAGTTATTAAGATTTGGTCCAAACTTTGTCGCGTCGAAGGTTGAAAATGAGAAGGCTTGAGGAAGGTCTAGCTTTTTATAATTAAAACCAATTGGCTGGTCAACTAATTCAAACTTATTAGGACTTGTGTGAAAGAGTTGTTGAGGTGGAATGAGTGAAGGGTAAGTTAAGGGCTTTGAACCCAGGAAATCAAAAGAGGAAGTGGAACGATCATGGCACATCAACCGGGAGTGCAGCTCAGAAGAAACTTGTTGCTGGCCCAACCAAGAGTCCTACAGCAGCTTCAATAGAACCTTGCGCCAACTATGGCTGGACAAACCATACTACAGTCAAGTGTCGTGTAGGTACTAAGAAATGCACGGGGTGTGAAAGCCCCAACTATGGCTTGTACCACCACTAAGTCAGGGAACCCTGCCTCTAAACCCCCAACGACAAGACGAGCTTACGTAATGAGTAAGAAGGAAGCTACAGTATCTGATATGGTTGTCACTGAAACTCTCCTTTTAAATTCAAAACCATTTTGTGTTTTGTTTGATACAGATGCGACTCATTCATTTATATCCATCCGACCTACATTGCAATTGAATTTGAAAAAAAAGTAAAGAATGGGCGAATTATAAAATTAGTTTGTCAAATGGGCAAGTGGTAGAATGCCCTATTTTTTATAAACATGGTCCTATCGTAATTGCCGAGCATGGGTTTCCTAGGGACTTGATCCTATTTAATAATTTAGAATTCGATATATTATTGGGAATGGATTGGTTGGCTGTACATGGGGCAAACATAGATTGTAGGGATCTTAAAGTCATTCTAAAGAACCAAAAGGGTCAAAAAGTGTATTTCTGTGGTGAAAGACTTGGGAAAGAGTATTCTATAATTTCAATTATGAAAGCACATAAGTCACTAACGGAAGGATACATAGGGTATTTGTGTTATGCTATTAAAGTTAAGGATGAGGAGATAAAAATAGAAAATATCGTTGTAGTTTACGAGTTTTCTAATGTTTTCATTGGGGATTTGTCGAGTCTACCTCCTTAAAGGGAGATCGATTTTTATGTTGAGTTAATTTCTAGTGCGCAACCCATTTCAAAGGCTCCATATAGGAAGGCCCCAACTGAACTCATGGAATTGAAAACCCAATTGGATGAGTTATTGCAAAAAGGGTTTATCAGGCCAAGTGCTTCACCCTGGGGAGCCCCAGTTTTGTTTGTGAAAAAAAAAGGAAGGATGGAGCCTTAAGATAGATTATAGGGAGCTAAACAAGATTATCATTAAGAACAAGCATCCTTTGCTCTGAATAGATGATCTATTTGATCAATTGCAAAGAGTTCGGGTGTTTTCAAAGATCGATGTGAGGTTTGGTTAGCATCAGCTAAGGATTAAGCTAGAAGATATTCCTAGAACTACCTCTTCAAGACTAGATATGGTCATTAATGAGTTTACAATGATGCCTTTTGGACTTACCAATACCCCTGCTGCATTTGTGGACCTTATGAATAGCGTTTTCATTTGGACAAATATGTGATGGTTTTCATAAATGATATTCTAATATACTCCAAGGACAAGTAGAAGCATGTTAAGCACTTGAGGATTGCATTGTAAACCTTGAGGGAACACCAGTTATATGTTAAACTGAAACAGTGTGAGTTTTGATTGACTGAAACAACATTTTTGGGATATGTAGTTTCTAAGGAAGGAATCAAAGTTGACCCTCAGAAGATAAAGGTGGTCAGTGCATGGCTCAACCCCACCAATGTGAAAGAAGTAAGAAGTTTCTTAGGTTTAGTAGGATACCACAGGAGATTCATAAAATATTTTTAAAAAATGGCATTCCTACTGATCACTCTCTTAAGGAAAACGACTAAATTCGAGTAATTGGACAAATGTGAATAGGCATTTCAAGAACTGAAGAAGTGCTTAACGACATTGTTATCCGTACCGTAACTTTAGAAACAAAAGAGTACACTATTTACAATGATGCTTCTAAGAACGGGTTAGGTTTTATATTGATGCAAGACGGCAAGGTAAAAGCCTATGCCTCTGGGTAACTCAAGCCTTATGAAAAGAACTATCTGACTGATGGCCTGGAGTTAGCCGTAGTAGTTTTTGCTCTAAAAATATCGTGAAACTACCTGTATAGGATGTTGAGTAAGATCTGTACCGACCTCTAGAGTTTTAAGTATATCTTTACTTAAAAAGAAATCAACTGAAGGCAATGACAATGGTTGGAATTGCTTAAGGATTATCGTATGCAAATCCAATACCATCCTAGGAAGGCGAATGTGGTAGCAGATGCACTAAGTAGGAAGACCCAACACTGGTTAAACACAATAATAAGTACCCAACCTGACATTCGAAAGGACCTTGAAATCATTGGTAGCAAACTTGTGTTACCAAGGTACATAGATGGGTTGTTATCAGCATTAAACGTGCAACCTTCTATAATAGAAGAAAATTAGGGCAAGTCAAAAGGATGATGCTAAGCTAGAGAAGCTTAGATTTAATGTTTCACATGGGAAATCACCTGGTTTTGTAATACATGAAGATGGAACCTTGAGGTTTCAAAATAGAGTGTTCATGCCCAATAAAGAGGAGTTAAAAAGAAGGATTTTAGAACAAGCACATAATACTTGGTCCTCAGTGCATCCAGGAGGGACGAAAATGTATAGGGATTTGAGGCAAGTCTTCTGGTGGGATAACATAAAAAGAGAGATTGTAGAGTATGTTGATAAATGTCTGATGTGTCAAAAGGTGAAAGCTGAACATTAATGCCTTGTAGGAAAATTGAGACCTTTAGAGATTCCTATCTAGAAGTGGGATTCAATTTCAATGGATTTTATTATGGGATTGCCTCTTTGTATTTCAAAGAAAAATGCCATTTGGGTTATTGTGGATAAACTTACCAAATCTGCCCATTTTATACCAATTGATGACAGCTTGGGGTGTAGGGAGACTACCACAGTTGTATGTCAAAGAAATAGTTTGACTACATGACATACCAAAAGACATAGTGCCTGATAGAGACCAAAGGTTTGAAGCTCAATTTTGGTAAGCTCTACCAAAAGCTTTTGGGACAAAGTTAAATTTTAGGAGTTCATATCACCCTGAGACTGATGGACAAACTAAGAAAGTGAATCAAATCCTGAAGGATATGCTTAAGGCATGTGTGCTTGACTTTCAGGGAAAGTGAGAAGATTATTTACCATAGGTGGAATTCTTCTATGATGACAACTATCAGTCCACCATTAAGATAACCCCTTTTAGAGCACTGTACGGGAGGAAGTGCATAACACCACTTGGAGTGAGCTTGATGAAGTATTAACCACAGGGTTTGAGTTGATTCAAGAGACCACGAAAATGATAAGGAAGATTCAATAACGTATCAAACCCGCCTAGAGCTGACAAAAAAAAAGGAAAAAAAAAGAAAGAAGCTATGCGAATAAAAAGAGAAGACCATTAGAGTTTCAAGTGGGAGATAAAGTGTTTTTAAAAGTATCTACAGTTAAAGGAGTAAGAAGATTCAATATCAAGGGCAAATTGTTTGTTGGCTTCCTAATGTCGCCACTTAGTCGTCGGTGTGCCGCGATCTCCCTCCGCCCAGTGCTGCGTCCCAACCAACGCTTTCTTCATCTCCTTATGCATGTGCGCAGTGGGTTGAGAGGTGAAACCCTAACTCTCCCTTAGTTCAATTCTTGATTTTTATGCTTAAATTTTTGTAGTAAATGATGTAATTAACATAGTGTTATAAGTAGGGATGTACGTGCTTCATACGTCAGTTGGGGTCCACTTTCAGATAATAACTGAAAAATCAACTTTACTTACACATTCTCTCTCTCTTATTTGTAAATCAAAATATTTTGAAATGCAGACGCCCAACTAATTGAATGCAAAACTTATTTTACAACATAGGGATGTGCGTGCTGAGTTTCGGCTCATTATTAGAATGTTTTTATGTTTTTTGTTTTAGAGAAGGGATCAATGAACATTATTCCTCTTAGCAAGCCAGGAGATAGCAAGAAATGAGCAAGAATTATAGTTTTTGCTTAACGTTAGCTACCCAAGTGCTCACAATGATTTATAGGCTAGCACCTTAAAGATTTGCTTATTGTTTATTGTTTTGAACTTTGGGTTGATAATGCTTGGATTGATATGCTAAGTTATCACGTGTATTATGAAATGCACAAGTTGACAAATGTTTATTTTATTTCCAAAGTTTAGTAAATTAGGTGATTTTAAGGGTAACATAGTGTTACAAGTAGTTTCGGGTAGCCTTGTTCCATCACGAAACAACGGTAATGCCTCCAGTCAATAGACTTTTGTTGCAATCCATAAGTAAATAGGTGATTAAGTTAGATTAGTCAGGCATTATATCTTGGAGGCGTTACAGGTTGCCTCCTCAGAAGCACTCGTTTAACGTCGGGAGCTCAACCTTTCTTCTATTCTGCTTCGGGTTCAATGAAAATGTGGGCGTCGCTTTTGTTGCAAACCACGAAATTGAAATCTTTCCACTGAAGTTGCTACTTCAGATACTCAGGTTGGAGGTCCTCCTTCATTATTAAATTATACCATAGCGTACCATCAGCATACGAGACATATCGATAGCGGGCTCCATCATATTCAATCCCAAGATCAAAATCCAAATTGACTCATCCCTTAAAAGGTAAAGAAAGAATTACTAGGGCGAACCTGCAATAATCACTCATGGAAGACTCATTAGAAGCACAAATCTCAACCTTGAGTATGCTAGGTGGTGTAGGAGTAGCAAACTCCACCTTGACATAACCCTAATCGCGAACCTCAGTTAAAATCCAATCAGAATTAGAAGGGTCAGGACAGCTCCAACCATCCTCCATCTCAATTTCAGGAGAAAGGGGAAGTACATCAGATAAAAAAAAATTGAGGGAAATAATTTTCTCATCCATAAAGCAAAGTGTAGCATAACATCCCTACTTTAAATGTTATCTGCACCTATTTTACACCAATAGTGCAATGTAAAGTAGCCAAAAATGGTCTCCCAAGAATAATTTAGGTATCATTAGTCTTAGTCATATCAGTAACGATAAAAACTTCTAAAACCCAAAAATCTTATATTTTTACAGGCACATCCTCCAACGTACCCAAAGGTTATATTTCAAAACCATCAGCTAATTGGAGTGAAAAGGGTGAGGGCCGCACTCGCCCTAAATGAAGCTTATGGAAGATATAGTAAGGCATCAAACTGACACTTGCGCCAAGCTCAAATATGGCTCTTTCAATCTTCACTTTACCTACAACACAGGGGAAGAAAAGCTACCTAGGTCAGCACGCTTAGGGGGAAAGACTTTGGGAATCTCGAAGCTGTCGTTTTCTCTAGAAGTCATGGGCTCACTCTTATCATTTCTCTCGTTACTCTCAGCCGTGATCACTTATATATCCTTCTTAAGTGTTATGCCAGCAGGATCCTCTACCCCTTCTTTCAAGGTAACAAAGTTACACTGCTCGCGGGGTTAGATTCGGGTTTATTAGGCTGTTTACTCGAAGGTGTAGAAGAAGATGCAGCTTGTTGAGTTATTTGAGCTTCTAACATCTTATCGTGAGTAGTAAACACATCAACCTTAGAGTCCAATTGCTTAATGTACTCATCTTGCTTTTGTTGCGCCAAAAGCATATTCTCCATCATAGACTCTAAGTTAGATTTTTAAGGTGCTTGTTAAGAATATGATGGTCTTTGAAATCCAGGGGGTGGTCTAAAATTCGTTTGGGGTACGACTGCGCCATTAGTCTTATAAGAGAAATTGGGGTTATTTCTCCAACCAGGATTATATGCGCCAGAAAAAGAGTCATTTGTTAGTCTAGGGTGATAGTTGTTCACATAGTTGACCTGAACGGTTACATCTTAGGAAAAAGGACTACCCACTTGACAATGCACAGTCAAATGATCAACTGATCCACATATATCACATGATGGGGAAGGGGTACTTAGACTAGTAGAATTAACATTTAAGCGTTCCAATTTTTAAGACATAGCATCAACTTTAGAGGAAAGAATAGAAATAGCATCTAATTCCAGCTTACCTCCAACCCGCTCGGGTTGGGCTCTCTCAGATGACCATTGGAAATTGTTAAGGGTTATCTCTTCTGTAAGATTGTATGCTTCATCTTCAGCTTTGTTTATAAGAGTACCTCCTGCTACCGCAACAATAGTAGACCTCAATGGTTGGATGACTCCATTATAAAATGTTGGCACAATCATCCACCTTTGAAGACCATGGTGAGGGCATTATCGTAAAAGATCCTTGAATCATTCCCACGCTTCATAGAGTGTCTCATCCTCCCTTTAAGAGAAAGTAGTGATTTGATTCCGTGGCTTGTCGTCTTACTGGGAGGAAAGAACTTAGTAAGAAAGACTTTATAAGCTCATCCCATGTTGTTATGCATCCTAGAGGCAACGAGTAAAGCCACAACCTCACCTTATCCCTATGTGAAAAGGGAAATAGGTGCAAGCAGATGGCATCGGTAGAAACTCTATTGAGCTTTAACGTGTCACACACCTCTAAAAAGACCGATTGGTGTAAGTTTGGATCTTTTAATAGGGTGCCTCCGAATTGGGAGTGTTGTACCATGGATATAGGGGCTAGTTTGAGCTCAAAATTGTTCGCCTCTATAGTTGGCCAAGCAATGCTCAAGGAAATGTCTTAGACTCCTGGGGTAACAAAATCCCCAAGTGTCCTTCTTTGGTCACCTCATACTCCTGCCATCGATGAAGAAACTGCTTGAGCCTTTATCTTTGCTCTTCTACGCTTAATTTCTTCCTCATAGAGCGAAATTTCCTTTTGATTTCTGGATCGAATTCAAATGAAAAGGGACTTCATATATAAGGGAGAAATATACAAAATAGCAACAAAACTACCAACGCAAATCAAACATATAAAGAAAAAGAAAGTAACGACAAAATGCTTAGTCAATTTCTAATGGCTAACCCAATATCCACAAATTTGGTCCTCGATAATGGCCCCAAAAACTTAACCTGATGCTTGCAAGCACACGGGTGTTATAGTCTAGTAAAGATATCATTCCTACGAAGACCAATTGTAATCTATTGAGTTTTATCCTACAAAAGTGCTAAGCAGGCAATTTCAATAGAGAGTTTGAATGACACTGTAACCTAACTGGAAAATTAAATCAATTATAAACATATAGGGTTTTGTTTCACCTTGTAAAGATGTGGATCAATGAAATATATATCGGTATACTTGATCTATAACAGGAGATTAAAAGGGGTAATCACATTTAGAATTCAATCTTCTTTCGAAATAAACTAAATTGCCTAAACTAACCAGTCAATCTTTCAAATGTCCTTGTTTAGTCTAAGTTATAGACTTTTGATCGCTAAATGGTCCTCTTAACAAGCGAATATCTTTCAAGTATTGCTAAGTCCAGTCCTATCTTGTAAATCAAATAGCAAGTTTCACTTTTCAGTACTTCACTTAACTATTTAGAATTAGCCAATGAATTTGGCCAAAATTCAATCATAATAATTTCACACACAAGATAGAATTTAACCAATCCTAATCAAGAACAAGTACAACTAAACAAAGTGAAAGATTCCAACATCAATACTTGGCTAACAATCCCTACATTGAAAAAACTACTCATAAATGTTTAAATTAACAAAACTTAAGGCAATTGAAGATCCTTCAAGGGTTTCCCAACTTTGCAAGGGCTCCAAAATAGCGAGTCACTTCTTCAACACTCACACCCAAAACTACTAAAAACATAAACTAAACTTAGCAAAAAATGAAAAGAAATGGAAAAGCTAGAGAGAAGGGTTCTCTTTTCTGCTATGTGAAATGGCTCTATTTAAAGAGAAACACGATTAACCTCAACCATACGATTAAGGAAAACGAATAGGCTTGTAGTTTTGGCCTCACCACGGACCGTGGTCTTCACCACAATTAGTCCGTGGTGAGCTCTATCTCAATAATATTTTGTTCTTTCTTCCTTCCATCGGCATAGTGACTTGGGGGTGTCTATGGGGAGTCAAATTACACTCTATTATGGTCAAATTTAGGGTAAACTAGTCCAAAAATCTACAAAATACAGAAAAGAACCATACCCCAATGTAAAACCGAAAAAGGAGTATAAGTTATAACATAAAGCACATAATTCTCCCCACAAATGATACAAAATGAGCTCAAAATAGTGCGCACTTTAAGGACTTATCAATTAGCTATTCAGGAAAGCCATTTGTATTATTAGCGTAAATAAACAAGTGCTCATAATCATAATCATAAAAGGTCAAATTATTGATAAGGGAAACAAATTCACAAAGGGGTCCTAAGTTATAGCATTTTTAGGGTCCCCTTTAGCGAAATTGGAAAAGGAGGGTGATTAATCATTCAGTTTAACAAAAAGTTTAAACTTAAATCCTAGACTCAAAAAAAAAAAGCTTGATGGGCAGCATGACCTCCTTTCCCATAGTAAACTTGAACTTCTTCAAGCCATCTAGTAGATGTTGTGATATCTCTCTTCATATTCATTAACTACAAAAAGCTTAAAGGGATTGAATGCTCAGCCAAAATCCCAATCTAATTCTTATGGCTTGATCTTCTCTAGTTCAAAAGTAAGCTTAGTGCATTTTCATTTAACAACCACTCTGTTGTTGACTTCTAAGGAGGAGCATCTTCTCCTTCCTAGAAGGCACAATCGTGGAATATCTTAAAACCTCATGTAGTTTGCCCTAGATTGGACTATATTGTGATTCAGAGAAGCCTTAGTATATATTAGCATCTCCTTCATAGAGGTATTGTCCATTTAGGGTTAGAGCATAAGACAGGAAGACATAGTCATGCATTTCTTTACTAATGAGACATTTTCTTTATTTACCCTATTAGATTACAAAATGGACTTTTTTAGTGGGGGCTTGATAGCCTAACATAAATATTTTACCAAACCTATTTGGTTTGAAGCTCTCAACTTGAGGTTTAACATTTTTACTAGGTGGTAGGCTATGAAAATAACCTATTTTCCTTATCATGGCATTGTCTTTTAAACTTGAGTATAGATAAAAGTCAAAGGGGTAAGATCCTTTTAGCCAACTGTGGCACATTTATTAGATATGAAACCTTATATTTCCATGTCCTTTTTGTCGTGTTCTACCTCTAGCTTGTAAGCTTCCATTTCAATAGTGACTATTGTTGGATTTGCACTAATGGTTGTTACAACCCCCTTGATTATCATTTTTACTTTTTGATGTTAGGTGGAGGTCATCACTTTTAGATTATGGAGCTAAGGTCGCCTGCGTCACTCGTTAAAGGTGGAAGGAATTTTGATTGCTTGGAATGTCATATGTCATTCCACTCTTCCCATAGGCTCTCAACCCCTACGTGGAGGGAGTCATGTATTCTTTAAGTAGGCCTAATTTCTTGGTTGTCTTGATTGGATACATGTTAACCAATGACCCATGGTTTATTAAAGTCATGGTTATGTACCTATTTTTAGAAGAAACAGTTAGATAAAGGGCTTTCTTATGATTAATAGCTTCAAATGGGAGATCACTGCTATCAAAGGTAACATAGGTTGAAGATCTTTCGGTGTTGAGGAATCCCAATAACTCTTCATGTGTGATTTTGGATGGGATTAGTATTTTTTCTAAGGATTTAGGAGTACTTAGCTATAATAAAAAAAGGGCATTAGCAGTTACCAAATTGCAAGGTTAGCCTAATCCTTTTAAGTATTCTTAGGAACGGATCTTCTAATTCTTCTGTGTTAATGTTTACGGGGACATGTCATGGGTTATATTATGTGAACTAAGGGAGCTTAAATACTCTCCCTAATCGCATAAAGTGGTTGGCATCTTCTTAAAGGGTTTTGTCTCACTTAACTCAAGTTATTTCCATGTAAATGATTGGTAAACCCAAACATCTTCTGTGTCACCACCCCAAATCCATTCACTTCAGGAGTGATGAAGTCAACAGGGTCGAACTCTATGCCTTCAAGGTGATGTGTAACACAGTGCTACGTGGATTACCTTTATTATTTAGTTTAGGAACCAATGACGTTGCATTGCCAATTATGCCTTGGATTTCGTTTTTTAGGGCCCAATAATTATCGATTGGATGTCCACAACCATGATGATAGTGGTAATAAGCATTTAGGTCCTGAGCCTTAAACCTTTTTTCTCCAGTGGGCTCAGTGAGTAGCCTAATAGGTTTTATGACGCCTTGGCTATCAAGACCTTTGAAACCATCCGATGGTCCTTTTACCTTGTTTTTAGCATTGAATGATGTAGTGGCCTTTTTATCTTCGTTATAGTAGCCTTTGTTGTTGGTGTAACTAGGCTTTAGCTTTTGTTGCATGTTCATGTCTTTTAACATGCCATGTTGTTGTAATTCTGCTAAGGTCACAAGGACTTTGAACTTTATATGCCAGCAATAAGACAGTTGCAAATTCTTTGTGAGCATATAAAACTATTCTTTTTCTTTATTCTTGTTAAATACTAATGCTGCTTTGGCACTCTATTGGGCCAAGTAGTCAAGGAAACTCTCTTTTTCTTCTTGTTTAAGGAGTTCAAGATCTTGGATGGGAGATGTAAGTTTGATATTGTAAGTACATTGGGATAAGAACTCCTTTGTTATACTTTTTGATGTATTAATCTTTCGAGGATTGAGGGATTGATACCAATTTCTTAGCAGCTACTGCCAAAGTTAAGGGGAAAACATAAGGAAAGAGTTCTTTTGAAGTTCCTTTTAGACTTATGAAATTAATTAAATCCTTTAATGGGAAATGGAGTTACCTATGCCATTGAATTTAAGACTTTCAAGTGAGGTGAATTTATGTGGTAATTTCCTTTTAGTGGATGGCATGAATGGAATTGTGTTAACTTAGTCTCAAATTTTACCTCCAAGTGGGCCAAAATTCAATCCACATTAAGATGATTATCATCAACATACATGGTTGTGGACTAGAATGGACTCCTTCAAGACCCAGTCTAATGATAAGATGAGCCTGCCTATGCTATCTCACGTCTAAGATTGGGCATGTCTTGCTTTCGTAAGTGCCAAGGAATCCAAGAAAAGGAAGATAGAAGGAAAGGATAGAGTTGCCAATTTTAGAAAAGACTATAAACTAAAAATAGACCCATAGAAAGAAAAACCCTAATGTCCTAGCTCATTTGAAAGGAGAAGAACAAAAGCAAAAAAAAGGGAATGCAAATAATGAAAGATAAAAGATCTACCTTACATCATATTGTTTTTCCATATTGGGTGGATGGACATATGCCATTAGAGACAAATACAAACACAGGGAGGAGTGATCACCAAGTAAACATATAGCAAACATGCACACGAAAGGATTTCCTAATCATAGGTCCCAAATTTGAAAAAATTTGAGTTATGCTTAGGTTTTTAATCAAAAGAGAGGCTCATGACATGAGGTGTGGGACAAGTTTAGATGATGCTCGGTTCCTCTAATGGGTTGCTAAGGAAGAGTATCACAAGTGGGATGACCGTTGAGGGCAATGCCCAACCGAATGAATCTAAGGGGTTCCCGATGCTAAAGGTGAATGTTCAAAATCCTATGTGCACTATGGGAGAGATTAGGCCCCTTATAAGATAGGTCTAACCTATAGAGCAAAGTGAGCTACCTATAAAAACTGTTGTCAGATTTTTGAAAAAGCACAATTCAATTATAAACCTTTCAAGTCTTACCTTCTTAAAGGCACTTGCGGCCTGGGGGCTTGGATTCCACCCTCTTTTGAGCGATTATTCATTTGGGTTTCTTTTAGGAATGTTTGAGCATTGTAAACGTACGTAAAGTTACCACCATATTTTAAGCAAAAGCTGAAACCCCTTTAGAAAATATTTTAGAAAACAATCACCATGGCCATGGATAGGGATTAACTTGAATCCTAGGCTACTAACTAAGAGTTGTTCCATGGGTGAAGATACGGCCGATGGTAGGGACGTAAGTCCATGGATTGACCTCGCCTGTCCATCAATGACCTCTACCAAGAAATTAGTGAAACCCAAATAATTCTATCCACAGTCAAGTTTCATAGAAATTTGTCTTATATAGTGATTGAGGATCAAATAATGATATTTTAGATTTAGTTATATTACATGGCATTTTTTACAAAAAGAAAATTAAAAAAGGTATAAAATTTGGTGATCACTTTCGTTTATTTACGTAATTGTAAATATGATACAAAGACTAAAATTCCACTAAGGATAACATCGTAGGCAAACAAAATAATTCAGATAAGCCAATTATTATTCTGTTTATAAACCCTTGGGGCTTACATCAATCTTTGGTCTAATAACAACCAAACCCCCAAAGGTCCAGGCTTTGTTAGGTATGATGAAGACTAGTCCAAAAGCAATTCGAAAGATCAATGAATATGTATAAAGAGATGAACTACAAAATAATTTGTTAGAGAAAAGACCTATACTCTTCGGGAAGTATGTTTCCAATAACAAGATCAATCTCTTTAACAATGGGGAGAATGAGGGCGCGAAGAAGGGTCGTCACTCTAGCATGGAGAAGAGGAATTGAATGTGCCCCTTTGAGTGAGGAAGAGAGAGTTCTTTTATATTGATACGGGTGAATAAACCGCTTTAAGAATTGGTTGTGGCAAACATATTTTGTAAAATAGACTATGAAAAGATCACAAGAATCTTCCCAACCATTTTGGGCTGCTCAAGAAACAACAGGGCTAGTGGCCTCCCATTAAGGCCTAACAACATACCGTTGGCACCTGGCAGTGCCGCTAGACCCACTTTAGTGCTGCTAACTCTAGGCAACATGCAAAAATGTGCGCGCTGGATCGTTTCTATAGTGGACCAGGCCTAGGGGCCTGCCACCAAGCGTAGGTCTTCTCCGAGTTAAATACTGTGATGTGTAGAGCATGACTATAAGGCAATGCACCAATCTACTTATCTTTCTGCTACTATTACAACCACATGATCTTGGGTTTGGGTCCCAAACTAGCAATGACCATTAATATCATAATTTATACCCAATTTTTGGGCGGTTTTTTGCATTACCAATCTTTTGGAAAGGATAGACTAAGAGAATATTTTTGAAATAAGTTTTTACAATTATTTTGCATAGGAACTAGTTTCAAGGATCTCGAAAATGCACTATTTTTTCACTGATGACGAAAACTTGGTAGATCATTAGGTTGTTGCACACATATCATGCAAAAATTAACACGTTTTGAGCCTAGACAAATACCTTCATACCAAGACTTTCCTTGTCCTCACATAAAACAAAACAAAACTACAAACCCTAACTCACTTTCTTGGGAATCACAGTTGTATTTAGCATGTGCAACAAACCCTTTAAATTCCTTGGTTCCCCTAATTGGACAAGTGAGATCTTGTGAGGATTTGTAGGTGATATACTCCGTAATCTTTGGAATTTTTCAAACTGGTTAAACATAGGATACATACAAAGCAAAGGAGAAATATGTTCATATCAATTAATTTAGTCATACTAATAACCTAGCCAACAAGTTATATTCATGCAAAATACATATTCAAGAGACACTTAGACTATCAATGTGAACGGGGTTCTCACTTTTCACCCTACAACACCATTAATGCCGACAAAAAAATCATATTTTGCTAATTTGGACATTCGGATAAAAACATCATACCTAGACCACGTTCGAATTGCAAATTTAAATATCCTGACCGGACCCAAACTCAAACCTGAATGTTCGATGTCCAAACTTGAATGTCCAAACGTCCAAATGTCCAAATATTGCTTTAAACCTTTGGAGATTCAACTGAAATGAAGTATATAATTGAACTGGAACCCTGAATCTAAACTTTTGATGTCTAAACCTAATTGTCCTAATATTGACTTAAAATTTATGAGATTTTAGATTGAATTTATATCTAAACCCAATTGTTCGAATGTCCAAACTTGATTGTCCAAATGTTTGAATTTGTCTAAATCTCAAATGGTCATAAAATTCGGGTAGATCATACCCAAACTGTCAAACCCAAATCCGACTTGAGTTTTAATTTGGACCATTATCTAAATTTTAAATTTAGACAAAAAAATTGTGACTGAACTTGGTCTTTTTGAGCCACATACATCGTTATGGGCACTATACACTATTACATGATATGTAGACCTCAGTGCTCAATGTAGAGTCTATAAGCTCTCAATAATAGATTAAAATTGGACCCAAGATCATCTTTACTTGACTAATATACTCCCCTTTCTTAGGTGTGATCAAGCTCACCTCTCTTTTTCTTATGTTTGTTTTTTCCCTCATTTTCTTTTCGCTTGGTTCCTTATGCTCCTTAGTGCAAGTGGATAGATGTTGGCTTATTAGGTCTTGAGCTCTTGAAAGACCAACTTAGAATTATTTGAGGTTCTTCACTAATTCAGGATTTCATTTACATGTGCAAAGCACTTATTCAAGCTCAAATAGAGGTGCCAAAATTAAGCTCTCTTTCAAACTTTCACTTCATGTTTGTTTTTTTAAAGTGTGTATGAGGTTAGAAGTCCAACTAATGGTTGTATCTTAGAAACTCTAAAATTAAGCCATAAATGTACAATCATAGTTGTAGCACTAAGGCCTTGTTCTTTTCCTGGGCCAATTCTAAAATACCAACCTTAACCCACTTCAACCCACTTCAATCAACTTCAACCTATTTTAAACTATTTTAACCCACTTTTACTATTTTATCCAAGTTCAATTTATCACATAAAAAAATTTTAACCCACTTTAACCTGCTTCAACGTAACTCAACCTACTTTAACCTTTTGCCCACCCCAATTTACCTATGAAAAGAACAGGCCCTAAAGGTTGTCCTTAGAGATGGGTTTACTAGTATGTAATATAACTTAAACAACCAATTAAAATTAATGTCAAAGAGTAATAAAGAACCTCAAAAAAATCATGCAAGACCTCATCTAAAAATAAGGCATAAAATCGAAATAGAAATTATCATAGTTCAAAGGAGAGGAAAGAGATTACCATAATCGTTTAAAACCAGTTGGAGAAAATTTGAACCTTTGATGAGCTTAAACCATGGGAATTTGACATCCACCATGACCCCAAGGGAGAAAAATTGAAAGTTGAGTAGCAGAATTTTTGGAGATAGAAAAATTGAACTAGAACTTGAAGAAAATATTAAACTCAAATCAAAAGAGTTTCTAAAATTACAATAATCTCTAAAACTACTAGAAACTAATATTAGAATTGAAAGAAGAAGAATTGATGATTCGCAATTGCACCTAAAGACCTTATTTATATTAGAGCTAATCCCACACACTTTCCAAATTAATCAATTTCCTATTACCCAAGCCAAGATTCCATCATCTTAACGTCTTAAATCAGTTTCCAATTTTCTTATCAATGAGTTGGGCATGATGTGACTAGGGTTTGCTCCAGGCAAATAATCTCATAGGTGCATGATTTGCAAAGTTAAGTTTGATATCAATCAGACTATATGTGTCTTGGCATAATTTGATTACGGTTGGCATGACATGCATGCGCATTGTTGATTGGACTTGACATTAATGGTAAATGGGCATTCAACCAATTGATCTTGAAGGAATTACACGTTGAGCATATAGCGCTCAGCTGAGGGAGGTAGAAAAGCAAGAAGTGGATCAACCCAAATGATTTATTAGACAACAGAAGGTAGTGATGATTATAGTATTTAACTTAGACTTAGCATGAAGCACACATGGGCTAGACATTTCCCAGGGTTAGGAAGCCAAGGCATGAGTTGCTTTTGGGTCTTAGGGAACACACTTTGGGCTGGGCTACACATGCTGGCAAGCACATATTGAGTTGGGCCTAATGCAAATGGGATCGACGTGTTGCTTCTATGTTTCCTTTTCAAATTTTCTTATGTTGAGTTATTATATTTAAGTTTTGATGATAACAAATCCAAGTGTAAAAATTTGTCCAAGTAATGTTGCTCCAAACACGATCTCCAAACAGGCCAACTGATGTTTGCAATCTTTATTGTATTAACTGGTTTGCTACATGTGAGAACAAGTCCTTAAAACAGGTTTCACGTGGTGATTCTATATTAAGTCAAGAACGCCATCTCGACAGTTGATTGTAAGGCATGTTCCTGAACTCTAGCAATGCAAAGAACAACCCCAGCAAACAAGGTGGCCTTGGTGTTCTCAGCAGCTCTACAAATCTTGGATAAGATGACTGATTCAAAACAAGAAGTCTTGGGTATATAGGTTTTATTTATTTAGACTCTTGTTAATATGCCAATATTGAAAATGCTTTTTAAACACCTCTTGAATCGGTATTTGCACTAAGTACTTCAGAACACCAGTTGCAAACAACCCTGCAAACAGGGTGCCTAGGGTGTTTCTGAACTGAAGTGGCCATACCCGGTTATCTTTGAAAATTCATTTCGGTTGGCCAAGATCTCCAGAATACTTTCCTTAAACTTCAAGATTGCTATTTTTCTGGAAAGGATATTTCTTGAAAATATTATGGGCGATTTGCGAAAATAGGTTTTTGGAAATGTGCCAAAACTAAAAGATTTCCTTTGCCCATATTTTCGGATAAGATAAAAATTCCAAAGCTGAAGATTTATGGTTGCTTTTTGAATCCTCTTCACGGCTATGGGAAGATAAGGGTTATCTCTTAAGATAACAAATCCCTTATACATTGGGAAAAACTTGTCACTAGCCGATGGGGAGTATTTTTCTTGAAAAATCATTTTCCATACTTAGCTGATTCTCTTGGTTTTGACCGTTGGAATTCTTGTTTAAATATAGCATTTTACTCCCATTGAAAGATACACACACAGAAAGAATAGCAAGAAAAGAAAGCAAGACAAAATCTAGAAACACAACATACGCAAAAAGCAAAATTTCAAAAGTGGTTTTTCTAGTGAAAAGAATTTTTTGAGCTACACTTGAGAAAAGAAAAACCGACACAAGTTGTGTTTAAACCAAGCTTTCAATATATTGGCATACTAGGACTTCATTGTACCTTACATCTGCTTAAGACAGAAGCACCCAGTAAGGTGTTTTGTAACCCTGATCTTGAATCAGAAAAGTGAGTGAGTGGTCCTCAGTCATGTGGACTTTGGACGTGTCCAATCTGGTGAGATTTGGACGTGGTGTAATCTGCCTTAGAGAAGGAGGTTACGTGGTTGCAAGTTGTAATAATGTGTGTTACATTTGTAACAAGTTAATCCCGGTTTAGTGAAGTGGTTAAATCCTACACGAGGTAGGTCGTGGTTTTTCACACCTCAGTTGGGCAAGAGGTGTTTTCCATGTAAAAATTGTGTGTGCTTTATTTTCCGCATTTATCTTGGTGACTTTTGCATTTGCAATATTTGAGAACACCCTCTGCAAACAAGTCACAAGGGTGTTTGTTATTTACAACGCGAAAATCAGACACCACAATTCACCCCCCTCCTCTTGTGGTAGAATACTCACGATCTTAACATCTTCCTTATTTTCTTTTTTCCATTTAGCTTAAAATATGATGGGGCTGAGGTGAAATTGGGTCAATGGCTTAATTCTTGCATTTGATTATCTCTTCACGTCCATTATTTCATCAAATTCTTATTTTCTGTAAAATTAAACAAAAATTGAATAAAACAAAAAATACGCTCGATTATGACTAAAAATCAAGTATTTGGAAGTACTTATTGGTCACTTTTGGTGCTCAAACACTAACCAAGAATAGCTTCCTTAAACCCAAGTTTTAACAACTAACACCAATAGTCAAGTGTACAAGGTAGGAAACAAAATCGTACATGTTAGATGGGATTATTATGAAAGACTAACGACAACATTATACATAAAGTGTTCCACCCTGCAAATTCCACCCCTTATATATAGGCTAGAATTCATGCATGTTGACTTTGAAAACCAATCAAACTGGAACAAGAACTCTTATAACAAAGCAAAAAACATTACAAACATTGAAAATTGTTATGAAATTATATACATGGGTACATGTCATCCTCACCTCTTGACCAAGGCTCCATAATGTTCTCACTACGGGTCAAGGAGTCATAACACCGACAATCAAGCCCGATGTAATGCCCTCAAAATGCTAATGACATGATTTACGAAAAACTGCAACGGAAGACTTAATGATAGAAGGGGCTACTGCCATCCTGATAAGGACAAGGCTCACTGAAACCATTTAATCTTGCAACTCATGTTCACAAGCACAATCTCTATTAAACTGAAACACTCCAAGACCAAAGTCCATAATAGTTCAACTTCAATACAATCGACTTAATCATACCATGTGCTAACTCGCACTCCACACCACACAAATATATTGAATATAGACCCAACTTGACCCGGAGGATGATCCCAACATTCATGCTATACTGAATCCACTGTGAGCATCTGATGACTTCCAAAAAGGCTTGCTAAATGGAGAAACATGTGATACTTCATCACCTAAAATGGAAAACTTGAAAACAATTCAAAAATGTGAACTAAAACTCAATAAATGCATTCCTGTATTGTAAAATGAGCATAGAAACACTATTGATGAATACCCGCCTTTGCAATTCATTTAGTTCGCAATAAGAAAGAAAATGAAAGCAAAATAAAACCGAATTGCTCATTATTATTTGGATGTGAACCCCTTGCAATGATATGATCTATACATATGTGTACACCTGCAAATCCAATCAAGACTTGGCCTGAAGCCGCGCGGGTAAATGATGGACTAATGCTCTATACTGAAGGAGTCACAAGTTAAATGGCAAATCGCTGTATAAACTAATTCATTGATAAATTCATTAAGATTTGTAACTTGATAAACATATTCTTCTTTCTGAAGATACAGGCAATGGATGTACCTTGAGTCTTTAAAAAAAATCATCTAACTTGATGAATGTCATCTGGTTCATAAATGTCATCTGACTTGATAAATATGTTCTAACTTGATAACACTTATGCATAACCGAGAACGATAACTAGGCCACCACTCTGTTTCATAGATGTCATTGTAGGTATATGTAGCCAGTAAATGATCCTTACTCATCTAATAGAGTAAGTAAAAGTATGTGTAATAGAAATTGAGTAATTAAATGGTATACATAACTTGGGTATTTCAATATAACTTCAAAACTGAATTAATGAAAGTAATTAAATCTGATGTAAAGTAAATGAAAGTAAACTAGACCATAATGAGATGGATGAGATTACAAGGAAAAAGGCCTTGATAGTGACAAATGGGAGAGTGGTTTTGCCCTTTTCTGAAATAGGTTGCTGATACAAGTTTAAGGCTTGCTGATGTATAGCTTGGTTCAAGATAACAACAAGTACACTAGATTGGCTTGATAAATACATTTGATACATTGTGAATTGAGTAAGTAATAGACGTTTCAGGCCAAGAGAGATATATCTTAGTTCAAAATAGCATAAACTATAATAACTTAGTTTGATAAATATGGTTTCTGAGTCAAAAATTCTTCCCACTTTCCATATTTAATTCACAAGTCCATTAAATACAGTTTTTCACCCCAAATACATTATTGATCCCGATGAAAGCTATTAAACTGCCCAAACTTGATACATTCTTTGTAATATCCATAAGTGATTCAAAACTCATAATTAAGCTCCCAAATAGTATACTTATCTTTTTCTTTCTCATTAATCAAGCTAAAAGCTCGATGAATATTCCTTTTTCCCTTAAATGACCTTACTTGGCCCAAAATACACAAAATGAGTACATGATCAATCTCACTCAATCTTTGTTATTGCTCTTTACACAATTACTCAAAATGCTTTAAAAAATAACCAAACTCCTAATACTCAACCAAAATTCATGAAAATCTTATAAGAAATTTGAAAATAATATGGACAATCTACAATAAAATTTTCAGAATTTTCCTCCAAGTATACGCTGCACAGAATTGCAATAACAGCCCAATTTGCACTAAAGTAGGTCAGTTCACTTCAAAAATTCATTACTTTCACCGTTGACCTCAAATGGAGACCCAAAACCCCAATATGGAAAGACTAAGAAGTCCCAAAAAACTTTCATTTACAATATAAAATATGATTCCCACAATAGCATTCCCAAAATGGGGTTGGAACACAAGTGTGTCAGTTTTGGTCTAACTTGCGTAGTTCTCGTAAAACGACCATAATGTTGTCACCAGAGTTGTGCATGTTAGACCAAAACTGACATACTTGTGTTCTAGTCCTATTTTTGGAATCGTATGATGGGAATCATTTTTGGTGTTCTAAATGAAAGTTTTTCGGGACTTCTTAAGCTTTCAATATTAGGGTTTTGGGTCTCAATCAGAGATTAGATGACTAAGTTACGAGTCATTTTTTCTAAGCTATTGTTATGCTCTTACTTTTCTTTTACTAAATTATTAAATATGAAAATAAAAATATTTGCTAACTATATGTTACTATAATGATATTTTTGTTCAAAATCGGGGCCTAATCTATCATTTCCTTCCCTTATGTGCATAACCTGATTGAGTGACACTTCATTAAAAACCTCAGGTATGTTCACTGTCTGTATCTTTAGAAATTAGCACGTATTTATCAAAATTATAATGTTTTGGTAAGTGCTTCAATGAATCAGTTTTATTAGTGATTTCTCACATAAGCAGTGACACCATTAGCTATTAGTTATAGGGCATTGCCCATCAGTGACCAGCACGGCTTCAGGCCAGGTCCCCTGATCAAATTGGCAGGTGTAGACCTATCTTCAGAGCGCAACAGTTACTGGAAGTTCACCATCAGATAATAATTGACAATGCAGTTTCATATTTATATCGTTCCTTGTTTTAATTAAAATGAATTGCAATGCGGGTCCAACTAGTTTTTTTTTTCATAAACGTTTAATGATACAAGAATGCATGGACTGAGCTTCGGCTCACAGTTCGAAATATTTTCATGTTTTGTTCTAGAGAATTGCTCAGTGAATCACCCTCGAGCTGACAGACCGACCGGAGAAGACAAGTGAGCGAGAAAGTCAAAATGAAACAGTGGTGTTTTAGTGCTAAAACGTTTTGAGCACTGTATTGTGAAATATTTTGATGTTAAAGCTATATACTCTACAAGAGTTATTACATTTTGATGTAGACCCTGGAATAGTTAAATGGTTTGACGTTAGAACTGTTTATATATGGTTTGATGGGTTGTAATTGTGTGAATGCCTTTTGATGGAAATCATTCATTAGCGTTGCTAAAATTTATCATTTACAAGTAAAGCCTTATCATTTTGGACGACGGTAATGCCCTGATCATTTGGGATATTACTTCTAATTGGTGAAACTATCGAAGAGAACGTAAATAGTGAACTATGTGCATTTGGGGCCATAGAAGGCGCTACCATCGTCCTGATAAGGACAAGACTCAATGAAACCATTTAACCTTGCAACTCATGTTCACAATCACAATATCTATTAAACTGAAACACTCCAAGACCAAAGTCCATAATAGTTCAATTTTAATACAATCGGCTTAATCATATCATGTGCTAACTCACACTCCATACCACACAGGTATATTGAATATAGACCCAACTTGACCCTGAGGTTGGTCCCAACATTCATGCTATGCTGAATCGACTGTGAGCATCTGATGACTTCTAAAAGAGCTTGCTACATGGAGGAACATGTGATACTTCATCACCTAAAATGGAAAACATGAAAACAATTCAAAAATGTGGGCTAAAACTCGGACATGCATTCCTGTATTATAAAATGAGCATAGAAACACTCTTGATTGGTACCCGCCTTTGCAATTCATTTAGTTCGCAATAACAACAAAAATGAAAGTAATATAAAACTAAATTGCTCAATATTATCTGGATGTGAACCCCTTGCAACGATATGATCTATACATAGGTGTATACCTGCCAATCCGATCAAGACTTGGCCTGAAGCCACGCGGGTAAATTATAGGCTGATGATTATAGATGATAACTAACTTGGTCACAAGTTAAATGGCAAATGACTATATAAACTGATTCATTGATAAACTCATTAAGAGTTATAACTTGGTGAACATGTTCTGCTTTCGGAAGATACAGGCAATGGACGTACCTTGAGTCTTTAAAAATATCATCTGACTTGATAAATGTCATCTGTTTCATAAATGTCATCGGACTTGATAAATATGTTCTGACTTGACAACACTTATGCATAACCGGGAACGATAACTATGCCTCGACTCTGTTTCGTAAATGTCATTGTAGGTATGTGTAATCAGTAATTTATCCTTACTCACGTAATTGACTAAGTAAAAGTATGTGTAATAGAAATTGAGTAATTAAATGGTATACATAACTTGGGTATTTCAATATAACTTCAAAACTGAATTAATGAAAGTAATTAAATCTAATGTAAAGTGAATGAAAGTAAACTAGACCACAATGAGATAGATGAGATTACAAGGGAAAAGGCCTTGATGGTGACAAATGGGAGAGTGGTTTTGGCCTTTTCTGATATAGGTTGCTAATATGGGCTCACTCATGTATAGCTTGGTTCAAGATAACAGCGAGTACACTGGATTGGCATGATAAATACATTTGATACATTGTGAATTGAGTAAGTAATAGGGGTTTGAGGCTAAGAGAGATAAATCTTTATTCAAAATAGCATAAATTGCAATAACTTAGTTTGACAAATATGGTTTCTTAGTCAAAAATTCTTCGCACATCTCATATTTCATTCACAAGTCCATTAAATATAGTTTTTCACGCCAAATAGATTATTGATCCCAATGAAAGCTATTAAACTCCCTAAACTTGGTACATTCTTTGTAATATCTATAATTTATTCAAAACTCATAAGTAACCTCCCAAATTGTATACTTGTCTTCTTCCTTCTCATTAATCAAGATAAAAGCTCCATGCAAGCCCATGAATATTCATTTCCCCCTTAAATGACCTTACTTGGCCCAAAATATACAAAATGAGTGCATGATCAATCTCATTCAATCTTTTTTTATTGTTCTTTACACAATTACTAAAAAATACTTACAAAAATTACCAAACTCAAAATACTCAACCACAATTCGTGAAATCTTATAGGAAATTCGAAAATATTATGGACAATCTCCAATAAAATTTTTAGAATTTTTCCCCAAGTATGCATTGCACAAAAATTGCAATAACAACCCAATTTGCACCAAAGCAGGTCAGTTCACTTCAAAATTTCATAACTTTCAACATTGACCTCAAATGGAGACCTAAAACCCCATATGGAAAGATTAGGAAGTCCCAAAAAACTTTCACTTATAACACAGAATATGATTTCCACAACAGGGTTCCCAAAATGGGACTAGAATACAAGTATGTCAGTTCTGGTCTAACCTGCAGAGTTCTCGTAAAGCGACCATAACTTTATCCACAGAACTCTTATTATGGAAATTCAAAAGGAATTATAAAGCTAACACATTGTGCTATCTACCCACCAAAAATCATAATTTGTTAGTGGGTCAATCACTACTAGCTTAATCTCAAAGTCCTCCCTGTTTTCTGCCATTTCCAGCCTTATTGTTTTCGCTTTCTGCTTTTTTTTCGCATAAATCCTCACTTGAAATCATTCCAAAGCACCAAAACATCATCATAATCATCAATATGACTAAAGATTAAAAAATCATATACAAAACAGTAGAAATCCATTACCTGACTTGAGCTAACTTGATCATGACAACCCTAAGCTTAGCATGCTTCAAGCTTAACCCCACCATGATCAATATCCCCAAAATTAATAAAATTTGCATGATAACATCTAATTTGATCTCAAGAGCATGAATCATAACTAAAACAATCTTAAAACCAAAAATACATCAAGATAGAGTTAGAGTTTTTACTCACTTTGAGCTTGGATGCTAGAGGATAGAGGTGGTGTTTGATGTTGGAGGAGAGAGTAAAAAGATGAAGGCTAGACTTTTCTTGGTGGTAAACGACTTGGATGTTTTTTAAGCCTCCAAAAATATCTTTTTGCTAATTAAAGTTAGTCACAAATGATAGTAATTAACTTAATTTAATTGTACCAAAATTTAAGCCCAAAAGAATTGGGCCATAATTTGGGCCCAATAAATTAGGCCAAAATAAATAAATTCGGGCCCAAGTTTTTGCGTAGCTAAAACTTAAACTTTTGTGACGTTATGAAAAATAATTTAACGCTCAATCATAATTATCGATGCCTACTATCAATTCACCTGAAATTTAATCAATCAACAAAACTTGAATTTCCAATCAATGAAACTTGAATTGCAAAGTGGGACCCAAATGAAATATTCTCCAACCGGGATGCTTAAATACAATAAATGAAAGCGGAAAATTTAGATGACATAAGGTAATTCGGTAAATATATAAATTGAGTGTAATTGAATTAATAAACATGATTTGGTTAAGCCAATAACCACGAGTGATTAAATGAATAAACATGATTAATTAAATGAATAAACATGATTAATTAAATAAATAAAATAATTTAAATAAATAAATATGGGTTAGGGTCGGGTTATTACACTCAACATCTACAAAAGACTTCAAAACCACATATATAAAAAATTAAGAGGCCAAAGAAAAGAACAAGATATACACAAAAATGAAAACAAAAGAAGGAAAAGAGATTACTTAATACCATCAAGATAATACAAATATTCACACACGAACAACACAATTAAAATATCAACTCAACACCATAAGATGGATATTATCAAAAACAAATGCTACACCGATAAATATATATGTCACTAAATACCATCAAGATAATATAAATATCACAAATGAAAAGCACAACCTAAAACACAATTATATCAACCTAACACCACAAAACACACATTCACAAAATAAACATCACACAGATAAATATATACAAAACCAACAACATCCCTAGTAATCAAATATGAAATAAACATAAAGGCACACAAATTGTTATCTTAGCCATCATTCTTAACAAATCTCAAATATCTCCTCAAAATTGATCATCAACCAAATCAGAATTTTAATATCCATAACTTTATATAAAGAGAAAGGAAAAAAGAAGAGTTGGAATGAATATACTAGGTTAGGTACTGATTGTTTCAAACTAATGTCTCTCTCTAAGTAGTGTCAAGGAGGTCCATGAAGCACCAATCATTGCACCAAATCAAGAATTTGCTGATCATATCAGTCCCTACTAAAAAATTGTAGCAACTTATCAAATGACTTTGAATTATCCTGCTAAAAATTGAAAACATTATAACTAAAAAGGATATTTAAAACATACCACCTAAATGCAATAGAAGCCAAGACTCTTTTGAACTTATTAAAAGTCTTAGAGAAACTATACGATGAAGAATCATGGATGCCTACACAACTCTCTAAGGCATGTCCTCCCAACATAGCTACAGGATCAATGAAGGGGTTACACCATCTAAGGATACCTAGCCAACTTATCAAAGTAAACCATATTCTCCTTGATCACATTATTCAATTGGTCTAAAAGACCCAAATCAACATTGGAATTAATCACAAAAGAATCAATGGCCCTACATGGACATCACTTAGGGGGAAAGGAGGCTAGTGAACAAGTAGATTTGCTGATTAACCAAAAGGAGCCTGGGAAAACATGCTCAACAAGCTCAAGATAACGATGTAACACCTCAACCACTAACTCCTCACATGGCTCCCGTAAGAGAGCCTTCTTAACTATAAGCTTCTCTTCACAAACATTTGTGGGTAAGTTATCATGCTGAGAAAAGGAAAATGTAATGCTCTAAGATGATGTTGCATTAGCCGAGTATTTTGTTTCAAGTGTAAGGAAGATTTTAGTATGACTAACCTAAATTACTCTAAAATGCAAATCTAGATTAAATATACTACAAATTGAACTCAAATAAGTGAATCTAAAATAAAATATATCTATCACAACACAAGGCTACAAGCATTTAACACATAGCAAATCAAATAGGGGGTCAACAGGGCTCGTCTTGGCCAGTGGCATGACATGACCACGAGCATTTCCCAACAAATCCTCAAAGGATCACCAAAAAGGGGAAAAAAACCTCAAATTAACAACTACTTAATCTAATCTATAATGAACAATAAAAGGGAGGAGAGAAAAAGTTGTTCACAAATCAATTTCACTTGAAGATGGAATTTTCATGATCAATGTTCTTCCATTCAACAATCGATCATCATTAAAAACTAATCGAGCTCAATTTGACTCCCATTGATGTTCCTTGGACCTTTTTTTTTTTTGAAGTGCCAAAATCTTAGTTGAAAAAATGAAGATGAGATTGAGAAGGTGATTTGAAAAGAAGGGATGATTAAGTTTTGAGAAGTAGATTAAGGGTTCAAATCTATTGGAATTAATTTAATAATCTCCTTAGAACCCCTAACTCATCAAAATCCATGGTTTGTGGGTGAGATTGAAAGCATAAAAACAGAGAATTGTGAGGAATTTAAGAAAGCGAAAGTGAGATTGGATACTAATGAGAGCAGAATATTAAGAAAATGCTAGAATTCAATCAAATTTTAACTTTTATTAATGGAGTTCAAGATCAACAATAACTTACTAGAGAGATAAAAACCATTGTTCAAAAGATAAAAGCCTAAAATTAGACCTTGCCCCTTTCATTAGCCTATAGTGTTTTTACATAGAGTAGTTCCATACTTTGGCACGGCCTACAATTGCCAAAGTTTTGTGCTCTTGCTTTGCAAGCTTTCAATTGAGTGCCCAAAAAAAAAAGGGCTGGCACTTCCCTGACTCTTCTCATTTTGTTGTTTTCTGCACTAGAACAATCTGGACTCCCTTAGCATAAATATACTACTTTTTAGAAGATTCCCATCATGCTCAATACCATAAGTTTGACCCAAATCTCATTCTCCACCACTAGAATGCACATGCAATTTTGATGATCAAGAGGACCCCCGAGGTTTGTAACAAGGCTCGGGGTCAAGGGTTAGGAAAAGGACCATTGAGAAATGAGGAGCTAATTTGCTAAAAGTAAGGAGCTACCACACCTCCCACCATCAATTATCATCCCTCGTTTAGAAACATAAAGTACATAACCCTCCAAAATATGCAGTCATCACTCGAGTGAGCTACGCACAAGGTGAAACTTCTTTGAGAAGAATTTTATTCCATTTTTTATCTTTTTGTTGTTTCATTTTTCTCTTTTTTTAGATTTCTTTTTTTTCTTTTTTTCGAACCTAAAACACTTGGGATGAGGACTTTGCACTTAATTAACCTCCTCCTCAACTCATAATGAGCTCAAGTCAGCCTGAATATCTTTCTTTATTTATATCACATACTAGGAAATTCTTTCCCCGACATCATCCCTTAACCCCCCTTTGGAGTGATACTCCTTAGTCTTGGCTTAGGTAAGGACATTGTTTTAGGCAAGGGTAAAAGAGTCACTCACAAAAAGAATAATGACAATAAGGCTCAAAGCATTAGCAAGGGATACAATTGTGCACAGGAAGGCTTTTTAGCTAATGTAGCTTCTTATTTGCATAAAGAATGCCTCTTTCCTCTTATCATACATACAAATGTCATGTATGGTTCTAATGAGAGTTAAGAAAAATTCCAAAGAGTGGCAACTTTAACTAGGCCTCTCACGAAAGAAAGCATGTGACCACAAGTGATGAAGTGTTTCATTTAGGCTCAAAACCTCACAGGTTCACATACCATGCTTACTCTCATTCATAAGTCAAAACAAAGAATTATTTAACATAAGCTTAGATCTAACACTAATTATATGCCCCCTAATTAGAAGCCATTTGAATCCAAGTCACAAAATATCATTATTGATCAAAGTTGCACATTTTCCCCAAAAACTCACTATTTACAAGAAAAATTAGAAAATCCTTTTGAGTTTCCTAAAAACTTTCTCTTTTTTTCTTTTTCAGAAAATTTGGAGGAATATCCTCCTCACCCCCCACTCTTAAAATGCACAATTCCTAATTGTGAGAATAGAAGTCCAAAAAAGGAAAAGAAAAGAAAGAAAAAGGGAAAGAAGAAGTATGTACAGAGGAGAGAAAGAAAAATACCTTGAAAAAGATTAAGGACACGAGATCACCAAGTATGGATGCATATTTACAATGAAAATGCAATAACTACCCTGAATGCAACTATATACATTGTCTATGCTCCTAAGAGCCTATTATTGATGCATGCAAATTCCAAAACTCATGAAATCCACACTCACAACAAAACCACATATTTTCAATCAAAATCAGAATTCACCTCAAATGGCCTTCTCATCAAGACAATATCATGACATAGGAAAGCAAGGGGGAAGGAGATCCACACAAGAAAACCACTTACCCTATAGGAGATACCCCCATCAATTATTCACATGCAATCCCCCCCCCCCAATTTGTAAATATGTTATGAAGAGTAAAAGAGGGGTCGGGATACAACTCATGATTGTTGAGCCCCATTAGGCCTAGTCGGTAGGAAAAGTGCGGAGAAAAAGGGGAGAATGACGATGAAGTGCCTTGATTACCCATGAAAGCGTGATGTTACTCTTCTAATTGTTGGAGGGCTTTCGATTGCCGTAATTGAGCTCATTCATCCTCCTCCAATTTGTGAGCTTCTCGTATGGCTCTTTCCTCTTCTCACCTCATCCGAGTCAACTCTCTCTCCTCTTGTTGATCAACAAAACTCCTAAAGTGTGTGGCACTCTCCTTAATAAAATCCATATGTTTGGCCATACAAAGAATATCTTGCCTCATCTTAGTGTACTTTTTTCGTAGACCTATTTTCTCTACTTGGAGGTTAGAAAAATATTGGAGGAAGACACTATCAAAGGGTGCATGAGCCGAGGAGGAGAACCCACTCGTCTCAAACGGAGCTGGTTATTGGAGTGGGGGATTGTTGTGTTGACTCATTATCAACTTGTGTTTCATTCCCCTCATTGCCTTTATGCCCTTCTTCACCCTCATTCTCACCATCATCAAGCACCTTATCACCATCTTGACCCATTGCCTCTCTATGGGACACCACCCTATCACAAGTCCAAATACCCTTATTAGCTATTGTTGTGTGTGCCATATTAGAAAAGATGAAGAAAATTTGTTTATGGTGGGGGTATTTCTAAGAGCCACCCTTAGTATCAATAATGCTCATATGTCTTAAGGTGGTGAAGTCAAGACTTCCTCTTGAGAAATGGGGTTCAAGCGACCTAAGTTTCCCACCATGATTCAATGCTTAGGTTGTGGCAGTGACAGTGCCCCTAAGGCTAACAACATTTTGCTGGCCCATTTCGGCCACCTTCATAAGATGATGAATGAGGAAGGCTCCGGTGTCTGCATGTTTGCCATTCAAAGTACACCAATTAATAAATAACTCCACTTTCCTACACACATTTAGCTATCATAATGCCCAAAGATAATGTTTGCCCTTAAACGTTATAAGTAGTGAATGTTCATATTGCATATGTCTATGGCCTTAATTTTTCTAGAGTCAAAGACCCCGAGATCGACCTACTTACCATTATACATCTTGCATTTGGAACAAGTAATGCTTAACCAAGCAGGGTCGATTTCCATCTATTGGAGACATCTATAAAGGCATCGACATGCATCGGAGATAAAGAAGTTTATCGAAACCTCTCAAACGCGTTCTATGATCAACATTGAACATGTGAAATGTAATCAACACCTCGTTGTCCCGTTAAGACCTAACACAATTAAAATGAAGGGAACTAAAAAATTCAAGCACTAGTCTATCACATGATCAAAACTTCATCTCCATATAATCAACCTAGCCCAAATTACCAAGTACCCACATCATCCAACATTCCCAAAGTCCTTAACATATCCACGAGCCAAAGTTTTTGCTCATAAGTCATCCGAGAACTAAATTGCTTATATTTAACCCCTTGGTCATCATTAGCAAATTGTACACCTCTAGTACTCGAGGAGAACTAAAGGAAAGATATTGGATTTACCTTTGCTCCTTATAGTTGAATTGGAAGAAGAAGAAGCCCTTCTTCACTTCTTTGGGACAGAGGATGTTGTGCAAGCTTCGTCTACTCTCTTTTACCTATGGCTTAAAGTCTTGAATGGATGTAAATGATGATCTAGCTCCTTGTGTTCCAAATTGCTTTTCCAAGCTTGATTTCGTGTGGAAATGAGGGAAGTAACAAGCTTTCTTTCTTTATTGCCTTTACTTTCAACAAGAGAGTTAATGGGGAGGAAGAAAGTGATGAGCTTGAAATTCTTCTGTGCAATTGAGTTTTATAAGTAAAATTGGAAGAATTTGGGAAAAAAAATAGAGGATTTGAATGGAGAAGCAGAATGGAAATAAGGAGGTTTTTAAATAGAGAGAGAAAGGAGAAAGAAGAATGGAGGAAAATGAGGAAGAAAGGTGAAGAATCTCCATTTTACAGCTGACTAGAGGTGGCATGGACGTGCCGCGTGGCACGGGTAGCCGATCCTATTTCTCTAGTTGCCAATATGAAATTTTCTAATTTGGCATAGGAGTTCCAATTGGCATGGGCTCCTGGAGCCATTTTCTGACCAACATTTTTCATTCTCTCCACTCTTTTACTTTTTATCTCCTCTCTTTTGATATCACTCTTTTGTTTTCCACATTTTATTCCATTCTACACTTGCTCTCATTTTCCTCTTTTTTCACTTTCCTCTCTTTTTCTTTTTTCATCCTTTCTCTTTGGTTGCTTTTAATTTTTCACTTTCTCTTTTTTTTTGCTTTTTTTTTTCATTTTTCACACACATAGACACACACACACAAAATTCATGCATATTTGTAGTTATACATAAATACATAAGAAGAAAGGACCTTGACTACTGAAGGAGGTTTGTGGAGCACAAGACACTCCATGTCCTCTTTACTAGGCATCTCTAAGAAGTGCTTCAACCTATGTCTATTAACTTTACATTTGTGGTCCGTTGTGGGATCAAAAGGACTGGTACACCTAGACCAAAGTTTCCTAGTTGATGGATAAGGTCTAAAGTCATATAGAAGAACTTTTAGCCCCAAAGAGAACTCCTTTCTATTGAAATTTGTCATGGAAAATTTTAGTTTTCTCCTTACTTAACCAAATATTCTCATATGCCTCCCTCTTTATCTCTTCTAGTTCATTCAAACTCAATCTCCTCTCTTCACTGGCAGTGTTCAAATCATAATTAAAGGTCCTAATTGCCAAAGCACAATGTGTAAATGACAAGGACGACCATGGACCACCTTATAAGGAGACATGCCTTAGGGAGTCTAAAAGTTGCCTAATAAGCCCACAAAGTGTTTACCCATTTATCCACCTAATCTTTCTTATTTTTTGTCATAGTCTTCCTAAGATTTACTTGATTTTCCAATTAAATACTTCCACTTGACCATTTATTTGGGGGCGATATGGGATAGCAAGTCAGTGGATGATGGAATATCTTCTTACCAAGGCATCAAAGGACCTATTATCATAATGGGTCTTTGGGTCACTTATGATAGCATAAGGCATCCCATAATAGGCACATATGTTCTCTTGAGGAATCTAATGACCAATCTAGTCTCATTTGTCCATGTAGGAATTGCCTATACCCACTTGGACACATAACTAACATATAGCAGAATATACTTGTTCCCAAACGAATTGGAAAACGACCCTATAAAATCAATTCCCCATACATCAACTATATCAATCATAATAATAAGGGCAAGGGACATCATGTCTTTCCTATCAAGTTTACCTAATTGTTGACAATGTATGCAATGCTTACAATACTTATAGGCATCCTTGAATAGGGATAGCTAATATAAACTGCATTGGAGAATTTTTATTACAATTTCCCTTCCATTAAAGTGTCCCCACATGCATGACCATAACAAAAGGATAGCGCACCAAGAATTTGGTCATTGGGCATGCATTTCATGACGATTTGGTCCTTGTAATACTTGAACAAATAGGGGCTATCCCACATGAACAACCTAACTAATGCAAAGAAGCATGCCCTATCATCTTTAATCTATTCACTAGGCATTTCTCCCTAGGGCACGTAATTGACAATATAGGCATATCAAAGCTCCAATTGAGCTCTAAAGAGTTGTTCATTAGAAAAACATTTAACCATGGGGGCCTCACATGTATCATCAATCAGAATCCAAGAAAGATGGTCTGCTATAGGGGTTTTCAGAACCCTTTCTATCTCTAATTTCACAATTCAACTCTTGAAGTAGCATGATCTATTAAATGAGTCTAGGTTTTGCATTCTTTCTTTTTTTTCTCAAAAAGGTGTTTTAAGCGTCATGATCTATAAAATCAACCACATGCGAGCCTATAAGGTAGAGTCTAAACTTTTCAATTCTAAAGACAACCACTAGAAATTCCTTCTCAATCAAGGTGTAGTTTACTTGTGCTTCATTCAAAGTATGACTCATGTAGTAAATTACATGGGCTTTGTTATCAATTGTTTGGCCCACAACTACCCTTATAGCATAATTTGATACATAATATATGAGTTCAAATTGTTCTACCCAAATAGAAGGATGCAAGATGGAGACGGGCATCAATGCCTCCTTAAGCTTTGTATATGCCACTTCATACTCCGTGGAGAAGGGAAATGGCATGCCCTTGGCTAGGAGTGAGGGCAAGGGCTCAGCAATCTCGCCAAAGTCCTCACTAAATCTTTGGTAAAAACTAGCATGTCCTAGAAAAGAATGTATGTCTTTTTCACAATTGAGGACTGGATGTTTGTAATCAAATCCACCTTGATTTTGCCTACTCCATCCCCTTATTCAAAATGATATGACTCAAAACTATCCCCTTGTTCACCGTAAAATGACATTAATTCCTAATTAAAGGCCAAATGCTTTTCTTGATACCATCTTAAGAATTTTCCTAAATTAGTTAAGAAATCATCAAAAGTGTCTCCATAAATAGAGAAATCATTCATAAACATTTTAAGACATTGCTTAACTAAATCAGGAAATATCGATATCAGACTCCTTTAAAACATGGTCGAAGCATTGCATACACCAAATGGCATCTTTCTAAAGGCATAAGTGCCAAAAGGGTATATAAATGTGGCTTTTCTTGTCTTCAAGGGCAACAAGAACTTGGTTGTAGCCAGAATAATCATCAAGGAACCAATAAAAAGCTCATTTGGCTAGCTTCTCTAGCATTTGGTCTAAGAAGTGTAGAGGAAAGTGATCATTTCTAGAGGCGAAATTCAACTTCCGATAGTCAATGCATATCCTCCACCCGAATTGGATTCTTGTGGGAATAAGGTCATCCTTATCATTCTTAGTGACAGTGATACCGGTCTTTTTAGGACAATTTGGATGGGACTTACCCACTCACTATACAAAATGGGATAGATATTGTCATGATCCACCACTTAATAATTTCCTTCCTCACCACTTCTTGTTGGGTAGGGTTTAACCTTCTTTGTCTATCATGGTATGGCTTAGCATTTATCCTCATGATGATTCCTATGTTGCACAATGGTAGGACTAATGCCTATAATGTCTCCTATGGTCCACTATAAAGCCTCTGTATTTTTCCTTAACAAGTCAAGCACTTGGGTCTCCTGGTCTGGGTTTAAATCATTAGCAATTATCATAAGAAAAGATTCATCCGAATGTAAGAACACATATTTGAGAGTATTAGGAAGGGGCTTTAATTCAAGAGATGAAGATGAAGGTATAACAACTAGTGCCTTACGAGATGGAGATAAGGGAGAATAGATGGATACAACAATAGATGTATATACCAAGTCATCGCATTGATCATCAAATGAATGCAAATATATCATATTCGGGCTTATATTCCGTGCAAAACAGTGCATAAACACATGACATTATTTCCTCTTCATCATCAAATTTCACCTCTTCCAAAAAAAAATCACTTATCTAATTAAAAGTGGAGTTCTCCACATCAACAAATCCTGTAGATTACTTTTGGAGACTAAACACATTCAATTCTATGGTCATATTCCCACAAGTTAACTTCATGTTTCCATCCTGACAATTAATGAGTGTCTTTGAAGTGGCAACAAACGGTGGACCAAGGATCAGCAATATTTCATTTTTGGGGCTCACAGCAACCTTGGTCTTTAGCATAATAAAGTCAACTGAAAATATGAATTCTCCTACCTTGATTAACACATCCTCAACCATCCCTCTAAGAAGCCTAGTGGAACGGTCAATTAATTGAAAGACCATTTTAGAGAAGTTTGAGCTCCCTAACCTCAACTTCTCATACACCATAAAGCATAAAAGATTGACACTAGCACTAAGATCAAGGCCCTATGTATATTATGATTGCTGATTACAATTGAAATTGTAGCATATCCTAGGTCCTTATACTTGATGGGCACTTGATTAGAAACGATTAAATTCACCTTAGGGCCAGAAAGGCTCTCTTGAGAACATTAGTCGCCTTTTTGGTGGTACACAATTTCTTACACGAATGAGCGTGTGGGACATTTGTTGAATAACATCAAGGAGGAAATGTTGATTTTGACTTAGGAGAAGATCTTTGTTATCTTATCAACATGGGATTAGGCCTTCTTCCCCTTTAATCGGTTGGGAAAAGAAGGAATAGGCTTAGAAGCAATGAGGGAACAAGTAGGAATGGCCCTATACAGGGTAGAGTCAATAGTCTCTGAAGACTCATTCCCCGTGGGTCTTCTATAACCCTAGAAGAAAGGAGATCAGATGTAAAAGTAGACACATCATGAGCATCACAATTTGGAGAAGAGAGAAGAGAAGAAGATGGGAGATGGGATACAGCTACTGGGTGTCAACCTTTTTACCTATCCTATATTTTTATACATATCAAAATCTCAAAATGTACTGTTATTTAATGGATCATTTTCAAGCAATGTTTTTTTAAATAATCAAGTGGACCCACCAATTATCAATTATAAAGGTTTACACCCTTGAATTCACTAGTGCGGCCTCAGGCTAGTGTATGTGATTGGCCTGGCAAGTGTACACATAATCAATGATTGCATTGTGTATACAAGCTCATCAAGTTGGGTTCGACTTTCAGATAATAACTTGTAACAATTTTAATATAATTCTCTCTCTTCTTGATTTCGAACTAAAATGAATTGAAATGCAACTGCGCACTGAAAGATGAATTTTAGGCTTTACAATATAGGGATGAACATACTGAGTCACGGCTCACCCTTCGAACATTTTGTGCTTTCATGTTTTAGGTTGTGCATTTGAAAATTTACGCAATGGTCATTGCAACAAGAAGCTAATCAATGGGGTCTAACAAAGCTCACACTGACATCTTTGTAAGATAGGGGGGCTTGCAAATGTGTAGGTAGATTCTTGAACTATTATTACATTGGTGTTGAGTATACTAATTAGTTAAGCCTTATCCTTTCTGGGGTGGCAGCAACACCCTAACCTAACATTTTTCACTTTATTAACCACTGATGACTAATAAATTAAGACTTAACTACATGTTTATGAGCTAGGGTGTTACAGTACCTCACTCTACTATCTAGTTTAATACAAGCAACTTGGCGCAAAACCCTCACAATCAATCAAAACACAAGATATATTGAATCAGCCAAATGAAATCAAGCATAGGATTTTGATAAAATGAAGAATCTAACAACATTGTTTGGCTATCAAATCTCTAGAAAATTACTCACACATGTTTATGGTAACCAAAATTATAAGTGTCAAAAAAACATGAATCTACATAGAACAAACCTAATGGAGTTTAAGAAATAAAAAAGAGAAAATGCTTTGTCGCAATGAAAATTCTTCAAATGATCTTGCAATCTTCAAAGCATCGACTTATAAATTCTTACCTTGAAACTTGTTTTTGCTACAAATTGACTAGAAAGAGATGAACTAAGCGGAGACATTAGTGATAGTATGAGTGATATGACCTACTAAGCAACCGAGCATTATCAACCACAAATTTAGGAGAAAACGACGAGACATGCTAGTTACAGGCCACCATATACCGTGGCCTCTCCGTGGTGTTCTTTGCTTCGAAATTCCTTCTTTGTTCCTTACCCCACGGTCACATGTGAATAAGGGGATTTGTAAAGTGAAATATCATCCATTTACGGTCAACGTTGGGTCCAAAAGGTCTTAGAACCTGTAAAATACATCAAGCAAGCATATCTAATCGTAAAATGGGAGTAGGGATGCAAATTGTACTCTAAGGCACGTAATTCCTTAAGAAATGCTAGCAAATGACCCCTAAACAATGCACATTCTAAGCACTTATCAAACTCCTTCATGCTTGAATCATTGCTTGTCCCCAAGCAATCATGTGATGAAAAAGTTTTGTTCACAACCTTTTCAGGCAAGATAGTAGTAGCATCTTCAATGGTAAAACCGACTCAAAGTTAGCCCAAAAGTGATCACAACATTTAGCAGTCATATAGGGGTATGGAGTGTTTGAAAAATCCTTAAAGAGCATATTTGAATCATTCACCCAAATCATCTCATACAATCATATCAGTACATGAAATAGATAGATCTAGAAAAAAACTAGTAGAACCTCAATTTTTAGTCATATAACACTCTTCACTTATGTGCTTAAAGCATATAATAAGGTTCTCTCAATTCTCAATCTAAAGACTCAAATCTACCATAAGCTTGCTAAAACTCTCCAATCCACCACCACTAGAATACAAAGCATATTAGCCAATTATGAGGTCTTTAATATGGGTTAAAACAGGGCTATGAGCAAAGGTAAAGTGGTGAACAAATATTTTGGGAATGTGGAGCTAAAAGCTAAAGACTAAGAGCAAAACTAAATCTCCCGACTTTTCATCAGATTTACCCTTCAAATCATTGCAACTCAAATATATACAACCAAATCCCTTTGTACGATTACATAAGGAGAAGGTGTTCAACTTTAAAAGCAAATATATATAATCCGACAATGCCAAATTCTTTTGTACTCTTTTTTTTTTGGTTTTTAAATTTTTTTTTTCCAAAGAGAATGACCATGGAAATATACGTTAAGTACTTTTCAACACCTCTCCAACAAATCATAATAAACAACCCATTATTAACATAAAGGATCTCTTATATGAACAAAAGTACACAAATCCCCTATTATATCAAACAAATCAAACCAACCACCAAAAGATTCGAAGAAGCCTAATACTAACTCTTAATCTCAATGTCATGAAGTGAAACTCAATAGTCTTAGGTAAAGGATATGATAGGTATTTTGGCCAAGGGCTATATATAAAATTTCACATCAATAAACATGGGTTTGGCCTCAAAGGGCCTAGCAAGGGTATATCATACATAGCTATTTGGTCAATGTGGCTCAATAACACAAAGAATGCTTCAATCATTTTTCCTGAATGCATATGGTAAGTGTGATCTTGTATGAGTGTCAAATTATGTTTTAGAGAAATGATGTCTAACTTGCCCCCTTGTACCTTCTTGGCATTCATCTTAATAGTGAAACCAAGGGTCAATGGTTCAAGGGCAGGTACCCAGAAAATAGAGAGATATGATGTCTAAGAAAAGTCACTCAAGAAAAGGCAAAAAGTGACTAAAATCGATGAATTAGTCTTTTTAAAGCTCAAAGCCTTACGAGACATCTACTACAGTCATTACTAGCTCATTAAGATCACATGCCAACATTCATGCAAAGATTCATTAGGAAATCAACTCACATTCAACACATGGCCAAAACATGAAGCACATTTATAAAAACTCATTTCCAAAACATTCAACTAATCATATCAAGCCAAAGAAGACTACCTAGTCTACAAGTGTCATCATAGAAGGTTTTTTTTTTCAAATTTTTTTTCTTTCTCATTTTTTTCTTTTCAAGGCAAATCTACATGGAGTTAATACTAAAATACAGATCTAATCTATATGCTTCTAGTATCCTAAATGCATAGAAAATGCAAAACTATGAAGATAAAACTAAATGCACTAACTACATGTTTTAACAACTAGTTAATCCTAAATGAAACTCTAAATGCAATCATATACAATATATACACATCCATATACACAAGAGATCACTAGACCCCATTGATCCCAATCAATTCAACTCCCCTATGATTGGAGGAAGCATTGCTCCCAATGGAAGCACATAGAAACAAATAGGGATAAGGACGCAACAAAGAGAACTAGAAAGGAGAGGGACAGGAAGGGGTAGTCAGTCTTGGGAGATATGTCAATCCCGCCAAGTCTCTAAACAAGCCCTAAAGTCCTGGAAGTATTGATTTTACGAGTCAATCATCCTATCTAGCTCATTATGCGCCTCCTGAACAAAGTCACAGATGGCAGCATTCTCAATTTAGACATAAGCTTGTAGGGATGGTTCCTCCACTTGGATGTACCTAAGGGTGGAATACACATCATCAAAATCATGGGAGGAGGGCAATTGGTAAAAACTAGAGGCTCCATGCTGAGTAGGTAGGGATAGTGGGGGTACAAGGTGAACCACCTCTTCATCACCAAGTAAAAAGTATAGATTCACTCGGTTTAGAATAGTGGTACACTCAACATTGGGAAGAGGTATAAGCCGGTTTCGAGGTATATCCAATACACTTGACCAACTCCCACCTTACAAAACTTCATTTGCTTAAAACAGGCCATTTTCAGCCACTCGAACCCTGTAACTCTATCATCGGGATTAGACTCAATGTGAACCGACCTAGCAATGGGGTAATCAAATCCCTTCTAGTGACACTAGTGGCTACAATATACAATTATGTGGCAAAGATAGATCCCGGATCAATACGGGTGCCATCCGTCATACTAGATAGGAAGCAAAACTCTGGCATGTGGGGCACATTGAGACCATCCTCCCTAGCTAAAAGACCACAAGCCAATATCCTTTGGCTACTGGAATATGGGGGTTTCTAATGAACGTGCCTTTAGAATGATTAGAATCATACTGAGAGTCCCCGTAATTTTATACCAAATGAATTAGGGTTAAACTCATGGGGGACACGAGGATATGGTAAGTCCATACTAGGCCAAAAAACCAAATATTTCATTAAAAGCTCTTGAATCCAATTCATAAAAACTCCCTATTCAAGTAGACGGAAATATAGCCTCTTTAACAATATGGACCACTACGACCTTTAACATGTAAAGTGCTTAAAAACTCAAGTGTTAGGTCACTATAGGTGTGGTCCCAAGTCTCCCAAAATTGACCCATACCATGCCAAGCAAACAACCAACGTATATCATCCATCAAAACCAAGTTGGTCAACAAATACTCATCAAAGCATCTAGTAGCAATAATTCTTCTATTACTTAAAGCATTGTATTGAGTAATATAGTTTGGATTAGTTAAACCAAAAAGGTGAGGAGCATTACCTCGAGTCCTACTGTTAGTTGCTATACGGGATGTCCAAATTGGCCTCTTCGATGCTTGAAGTCCCTTTTCCTTGGGTGGTCTTTGCCTTTATTTTTGGTGCCGTTAAAAAGATGTTAGGGAGTAATAACGCCCTCGCAATGGAGGATGTGGGAGTGTAGGAAGAGAGAGAAAAGGGAGAAATGTGGGAGAATTGAAGGTAATGGAAGGGGAAAGATAGAAGATTAATGGATTAGAAGGAGAAATTTGGAATGAAATTGAAGAGTGAAGGTAGATGGTTTCAAGTCAGAGAAGATATGGAATAAGATGGTGAAACAAAGGGGAAATTGTAGGAAATTTGGAAAAGGAAGAGGAATGGGCTAAAATTTGGGAAATTTGAGGATGTAGAGAAAGTCGAATGAAGGGATTTGAAGGTGCAAGTATAGAGGTTGTAGAGAGATACAGTGAGGTTTTTGGAGAGAAAATCATAAGGAAAAAGAAGAATAAAGGGCTTAACTGTCTTTTCGGGTCAAAAACCTTGACTGCAAAGGACCGTCGGTCACCACAGACCCTCTATGATGCCCTTTGTCCAGTTTCTTTAATTTTTTAAGGCAGAGGTTCACCATGGACTGCCCGTGGTCAATCTAAGTATTTACTTTTTGAATTTTTCTGACACAGACCATGATAGATACCATGTATAGGTCGTGGTAGACTCTGTCTCAACCCCTTTTGATTTTTCATCCTTTTTTTCTTTCTCTTTTTAAATTTTTGTTTTTGTTTTCTTCAAATGCCCTAAGAGCTATATACAACAGAGGTAAAAAGAAAAAGAAAGTTATATAATGACTTAGGTTGCCTCGCGAAAAGCACTCTTTTAGGCAAAAGCTCGACCTTCCTTCTCTATCCTTAAACAGGGTCGATGAAAGTATAGACTGTTGCCTTATCAATGGGTTCTCCCAGTGGTCCTAACTACTAGGATCTCAACTTGCTTGAAAATAATCTCAATTTGGAATTGAACAAGATGACCATGTCACCGTCCTTGAATCTCTTCTTCATAATATGCTTAGCCTCCTCTTCTTAAAAATCATGTAACTATCAGATGCCTCCAACCTCAACTCATCAAGCTCATTGACTTGCAACATTCTCCATTCTCTAATCGTCTTAAGATCAATTTTAGCATTCGAATCGCCCAATATACCTTGTGCTCCAATTGAACTGGCAAATGGCAAGACTTTTCAAACACTAGCCCATACAAGGTAGTGCTTAGAGGATCATTGTAAGTGGTTTGGTAAGCCCATAGAGCATCACCAAACTTCAAAGATCAACCCTTCCAGGATTAGTCCACTGTTTTCTCCAGTATGTTGTTCAACTCTAGGTTGAATAACTTAACTTGGTCGCTTGTTTGGGGGTAGTAAGGTGTAGCAACCTTTTAAAAACCCATATTTCTTCAAGAAAGACTCTAAAGGTTTGTTGTAAAAATGAGTCCCTAGTATAGATTGTATATAGAAAAAGGGAAGAGGGGAGAAATTTAGAGAGTACGAAAGAAAGAGATTGGCATCTTTGTGTGCTCAAGTAAACATTCATTCAATATTCAATAGTGTATGATAGATAATCAACAAAGCTACAGAGGCCCCTTATTTACAGGTATGTAACCTTTCTAATATGAACTAGTATGACTCCTAATAGAAAAGGAAAATATAATGTTCCTAATAAGAAAAGGATACCATAGTACTAATACTAATAGAAATAGGAAACCATTATAGACTATAATCCAAGTCCAAGTATGACCATAATAAAATCTCCTTAACTATTTATGATTCCATCATTTCTCCCGGCTTGGAAAAGCGAGCCCCGGAAGAGTTGGCATGAGATACCCATCCAGCAATGAGGGGCGCTGGGGCGCAAATCATTCTCGTGAACCCAAGAATTATCGAATTGGGGTGGCCTTTCCAATGAACCAAGAATTATTGAAAACTCTAGTAGCAGTACTAACAATCTCATATTCAAATATGACAGCAACTTCATCAACCATTGGTGGTAGAACATGAGGCATTGCAGCACCAAAACTAAAGAAGTCGTGGAACCTCCCATGACACTCACAAAAACCATGGGAGGCTTAAAATTAACTCGGTAAAGTGTCAAAACCTCAACATTGAAGATAGGACTAACAAATAAATCAAGAGGTAAGTCAATTAAATATGCATTAGATCTAAGATGTTGCAAAAGGTGATAAGGTCTATAAGCTTGAGTAACAAGCTTCTGGAAAGAATGATTTGAAAACTGTTCACGACGAATTTGGACGATCACAGAATAACCCTCAATAAGCTCTAGCTTTTTTAGAAACACATTAGGAGCAAGTTTATAATTGTCATTACTCTATGCAATTTTCAATTGATTATTGGCCTGGGGTACCGAAGTTAACATAATTTTAGATTACCGACTATCTGTTTCACTTTCATAGTGGGATTAAAAAAATGCAACTGTTTAGGTTGTTCGTTAGAATGAGAGAACTTAGATGTAGTTCTTTTATCCTTATTATAATCGTGTAGTCAGGCAAGAGCTAACCTAATCCTTTTTCCATTCTGACTGAACACATAAGTGCTATCCTTACAAAAATTAGTAGTATTTTATCATAAATCCAAGAGCAACCCAACAAAACATGGGTAAAATTCATAGGTAAGACATTACAGCGAACCTTCTCGAAATATGCACCCAACTGTAGAGGGACCTCACACTTCTCAAAAGTTATTAATGATGTCTTATTAACTCAAGCAACTTTTATAGGAATGGAACAAGGTTTAGATTTAAGGTTGAGAAGTCTAACAGCAGACTTTTGAAATTACATTCATGCAACTACCATTGTCAAAGACTAAACGAAGAGTTTTATCCTTACGTGGCATTTTAGTCTCAATGATCTCAGTATGATTCCAATAGAATCATGGTTAATTTAAGAAGGAAGACATCTCATGAAAGAAAGGTGATTGTCTCTCTTATCGTCTTCGTGCTCACTCTCAATGGTAGTATCACCAACAACAAGATAGGTGGTATCATCTATTGGTTCATCTTCTTAAAGACTTCCTAGCGTTATGTTAAGAGCACGATGGGAACAATGAGAAGATGGATGGCCTCTCACATGACACTTATGACACACTATGAGCAAAGAAGAAAAGTGGAAAAAAGGTGAGGTGATGGAACTACCTTTTCCAAAGCTGGTAGCTGGGTGTTATTCATAGCAAAATGATTAGATTGAGCTTGTTCCTTAGAGTAGGAGTTCTCTTGAAAGGTGACTGCCTTTAAGGGCCTAGACTCCTCAGCTGAGGAAGTCCACCTACGAGAATAAGAAGGCTTTTTGTACTTATCCATTTCCAAGGCCTTTTGGTAAGCCTACACTAAAGACTCAGGATGGTGCAAGATCACTTCTCCTTTAAGGTCATCTCTAAGCACATTAATGAACTTAGTGACAATTACCCATTGTTCTTCTCTAACCGCACATCTGAGCTTCAGCTCTTCAAATTGGGCATAATAATATGACACATTAGTGTTCAATTGTTTCAGTTTTAAGCCATTATCCACCATTTAATCTTTTATGGAATGAAAGCAAATGGTTTTCTTTCAATTTTTGTTTCATTTCATCCCACAAAGTTATGGCTGGCTCACACAAGTGATCTAGCTCCCTCTGGACACTCTGCCATTATTTCTTAGCAAACCCAACAAGTTTTATTTTGGAAAAACAAACCCAATGGATGTCATTCATTCCACAAAACTCAAAGTAATCCTCTAGGCGGTCTGAGGAATCAACAAAAGCATTGGGATCATGTCTACCATCAAAGTCAGGGACATCAATCTTGACTTTTCTTATTACACCATAAGGATCGCCATGTATTTGATTTCTAGGATAGCCTTGGTCCCTTCTAGGTGAAGGGTGCTTATCAATCTCGGCATGGTAGTACTTCTATGGTGGTAAGGTTGTGGTTCATCAAATTTGTCATGGTAGTACTCATCATCGCTAAAACCATTAAGAATGTGACCAATGTCTTTAGGTTCCGTCCTCCTCAGAACATGGGCCCTATTAGACTTTCCAAGAGTAGAGTTTTAAGATTAATGACTAAGTCAATGAGTTTCGGTCCTCCAATCTAGACATTAGTAGAACTAGCCACATTATGCATATATTGAGACAAGTGAGATTCTAGTTATTGTTTATAACACTTCCATGAATAACACTTGAAGAGTTATGGAAACCTGTAATGGTACTTTGGAGACCTTGCACTTGATCCTTCGCCCCATGAATACGTTATTGATTTTCCTTGCTACCTTTTTGAAGTGACTCTCTATGTTCATCTAACCTAGCGTTCCATTTTTATCCAATTCTCAAATATCATCATTAGTTCCCTTTTGTAAAGCTTCTAATTTTTTTGTCAAGCTCATCAATTTTGCTGTCAATTCCATTAATTCTTTATCCTAATGTCATGGATCTTGAACCGGCATGCAAGAAAAGATCTTTTTTTGTTGACAGTAATAAATCAACACAAAATACACAAGCAACTCAAATAATAGAGTACTCGTAAAGCACTTGCAGAATGCAAGGCAGTTAAGGAAATTATGCTACTATCTGAATTGTCCGATTTTTTTTTTTCAAAATAGAAAATAATTTTAGCTCCAAGCAAATAATTGTAAACTTACTAATAAACTTAAAGTCCTAAAATCAAGGAAAAGAATTAAGAAGTACCAAAGTTGGCCTAACCTAAGCAAAATATCACAATGTTCCTTGATTCATGCTTAAGGTCCTTAAAGCAGGAAGGAGACAACAACCAAGGACCTCAGTGACTTTCTTGTGAAACTATCAGCACTTAGCAGCATCAACCAAGGGTAGTGAGTGATGGAAGTAGTGGAAAGGTTTGACGGCAATGATGATGTTGATGATAAGTTGGGGGGTGCTTAAGGTCTTTGGCTGTGTATGGCATATGGCAAGTTTGAAAGCTTGAAACAACTACTTTTTTTCACTGATTCAAACCTTTTGGGTTGGATGGCAGCAGAATTTATAATGTGGGTTAGTTAGGAATTGAGAATTTTCTCTAATACCAAGTTGATAGAGATCGGTAGAAAAGGGGGGGAAAAGAAGAAAAAAATTAGAGGGAAAGATAGGAGAAAGGGATTGGCATCTCTGTGCCCAAACCAATATTCATTTAATATTCAATAGTGTATGATAGATAATTAACAAAGGTACATAGACCCCTTATTTATAGGTATGTAACCTTCCTAATTCGAACTAGTATGACTCCTACTAGAAATAGGAAAATATAATATTCCTAATAAGAATTTGATACCATAATACTAATACTAATGGAAATAGGAATTGAAACTATAATAGACTATAATCCAAATTCAAGTATGACTCTAAGAAAATCGCCTTAATAATTTATGATTCCATCAGTCCCCGTTATCACTCAAAAGACATAATCACCACTTTGAAATCCTTAGTAGGGGAAGTAATGGCTTCCACCCATTTGAAGACATAATCAACTGTCACAAGGATGTAGATGTTATTCTCAGAAGGAGGGAACGGACCCATGAAGTCAGTTGTCTGCACATTAAAAAGCTCCGCCTTAAGAATTCCACTTTGAGGCATCTCATGCCTCCTATAAATACCCCCCATCTTTGACATCAGTAATTGATGCATTGTGAATTCCATTTGACCAAATAAAGGTGAAAAATCTATGAAGATGAATCCAAAAGGATGATGAAAATCAATCTTCCCCAGGAAGACCAAGAGATAGAAAAACCACAAAATAACAATGATAATCTAACAAGGCCACAACCTCAAGTAAAGATCATCTATCAAGCAAGAAAGATTTTTTGTGGATTTTGTTTGAGTAAGCTAGTAACAACAATCATCAAAGGAGATTTATCTAGGCTATAGGTTAAACAACTACCTAGATCAAATCAACCCATCACTAAACCTCTAAAGCATTAACATTAAGGACTAGATTAAAGGAATGAACTCAAATCACCATTCTCCTTAGAGAGATAAAGAATTTGAGATTTTGAGAAAAGTACCAAGCTTCAAGCTCTCATATCATTCAACAAGTGTAAATTTTCATAGAGGTAATTAGTCTATAAATGCCCAATTAGAGAGGGATTAGTTGTTACATTAGCGGGCTAAGTGGGCCAATACGGGTCTCATAAAATATCCTGGAAAAATAAATCAAGATGCTAGGATAATTACAATTAAGATGAGCTGTATTTTCTCATATTCATCATCCATCTTCGATGGAGCTTTGAGAAGGCTCTACTCCACTAATGGAGGTGCCACCACTTGAAAATTCTTCCCTTGTGTGTGTAAAATCACTCAATGCTAATTAATCTCCAAGATCATAGTTGTAACCTCTTCAATTAAGCCCATTATTAAAATCGTTCATTTTCCAACCTTGGACTGAAGCTTACCAGGTGAACAGTCCATAACTTTCTCAATACTTGGAGTTTAAACATGATTCAGGACTCTTTCAAAAATAGACTTTAGGGTTTTTCCATCCATGTATAGTTTACAAAAGGTAGATCTCATTTGCTTTGTCAAAACTGAGTTAGAAATGAGGTAAAGTGTTTAGCTAGAAACTGGAAATGAGCTAATTAGGTGGTCTTGGGAGGAATACAGTAGCTAATCTCCTTATTAATGGCTAGTAATTTGCATATCATCATTTTCCTGTCTTACCTGTGATCTTCAAGGCCCCAAATCAATAATAACCTTAGAGCTTTAAGATCTTGAGTCCTACCCTTAAAGGTTATCGTCGTTCTTATTTGGACCATGGTTTTAGTGTGGAGAAAATTATGATCTTCGTGGTTTGCTCCGCATCTATAATAGGTCGTAACAAACTTCCTTGCATCCTTAAAGAGAGTGGGATAATAGAAGCCAACACGAAGTACTTTAGCGATGCTCTTGTCCTGACCAAAATATCCATCATAAGTTAAAGCACGACAATGGTGAAAGACACTATGGACCTTATCCTTCAACAAACATCTTTTATAGAAACCCTCTTCACACAACTTGTAGAGTAAAGGCTCCTCCCATATATAATACTTAACATCAGCTAAGAACTTCTTCTTTTGTGGATATGAAAACCCGGGGAACAATACTCCACACACTTTATAGTTCACCAAATCAGCATATTATAAAGTGGCTTCGTGAGAAATAGTAAGGAGTTCATCATATGGGAATAAATCATAAATGGGGAGCTTGTCCATCAGAATGGCCTCAGGGCCCAAGTGGGACAAATGACCGGTAACCACATTCTCTAGCCTAGCCTTCTCACGAATCTCCAAATCAAACTCTTAGAGAAGAAGAACCCATCGAAAAATGAGGCAGGGTTTAGAGTTGTACTTCTTCTAAAGGTGTTTCAATGCAACATGATTGGTGAAAACAATCACCTTGGAATTGATCAAGTATAATCGAAATTTCTCTGAGGTAAACGCAACAGCTAGAAACTTCTTCTTAGTGGTGGCATAGTTCACTCAAGCTTCATCCAAAGTCTGGCTTGCGTAGTAGATGGCATACGACTTGTTGTCATTCCTTTGTCCCAAAACGGCTCCCAATGCATAGTCATTAGCATCACACATCACCTCAAAGGGAAGTTCTCGATCCAGGGCCTGCATTATAGAAGCTGAAATCAAAGCCTTTTTCAACCTGAGCAAAGCACTCAAACATTTCTTATTAAAGTCAAAAGGCACATCTTTGACATGCAATTGGGTCAGAGATTTTACTACTTTGGAAAAGTCATCCATGAACCAACAGTAAAAAACTAACATGTCCAAGAAAACTCCTCACACCCTTGATAAAATTCGGTGGTGGTAATTTCTCAATCACCTCCACCTTTGCTTTGTCAACTTCAATGCCTTTATTGGAAACAATATGCCCTATGACAGCCCCCCCTTGGACCATAAAATGACACCTTTTCCAATTCAAGACCAAATTCATATCCTTACTTTTAACACTTTGAACAAGTTATATAAGCAATGCCAAAAGATATATCACAAATAGGAAAATCATCCATGAATACCTCCATAATATCCTCAATACAATTAGAGAAAATGGCCATCATGCAACATTGAAATGTAGTAGGGGCATTGCATAGCCGAAATGGCATCCTCCTATATGCAAATGTACCATATTGGCAAGTGAAGGTGGTCTTTTCTTGGTCACTAAGGTAATAGGGATTTAGAAAAACACTAAATACCCATCTAGGTAGCACAAATAGGAATTCTTTTAGCCAATCTTTCAAGCATTTGGTCAATAAAGGGAAGGGGAAAGTGGTCCTGATGGGTCGCATTGTTCAACTTCCTATAGTCAATACACATTCACCATCCCATGACTATCCTAATAGGAATTAACTCATTATTTTCATTTTTCGCAACCATTATCTCTTCTTTCTCAGGCACAACATGGACTGAGCTTACCCACTTACTGTTAGAGATAGGGTACATAATGTCATCCTTAAGCAATTACAGAATTTCCTTTTGAACTACCTCTTTGATGTTAGGATTCAATCTTCTTTAGTGTTCAATTGAGGGCTTATGGTCATCTGCCATTAAAATATGTTGCATGCACAAAGAAGAGTGAATTCCTTTAAGATCATCAATAGTATACCCTATGGCCTTGCGATGCCATCCAATCACTTTAACTAAAGAGTCAATTTGAGATGCACTTAGATTTGTATTGACAATCACAAGATATGTAGAATTAGGGCTACGAAATTCATACCTCAAAAAAAAGGAAAGGCTTCAATTCCACCTCGAGGGTTTATTTCTCATCAAAAGAGGGTTTATCACCGTTTACCAATTCTTCCACCTTTGGCAAGGGTAGGTGGAACTTATAGAGACGTTTCCACGAATTGAGCACACATTGCTAATCGAAATTCTCATCCTTGGTAGTAAACGTGGAATCCTTAAGAGGATCACTAAAAATATGGTTAGTGACCTCTTCCCTTACTAAGCTATCGAACACATCAACTCTATAGCACTCATTAGAAATAAAAGGGAATTTAGACGCCTTGAATAAATTAAACTTCCTGTGGTCATCCCCTAAGTCAAACGATAACTTACCCTTTTTATATCAATATGGCACCTTGCGGTGGCCAAGAAAGGCCTCCCAAGAATGATTAGGGTGGGCGCATCCTCCTCCATCTCTAGGATCACATAGTCAACTCACACATAAATCTCCTACCCTAATTGGGACGTCCTCTAAAACACCCATGGGGTATTTTACTATTTTACATAATGATTCGCCAATTGTAAGGAGATGGTAGTAGGTCTCATCAGTCCTAAGTCCAACTTTTCACACATGAAAAAGAACAACAAGCTCCCACTTAAGCCTGGATCACACAATGCTTGATTAATGCACACATTTCTTATCAACCAATGGATGGAAAAACTACTGGGATTCTTAAGCTTAGCGAGAAAGCTTATTTTGGATCGCAAGACCACAGTTTTTAGTCAAGGCCATAGTCTCATGCTCTTCTGACTTTCTTTTATTTGACAAATCTCTTTCAAACACTTAGCACATGAGGGCATTTGATACAAGGCATTGATGAACGAAATATTAATGTAGAGTTTCTTTAAGACCTCTAAAAACTTCCCAACTTGCAAATTAAGCTTAGCTTTATCCATTCGTTAAGAGAAAGGAAAAGGCGGAGTGTATGGTTTTGGGGAAGTTTCCTTAGGGTCCTTCGAAACCTCATTAACATTATTCACAATATCATACTTCATTAGAGGGACTAGAAACCCCTTTCTCAACAACAACATCATCACATAAGTTCAAATCATTGCTAACCCCCTTTGGCCCCTCAAGTTACTTACCTCTTAAAATCATGGCATTACAATGCTTCCTAGGGTTAGGCTTAGGCTTACTAGGAAGTCTACCGATGGTGCAGATGAAGAGTTAGCTTGTTGGGCACTTTTGACTTCCAAGATCTTATTGTAACTACTAAGCACATCAACCTTAGAGTCTAATTACTTATTGTCCTCATCTTGCTTTTGTTGTGCCATAAGCATGCTTTCTATTATGGCCTCTAAGTTAGACTTTTGAGGAGCTAGTTGTGGAAAAGGTGGCCTTTGAAGCCCACGGGGTAGTCTAGCACTCATTTGAGACATGGAAGGGTTAGACCTATATGAGAAATTTGGGTGATTCTTCCAATCCAAATTATAGGTATTGGAATAAAGATCATTGGTCAGTCTCGAGCTGAAGTTGTTGACATAATTGACTTGGTTGCTAGTATCTCAGGCAAAAGGACTCCCAACTTAGTAATTTAAAACCAAATGGTCAATGAAACCACAAATTTCATAAAAAGGGAGAGGGGCACTTGAACGATTAGAATTCACATTCAAATGGCCCAATCTTTGAGCCATAGCATCTACTTTAGCAGAAAGTAAAGAAAGAGCATCAACTTCTAATTGTCTCCAACCTTTTAGGTTCGCCTCTCTCATTGGACAATTGGTAGTTGTTAAGAGTCATCTCCACAATTGGGTTATAGGCTTCCTCCTCCGTCTTATTCATCAAGGTGTCACCTGTCACCGCATCAATGGTTGACCATATAGGTTGAGTGACTCCATCGTAGAAGGTCTATATAATCACCCACTTTTGGAGTCCGTAGTGAGGGCACAATCACAACAAATCCTTGAATCACTCCTAAGCCTCATAGAGCGTCTCATTTTCCCTTCGGACAAAGGTGGTAATTTGACTCCGTAAAACCTCACTGTCTTACTAAATGGGAAGAATTTGGCAAGAAATGGCCCACTAAGCTCTTAAGTAGCAATCGCCCTGGAGGCAATGAATGGAGCCATGCTCGCACCTCATCCTTAAGTGAAAAAGGAAATAATATAAGGTGGGTGGCATCAGTAGAAACTCCATTGAGTTTCCAAGCATCACACACCTCTAAAAAGAACTAGAGGTGTAAATTGGGATCCTCCATTAGGGCACCACCAAATTGTGCTGGTTGCCCCATCGAAGTTATAAGCTTTCCTATTAGAATGTGTACTACTGGATGTGATGCCTTGAATCCCCCAGAGTAACGAAATCCCATAGTATCCTTTGATCTCCTACTCCATCATCCATCTTAGGTGATGCCTTTTAAACCTTGCACTTTTGCTTTTCTAACCTTTGTTTCTTCCTCCTTAAACGAAAAGTCCTCTCTATCACCAAATTGAATTCGTATGGGAACATACTGTGTATAAAATGGGAAGGATCCTGCAAACAACTCAAAAATTAAAAAGAAAAATGCTTAGTCAATCTTTTAACGGCTAACTCAATATTTGACAACTTTGGTCCCTGACAATGCACTTAAAAATTGTGCACATGTGTCGTAGTCTAGATTAAAAATTATCCACAGGGACCAATGCAATCTATCAAGTTTTATCCTTCCAAAATGGTAAGTGAACTAAGTTTTGAATGGATTTGTTTATCTAAACAAGATGCACTCTATATAAATGAAAAACATCTAGGGATTTGGTTTGCCTTCAATGAGTTAGATCTACGAATGGAGCATGTGCTTTTCTCTAATTTGGATGATTCAAAGGACGATAACCAAACATAAATCAATCTTTTCTCTTGAAATAAACCGAATTACTTAGACTAATTCAATTATCATTCTTTCAAATGCTCTAATTTTACTCTAAGTTAAAGATCTTTAATTGCCAATTTTTCTCTTAACATGCAATTCTCTTTCAAGAACCACTAAGTCAAGTCTAGTCTTGTTAGTCTAATAGTGGATTTCTCCTTTTAATATTTCACCCTACTGTCTAGTTTAATGCGAACAATTTGACCTAAATCACTCACAATCAATCAAAACATGAGATAGATTTAATCAACCTAATGAGATCAAGCACAAGATTTTGATAAAATTAAGAATGTAATAAAATTGTTTGGCTGGCAAATCCCTAGACTAAAAGAAATACTCACTCATGTTTATTGTAACTAAAATCAAAAGTGTTCAGACAAAAATATGAATTTAACTAGAACGAATTTAAATGAAGTTTAAGAAATAAAAGAGAAAATGCGTAGCCAAAATGGAAATTCATCAAATGATCTTGCAATCTGCAATGCATCCACATACAAATTCCTTCCTTGAAACTTCTTTTTCCTCCAAATTAATTAGAAAGAGATGAACTAAGGGGAGAGATGAACTGAGGGTATGAGTGAGATGCCCTACTAAGCAGCTAATTACGCCTTCAAATAGCAACAGCTGAGCATTCTCACCCACAAATTCAAAAGAAAATGAAGAGACATGGTAGTTACAAGTCCGTGGTGGCCTCTGTCTCGAAATTCCTTCTTTCTTCTTTGCCCCACAAACACATGTGACAGGGGGATTTGTGTTAAGCTAAATATCATCAATTTAAGGGTCAACATTGGTTTAAAAAGGTCTTATAACTTACAAAATACATCAAGCAAGCATACCCAAGTCTAAAATGAAAATAGGGATACAAACCATATTCTAAGGCAAGCAATCCCTTACAAAATGCTAGCAAATGACCCCTAAACAATGCACAATCTGAGCACTTATCAATTTTGAAAGAACTTTGAGTGAATATTTTGTCAAGTATGATATGAGAATAATATTAAATGCAATCATTTTAATAAATGTGATTCTTATATTTATGTTCCATCATTGAGAATAATTGAAGCACATCTCTTATGTTAACAATACGGAGTACATAAGGAAAAAGGACCCAAACTGATAGTTTTTACTCAGTAGAAGTTCTTTTATTGTGTGGCTCATGTAAAATTTGTATTAACACTAAATCAAAGATAATTAATTTGGTGCATAATAGTATGTATTTCTAGACTTAGTAATGTCAACTTGTATTAAGGCAACAGTTAGAATTATATGACTCTGCAGTGATGATGTACCTTTTCTTTTGTTTAAGGTTCTTCAATTTTGAATAATTAAGACTTGCTTTTGAGGCTTTCCTTAGGTTTCTTAACTTATTTAGGAGATGGATTAATGAATCACCAACGGAACAACTTGGCTTGGTGCACTTTACATGATTGGTGGCATAACTCTAAGTCTAATATTATAATAAGATGACTTCAAGAGAGTCATGACACTTGAGAGCATGTACATATGGTAAAATATGAGATCTTTAACATAAGCATATAAGTGAATTTGGCTTTCATTCGAAACACTTGGCACTAGAGTTCAAGGTCCAACAATTATTTCACAAATGCACATTTTTATTAAAAAATAAAAAAATTCTAAGAAATTTATGGATTGAAAATAATTAGAAAAACCTCTGCAATGTCCTACATATGCTTCCAATTTCATAGACTACCTAGCCAACATAAGAAAACCATTGTAACAAAAACTAAAAAAAGAGATAAGTTGGACTTGGACTATTAATGATTGAGTGACGATTTTCACAAATTTCAAGAATCTTCTAGCTCTTAATATTCCTAACAAAGAATATGACTTGATTCTTAAGATAGATCATATGAACAAATATTAGAATGCAGTACTTAGGGAAAAAATATAGTAATAGAAGTTTTACCAATGTTGAATGCAATCATCCTACAATGAAAAAGGAAGTTCTTGCAGTCATAAAATAAATTAAGTATCTTTTAATGTTTTAGCCCCTAAATAGTTTTTGATCACAACTCATTACAAAGAAGTACTTGATTTTGTGAAAACAAATTTATCAAATGTACAAGTTGCTAACTATATTTTTATTTGCAAGGACATTTACTTCATAACTGAAGACATGTTGCTTAAGCTTACTATGGATAGTAACTATTGCATTAACTCCTTGATGAAAGGAGTCCTCATATATTTAACCAGTAATGTTGATCTCAATTTGAATGGAATTCATTGATGAAAAAGATTAATTTTATTTAATCTTTTTCTTGATATAATTCTTGATGATCAATCAAACAATCTCTCATGATCATAGGGAATGTTTTATATTAAGACAATGAAAAAAAGCAGCCACTAGCATCACTACAAGTTAAATGTTGTAACTGCCAGGAAAATGACTAGTTGTTAACATCAAGCATTTAATATTGTTAAGGCACTTTTCAATTAGGCCCCTAATTAAGCTCATCATGAAGGATTAGCCAAAATATTAAGGCACAATGGCTATATCAATAGCTACTTTCGTAAGAGAGATGACAACCAACTACTCCTCTCATAGTAAAAGTTGATTAAGCATAAATCAAGAACATTTGCCTCAAGAAGAAACCATCAAATTTCATGAGCGAGCTGTTAAAATTACCTCCACAACTTCAGGCAAAGGGTTAAGATCAAGAGTTGCTACAATGGCTATATTGTCTATATCCATTACTTTAAACACTATCAACAAGACTTATAAATAGTAGACCCATTTGAACACAAAAGGTACAATGCTTATAATAGAAAAAGGAGCATGTATCAAGCTTGTAACCGCGCATCCTTCTCTTCTAATTCTCTACATTAGTGGTGTGATAGAAGTGAGTAAGAAACACTACTTCTATATTGTAAGTGTTGTCTTCCTAAGAGTGCATGTAAACTCTAGGATTTGGGCTTGTCAGAGTGCCTTAAGAAAACTCTTTCAGTTAACAAGGAGCTTAGGTGCTCTTGCTGAATTGTCTATGAGATATTACAGAGTGCTTAGGGAAAATTTTGTAGACAACAACGAGAAGTGAGGCACTTGTTGGATAGCATGCTTCTTAGAGCTGGAGAACTTTAGAAGTTAGGCTTGTTAGACTAGCTTGAGAAAACTGTGGTTGTAGGCAAGCAACTATTGTTGAACTATCATTAGTGATAGCGAATTAATTGACTCTTAAGGTTAAGGAATTAGAAGGGCCTTAGGTGGGGATGTAGCCTAATGAAAATCTTGTGTCTTTATACCTACTTTGACTCTTTAATTTTATTTACCTCTCTAAGTTTGCAGTTTAGTTTATCTTAATTAATTAGTTACAATTCTACTTATATCTACTTCATCTGTCAACTTTTGGTTTAAACCAACTAATCTCAAAAAGCATCAAAGTCTTACTAATAATGCTATTCACCTTGTTCTAGAGTGATTTGCCTTATTTAAGAGGGGCTAACAGGTAGAACTTTGCCCAATGAAAAGTGGTCTATAAACAAATTCCGTTCTTACTAAAACGTATCAACTTCTAGTAGATTTATTGATTTGTGCGACATTTGTAAATTCTATAAGAAGTTATTTCGTAGGATTTTGTGTGTAATTAAGTAATTTTATACCCCATATCTACTTTATGCTCTTAACAAGTTTGTACAAATTCTAACTAACCAAACCCAAGCTACCTGAAGAAGAGAAGTGCCTAATATCAAAGCTCAAAGTAAAAGTTCTAAACTACATCCAACATGGCCTGATTGTGGCTTCAAACATGGTTTATGAGAGTTGGGATCAAATTTGGGAAAATAGCATAAGAAATCGAGTAGGACTAGCCCACCATAGCTAGCTCGTGGTAATGCCCATGGCCATGGCATATTACTTTTCTATGATACTATTCGGTTTCTCCATATTTGTTACGTGCCGTTATCTAGATCCGGCTATTGAGGTCGTTGTCACATTTCTCCATGATTACCATTCACTTATTATCCACCCCACTCAGAGTTTTAAAGTAGAAGAAGAAGAGTTTCAGCAAAATTCAAAGGCTATCGGGTGAATATTGAAAGATCATCAAGCCAGGTGCTCGAGAATTATAGTCACTTTTCTCTCCTTTGTCCTGTATTTCTTGTCTTTAGATTTTGCTTCATGTTATTAATTTTCATTATTTGCTAGTTTTCATCATATATGTGTAGTTCAAATTGATATAGGGATCTTCGCTAAATCCTTAAGATGATACTATTTTTGTATTGATCATTATCATGCTTTGGATTTCTTTGGGAATTTTTTCTTTATATTCTAGAGGTTTAATCCAAATGTTGAGATTTATCATCAGTTGCATGAATTAGATGTTGAATGAGGTATTAAAGATGAAGTTTAGTATTGGATTTCTAGATTTTTTACTTAGTTGTGTGATATCTAGAACTAGAATCATCAATTCAAAAACCTAACATGATAATCATGAGCTTGATGGATTCAGATTGATATAAACCTATGAGAAAAGGTAAGTGATGGGATTGAAATATTTCACTCCATTCTAATGTGATAACTTGATTGCCAGTTTTGAAACAAGTCAGCTTAGGAACAAATACTTCATTGCTACCCAAAAACTTACTGAAGCTAAAATCTAGATGTTTATTGCCATTGATTTTAATTCCACCTTAGATTTCTGCTTTGTGTAGACACAATTAAAGAACATGCATTAATTGAATAGCCTATTTTGAAGTCACAGAAGCGATAGATCATAATAGTCCTTCTGGGAAGCCACACTTGATGTGCAGTGCCATCTGTATGCTTACAAAATCGATCAAGGTTTTGGCGCTATTGCCAGGGACTGTTTTCAAATACTAAGTTTTCCGTGAGAAATTTAATTAAGCATTTCTATTTTTGTTTTAATTGTAAATTTTGGAGGGGCTTCTCCTTGCACAAAGTTATTTTATACTTGTATGTAAAGTTCTAACCCTTTTGAACTTGATCGTGAAATCAAAAGAACTTTCTCTTTCGTAGAATAACCAAAAACTACAGCAACAAAGGCGTAAGGCTGCTGAGTCCACTCTAAGATTTGTCGGAAATGAGGAAAGGAGGCCATTTTGAGACTTTGTCACTTCGGGGATATAAGGCCTAAATTCAAGAATCACTTAACTCACCATGGTGCAACAATCCCAATTCGATGGTTTGCCTATGGAGAACTAGACATGCACTTCTCCATCTTTCTTAACGTGTGACACTTTGAGGCTAAATGCAGTATCCACCAATGCAATTTACCTTCACTTCTTTTTCTCATTACTGAACAACATGACGGCATGGCTCCCTTCTTTGCTAATAGGATACAATACCATTTGGGATGAGCTTGCAAAGGCTTTCCTAGCCCTTTAGGCAAGACAACCAATTTAAGAAACCAAATTGTTACATTTGCGCAAATAGAGAATAAGGCATTCAAATGAAGTTTGAGAGAGATACAAGGATTTGTTGACGTCATGCCCCCATCATTAACTTCAAAAGTGGATGATTGTCCAAACATTCTATAACAGGCTCACTCATGCCATGAAGACAATAATTGACGTGGCAACATAGAAATGTTGATAGGATAAACCATTCATGAAGCTTATATTCTCATTGGGTAGATGGCTATTGATAATTACCAATGGTCTAACAAGGAGACTCCAACAAACAAGGCAAGAGGTAAGTTTGTTGTTCGAGCTCTTACTTTTCTTACTGCTAAAATGGATGTCATATCTTAAAGGCTTTATCATTTAAATGTTAATACAGTGGATGCATGAGTTCTTATGCATTATGAAAGCCTCAAAATTTCACGCAATATTGCGCCTAAGATCAACAAGAGCTCTCATCAATCCGAAATACCAAATTTCAACATCAAGATGAACTTTGCCATAAGATTCTGCCAAGAAAATGGACTCCAAATTTGTTTATTATGATTTTTTTAAATGTGATTACACCTATTTTCGAAGTATGATATAATTTCTACAAGATAATTACATTTTATTTTCCTAAACTGACATCAAATTCAGCGTGCCCAATAGGCCAGTTTTGGCGTAGTATGAATTTTTAAACTTTTAGGTAATGTCTAAATGAGACCAATTAATGCATGCAACAATTTTTGTTATTATCTTAGTATATTCAGTTTAGCTCTGTATGATTAGATTTTGCAAATTATCTCACTTCAGATAAAAATGGTCAACTAAAGTGGGAGTGCGCTAAGAAACCTCTGTAAAAGGGATTTGTAGTCGTTCAAAATTAATTTCTTCACATGGGGGAATTGCTAATAGTCTCTAAGTGATGGCATCTCCAATTACAAAGTTATTCTTCTAGAAGGTTCTAAAAAGTGAAGGGAATGTGCCATCCAATTTCCAACTCATTTAAGAATGTAATTACGTTCAGATCTTTTATGTAATTTCCCGTGAATATATGTTGTTGCCCCCATGCCCTCATTCTAGTGTCCCCTCCCCTTAATTTTCAGTTCGTTGAGCCCCTAGCCATGATACTATAGCTGTCCTCCAGTGTCCAAAACTATAACTCCCTGACTCTCAACTCTTTCACATGCAAACATGCAGCTGGCACCACTCCACTACACTAGTATTTACCTTAAATGTCGCCTACCTTAACACACTTTCTGGTCCCTCCTCTCTAGGTCAAATTACCCAACTATATGTATTTTTTTTGCTTATTTGAGCTGATTATGCTTGATTACACCTGATACTCGAATCCAGTAATGAGGGGTTCTATCGTGAGTCATGTAAAACACAAAAAGCCCATAATGGCATGTTAGTAATTCCCTACTAAAACTGTAGAGCCTATAAGTAGGGCACAGTCTAAGAGGTGGAGGTATGTGTTCGGAGAAACACACTGGTTCTTGATTGTCACTATTTGTGCAAAATCCTTTAGAGAACTTAGGCTATGAGATAGCGAAGGATCATCCTTTTAGTCATACTGTATAACTAAGGATTTTTAATTATGGTCTAACTAATTAAAATAATATTTTTATTGATTATGTTTTATTTAATCGACTATGTTAGACTATTTTTCTTGGCGTGCTAATTAAGCATAAGGATTTATGTGAACTAATTTTATAAATTTTCTTGATTTGTTACAAGATTATGCAAAAATTAGTAAGTTTGGCTAAATTATCTTAGCGTGCGATTATGTAAAGTTAGCAAGGTTGGCGTAACTATCTGATGTCAGAAATGATTCAGGGTTCATATAGTTGGGTCAAACCCACTTTGTTTACCAAGTTAACAAAAAAAAAGGAAAAACAAAAGGGGGAGAGGTTGAGGACTCGGGTCCTGGCCCGACAGGAGAAGGGAAGTCGTGAAGGCTTATGCTATCTCACCTCCATGAACCACCGAAGAGAGAGAGAGAGAGAGAGAGAGAGAGAGAGAGAGACCCAGAGACCAAGCAACAGTGGCGAGGAGCGGTAGTATTCGGCCAGGATGTGGCATCACCACTAGTTGGTCTCAAGCCTGGTGTCGTGCAAGAAGGGTCTGCAAAGCTAGGGTTTTGAAATCCTTACACCATCACCGTGAGCTAGCAAAGAAAAAGAGACATCGAACGGATAGAGGGATGGTGCGCGGTGAAAACCAGAAGGGGGCGACAGCTTCTGGTGGTTACTGATGGTAGATCGGCGCCTGGAAAGCAGGTGGTGCACAGGGGAGGAAAGAACAGGCTCGAACATTGCCCTAATTCGTGTAATTAGCCAACAAGTTGGGTCCTTTAGCTTGGATTCAAGGTGGGCGTTCTCAATTCCTAAATTACAACTAATTTCTCAAATTTTTAATACCCCTGTTTCTGATATTGTTTTGATTATTATTCAATTTCAAAGTTAATTGATTTAGGTTGGGAATGAATCTGAATATGTATATACATAGAGGCAGTAATAAGTTTGTTTGATTATTTAGCATAGTTTGATACTCAGATTGAATTATTTTGGCTATTTGGAATGAAATGAAATCAAAATTGAGTTAGTTGATTATTGGTAATAAATTGAATTAAAGATGATTTGTTGAGTATCTGGAACAATTTGGGTTAAAATGATTTGGTTTTTGAGGATTTTCAGGAAGGTACCGTGAGGAGGTAGCTGGGATTATCGATTAATTAGTAACATTGCAAATTGTGCGCATAGGTGTGAAACTGTACATATTCTACTGAGCTAAAAACAGCTTGTGGTAACTGTAGGCCTTTAGCCCTCTATTACGATGAAACTATTATTTGTTAATTGTTTGAATTTACAATAACATTGAAAGATTCACAATAGGATTTCATGTGCCGTACCTAGCTAGCTCGAGGTACTTTAGGCAAATCCCGATTACTCGTCAATTACATCCCTGTCTTAATTACTAAGGTACATTTAACATGGACAATCTTTAATAAGCAATTCGAATTTCAATTGATTCCTTCCAAATGCTATTCAAGTGACCTATTGAGTTGGAAAACACTTTAAATTATGAATAAATATGTTTGTGATATGGTTAAGGGCCTGTGTTGATTATTTTGTAAGTGATGTGCTTTAATATGGCACGTGTTCTAAGATATGTGGTTAATAGTGAATGTTAGACCATTCGTTTGACAAGAGTGAGTCGTAATTAGATATTACAAGCTCTTTTATAACTTATTTCACACTGCACGCGACCGCATAGAGTCTTGTGCTATGTATGAACTATTTTGCATCTGAAACATTGAGAAATCGAGGTGTTTATACATGATTGCATCTACTAGCTTCTAAAACAAGTTTTAATGTCATTTTCCTTGACAAATGAATGGTCATATGGTTGTTAGCTTGTTTATAAGTATGCTTTGCCAAATGAGTGCTTTTATGCTTTCAAAGTTAACTTCAGTTCAGTACGACACTTTATCCCTCCTAAGAATGAAAATGCCATTGTTTGTGATACAATAAAAGTTTTGATGCAAGTGTATTTAAAGTGAGATGCATCTGAAATATTTTGGGCTAGGAGAATGGTGCTAAATGTTTAGACAAATGTTTAGGGAGTAGACTCGGTATGTGGGGACCCTAACTCCTACGAAGTGGACCCATAAGTGGGAACCCTAAAAGAGGGTAATAGTCCACTGATTATAAAAGGCCTCGGGGATAATATGGAGGGAGAATGTAGATCTCCCCAAGGGCAAGTGTAGATCTCTCCTAAATAGCACAAATATGAGAATTTGACGCCCCATGAAATGGTTTCATACTTTTTATGTGATGCAAACTCCTCATTCGAGGACTATGCTAGTGCTAAAATTTGGAAAAGTGCATATACTCTTGAAAATACCTTTTATTGAGTTCTACATTAATTGCCAGTCAGTAACGACTATTTTATAAAGACTTTCTTTGGTTTAAGCACTAGTTATTGCCTTTTATACATTAATCCCAATTTCTTACTAAAGCATCCGACTCGGTGATTTTTAATTGAACTCCAGGATGATATATGCTTATGTGTGAATTGGATGCTCTATTGTTCTCCATGCCTGATTTTGTGCGTGAGTCATTTTGCTATTGAACCTGGTACACCTGCTATGTGATGTTTAGCAAGTGATTATCATTACTAAGCTATGAGAGACATAGTGTAGGCAAGTTAAGTACATTTGTGCATGAAATAGAAGAAGGGTAGGGACACCATCAAGTCTGGTAGGTTATCAAAGTAATAACGAATATGGGAGACCCCACATGATTATTATGTGATACTATATATCAAATTGTGTGCAAATGCTACCTAATGTATTGTGTGCAACCATTTTGTTTTCTCAGGGTTAAGAATCATTCACTAAGTGTGTGGTAGATTATCCCCTCTCTATTACCCTTTTCCCTAGCTTCTTGAAACGACAGGTAGAAGTTAGTTCACATAATGGGAGATGGAGTCTCCCTGAAATGGAATTATGCATTTTTTACATGGATTTGTGAGTCTAGTAGTGTATTGTGATGTATTTTGAGTTCTTTAGTATATGTAAATTAATTACTGTAATTCATATAACGCATATTATTTAGAAGTCACTCTGAATGGCAGTGTGGGTCAGCTGTCTAAATAGTCAGTCGTTTAGCTTAGTTGATGTTAGCTATTATGGGGTGTAAACCACAGTGCTCCGGATGTGTAATCCATTAAGTTGTATCTTTTACTTATCCCTTTTATTCAATTTTATACTTGGTGTACTCTGACATGTGGCCTGTAGAGTTGTGGTCTCTAGTGTGTAGCCGTTAAGCTTGCTTGGGCATTCTTTATGTTTCTGCATGACCTAATATAGGGCTTAAACCTTGGATATGGTCAGTTTTTAGGAGAAACTCTGTCCGTTTCGTTCTGGGATTTAAGAATTCACTAGCACTTTGAACCCTATGAGGTGTTATAGATAGTATCAAAGCAAGATCCTACGACCATAGGCTACGACCTGAGTCTTGCATGTCATATAGTCACCTAGGAGTGACTTTGTAATGATGTGATACATGGTGTGCTTTTGTGTGTGAATGAGTTTCTATTTAAGTTGATGTGTTTGACTAATTTTGTGAATTGAGTAATCTGATTGGTTGAAAAAGTGAACTAGTTCTTAGAGTATAGGCTGAATGACTTGTATTCTCATGAATAAGCTGAGTGGTAACTCAATCAACAATTGTTTTGTATATGCACCTTACTAATTTGATCAAAAGTTTAAAGCACGCTTGTTTGAACTCAAACGATTGAAAATGTCTTAACTCTAAGCTCATTCTTTGCCCCTAAAGTATGCTTTGCTCCTTGGACCCTATAAGGGAGTGAACAGATGTACTCAATAGTTGGAAGAGAGAGGACTAGAAGCAATGAAACTATTCTCCTTTGAAAACCTAGAGACTTTGAAATTTAAAATCTTTCCTAATTAGTTTGTTAGGCCTTTCTTTCACATTAAAAGACCTTTCTAATGTATTGGTTAGGTCTTGTAGTTGCATTCAAAGACTTGCATTCACTTTTCAATAGTACTCGTGTGACAACCCCAACCCCTAGTGTTAGAAGCATTAATTATTTCTTCATTCCTACTTAAATTTTAGGGCGAAACAGACAAAGTTTCACCTGAAAATTGACCATTTTCCAGGCTTAAAGCCTTATTTTTGAAATCCCTGCATTGAGTAGGAATATAAAAGAACATAGAAATAATCTCAACAGCTACACGCCAAAGTCCACAACTCTACGGTCACTCGCCCAAAGTATACCAAACATTAAAGTTCAATAATAAAGAAGGAAATAAAAGATACAACTCAACGGATCACACATCTAGAGTGCTGGGGTTTACATCCTAAAATATAGCTAACTTCTGCTGAAAAGACAATTGACTAGTCAAATGGTTGGTTCACATGGCCATATAGAGCAACTTCTAAACAATATGCATTACATGAACTAAAGTACTTTGCTTACGTACATTTACAAATCTAGGGATACATTACATTACATCGTTTAACTTGTGAGTCCACTTCTATATGTGCACACATGACACCCTTTACAAAGCAGGGGAATATTTCAACTTGGCGTATGTAAGTCGACTTGTACCTATCACATCGAAAACCTGGGAAAAGGGGAAAAAGATAGGGGGATGAGCTACCACACACTCAGTGAATGACTCCTAACCCCTAAAAAACAAAACAGTTGCACGTCATACTTTAAGTAGCACTTAGACACACAATCAGATATATATATATATATATATATATATATATATAATATCATATAATAAGCATATAGGGTCTTCTACATCTGTCGTCACCTCAATGACCTTTCTAGTTCAATGGTAACCCTATGCTCCTAGTAATTCATGCCCAAGGTATCTGACTTGCCTGAACTAAGTCTCTTATAGCTTATTGGCGGTAATTCCATGTTATATCAACATAAGATCACACAATGTAAGCATAACGTCACATAATGCGCACATAGGATTCATTAATAAGCTATACCACGCAACAATTCAAGTAGTGGATGAAATAGAGCACCTAGTTCAGATATAAGCACCTAGCGTCAAGGAGTTTTAAACAAAATGACTACGTGAGACTTCTTTTTACACGAAATCGAGATTAATGTATATCACTTAAATCAGGGTCTTCTATGGTTCCCACTTATGGGTCTATCTCCCTAGGTATTAGGGTTCTCGAGAATCGAACATTCTCCTTAATCATTATTCATGTAGCACCATTTTTCGAGCCCAACACGTTTTAGGTGCATTTCACCTCTAAATACGTCTATATTAAAACTTTCATTGTATCACAAACAATAACATTCTCTTTTTCATGATGTTCAAAGACTTAATGATTTCACATCGACTTAGAAAGCATAAAACCACTCATTTGGTAAAATATGCTTAAAATGAGCTAATCTTTGCATATTTATTCACTCTTCAAGACAAGTAATATGGAAACTCATTTTTAAACGTTAATATTTGCATTCACACATGAATATCTCGATTTCTTCACATTTCAAATGCAACAGTCATTTCATAACACATTTTGCCTCAAAACTCACATTGCATCATGTTAATGGCACTTTCATTCTCGTGAAGGCTAAATGCCTTAATAGGATAATTCGACTTTTCAAAAGCATACAACCATTCATCTTATCACATTATGCTTCTGAATGAGTTAATGGTCAAGTACACATTCATTTTCAAAGGAAACGTCATTAAAACTTGCCTTAAAAGCTTACATGTCCATAACTCATTTGTAATTAGTTCACTTAGAAGTATCCTTGTCAAACGAATGGTATACAGTTATTACAAATCAGATAACTCAACATGCTCGTCATACTACAACAATTCGCATCCATGCTTACTAACGCACGCCTTTAGCAGAACACAAACATATTTATCCATAATTCGTGTTGTTTCCAACCAGCTAGCCATTTAAGTAACTTTGAGAAACAACTAAGTAATCAATAAATATTCAAGTTGTTTTATAAGTAGCCGGGACATTTTAGCCATGGAAATGAGCAAACTACTCTTAAATAAATTACTTGAAGAATGTAAGTATTCGAAAGCATTAATGTGAGAATGGTAGTGTATGCTTAATAGTGAATCAAGCAGGTTTCAATCAAATTGATTCCTATTTCATAAATTATTCGACAGGAGACCCTTAAGTACGAATAGGCAATTTGAACAGCTGCTTGGACATGGAATTCAATCGTGACATACACACATGGCACACACAAGTCGTAGACTAATAAAATCATAATCTTCATTTAGCACCACGCAATGGTAGGCTCAAAGCATTTAACATTTACATGTTGTCAAAACGATACCCAAAACAAGTTCAAGATTCATGCAAGCACGTTCGATCATGAAAAGAAGATCACAATTAGCACATTTAAACATTTTCGTAATTTATCAATTTAAAACACTCAATCCAAACTCCCTCCTCACAACACCGTCCACAACAACCCCTAAAAATCATTTCAGTTCAACCCAAATGATTCACTAACTACTTGCAATTTCTCAACTCATTATATTTTCAACCCAACTACTAATTTAGCTGTCACAAATATCTTAAAAACATTTGTAAATTATTAATAGGTTTAGAGATCAGGAACCACCCACCTGGACTCCAAGCTTAAGGACCCGATTTGCGTGATTTTGGCCAAGTTTTTGAGTCGTTCAAAGCCTTCCTTGAACTCGTGCTACTGCTACTCTTCTCTTCTCTTAATCTTGTTCCATCAGCGGAATCCAACTCCACTGTCAACAGTGCGGTCATGTTGGTGGTGGCCATGGTTTTCCTAACCCCTAAATCATGGCTCTCACTCAACCCTTCTCTCTCTCTTTCACTGAGCAAACCAGCAGTCGCTGGTGTGGCACCACCACTACCGTCACCTGGCCGCCTGCTTTCTCCCTCTCTTTCGGTCTCTTGAATCATAGGTGGTTGCATGGAATGGGCAGCGGGGCGGGCTACGACCAGTAGCCGCCGGGAGTCTCGCCGTCCGCCAGCCTCTCTCTCTCTTCCTCGGTCTCTCTCATCCTCTCTTTCTCTTTCTTCGCATTGTGGTTCGCAGTGCTGGGGTAGAGAGAATCCCCGCTTTTAGTCCTCTGTTCGAAAATCAGAAAGGGCTTCGGCCCCTTTTTGCTCTTTTTCCTTTTTTTTTCTTTATTTGGTTGGTAGTTTAGTCACACTTGCTAAACCTACTTGAGTCCTAGATTATTCGGTTCTGCTAATCTCAACCCCACATATCCTCGCTTGATTTGCTTATTTCAAGTTAGTACAACTTAGCTAATTCCTAATGGGTCACTAATTTCATGAAATCGTGTACTTAACCAAGGAAAATTAACAAAAATTACTCGATTATTTCACCATTTATCATGCAAAAACTAATCTAATATAGCTAAATTAATTAAATAAGTTAATGAAAATTATTAACACAAATGATTATCCTAAGGTTGTCCTCAAAATTCTAAAGTTCACAGTTCAGTCAAACACAAGATGCACAAACACGTACCATGATCTTCATGATAGGATTCCCAAAAGGTTTCATTTTGCAATTAACTATATCTTTTAAATCAAAAGAAAAAGGTTTATGGCATCCAATCTCCTTCTCGCTAATCCTCTTCAAGCGTCTACTCACTCTACTTAAGCGCCGAGGGCAAACGCATAGAAGAGGGGCAAATGAGTTGGCATGGAAAACCATGTTAAGCTTATTTAAAAACGAACATTGTCCCTCAATTATGTAGCACTATTCCCATGTTGAACAACAACTCTATGTATGTGCATCGTTAAAATCAGCATCTAAAGGTATGACACTTGGGTCATGACATCTCAAGGTCATATACAGGTAGTTTCTTTCTAAAACATGAATTCAAATCACCTTTAAAATCAAAAGGTTAACCTGGAGACTCCTATAACACATTAGAGTAGTAAGGGCATCACATAAGCATCATGTAGCATCACGTTGGTACAATGACGTTGCATAGAATCAACATCTCGGTATTCTCAAGCCTAGGAATCATAAGGAAGATGAACTCTTCTAACACATATATAGCAAGCAATTTACAAGGGAAAGCTTATAAGATCTATGTTAGTCATTGTCTAACACAACTTCTCTGACAAGTGTAGAGTTAAGAACTTCAACTATCAGCATGGTACTCTAGTATGACATCTAGTCAAACATAGGATACAAGGGCAAGAATATATGAATGCAAGTTCCTATAGTTGCCTCATCATGCTTTAAATATGTGTGTAGGCAGTTATTCGGCAATAACGTGAGATCATGGAATTCACGGGATGCAAATAACGACTCAAAGGTCATACCATACCATGAATTACATAAGTTAAACCATTTATCTAATTCAGTCACATGTCAAACCAAACTCAAGTCAAGTAAACACCTAGATGAGCATTTTCTAAACAATTCATTCACAAGACACCTGAATGACCGTACATAACAAACCTAAATAACTATATGGGCTTTCATAACCTTTACTTTATTCATAATGTCATGCTTATGCCTCAAAACACGTAGGTTCACAGTAGCAACCTATGAAAGGACATCTAAACGAGTATACATGAGTAAAACCCTCATTTAAAACCTAAGATCAAGGGTATGCCTTGAGGTTTGTCCAAATTGTTAGGATCTAGCCACCAATAAGATGACAATGGCATTAATGGTCCCACATACATACATTGAGGCGTTATGACGCTTGTTTCTCATAAGGTGGTTGTAGGAGTCTTAGGAGCTCGTGGTACGAAAGGGGCAGTTCAGTCTCCTATAGATATTCTTGGTTTCCAGACTTGGTGTTAAGTTTACGAGGTGTTGGAAAGGTATGGATCATCTCCCTAAGAGGTGACCAGGTAATGCATGTGTTATAACAATTCCAAAGTCTATCAGGTTATTCCTTTTATCTCTATTCTGGGTGTGTTGAGGTTGATATAGCTAAGACACTATCAATCTTATGATAAAAATAGCGTTCCATGCCCCGATGAGCATAACACCCAGCTGACTCGTGATCAACAGTGGTTACATGTTGGGAAGCTAGGAAGACTGCCTATTTAAATAACGATCCTGATTAAGGCCTCATCTAAGTATTAATGGCCCATATACGAAAGGCTCGGAATAACACTTAGGCAGCCATTAACAAGACTCTATCACAATCACCCATATTGACATGCGCGCATACGAAGTTCTCACTTAGTTCCTTTAGCAATTGAGAATCTACGTAAAAAAAAAGGGGGTATCATCTAAAAGAACTTTTCAAGAAAAGCAATCTTTACTCACTTACTGACACAAGCAACGTATGCATTTTGGCATGTAGGTATTCGAACATCCAGTTACACATAGAAACCTATGCTCATAGAACGAGGCTTAGACACTATTATAAAGCAAATGTAGGTCTTCAGCCGCAACAGTAAGGCCTAATTATATAATAGAAAGGTCCTTTAGTGCGAAAGAAAAATGTTAACTCACCATTTAGGAAGGATCTTGACTTTCAAAGTCTCTAGGTTTCAAAAGGATAATAGTTTAACTACTTTTAGCTCTTTCCCTACCAGCCATTGAGTGCATCTACTCACTCCATTATGGGGCCCGAGGAGCAAATCGTACTTAAGGGGCAAGAATGAGCTTAGAGTTAAGACTTTTCCAATCATTTGAATTCAAATCAAGCATACTTCAAACTTTTGATTTGAATCACCAAGATACCTATACAAAACAATCATTATTGTGCTAACACTTAGCTTATCTACAAGAACGCAAGTCATTCAGTCTATACTCTAGCAAATCATTCATTCACTCAATCAATGAGCTCACTCAAGCCGCACACAGCTAACTGAATGTACCAGCATTCATACCCAAACCACATTTTCACGTAATAGCACATCATATACCACATCATCATAAATACGTTCCTAGAAAACTATATGAATGTAAGACTCAAGTCACAACCTGTGGTCGCAGGACCTTACTGTAATACCATCTATGACACCCCAACCCCTATGGTTAGAAGTATCAACGATTTCTTAATTCCTACTTAAATTCTGGGACAAGACGAATAGAGCTTCGCCTGAAAATTTACCATTTCCCATGCTTAAAGCCTTATTTAAATCCCTCCATTGATTATAGGTATAAAACAACATACAAATAAGCTCAACAGCTACACGCCGAAGTGCACAACTCTATGGGCCACTCGCCTAGAGTATATCAAACATTAAAGTTCCATAATAAAGAAGGAAATCAAAGATATAACTCGACGGATCACACATTCGGAGTATTGGGGTTTACATCCCAAAATATAACTAACTTTAGCTAAAAAGACATCTGGCTAATCTGATGGTTGGCTCACATGCTCATACACAGCGACTTCTAAACAATATGCATTACATGAACTAAAGTACTTTGGTTACGTACATTTACAACTCTAGGGACACATTACATTACATCATTTAACTCGTAAGTTTACTTCTATATGTGCACACGTGGCACCCTTCACAAAGCAGGGGAATATTTTAAGTTGGCGTATGTAAGCCGACTTGTACATGTCACATCGAAAACCTGGGAAAAAGGGGAAAAGATAGGGGGGTGAGCTACCACACCCTCAATGAATGACTCCCAACCCCCATAAACAAAACAGTTGCATGTCATACTTTAAGTAGCACTTAGACACACAATCTAATATATATAATATCATATAATAAGTATATAGGGTCTTCCACATTTGTCATCATCTCAATGACCTTTCTAGTTCGATGGCAACCCTGTGCTTCTTGTAATTCACACCCAAGGTACCTAACTTGACCAAACTAAGTTTCTTATAGCTTATTGGTGGTAATTCCATGTTATATCAACATAACATCACACAATGTAAGCATAAAGTCACATAACACACATATATGACTCATTAATAAGCTATACCATGCAACAATTTAGGTGTTGGATGCAATAGAGCACCTAGTTCACATATAAGCACCTAATATCAAGGAGTTTTAAACAAAATGACTATGTGAGACTTCTTTTGACACGAGAATAAGATTAATGTATATTGCTTAAATCAATTAGAGTTCTTATAAAACCATTGCTATGCACTTGGCAAATAATTAAAACTTAATAAAAACTCCTTTCAAGAAAATATGCACATTGTCAAATCTTTACAATAGTATCACCCTTGAATGAGGCATTCACGTCATGTATCATGTACGAGATCATTTTCATAGGCATTGAAATCTCATATCTGTGCTAGGTACGGGTGAGGTTGTCACTCACGTTCCATCGTATGAGTGAGATCGTCACTCACATTTCATATTATCCCCGTCAGGATCTTCCAAGGTTCCCACTTCTGAGTCTACTCCCTAGGCAACATATCAGCCCCATCAAGGTCTTCTAGGGTTCCCACTTCTAGGTCTATCTCCCTAGGTATTAGGGTTTCCAAGAACTGGGCATTCTCCCTAATCATTATTCATGTAGCACTATTTTCCAAGCCCAACACGTTTTAGATGCATTTCACCTCTAAATACGTCTATATTAAAACTTTCATTGTATCACAAATAATGACATTCTCTTTTTCATGATGCTCGAATACTTAATGATTTCACATCGACTTAGAAAGCATAAAACCACTCATTTGGTAAAATACGCTTAAAATGAGTTAATCTTTGCATATTCATTCATTCTTCAAGACAGCTAATATGGAAAATCGTTTTTAAACGTTAATAGTTGCATTCACACATAAATTTCTCAATTTCTTCACATTTCAAATGCAACAATCCTTTCACAACATATTTTTCCTCAAAACTCGCATTGAATCATGTCAATGGCACTTTCATTCTCATGAAACCTAGATGCCTTAATAGGATCATTCAACTTTTGAAAAGCATACAACCATTCATCTTGTCACATTATGCTTCTAAATGAGTTAATGGCCAAATTCACATTCATTTTTCAAAGGAAACGTCATTAAAACTTGCCTTGAAGGCTTACATGCCTATAACTCATTCGTAGTTAGTTCGCTTAAAAGTATCCTTGTCAAATGAATGGTATGTGATCATTACTAATCAGATAACTCAACATGCTTGTCATACCATAGCAGTTCATATTAATGCTTATTAACACATGCCTTTAAGCAAAACACAAACATATTCATTCATAATTTGTGTTGTTTCCAACCTGTTGGCCATTTAAGTAACTTCGAGAAACAACTAAGGAATCAATAAATATTCAAGTTGCTTATTTAAGTAGCCAGGACGTTTTAGCCATGGAAATGAGCAAACTACTCTTAAATAAATTACTTAAAGAATGTAATTATTCCAAAGCATTTATGTGAGAATGGTAGCATATGCTTAATAGTGAATCAAGCGAGTTTCAATCAAATTGATTCCTATTTCATAAATTATTAGGCAGAAGACCCTTAAATTCGAATAGGCAATTTGAACAGCTGCTTGGACATGGAATTCAGTCGTGACATACACACATGGCACACACAAGTCATTGGCTAATAAAATCATAATCTTGATTTAGCACCACGTAATGGTAGGCTCAAAGCATTTGACATTTACATGTTGTCAAAACAATACCTGAAACAAGTTCAAGATTTATGCAAGCACATTTGATCATGGAAACAAGAACACAATTAGTACATTTTAACACTTCCGTAATTTATAAATTTAAAACACTCAACCCGAACTCCCTCCTCACAACATCAACTACAACATTCCTCAAAATCATTTCAATTCAACCTAAATGATTCACCAACTGCTTGTAATTTTCCAACTCGTTATAGCTTCAACCTAACTACTAATTCAACTATCAAAAATAACTTAAAAATATTTGTAAATTAGTAATAGGTTTAGAGATCAGGAACCACCCACCTGGACTCCAAGCTTAAGGACCTGATTTAGGTGATTTTGGGTAAGTTTCTAAGTCGTTCGAACCCTTCCTTGCCCTCGTGCTGTTTCTACTCTTCTCTTCTCTTAGTTTTTTTTCATCATCAAAATCCGACTCCACCGTCAACAGTGAGGTTGTGGTGGTGGTGACCATGGTTTTCAAATTCTAACCCCCTGAACCGTGGCTCTCACTCGACCCTTCTCTCTTTCTTACCAGCCGTGAGTAGCAGGTCATGGCTGCTATGTAAACTGATGGTGGCCAGTGTGGTGCCACCACTACCGTCACCTGGCCACCCGCCTTCTCCCTCTCTTTTGCTCAATCTCTCTCTTGCTCTCTTAAATCAGGGTTGTTCCATGGAATGAGAAGTGGGGCGGGCCACGACCAGTGACTACCAGGAGTCGCTTCGTCCGCCGGCCTCTCTCTCTCTTCCTCAATCTCTCGCATCCTCTCTTTCTCCCTCTTCGCATGGTGGTTCATGGGGTTGGGGTAGAGAGAACACCCCCCTTTTGGTCCTCCGTTCGAAAATCATAAAGGTGCATCGGCCCCTTGTTCTTTTTCCTTTTTTTTGTTTTATTTGGTTGGTAGTTTAGTCACACTCGCTAACCCTACTTCGATCCTAGATTATTCGGTTCTGCTAATCTCGACCCCATATATCCTCGCTCGATTTGCTTATTTCACGTTATTACGACTTGGCTAATTCCTAATGGGTTCACTAATTTCATGAAATTATGTAATTAACCAAGGAAAATTAATAAAAATGACTCACATAATTATTACAACCAATTATCACACAAAAATTAATCTAATATAGCTAAATCAATTAAATATGTTAATGAAAATTATTAACTCAAACGATTAAACTAAGGTTGAAAACTTATTACAAATTGAGCCTATTTCTATGAGCATTAATTCCTATGGGTAATCAATGTTTTGAGTGTGCACCTACTAGGATGCATACGTTGCTCGATGTGTTAATGATGATATGCTAACAAGCGATTAAAGATTTCCTTGATCAATTAAAATGTAATCTTTTTAAACTATACCTCTCTTATGTGAATTCTCCATCATTCAAAACGCGAAGATTTTGAAGTATTGAGTCTTTTCTATTGACGAAATCAGGTTTTACGCTCATATCCGGAACTTGCATCTATTCTAAAGAAATGCATGGATTAAATTCAGTAGTGTGTGCCCCTATATATGAGTGGATGTTATTTGTGAATGTAGGTATGCCGAGATGTCTACCTATCTAGATTGGCTTAACAATAAACCCTTAGGGAAGTAACTGGAGATTATCCTCTCTATTTGGAGGTCATGCTAGATTGTGTTTTCCTTTGGGGGATTTCTAAATCAATTAAAGCGATTAAGCGAGACTGTTATATGTGTGCATACAAATTTGAATAATAGTGGTGCATCTCTCTTACTCATTTTGTATGTGTATTCCCTGTCATTCCATATGATTGTGGTCAATCCTTGCACATCATCATTACTATTCTAAGTGTAGTTCATGACTTGATGTTGTTTATATATTACGTTTCGTGCTTTTCATTGTGCAACTACTTTCGAGTTGACCATGTGAAATGATTTCTATCATGCGGGCTTATATGCTTGTTGTGGGATTAATAGCGCCAACCCTAGTACACCTAGATGAGAAACAAGAAAAAGAACCTGACAGACTTTAGAATTGTTGTACCACGTATGTCACCCAGTCACCTCGTAGGGGCGATGACCCATGCCATTCCAATGCTTTCATAAGCACTAACACCGAGTGCGAAAACCAAGAATCTCTATGGGCACTACAAGCTCCTAGAACTGCTGCAATCACCTCATGAGACAAGGTGTCTCATAGAACCTCGATGTTTATTCGTAAGGTCATTAATGCCATTCTCTTTACCTTGGAACGATTGTCAGCTTGTGGGTGGCTAGCTCTAATCATTCGCGGAGCGACCAAGACTTACCCTTTAGGTATACGTTACAACGAAGGGATTGCATTTTCGTGTTGTCATGTGGGTGCATCCTTATGTGATAATGAGTGAGTTTAGATGCTTTCAAGTATCAATGACGCCATGCATGTATGTTAAGCTCGTGCAAGCATATCAGTTGCTCAGGTTCATTAAAGAACTGTCCTTGATGGATTTGTGAATGAATTATCTGATGTGTACACCATTGGGGTGGGTTATGTATATGATGGAGTTGGATGAACCACTCGGCTTATATGATGAGTGGAGTGATAAGATGTTGGGTTGTTAATTGGACTAATCTTAAGTTCCCTTATTTCCTTCTAATTGGTTTCAATGGCTACTTAATCATGCATGCAGTCAGTACCATGACCTTATGACCATAGAATTTTGTATTAGCATATACATATCCTTGTACATTTTATGCTTGAATGGATGACATGCTAGTATACCTACAATAGCAATTAAATTTTTGACCGTAAGATTTATGAACGAGTATGCGTAAATAGTCATTTGCTTGACTGATAGCATTCCCATAAAATGAGATGATTAAGTTGTCTTACATTATGCATTATGTGATGAGCTTGCTGGAGAAACCTCGAAGTTGTGCTTTTAGTTAGCCGATACGATTAATGTCATTCGTGCTTAAGGGTTGTTCTGGTGTCATACGGCTATGCTACCATTGTACGTACTGCCATCTCGCGACCGTATGAGCCAGCACCAGCATGAGTATGCAATTGCCTATGTACGTTATATGACATGATGATGTGTTAGGTATGGCTTAATTGTGTTGCGAACCTGGGTATGTACTTACGATACTCTAAGTGGGGCATAAAGGACCTAGAATCACAGCTGTAAGCCTGCTAATCTATTTGTGTATTTCTATTATATTAGAGATAACTAATTCCATATGAAGACTCTAGAATGTAGCTCCCCGTTAGCCAAGCCACTGTGATTAACTTGTCCACGTGTTCATTTAACTATGCATGTTGGTTGGAGACCTTTTGCTTTGATAGTTACGGTCGTAAGAATAATAGGATGCATTAGCCTAAGAGCACTAAATAATTACTTCCCTAACCCTATGCTACTTGCCATGTTGCAATTCATAATCCATAGAAACCAGAAACCTCTTAAGTGATAACCCCTATAGATAATGACCTTGCTAGGTAGTTGAATTAAGGATCACTCTTCATATGCATCAGTGAATGTAAGGACCTTAAGCCAATCCAACACTAGCACCTCCTTCTCACAACCTGTACATGAGGAATGTACTGTACCTCAGCATCCCATCGACCCACATTCTTACCACAACATTTTCTTTCCCAAGTGCTTTTCTACTCGATAATTGATCGCCAATGTGTTGCCCAGAGATTTGCCCATTACATGTACATAGTAACAATTGATATTGACTGTTCCTAGTTTTGAAATGCTAAGTTATAGCTCTACGTGGTGTCGTTGCAAACTTATAAATTGTTTGCGTGTTTTTGTTATTCGTGTGGTGCTATGTGATGCTATGCAACGTTCCTGCTACCCAGTAGTGACATAGACGCCCTGATCAATTGACTTGATCATAAAATGATTTGATTCTTACATGCTTTAGGATCAAATTTATTCAAATGTGTATCTTCACTTGACCTTCATTGGTGCCACTAGTTGTTATATATAGAAGGTTCCTTATATGCCAACTTAGGTGCTCCAAGGTAAAGTGGTTTTTGCTTTAACTTTTGTTTTAACATGAGTTTCAAAAGCATATTCATGCCAACTCAGCTGCCCCTTTTCTACATGATTTACCCTCGACAGCTTAATAGAGTGAGTAGATACTTGAAGAAGATCGACAGCTTAAACTTTTTTTTGGCTGATTTGAAGAGTAATATTTAGTTGGAAATTATGATTTTAGATTCCATTGTGAGTTTAGATGATTTGTGTCATGTGTATGCGAATCTTGTGTTTTATTATATCCTAGAATTCAGAATTTCAATAACGAAATTCTTTTAAGGGGAAGAGAATGTAATAACCGAGAATTTTTAATTTTGGGCTTACTATTTAAATTAATATTTTCATTGATTATGTTTTACTTAATCGGCTATGTTAGGCTATTTTTGTTTGCGTGCTAATTGAGCATAAGGATTTATGTGAACTAATTATGTAAATATTCTTGATTTTTTACAAGATTATGCAAAAATTATTGAGTTTGGCTAAATTAGCTCGGTGTGCGATTATGTGGAGTTAGCAAGGTTGGTTTAACTATCTAACGTTGGGAATGATTCAGGGTTCATATATTTAAGTGAAACCCACTTTGTCTACCAAGTAAACAAAAAAAAGGAAAAACAAAAAGGGGATGGGGTGAGGACTCGGATCCTCGCCTAAAAGGAGAACAAAAGCCATGAAAGCTTCTACTATCTCACCTCCGTGAACGACCGAAGAGAGAGAAAGAGAGACCAGAAGACGAGTTGCGGTGACGATGCACGGCAGTAGTTAACCAGTTCATGGCATCACCACTAGTCGGTCTCATGCCTAATGTCGCGCAAGAATGGTCTACAAAGCTAGGGTTTAAAACCCATAGACCATCACCACGAGCCAAGAGAGAGAAAGAGAGATCGAGCGGACAGAGGGAGTGAGATGCATGGTGGTATGTGGCGATAACCAGAAGGGGATGGCAGCTTCTGGAGGTTCTCAGTGACAGATCGATGACAGAGCAACGCCTGGGAAGGAGGTGGCCACACGACAATGAAGGGGAAGAAAGAGGAGGCTCAAACTTAGCCCTAATTTGCATAATTAGCCTAAGAGTTTGGTCCTTTAGCTTGGATTCAAGGTAGGTCCTCAATTCCTAAATTATTAATAATTTCTCAAATTTTTAACACCTCTGTTTCTGAGATTGTTTTTATTGTTATTCAATTTCGAAGTTAATTGATTTAGGTTGGGAATGAATCTGAATATGTATATAAATAGGGGCTGTAGAAAGCTTGTTTGATTATTTGGCATATTTGATACTCATATTGAATTATTTGGCTATTTAAAATGAAACGAAACTGAAATCAAGTTGGTTGATTATTGGTAATGAATTGAATTAAAGATGAGTTGTTCAGTATCTAGAACAATTTTGGTTGAAATAATGAGTTGGTTTTGAGGATTTTGGGGAAGGTGCTGCGAGGAGGGAGCCCGCATTATCAATTAATTAGTAACATTGCAAATTGTGCACATAGGTGTGAAACTATACAGATTTTGCTGAACTGAAAACAGCTTGTGCTAACTATTAGCCTTTAGCCCCCCGTTATGATGAAACTATTGTGCGTTAATTGTGTCAATTTAGAATAAAACCAAAAGGGTCATAAGAGGATTGCATGCCTCGTACCAAGCTAGCTCGAGGTACTTTAGGCAAATGTTGAATACTCATCAATTACATCCCTGTCTTAATTGCTGAAATACATGTAACATGGACAATCTTTAATAAGTAATTCGAGTTTCAATTGATTGCTTCCAAAGGCTATTCAACTAAGTTGTTGAGTTGGAAAATATTTTTAATTACGAATAAATATGTTTGTGATATGCTTAAAGGCATGTGTTTATAAATGTGTAACCAATTTGCTTTGATATGTCAAGCATTCTGAGATATGTGATTAACAGAGACTGTTAGACCATTCGTTTGACACGAGTGAGTCGTAATTAGATTTTGTAGGATCTTTTATAACTTATTTCATGCTTCACGCGACCGCATAGAGTCTTGCATTATGTATGAATTGTTTTGCATTTGAATCATTGAGAAATCGAGGTGTTTACACATGATTGCATCAACTAGCTTCTAAAACAAGTTTTAATGTCGTATTCCTTGATAAGTGAATGGTCATATGGTTGTTAGCTCGTTTATAAGCATACTTTGCCAAATGAGTGGTTTTATGCTTTCAAAGGTCGACTTGAGTTCTTTAGGGTACTTTAGCCCTCTTGAGAATGAAAATGTCATTATTTATGATACAATGAAAATTTTGATGCAAGTGTATTGAAAGTGAGATGCATCTAAAATGTTTAGGCTAGGAGAATGGTGCTAAATGTTTGGACAAACGTTTATGGAGTATGCCCGGTATGCGGGAACCCTAACTCCTAGGGAGTACACCCAGAACACCTTGACGAGGGGAATGATCCACTAATTATAAGAGGCCCAGTGATAACATAAAGGGCGAGTGTAGATCTCCCCTGAATAGCACAAATATGAGAATCCGATCCCCCTGAAATGATTTCGTACTTATTATGTGATGTAAACTCCTCATTCAAGGATTATGCTAGTGCTAAGATTTCGAAAAGTGCATACACTCCTAAAAATAACTTTTATTGAGCTCCACATTAATTCCTACTAAATAATGACTGTTTTGTAAAGACTTTCCGTGGTTTAAACAATGGTCCTTGTCTTTCATATGTTAATCCCAATTTCTTCCTAAAGCATCCCACTTAGTGATTTTAGTTGAACTCTGGGATGATATAAGCTTACGTGTGAATTAAACACTCTACTATTCTCCATGCCTGATTTTGTGCGTGAGTTAGATGTTTAGCAAGTGATTATCACTATTAAGCTACGAGATACGTAGTGTAGGCAAGTTGAGTACGCTTGTGCATGAAATAGAAAGAGGGTAGGGATACCATCAAGTTTGGAAGGTTATCGAAGTAATAACAGATATAGGAGATCCTACATGATTATTATATGATACTATATACCAAATTGGGTGTGAATGCGACCTAATGTGTTGTGTGCAACTACTTTGTTTTCTCTGGGTTGAGAATCATTCACTAAGTGTGTGGTAGCTCATCCCATCTCTATTCCCTTTTCCCTATGTGCTTGAAATGACAGGTAGAAGTTGGTTCATGTAAGGCGAGATAGTGTCTCCCTTGTTGCGCTAGAAATGGAATTATGTGTTTTGTACATGAATTTATGAGTTCAATAATGTATTGTGATGAATTTTAAGTCCTTGAGTATATGTAAGTGAATTGTTGTAATTTATATATTGCATATTGTCTAGAAGTCGCTCTAAATGGCTGTGTGGGTTAGTTGTCTGAATAGCCGGTTCTTTGGCTTAGTAGATGTTAGTTATTAAGGGATGTAAACCCTAGTCCTCTGGATGTGTAATCTGTTGGCCTGTATCTTTTACTTATCCCTTTTATTCAATTTTATACTTGGTGTATTCCAGGAGTGTAGTGCGTAGAGATGTGGTCTTCAGCATGTAGACATTGAGCTTGTTTGGGTATTCTTTATGTTTCTATTGTTGTAGAGACCTAATGTAAGGCCTTAAGCCTAGTTTATGGTCAGTTTTTAGATAGAATTTTGTCCGTTTCGTTCCAGGATTTAAAAAAGTCACTAACATTTCTAGCCCTAGGGGGTAGGAGTGTTACAGATGTCCTTCCCGATTAGTGATTCAAGTCTATTATTTGACTCGCTTCTGATGGAAAGAATTAACGTGATTTTATTGACGTTTAATTTATGTTTTAGTTTCCTCCAATGGTGTCAGAGCTTAATTGGCTTATTTCCTGATCAAATGTTTCACCTTGTGATTTGTGGCCATGAAATTGTCAATCTTCGTCACTTTCTTTCATTTGCTATAGATACTCGAAATTTCATGTTATACTTTCAAGTGTGATTTCTTTGTACAATTTTGGAAACTTGTAGATCACGTTAAGATCTTTAATTTTATATCTTGAATTATGGATTTCATTTTCTTCGCTTCCAATTTCCAAATAATACTTTGATAATATTTTTCCAATTGATCCTGAATCAAACTATTCAATCCAAAAGCCAATGAATTTATAATTCTTTGAAATTTTTTTAAAAAAATTGACCAAGTGCTTTTAGGGTTCTTATTGAGCATTTTGATTTGATTTTCGATAAAATTTCATCAATTCATTTTTACAATTATTATTAGATTCTAGTTCCGATGACATTTCAAGCTAAATTCCCTCAATTGTAGCTATATTTGCTCTAGAATGCATTCCAATTTTTCAAGAATTAATTAGGGGCAATGCTAAGGTTTGAAGTCGAGCTAAAACACATATTGTTCAATCTTTTAATGCGTCCTCTTCTTCTACTGGGTTGCGTCTTTTGTTGAATATGCAATTTTGATCAAAATCACTCAATTCATTAGTGAAAATTTGAAAAGAATTTTGCCAATAAGCTACCATTGATGCTCGGGTTTTGGGTTGAGCTTTGCAATCTGATTTTGATCCTTCGTAGTTGTGGGTATCATTTCTTGCAATTAGTATATTATTTTTGTTGCCCATAAAATTCTAAGCAAAAATTCTCGGTAAGAATTTTTCTCTTGCTCGTCCTTCTCAGGCATATTTATTTCTATGATATATATATATATATATATATATATATATATATATATATATATGTATATATATATGTATGTATGTATGTGTGTATATATATATATATATATGTATATATATATATATATATGTACATATATATAT
>JACYFF010031956.1:42581289-42597232 GCA_017589665.1 Selenicereus undatus | reverse complement strand
GTGTGTGTGTATACACACACACACACATACATACATATAAATATGTGTGTGTGTGTGTGTGTGTGTGTGTGTGTGTGTGTGTGTGTGTGTATTCGTATGTTAGAGTAATGGTAACGGCAACAAGGCTTTCAAGCCTTTCTTCCTTTTTTTCTCTCTTACATTTGTTCCACATGGAACTTTTAGGGGATGTTTTGAGGGTTTTCTTTATTCTTGTTGAATAACTCAAGACTATGCTTTATGGGGTTGAGGTGTCTTGGGCAACCACACGCGCCCAGCGCCGCCCCCCGCTCGTTCGGTCTCGGTGCGGCACGGGCCGTGAGTTGTGGGTTGTGGGGCTATCTTAACTTTTTTTGGAAGAAATTTGTTTAATATTTTTTCGTAACAGATTACGTTGGTCTTCCGTAAATCACTCTCTCCTTAATGTGGTCTTCCTTATTTTCCTCATTTGCCTTGAATGCTACTTGACCCTTGCCTGGTCTTCTGCCCTCTTCTATGCCATATAAATGGCTGTTCAACAGCTATACTTTCCCCAATAAATAGAGGGCTTGGGAGCACAACTTTATCATCAATTCATACACTTCTCTCCTTCCCTCTCCTTCTCTTAGTTTTCTGGGCATTCTTACTGCATACTCCAAGCTCTTTGCCGCAAAGTGCACGCGTCCAAGGGTACTAAGTTAACCTTGGGGAGCAACCGGCTATAGCGATTTACACCGTAGTCGAGCCGTAATCGCTTTCAAGGCAGTGGTTCATCCACGACTCAGTTTGTTCTGCTGTTTCCCAGTCATTGTTCATACTATTTTTCTAACAATTTGAAAGTGATTACTTTAGCAATTGGTGCAGCCTTCTAGGAAAATCTCCCAGAACTCTACGAAATCGAAGTCCTTGATGGAACCAACTACAAACGTTGGTCCTATAAATTGGTTCTATGCTTCAAATAGCTGGAGATTGATTATGTTCTCACTTTTGAACATCTTCACGATGGCAACACGTCTCACAACACTGATGGTGAGAAGTCTCCTTTTGCTCCTACTGCCCCAAAGATGCTTGTTATTCCACTTGATGATGCTACTAAGAAGAAATTTGAAAAGGATAATAAACTCACTTGTAGCTACTTACTGAACAATATGTCAAATCCACTGTTTGACCTATTTGTGGACTTAAAATCTACAAAGATCATATGGTCCAAACTGGAGGCGAAATATGGTTCAGATGATGCCGAAAGAAGAAGTGCGTCGTTGGCAAGTGGCTACAGTTCCAAATTGTTGATGACAAACCAATTATGGAACAAGTTCATACCTACGAGAAGCTATGTGCTAAGGTGCTGAATGAAGGTGTAAAGATGTGCGAGATTTTACATGCAAATGTCCTGATCGATAAATTTTCGCCATCCCAGAGCGACTACAGAAATCACCTAAAGCATAAAAAGAAGGATCTAACTTTGCAAGAACTGATCATTCATATGAGGACTGAAGAGGCGAATCGGCTGAAAGATAAGGTGGCTTTCCTTTCTTTAAATTCATCTAAAGCTAACCTTGTTGAATCTCTTGTGCCTTCAAACAAAGACAGGTTCAAAGGAAAGAATAAGAAGGACCAAAAGCAATCCAAACATCAGAACCAGTTGAAAAGAACAAACACCAAGATTTAGAAGCAAAATGTTGTTTGTTGCGTTTGTGGCAAACCAGGCCACAAGGCATATCAGTGCAACCTTCGCAATGGACCTAGTCAAACGAACCAAAAACCTACTGGACAAGCTGCTGCCCAAGCCAATCTAACTGAAGATATAAAGATCTTTTGTGCAGTGACGCTGGAGGTTAACTTGGTGTCTAACCCCGCATAATGGATTCTGGATACTGGAGCAACAAGGCATTTCTGCGCCAACAAGGATATGATGCATGACTTTGAAGATGCTTCTGATGGCGAACATGTCTTTATGGGCAATGTTGCCATCGCTGGAGTTATGGCTAAAGAGAAAGTACTTCTTAAATTTACTTCTGGAAAATCTTTATGTTTAAACAATGTGTTATATGTACCTCCCCTTCGTAGAAACTTAGTTTTTAGTAGCCTCCTTGATGTTGCTTCTTTTGGAGTGAACCAGAATGCTGGGAAAATAGTTATTCTTCGTAGTGGGGTGTTTGTTGAAAAGGGGTATCGTAGTGGGTGGCTTTTTATTCTGAATGTTGCCTCTGATGCTGTTAATGGAAATGCTTCCACTTTTGTTTATATTGCTGAGTCTGTGGATCTGTGGCATGGTAGACTTGGTCATGTTAATTATGCTTCAATAAACAAACTAAGGAACATGTGGTTAATTCCTAAGATTAACGCACAAAATTATTTGAAATGTGATGTTTGTATTGAAGAAAAATTTACAAAAAAACCATGGAAGTCCATAACAACTAGGAAGACTCAGTTTCTTGAACTTGTGCATTCGGACTTAGCAGACTTTAAGAACACAATGAGTAAGGGAGGAAAGAAATGGTATATTACCTTTGTAAATGACTACTCTTAATATACCAAAGTTTACCTCCTCAAGTATAAAGATGAGGGTGAGGAAATGTTCTTGAAATACAAAGCAGAAGTTGAGAATCAATTAGATCGAAAAATCAAGAGACTTAGGTCTGACAATGGTGGGGAATATGATACCAACTCCCTGACTGCTTTCTGTGAGAAAAATGGAATTATACATGAGACTAATGCCCCTTATACCCCTCAACAAAATGGCGTAGCTGAACGGAAAAATCGTACGCTTAAGGAAATGATGAATGTTATGCTTGTTAGTTCAGGGTTGCCTGATAATATGTAATGCTAATGACATGATTTACATAAAACTGCAGCGGAAGACTTAATAATAGAAGGAAAAATCAAGAGACTTAGGTCTGACAATGGTGGGGAATATGATACCAACTCCCTGACTGCTTTCTGTGAGAAAAATGGAATTATACATGAGACTAATGCCCCTTATACCCCTCAACAAAATGGCGTAGCTGAACGGAAAAATCGTACGCTTAAGGAAATGGTGAATGTTATGCTTGTTAGTTCAGGGTTGCCTGATAATATGTAATGCTAATGACATGATTTACATAAAACTGCAGCGGAAGACTTAATAATAGAAGGCGCTACCGTCGTCCTAATAAGGATGACGGCTCACTGAAACCATTTAATCTTGCAACTCATGTTCACAATCACAAAATCTATTAAACTTAAACATTTCAAGACCAAAGTCCATAATAGTTCAACTTCGATACTATTGACTTAATCATACCCTGTGCTAACTCGCACTCCACACTACACAAATATATTGAATATAGACCCAACTTTACCCATCCATGTTATGCTGAATCTACTGTGAGCATATGATGACTTCCAAAAGGGCTTGCTAAAAGGAAAAACGTGTGATACTTCATCACCTAAAATGGAAAACATGAAAACAATTCGAAAATGTGAGCAAAAACTCAGTACATGCATTCCTGTATTGTAAAATAAGCATAGAAACACTGTTGATGGGTACACATCTTTACAATTCATTTAGTTTGCAATAACAATGAAAATGAAAGTAATATGAAACTGAATTACTCATTATTATCTGGATGTGAACCCCTTGCAATGATATGATCTACACATAGGTGTACACCTGCCAATCTGATCAAGAGTTGGCCTGAAGCTGCGCGGGTAAATGATGGGCTGACGCCCTATAGATGATAAGTGACTGGGTCACAAGTTAAATGGCAAATCACGGTACAAACTGATTCATTGATAAACTCATTAAGAGTTGTAACTTGATAAACATGTTCTACTTTCTGAAGATACAGGCAATGGACGTACCTTGTGTTTTTAAAAATGTCATCTGACTTGATAAAAGTCAGTTGTTTCATAAATGTCATCTGACTTGAAAAATATGTTCTGACTTGATAACACTTACGTATAACAGGGAACAATAACTAGGCCTCGACTCTGTTTCAAAAATGTCATTGTAAGTATATGTAGTCGGTAAATGATCTTTACTTACATAATTGAGTAAGTAAAAGTATATGTAACAAAAATTGAGTAATTAAATGGTATACATAACTTGGGTATTTTAATATAACTTCAAAACTGAATTGGTGAAAATAATTAAATTTGATATAAAGCAAATGAAAGTAAAATAGAGAATAGTGAGATAAATGAGATTACAAAGGAAAAGGTCTTGATGATGACAAATAAGGGAGTGGTTGTGGCCTTTTCTGAGATAGGTTGCTGATACAGGGTTTAAGGCTCGCTAATGTATAGCTTGGTTCAAGATAACAGCAAGTACACTAGATTGTCTTGATAAATACATTTGATACATTCTGAATTGAGTAAGTAATAAAGGTTTGAGGCCAAGAGAGATATATCTTGGTTCAAAATAGCACAAATTGCAATAACTTGGTCTAATAAATATGGTTTCTAAGTCACAACTCTCCCCACTTCTCATATTTCATTCATAAATCCATTAGACATAGAATTCCACCCCAAATGAATAATTGAACTCAAAAGAAGCTATTAAGCTCACTAAGCTTGGTATTTCTTTGTAAAATCCATAAATAATTCAAAGTTCATAATCAAACTCCCAAATTTTATACTTGTCTTTTTCTTTCTCATTGATCAAGCTAAAAACTCCATGAAAGTCCATGAATATTCATTTCCCCCTTAAAAGACCTTACTTGGCCCCAATACACAAAATGAATGCATTATCAATCTCACTCAATCTTTATTATTGCCCTTTACACAATTACTCAAAATACTTTCAAAAATCACCAAACTCAAAATACTCAACCAAAATTCATGAAATCTTATATGAAATTTAAAAATAATATGGTAAATCTACAATAAAAGTTTCTAAATTTTTCTCCAATTATACACTGCACAAAAATTGTAATAACAGCCCAATTTGCACCAAAGCATGTCAGTTCACTTCAAAAACTCATAACTTTCACCCTAGATCTCAAAGGGAGACCTAAAACCCCAATATGAAAATATTATGAAGTCCTGAAAAACTTTCATTTGCAACACAAAACATGATTCCCACAATAGGGTTCCCAAAATGGGGCTAAAACACAAGTGTGCCAGTTTTTGGTCCATTATGCACAGTTTTGGTAAAACGATTATAACTTTTTCCACAGACCTCGGATTAAGGCGATGCAAGAGCCATTTTAAAGCTAACAAGCTGAACTATCTACCCAAAAAAATCATCATTTACCCATGCCCTGATTATTACCAGCTTAATCCCGAAGTAAACCCTGTTTTCCTGAAATTTTCAGCCTTCACTGTTTTAGTTTTCTCTTCCTTTTTCACATAAATCCTTACTTGATATCATTCCAAATCACCAAAAACATCATCATAATCATCAATAAAATTAAATATTATAAAATCAAATACAAATCAATCCATAAATATGGTTTTAACTTAAGCTTGCATGAACATAATCATCCCTAAACCCTAGCATTGTTCAAGCTCAACTTCACCATGATCAACACTAAAATAAATCTTATTTCTTATCAAAACATCATGATCAATGATCACAAACATCAAAACAAGAATCAAAACTAAAATAAAAATTAAAACCAACAAGATCAAGTTTCAAGACTACTCACTTTCCTTGAAGATAAGTAGAGATGGAGGTGTTTAGTGGTTTTGATGATGGAGGATGGTGGATGGTGGCTAGAGGTAGAAGGATGTCAAGGGGAGGGGGGTTAGAGATCACCGGAGTTGGCCGAAAAACGGGCCGAAAATCAGCCAAAACTAGCTGAAGCTACTGCTGACATGGGGGAGAGAAAGAAGAGAGAGAAAATGGAGTTTGTGGATTACGATGTGTGTTTTAACTAATTAACTCATTTGGCTGAAATTTTATCTAGTAAAGCCACCTTTTTGAGCTAACTATGGTTAAGTTTAACCATGGTAATTAGTTAGATTAATAGGCAACTTGTTGGGCTTCAAACCGGCTAAAATAAGTTGGGTTCGGGAATAAAACGTTTCGTAACGATAACGTTTTTTTGCATAACTCAAAATTAAATTTTTGCAAGGTTATAAAAATAATAATAATAATAATAACAATAATAATAATAATAATAATAACAATAATAATAATAATAATAATAATAATAATAATAATGATAATGATAATGATAATAATAATACTTTCTTAAACCATAATTATCGATTCCTGCTATTGATTCACCCGATATTTAATTAATCGACAAAACTTGAATTAACAATCAGTGAAACTTGAATTCAAAATGGGACCCAAATGTAATATCCCCCAACCGGGATGATTAAATACGATAAATGAAAGTGGAAAATTTAAATGACATATAGTAATTCGGTAAATATATAACTTGAGTGCAATTGAATTAATAAATGTGATTTTATTAAGCAAATAACCATGAGTGATTAAATCTGTAAACATGATAAATTAAATGAATAAACATGATTAATTAAATAAATAAATATGATTTAAATAAATAAATATGGGTTAGAGTCGGGTTATTACAGCATCCCTAACTTGAGTTATTTGAAGTGTGGGGGTGTTTGGCTAAGGTTGCCATACCTAGTCATAAACGTACCAACATAGGCCCTAAGACCTTTGATGTTGTCTTTATTAGCTATGCTCAAAACAGTGATGCTTATAGATTCATGTCATTAAGTGATTATTCTATTTCTGAATATAGAGATGCAGAATTCTTTGAGTTTGAAAAAGAAAGTGCCTAATGTGGTAGTTGATGTTGTGAACTTGCCTGCTTCTAGTTTTGATGTTAGAGACATAGTAACTGAACCTAGAATAAGCAAGAGATGTAGAATCGAAACCAGTTTTGGACCTAACTTTGTTACTACTTTCCTAGTAGAAACTTTTGAAAATTTGGATGTTGTTGTCATAATCGAGGAACTTGTGTCCATCTTCTTGGTAAGGAAGATCCCAAAACCTATCAAGAGGCTATAAGGTCTATAGATGCTACCTTTTGGAAAGAAGCTATTAAGAGTGAAATAGATTCTCTCGAGTCAAACAAAACATGGGAATTGATTAACATGCCTAAGGGCTATAGACCTATTAGCAGTAAGTGGATCTTCAAAAAGAAGTTGAGGTCTGATGGTTCAATTGACAAATATAAGGCCAGATTGGTTATTAGGGGATTTGACCAGAAAAAGGGGATAAATTATTTTGACACCTAAGCTCCTGTGACCAAAATAGCTACCATTAGAACTTTAATTGCTTTAGCTGCAATCTTTGACCTTGTTGTACATCAAACGGATGTCAAAATAGCGTTTCTTAATGGTGACTTGGAGGAAGAAATTTGCACGACCCAACCTAAGGGTTGTGAGGTACCTGGTCAGAAGAACAAGGTGTGTAGGCTGAGAAAGTCCCTTTACGGTCTAAAGCAGGCTCCTAAACGGTGGTATGAAAAGTTTGACAACTCTTTAGTGCAAAATGGCTTTGCTGTAATTCTGTTTGATTTATCTGTATATTCGAAAATGATTGGATCAAATTGTGTACTTATATGTCTTTATGTTGATGATATGCTGATCTTTGGCACAAATCTACTTGTTGTTAATGAGACTAAAAAGTTGTTGTCTTCTCTTTTGAAATGAAAGACATGGGACAAGCAGATGTGATCTTAGGGATTAAGATTCGAAAAACCAACACTGGTTTTTCATTATCTCAGTCACATTACATTGAAAAAGTGTTAAAGAAATTTAACTGTTTTGATGTGAAACCTATGAGAACCCCTTATGATCATAGCATATATCTAAAAAAGAACAAAGGACCTAGTGTGTCTCAAACTGAGCATGCTAAAATTATAGGAAGTGTAATGTTTCTCATGAACTTTACTCATCCTGACATTGCCTATGCCGTTAGTAGGTTAAGTCGCTATACTCATAACTCTAGCCAAGAACATTAGGATGCACTTCTTCATTTGCTCAAGTATCTTAGAGGTACTATTGATTGGTGTTTGCATTGTAACAAGTTTCCTGCTGTGTTAGAGGGATTCTGTGATGCAAACTGGGTGTCTGATAACGATGAAGCTAGTTTAACTAGCAGTTATGTATTCACTTTAGGTGGAGGGGCTGTTTTGTGGAAGTCTGCAAAACAGACTCGTATAGCCCGCTCCACCATGGAATCTGAATTTATTGCTCTTGAGTTGGCAGGTTAAGAAGCAGAATGGCTTAAGGGTCTATTAGCAGACGTGCCACTATGGGGAAAATAGGCGACTCATATTTCCCTACATTGTGACTCACATGCAGCAATAGGAGTGGCACACAACAGTGTCCATAATGGAAAGAGGAGACACATCCGTATTAGACACAGTGCGGTGAAACAATTGCTGAAACATGGTGTCATATCCCTACAGTATGTGAGATCCGACAAAAACTTAGCGGATCCTTTCACTAAAGGACTGACAAGGTGAGTGGTGCTTGAAACGTAGAGGGTGATAGGACTTAAGCCTATGGCTTGAAGTGGTATGGTGGATACCCACTAGTCGTCAAACGAAACCATACTAATCTTCAAGATGCACTACAGTCCTATCCCTATGGCGTATGGCAGTGCTTAGAGGACGAGCTTACGCTCTTAATGGATTCATACCCATTGCGGGGGTGCTAGTGAGAAGTAACTGATGAATTCACCACTTGATAATTGTGAGGTTGAGCTGTATTATGCTCTTAATAATTTCATAGCCATAGTTATGATGGTCTACGTTAAGATAGACTTGATGAAATTACCTACGTAAGTGTGAAGGTTTGGTCGCCTTCTGTGAGAGACTTGGGTTGTCTCTCTAGAGAACTTATGAGACCCAAGGTGTACGCATGGCCATTAAAGCGCTAGTATGTATATCGCGGAGCATGCAGTTTCTTAAGGGTTGATATGTGTTGTTGGGGTCTCAATCGAGGTCTTTCAAGTTCAAGACTTAGTTCACTAGCTAGACTATTGGTTGTTGCCCCACATCACTAATGTGTCAATTCAAATCGAAAGATATTGACGCTGAAGTATCTGACCCTCTTTTGCCCAGAATTCCTTTCCTAAATTGTTTTACCTTGTAAGCTATTAGTGGGGGACTGTTAAAGTAATAGTAATGGCAACAAGGCTTTCAAGCCTTTCTTCCTCTTTCTCTCTCTTACATTTGTCCCACATGGCACTTTTTAGGGATGTTTTGAGGGGTTTATATATCCAATTTTCCTTTACTCTTGTTGAATAACTCAAGACTATGCTTTATGGGGTTGAGGTGTCTTGGGCGACCACAAGCGCGCGACGCCGCTGCCCGCCCGTCTGGTCCAGGCGCAGTGCGGCCTGCAGGTTGTGGGTTGTAGGCATATCTTATCTTTTTGGAAGAAATCTGTTTAATTTTTTTTGTAACAGATTACGTTGGCCTTCCGTAAATCACTCTCTCCGTAATACGGTCTTCCTGATTTTCCTCATTTGCCTTGAATGCTTCCTGGTTCTTGCCCGGTCTTCTTCCCTCTTCTGCGCCATATTAATGGCTCTTTAACAGCTATATTTTCCCCTATAAATAGAGGGCTTGGCAGCACAGCTTTATCATCAATTCATACACTTCTCTCCTTCCCTCTCCTTCTCTAAGTTTTCTGGGCATTCTTACTGCATACTTCAAGCTCTTGGTCATGAAGGGCACGCATCCTACGGTACTGAGTTAACCTTGGGGAGCGACCAGCTATAGCGATTTGCACCGTAGTCGTGCCGTAATCGCTTTCAAGGTAGTGGTTCATCCACGACTCAGTTTGTTCTGTTGTTTTCTAGCCATTGTTCATACTATTTTTCTAACAATTTAAAAGTGATTACTTTAGCAATGGCTGCACCCTTCTAGAAAAATCTCCCAAAACTCTATAAAATCGAAGCCCTTGATGGAACCAACTACAAATGTTGGTCCTAGAAACTACTTCTATGCTTCGAACAGCTCAAGATTGATTATGTTCTCACTTTTGAACATCTTCACGACGGCAACACTTCTCACAACACTGATGGTGAGAAGTATCCTACTGCTACTGCCCCAAAGACGCTTGTTGTTCCACTTGATGATGCTGCTAAGAAGAAACTAGAAAAGGATAATAAACACGCTCGTAGCTACTTAATGAACAATATGTCGAATCCGCTGTTTGACCTATTTGTGAACTTCAAATCTGCAAAGATCATATGGTCCAAACTGGAGGCGAAATATGGTTCAAATGATGCCGGAAAGAAGAAGTGTGTCGTTGGCAAGTGACTGCAGTTCCAGATTGTTGATGACAAACCGAATATGGAACAAGTTCATACCTACGAGAAGCTATGTGCTAAGGTGCTGAACGAAGGTATGAAGATGTGCGGGATTTTACATGCAAATGTCCTAATCGAGAAATTTCTGCCATCCTGGAACGACTACATAAATCACCTAAAGCAAAAAAAAAAAAAAAAGGATCTAACTTTGCAAGAACTGATCAATCATATGAGGACTGAAGAGGCAAATCGGTTGAAAGATAAGATGGCTTTCCTTTCTTTAAATTCATCTAAAGCTAACCTTGTTCATTCTCCTGTGCCTTCAAACAAAGACAGGTTCAAAGGAAAGAATAACAAGGACCAGAAGCAATCCAAACATCAGAACCAATTGAAAAGAACAAACACTAAGATCCAGAAGCAGAAGGTTGTCTATTACGTTTGTGGCAAACCAAGCCACAAGGCATATTAGTACAACCTTCGCAATGGAGCTAGTCAAACGAACCAGAAACCTACTGGACAAGCTGCAGCACAAGCCAATCTGACTGAAGATACTGAGATCTTTTGTGCAGTGATGCTGGAGGTCAACTTGGTGTCTAACCCCACATAATGGACTCTGGATACCTGAGCAACAAGGCATTTCTGCGCCAACAAGGATCTGATGCATGACTTTGAAGATGCTCCTGATGGCGAACATGTCTTTATGGGCAACATTGCCACCGCTGGAGTTATGGCTAAAGAGAAAGTACTTCTTAAATTTACCTCTGGAAAATCTTTATGCTTAAACAATGTGTTATATGTACCTCTAGACCTGTCAAAAATTGACCCGACCTGAAAACCCGACCCGAACCAGCCCGAAAATTTTGGGTTTTGAACACGATCTTCTCGACCCGAACCCGAAAAACCCGCAAATTAGCGGGTCAAACCCGACCCGAACCCAAACCCGCCTGCTCGACCCGAACATTATATCCCTAGTTTTGTATTTTTCTCTAATTTATTTCTTTTAACAATAAGGGTTAGTCATTTTTATTGAGTATTTTGAAAAGACATTATATAACTATTGCATCTATTTACAAATTAAACAACAATAACCTTATTTTTTCTTCTCCATTCTCTGAAAATAAAATCGTACACAACTTTTAAATGAAAAAACGTTAAAAATAGGTATAAAACTGCATGGAATAACTATCTAATCTTTTTTAAAAAGTTAATTTAAAAGAACACAAGCATTAAAGATGTGAAAGTCATACCATTATATAGTTAGTTAAATAAATCTATCTAATTTTTTTAAAATTAATTAATTTGTAATAATTTAAATTTTTGATGTTATAACTGCAAGATAATATCTTATACTTCTTTTATTTAATTTTATTTGGTTTTCGTTCTGACTAATCTTGAACTATGATACTAATGGTAGAAAAATGACTAGCCTTATTCGTATTGGGGTCGGCCCATTGATAAAGTTTTACCTGATTGGACATTGGTCGGTTAGTTAATAAAAATATTAAATCATTAAATAAGTTATTAGAGGTGAAACTGCTACAACCTATTAAAATGCTCTAGACGGGCTGCCAAATAAATGGTCGACCCACTGTTAACCTTCTTTCAATGTACAGGTCGATCTACCCAAAATCAAGTGGGGTTTAATTCTTTACCCGCCCATACAAGATGTTCATATATTATAATAAAATATTTTAATATTTTAACATTCTTTTGAGAAATTACAATTATTACGCATTTTCATTAAATAATGACAATTTTGAGTAATAAATATGCAGAATTTTTGATTTTAAAAAAAGAAAAATAACTCGTAGAAAAGGCACTCTAAACCCGTTGGGTTGATCCGAAACCCGTAAAACCGAAATATACCCGCCCGTATTTTACCCGAACCCAAAATACACCCGACCCATATTTTACCCGAACCCGAATACACCCGACCTGTATTTAACCCGCTCGCCCGAACTGACAGGTCTATTACGTCCCCTTCGTAGAAACTTAGTTTCTAGTAACCTCCTTGATGTTGCTGGTTTTGAAGTGAACCAGAATGTTGGGAAAATTATTATTCTTTGTAATGGAGTTTTTGTTGAAAAGGGGTATCGTAGTGGGGGGCTTTTTGTTCTGAATGTTGCCTCTGATGTTGTTAATGGAAATGCTTCCACTTATGTTTATATTGCAGACTCTGTGGATGTGTGGCATGGTAGACTTGGTCATGATAATTACGCTTCAATGAACAAACTAAGGAACATGTGATTAATTCCTAACATTAACACGTAAAGTTGTTCGAAATGTGATATTTGTGTTGAAGCAAAATTTACAGAAAAACCCTTCAAGTCCATAACAACTAGAAAGACTTAGTTGCTTGAACTTGTGCATTCGGACTTAGCAGACTTTAAGAACACGATGAGTAAGGGAGGAAAGAAATGATATATTACCTTTGCAGATGACTACTCTAAATATACCAAAGTTTACCTCCTCAAGTCTAAAGATGAGGCTGATAAAATGTTCTTGAAATACAAAGCAGAAGTTGAGAATCAATTAGATCGAAAAATCAAGAGACTTAGGTCTGACAGAGGCGGGGAATGTGATACCAACTCCCTGACCGCTTTCTGTGAGAAAAATGGCATTATACATGAGATTAGTGCCCTTTATACCCCTCAACAAAATGGCATAGCTGAACGGAAAAATTATACCCTAAAGGAAATGATGAATGCTATGCTTGCTAGTTCAAGGTTGCCTGATAATATGTGAGGGGAGGCTGTTTTAACTGCTTGTTTTATCCTCGATAGGGTTCCTCATAAAAAGTTTGACCAGGCCCCATATGAACTATGGAAAGGGCATGTCCCTAACTTGAGTTATTCGAAAGTGTGGGGGTGTTTGGCTAAGGTTTCCTTACCCAGTCATAAACGCACCAACATAGGCCCTAAGACCTTCGATGCTGTCATTATTAGCTATGCTCAAAACAGTGATGTTTATAGATTCATGTCATTAAGTGATTATTCTATCTCTAACTATAGAGATGCAGAATTCTTTGAGCATGTTTTTTCTTTGAAAAAGAAAGTGCCTAATGTGGTAGTTGATGTTGTGAACTTGCCTGCTTCTAGTTCTGATGTTAGACACATAGTAACTGAACCTAGAAGAACCAAGAGATGTAGCATCGAAACCAGTTTTGGACTCAACTTTGTTACTGCTTTCCTAGTAGAAACTTTTGAAAATTTGGATGTTGATGTCATAACCGAGGAACTTGTGTCCATCTTCTTGATTGAGGAAGATCCCAAAACCTCAAGAGGCTGTAAGGTCTATAGATGCTACCTTTTGAAAAGAAGCTATTAAGAGTGAAGTAGATTGTCTCAAGTCAACAAAACATGAGAATTGATTGACCTGCCCAAGGATTGTAGACCTATTAGCAGTAAGTGGATCTTCAAAAAGAAGTTGAGGTCTGATGGTTCAATTGACAAATATAAGGCCAGATTGGTTATTAGGGGCTTTGACCAGAAAAAGGAGATAGATTATTTTAACACCAACTCTCCTGTGACTAAAATAGCTACCGTTAGAACTTTAATTGCTTTAGTTGCAATCTTTGACCTTGTTGTACATCAAATGGATGTCAAAACAGCGTTTCTTAATGGTGACTTGGAGGAAGAAATTTGCACGACCCAACCTAAGGGTTGTGAGGTACCTGGTTAGGAGAACAAGGTGTGTAGGCTGAGAAAGTCCCTTTACGGTCTAAAGCAGGCTCCTAAACAGTGGTATGAAAAGTTTGACAGCTCTTTAGCGCAAAATGGCTTTGCTGTAATTCTATCTGATTCATGTGTATATTCAAAAATGATTAGATCAGATTGTGTACTTATATGTCTTTATGTTGATGATAAGCTGATCTTTAGCACAAATCCACTTGTTGTTAAAAAAAAAAAAAAGAACCCCTTATGCTCCTAGCATATATCTAAAAAAGAACAAAGGACCTAGTGTGTCTCAAACTAAGTATGCTAAAATTATAGGAAGTGTAATGTTTCTCATGAACTGTACTCATCCTGACATTGCCTATGTCGTTAGTAGGTTAAGTCGTTATACTCATAACTCTAGCCAAGAACATTGGGATGCACTTCTTCGTTTGCTCAAGTATCTTAGAGGTACTATTAATTGGTGTTTGCATTGTAACAAGTTTTCTGCTATGTTAGAGGGATTTTGTGATGCAAACTGGGTGTCTGATAATGATGAAGCTAGTTTAACCACCATGGAATCTGAATTTATTGCTCCTGAGTTGGCAGGTCAGGAAGCAGAATGGCTTAAGGGTCTATTAGCAAACGTGCCACTATGGGGAAAATAGGCGGCTCCTATTTCCCTACATTGTGACTCACAGGCAGCAATAGGAGTGGCACACAACAGTGTCCATAATGGAAAGAGGAGACACATCCGTATTAGGCATAGTGCGGTGAAACAATTGCTAAAACGTGGTGTCATATCCCTACAGTGTGTGAGATCCGACAAGAACTTAGTAGATCCTTTCACTAAAGGACTGACAAGGTGAGTGGTGCTTGAAGCGTAGAGGGTGATAGGACTTAAGCCTATGGCTTGAAGTGGTATGGTGGATACCCACTAGTCGTCAAACGAAACCATACTAATCTTCAAGATGCACAACATTCCTATCCCTACGGCGTATGGCAGTGCTTAGAGGATGAGCTTACGCTCTTAATGGATTCATACCCATTGTGGGGGTGCTAGTGAGGAGCAACTGATGAATTCACCGCTTGATAATTGTGAGGTTGAGCTATATTATGCTCTTAATATTTTCATAGCCATAGTTATGCTGGTATACGTTGAGATAGACTTGATGAAATTACCTACTTAAGTGTGAAGGTTTGGTCGCCTTCTGTGAGAGACTTGGGTTGTCTCTCTAGAGCACTTATGAGACCCAAGGTGTGCGCATGGATATTGCAAAGCATGCAGTTTCTTAAGGGTTGATATGTGTTGTGGGGGTCTCAATCGAGGTCTTTCAAGTTCAAGACTTAGTTCACTAGTTAGAATATTGGTTGTTGCCCCACATGACTAATGTGTCAATTCAAATCGAAAGTTATTGACGCTGAAGTATCTGACCCTCTTTTGCCCAAAATTCCTTTCCTAAATTGTTTTCCCTTGTAAGCCATTAGTGGGGGACTGTTAAAGTAATAGTAATGGCAACAAGGCTTTCAAGCATATCTTTCTTTTTCTCTCTCTTACATTTTGTCCCACATGGAACTTTTGGGGGATGGATTGAGGGGTTCATACATCCCATTTTCCCTTACTCTTGTTGAATAACTCAAGACTATGGTTTATGGGGTCGAGAGTGTCTTGGGCGACCACACACGCGCGCCGCCACTGCCATCCCGTCTTGTCTGTTGCAAGCCCGGCGCTGCGCAGGCCGCGGGTTGTAAGTTGTGGGCCTATCTTATTTTTATAAAGAAATCTGTTTAATATTTTTTCGTAATAGATTATGTTGGTCTTCCGTAAATCACTATCTCCTTAATATGGCCTTCCTGATTTTCCTCCTTTGCGTTGAACGCTACTTAATTCTTGGCTGGTCTTCTGCCCTCTTCTACGCCATATTAATGGCTCTTCAATAGCTATGTTTTCCCCTATAAATAGAGGAATTGGCAACCCAGCTTTATTAACAGTTCATACATTTCTCTCTGTCCCTCTCCTTCTCTTAGTTTTCTGGGCATTCTTACTGTATACTCCAAGCTCTACACTGCAAAGTGCACG
>JACYFF010031956.1:42568199-42571289 GCA_017589665.1 Selenicereus undatus | reverse complement strand
TATATATATATATATATATATATATATATATATATATATATGTTGGATTCTCTTGAAATATTTTTGAGGTTGGTATAACTTGTTGGATTGGAAATTTCAGAATTTCTTTTGAAACATTTCCATAGGCGTTAGGTATTGCAATGGCTTGGAAAGAAACAATGAAGTTAATTACAGTAAACATTTATTCCGATGACAATATAGGGAATTATACGTGAATTGACGACTCTAGGATTCATGTTTTCGTATGCTAACTCTATTAGCTACTATCTACCCTTTATCACCCCAAAAAGTTTAAAAATATATAATTCGTTACCCAGTGCCAAGTTCCATCAATGAGTGTATGATATGACATTAGAACATGTGTATGTTTTGAGTTGATTGTAGAACATTCGTATTTTGTAAGCATCATTCCGGCTGCGGGAATTGCTTAGCTAAGCCAATTGCTCTCATTAACTTTGCGTTCTCCTGGAAGGTCAACTAGCTTTTGTCTAATGACTGGAAGCATATCAACATGGTCTTGTCTTGTAATTAGTGTGTCGTTACTTTTGACGACATCGGGTGTCGCCGTGATGTAGAAGAATAGCGGCAATAGTTGATTGAAAATATACCACTACAACTCTAGTAAGTGCCTTGAGATTCAATTCAATGTTCATTATTTAAGTGTGTGGCTAAAGGATCACGAATGATTCAATCTGGTGGGACATAGATAGAAAAAAGAGTTGAATTTGGTTGAAAGACTAGTGAGTTAAGAGGAAGATTATTTACAGAATCTCATTATTCTTCTATCCACTTGTGCACTAGTTATGGCATGGGTCATAATTGTAAATACAAAATATGATACTGTGGTGAGATCAAAGTGAAGCACTTTGATGGGACTGAAATGATCCAGGTTACTTACACGGTTCCTATTACTCGTGCGGCTCTCAACGAAAGGTTGTCCATTCCTAGCAGATGTATAGCATAAAACTTTCCCAAGTATGTCACGGTCACAAAGCTTATTTGTTCAGTATGAAGCATGGAAACAATAGAGAAAATAAGTTACCTATGTGGAAAATAAGCGTTCCTTTATACGAGCGGGAGATGTTGGACTTACGCATTTAATCCCAAAAGCACTGTTAAAAAAACCAACCTGGTGATCGAACCGATCAAATGAGTGGTCAATTGGTCAAGCAATTATGGATCTAAATTGCTTAGCCGTGGCTGCAGCTATGGATCTGAATTGAGAAGGCATGGATGTCGACAAAAGGACCAGAGCTAAAATAGCAAAACATTCCAAGAACTTAAAGCCGCAAATCTCAGTCTCTTAACATATTTGATACAGTACAAAAAAAAATATATGCTGTCTTACATCAAGCAGGCACATCCTTTTATGCCCAGTGGCTGCTAGCCACAAAATTGCAAACACTCTTTCAAAAAATAAGCACTACAAAAGAAAACGAAAACAGAAATTGGAAATGACAACTCCCCGACAGTTGAATACAGTGCTGAATGGGGAAGGTGGGGCAAAAAAACAGGAGACATTAAACACAACCATAACATCATAACCCTTAAATACCCTATTTCATGCCTAAATAATACATGAAAGAATGCATATTATACACCCTGCCGGCAAACATGTACTTCCACTTTTTGGCCATAAAAAGCAGAACAAATGCTTCCTAAACCTACAAACCCGAGTGGGCAGATGCTGACTTCAACTATAAGGCAATTGCAGCACACTAACGGCAGGCATCTTTCCCCCACCAAGCTTGCCTGGTGGTAAACAAGGGCCCCTGAGGCTCTTAATCTCTTCTCTGCCGAGCAGTTGAAATTTACTAAATATCTTTCCTATATTGGCATCGATTTTAGAATTGAAGAGGCTGTATGAATCCGGCAAGCATGAAACAGACAACTGATTTTCTAAAAGACCCCGCAAAGCAATTGCTTCAAGCCGTATGAAATCATGACGAAACAGCAGATGCCTTCTCCATTTTCTCCTTCTCAAGCTCCAACCTTCTGTGGTCAGCATGTTGGGCAACTCCATTCGCCAGTGCTTGGTATTGGAATTCAAGAGTTTGTGTCAAGTTTTGAAACCTTGATGGATCTGAAGCTTGCATGACTACAGAAAAAGAACAAAACATTAATACGACTGGAAAGATCTCAACCCAGTAGGCAAGGACAACGGATGTGTAAACCTGAAATCCAATTTAGCTTACCTTTAACTGTATCAACAAAGAATACGAAAGGGTCAACCTCATCAATTGGAGATTGCAACTCTTCATCATCACTATAGTCATCATCGGAATCATCATCATCATCATCATTTTGCCGAAAAGCTTTCGCCTACATGGATCAAATTCTTGTCAGAGGATCCACCCACGCCAGGAGAGTCAGGAAAAAAATATGATAATGACAAGAAAACTGTCAGAAACAACATAGTATTTTTCTCTTTCCCCTTTTTTCCATCAGAAATACCAACAGGCTTCTTTGCCAAGATACGTAAGTTAATTAAACCTATAAGATGATAAACCACGCAGATTTGAACATGACTCAATCAATTAGAAGGGTTGGAAAGCAGCTTCTGTATCAACATTCCCATCCTTGGCCTAATTCACTAATAAATGGACCAACAATATTGACCTGAACATCCTTTATATCAGGTCCAGTTCATTCCACATTATTGTGAGGTTAAAGCTTTCCACATCTAGTTAAGGCAGATTTCAGTAATTTAGGAATATGCTGTCCCGACTTCACTGGCATCCAGGGAGTCGCCGACACACGTAAATGACACTGCAGCTTGAGGTGGAAGGTATTCCGGGAAACAGCTTGAGATCAGGGATGTGGTGGATAATGTATGGCAGACAGGCTGACAACTGATTGATTCCAATTCCTTAGTGGCTATAAGAACAACGTGGCATACACTATCAATCACTCACCTGTGCTGCCAAACGTTTTAGTTGCTCATTGTCAGCATCATCCCCATCTTCCTCATCAAGCCCCATTTCTTTATCAGATCCATCACCTTCATCTTCATCATCACTTTGAAAACCATCCATGTCATCATCATCTTCTGCTTCATCAACTTTTGCAGCTTCTGTCAAATGACGAACA
>JACYFF010031956.1:42528199-42563199 GCA_017589665.1 Selenicereus undatus | reverse complement strand
AGACAATCAACCCAAAACAAAAGATGTGTTTTCACTTCAGCAAGCTGCCACGAAATCCGCATCGGTGATTAGGTTCCTTTTGACAGTATTCGAGGAGGTATTTGTTCAAGGTTTCCGAGTCTTACCTATTTGGCAAGAATCCACTATGTGCGAATGCCTTTGGCTGCAATCTGGCTGCAGAGTTCTAGATCACTAATAACCCAACACAGATTTTCCAATGTCTCATTCTACTCCCACATTTTTGACAAAGCATAGGAATTTTAAAATTGCCACCGCACCATCCAACTCCCACTGCATCAAGTCCCCCATATTCATCAACAGTTTGGCATTCAATTTGACCCGTGGAAACCAGTTGCATTGAAATTAAATTGAACAATCAGGATCACACAATACCACCTTTTTACCGGCAACCCTTTCCTAATGACCATATAACAGCCCTTAGTGTCCTTGACATTTGCACTTAAACCACAAGGATTAAACAAATACACTGACTGGTATGGCATCCAACCATTAGCATCACATTTTCTAATCCAGCAAAAGCCTCAACTGCCCAATCCGACATTTTATAACAAATACATCAGTTTTTTTGCAAGCTTCACATGAAAGAGGTAGGGAACGAAACATTCAAATTCAAAATAAGTCATCACAGCTCCAAAATGAGCACATTTGAACTCATTATTAACGAAATCATTCCCAAATCAAAAGGATCTTTATCAACAATGTTAAAGAGACCCATTCAATAATACAGATCCAGCGAATATGTGTAATCTAAAGGTATAGCCAGTAGAGATTGGGAAAAGGAAAAGGGGAAAATGAGGATAAGATATAATTGCAATATTTGATAACGGTGCAGGGTCTTTCGCTAAGTTACTTGAGTAGAAAGTCATAGCATTCTCCAACTCCAAAATGAATTACAAGGTCGCAGTTGAAGACAATAATACTTACTTGGAAAGAAATCAATAGCCCAGTCTGACAATGCTTCCATCATCAATGGCCAGAGGCTCCACATCTCCATAGAAATTGTAGGAGAAAAGAATGTCATGTATGACACAATTTCCAGGACTTCTTCAAAGACCTCTGTGCAGTGTCAACAGCAGTAATGAGTAAATCATTGCTTTATTATTGAACCCACTGGTACCACCCCATTCTACTATTACACACTTAATATATGAAGCATTCCTTTCAGAGAAACAGAAATCCCAAATATCCAAACTACAATGGGAAGCTCAACTTGTTACCTTTTAAAAGGATGAGATGTAAAATCAAGAACATAAAACATGGTGGAGAATTCTTTTAACCAGCTTGGTAAACTAGTGCATCACTTTTGAGAAGTAGAGAGGCCGAAAAATACAGGATGTATTATGAAAACTACATCAAAATAAACTGAAAGCAGAGCTTGCCAAATATATAGAATTAATGGAAACATCCGGCTATACCTACAGTTCCAGAATTGTTTTACTAGTTTCTAAAGCCAAATTGCTACAAGGTATAATCACTTTTAGGCCCAAAATTCAACAGTAACCCATCCAAATTCCCAGCGGAGGTCAATGGGTCTCCATCGAGATAACTACAGAATAGGCCCACTCCTACAATGGGCCTATTCCTCTACTCTGTCCAATAGAATGCAAGTTTCGACAAAGTACTGTAGAACTAATGTACATGTCATTAAGTGAAACTGAAAAGTTATACAATCCAGCGTAATTAAATATCGGAAGCTACTCCATCCAAAGATGTGAATGAAAACTGGTTCCCCATCATCTTCATCTTTTCATTCATCATCTTCTCTGAACTTTTTTTGATTTAAGCATTTGAAGGCTGCGACTGTTGGTTTTTGGATGATCCTAGCCATCCTTTTATCATCCCTGTTTTCTATTCCGCACTATGTAATTTGTTAGTAGTAGTTGTCTCTCTGATTGTGAAAGTTGTGTTTTCTCTCAAGTTGCAGGAGTTTTTATGGTTGGTGGTGGTGGCATTTACTTGTGTAGTCTTTTGTTGTATTTTTCAAAGGATGAATTGTGGCTCATAGGTGAAACGGCTCAATTGCCAAAGCTTCAAAGAATATCTCTTACGTCACACTAGATCAACAGATCTATTTCGAAGATGATATTACACAAGATCTGAGAATCTCTTCTTCAGGTTGTAGCATGAAATAGCGGTTGTGGGAAGACAGGCAACCAATGTATGTAAAAGCAGTTATATTTGGGATGGGGATTATATTTTAACCCTGGTGTTTATATTTGTTGTGTTCAATACACTTTTTAGATGTTATATAGCCGATTATTAATTAACTCTACCTTTTGCTAGATGACAAAAACCAAAAATTGTAAAACTAGTTTATTCAAAAGTCAGCAATTCCTTGTGATTCAGGATTTTAGAGTTCTACAACTCCAGAACAGCTTTTGTATATTCTGACTTCTTCAGCTAAATGCCTCTTTTCATTTCCTGCGCTCTCCTTTTTCTTTTCTCTTTTTTTTGGGGGGGGGGGGCGGTTGGGGGTTGTCCCTTTTCATAGCAAAGCAAAATACGAGAAATTCAATTTTTCTTTTTTATGTCTAATACCTTCCAACTGAAAAAGGAACCTTCAACATACAGCCAAAATAAGACCAAAAATAAGACCATATACTTTCCACCACACTTTTCAAAAGGTGGGAACTAACTTCCCATATTTGTTCGCTCATCAAGTCATTTATTTCCCACCTTTTAGCATATTGTCAGCTAAGCTCAAACGTGAAACAAAAGCAAATAAGAAGAATCAGGCAGCTAAAGTAACACAGTACCTTGGCCATCAGTAGTTAACATTCTTCGCATTATGGGAAGGAGGGTTGGCTCGATATGGGCAAAGAGATGAGGAAGCCTGCTAACAGATTCAAGAATTGTGCTGATGGCACGCAGACAACCAACAGCTGCCAATGCACCACCTGGATCATCACCCTCTTCATCAGCTTCAGCAGTGCTCATACACTTCCAAAATGCAGCGGCCTGCCCAAAGGAGCAGATGTATCATGCAGTTTTGACACAATCATAGATCTGACCAACTAGAGAAAAGTGCCAAACAAACTCATCAGACGTACCAAATTTTGGCATAATCCAAAGGCAAAAGGTGCCATCTCTTCGCCAAACTTGTCAACAATAGTCTCCAAGGTGAATACAAGGTCTTCATTTTCTACCTCATTCATAAGTTTGAAGAACTCTGTGAAAGTTGGGTGTTTATGAGCCAAAAGGTGAAAAATAGCATAAGCGGAATCAAAGTATGTATATATAAGATTTACCATCAAGTAATTGTGGTAGAATGGGACGTATCTCTCCCAAATCTGCAAAAAGAAATGAAGAACATTAAATATTTCTTTCTATCAATCTGTCAACAGTCTGCACTATATATGGAGATACAATAATCAAGCGGAAGATACCTTTGCAAGCTTCAACAAAAGAACGTAAGGCAAAGACTGAATCTACACGAACAGGAAGTTCTGGATCACGCATCCCAGCAACCACACTATGCAGTGCTTTTCGGAAATTGTTCTGGTCAGAGAAGTTAATGTGGGCATACTGGCCAGCAACCCATGCCGCCTGATACAATGACATATACCACTTAGGGGAATAAAAAGGAAACTGACAATAATAGACATTACAACTCAGGTATTAATCTATTAAGATCTAAAGTGGCGCCGCACCCAGGAAAAACATGGCTTCTAAATGGTGAGTTCACACCACCTATGGTTCTTCGATTTCTCAAAATCCAAATAAATCACAGAAGAGCACATGGAACACCCCAACAGATTTCAGTTTAGCTTTTCTTCAAAAGAAGGGCTAGCAATCTAGCAAGTATTGATCAGAGGAAATGGGAACCACACTAGAAGGCTAATTGGAAATTTAGAATGAAACAAAGAGGTTCAAGATCCTCCCTGCACATGAGACATCTACTGACCAATAGTTTCCCTTTTCTGCAAATTATTACAGTTTAGAATATTGCGATGTGATGCTTCCCATGCAAAGGACAATCCCTAATCATAGGGATCAAATATAAAACATACATTGGAAGAATTCACAGTTCAAGTGGAAATTTCCTTTACAGTCATTCATGTCAAACAAGGAATAGAGATTCTACTGCTGTCCTGCTCAAAACCAAAAGCTGCAGAGGAATCGCCAGGTATATTTGTCAAGTTACATGGTAAGAAAACAAACAACAAACGTAGATTTGGAATTCACATGAACTCCCAACAGTTATAAGAAAAATAACAATATCGAAAAAGGAATGATAACTAAATATGTAGGAGATTATATGTCACTATCAGAACAGGCCAAATAAACTCCAGCCAGGTGACTACTTACATAACGAATTTTAAGAAAAGACCAAAAAAAAAAGAAAAAAAGGAAAACAACCTTATCCTTTAGCCTACAAAGCTTTTCGTGATCTAGCCTTAGCTACAGGAGTACTCCAGTTTCTATCCCATTCTGAGATCCCAACAAAACTAGAAGTTATACTGGAAATTGTAATGTGCGGGAAATGTGCAACAAGAAACTGCAAACCTTAGCTCTTAGGTGGCCAGCTGGACTGTTGAACTCAGTGAAAACATGTTGCACTAGCATATGCTCCAACTCAGACTTGTAGGGTGCAGTACTTTTCAACTTATCACAAAGTGCACCAATAGCAAGAAGAGCACCATCTTTCTGCCGATATGGTTTGTGTTCAGACGGTGCCTCATCATACCTGAGTTTTAAGAGTAATCATGATGACAAAGTGACATGTCATTAACATCGCTGACACCATGGATTCAAAATGTGGCCAAACCGCGACGAAACGGCCGCGTCGGAAAGGTTTTGGAGTTGGGCGATCCACGTTTTCATGCCGCGATAGCCATGATATGGAAAGCAATTGCCGTTTTAGAGCGATTTTGCCGTACCGCTACCGAACCCGCATTTTGAATCCTTGGCTGACACGATTACATACACAAATAGCTGAATGATGCACATTTTGCTGAAATATGGACAGAGCTACCTCTTAAGAATATCAACAATGAACTGAATAAACTTTTGCAAGTTCTCCTTTCCACGTTTTCTGACCAATTCACTCACAAAGTCCATCGCAGCAGTTCTGGGACTATATAAATCCTCAATAATATCTGATTGACGTAAAAGCATGCATCACCATCTACCACCAAGCACTAGCCAACAAATAAATGAGAAGTTGGGACAAGGCCAACTGCAGAAAACCCTAAAACTTACCATAGCCCTTCCTTACATACTCATGCGGATCCTCATCCCAAAGCTTCTGGTCATTGTCGTTGAAACACATCAATGGAAAAATTATTTCAAACAGAAGAACATCAAGCCGTGGTTGCAGTAAGTTATACATACTGGACTTTGAGATGCTGCCACAGAGAAAATAAACCAACACTGAATGTGACTTCAAAAAAAAAAAAAAAAACCAATTGTTCTGCAGCCAATTTAGACAGAAATGCAACATGTAGAAGCAAAATCCTGACCCATGGTGGGTCACTGATTCAGCACTTAATTCCCACATGCGATTGTAACTTGGTAATACATATCTACATTCAAATTTAGCCAAATGAAATTTAGCCCATTCAGGTTTTACTAATACTCTCTCCAAAACTTGTTATTCATAGGGGAGAGGACGGTCATCTTCGCAGAGAGTCCTCAATTTTCCGGTTCAACCAAGGTAAATGAGCAGGAGAGAACAAAATTACAATTAAGGTTTTCTATAAAAGAAAAATTATGTGATATGTCCGGAATGTCCCTTGAAGAGTGTGAATCACTTCCTCTCTAGCAGATCACAGTTCCATGAACTTGGGCAGCAAAAGGAATCATGGATATTGCTATCAACCCGCATCAAAGTCATAGCAAGACAAACATGGGTACTTTTTTACTTAATCGAGTTAACAATGGACTAAGAACCAAGATAGCCTTCAAGCCATTGCTACATGTAGCACACTCAGTATAACAAAGTATTCATTTAGTAATTTGACTCCATCAACCACAATACAATGGCTTCAAGGTGAGTGATTTGCATCTGATGTGGGCCCCAAAGAAGGGTAATACTAAGTCAAAGCCCAAAGAGAACTTTCGACAGAATTATTACAAATAAATATTGAATAATTAAATTTCCCATATCAGAAACAGACTAACATACCTATTGCTTAAATATTGGAGAATGAGGTTGGTAACCCTGTCAGGTAGATAGCCACCAGAACGGATTACATTTAACAAATTCAAATGGCACTCCAAGATTTTTCCAGCATAGTTCTTCTGAAACATTTGAGCAAAAGCTTTGCTCTCAGGATTCTGGAGTCTCATATCTCCAAATCTGCAAAAAAATTCAAACAGCACCAGGTACTAGACAAATCAGCATTCAGCAAATGCAAAGCTACAGTATGAGGGAGCACAGCTATTTTCTAACTTGGCCTTGCTAAAGGCGACTCGATAGCACTTTCACAGACCTTGTGTAGAGCCGATTCAAAATGTGGACAGTCCATTTTTTAATCTTCCACCAGCCCCACGATTTTCTTAGATCTGGATCTGTAGGCTGGCCTTCTAATGGAACAGGCCTCTCCAATATGTTCAAGAATAGGACCATCCAAGCATTAAACAAGTTGGGATCAAGAAGCTGCTTTGGGATCTCCAGCTGCAAATCCAGTAGACCTTATGAGTTATCAATGATAATAGATCCCAATACAAACGTAAATTATTCTCACTAATAATCAGACCCTGAATCATCTGAAACCCAAGCATAACAGTGACTGATTCCACCTAATATCCAAGATTCCAAGTCAAAACATCATCTTCCTGTCCAACAAATAGGACCAGATAGTTGAGGAAAGTCCTATAACAGGGATAGAGCATGAGGGCCAGAGGGCATGGCGTTTTTTTCCCTCCCCCTTCTTAGAAAATTCAACAAACACGTATCACCATGAATGCTCCTCTGTGTCATCCCAAAATATCATGGTAGCTTTTGTTATTGCAACACTGGAAGTGTTCTGCTGAATTTTGATGGAAGTCTTTACATAAACTATTAAAAACAGATATCAAAGTGAAATGAAGTACATGTTTCGAACCATGAGGAAAAACAACATTCTCTGCTTATAGTTCAATAAAATGCAAAACATGGTATCTAACGTCTCAAAAAAGCTGTTTTCCATTTCGGGAGAAAGAGACCTACATAGATTGAAGACCAGAATATTTTACAAATAAGCTTTATCAGTTCCGCCACATCGAGAGGAGGATTGGGAATCTGGACAAGCTTGCTGAATATATTAAGCAAAGGAGGAAATGTTTCCTCAACAATTAGATACACTGGTGTCCTTTCGTCGTCTGACTTGAACCTGTAAGAGAGAATTGACAAGTTATAATGGCAACTCATTGAAATGGACATGATCTAAATCAAAATCCATTAGTGGGGGATCATGATTTTAGACAACCGACAAATATCAAAAACAAGCAACACTAAAACTGTATATTACCAAGAACGCCAGAAAAACTACACTTAATATCATTAATCAGTACATAACAATGTAGCCCTCACAGGTCAAGCTTCACAATTAAGAAGTGTATTCACTAAATCAACATAGGACATTGATGAGAATAGAGATAATAACAGTAGTATGCAGATAAATCCAAGCTCAATGTTTCAACGAGTTGTGGACACATCGTAAGTGCAATGTTTCAACCACTTGTAATTCACAATGACAAAACTTTGCAACACTCTGTTTTCTCATATCATGTCATGAAGCAGATTTGATTCATCAAATGGTTAACCTCATTCCATGTGGATCACCACAATATTCAGTTCATCAGCAATATAATGTCAAACAGCTGGTATTAGTGATCTTCACCCACGAAATTTACCAAAGAGCAGGCAGCTTCAGAAAAAGCACGCTAAGAGAACAAACGATTTCCAGGATCTTAAATCTCAGCTATCCATAATTTGGGTGGGGCCAGGACACACCGGAAATCCATTGGGGCTGATTTTTCATGCCAGGGTACTACAGCTTGTGTTCCCAAAGACTACCCTCAGAGCCATAATTACATAAACGTGATGAATTCAGCTAATTTTCAAAAATTAGCACAATTTAGCATTTGCACCCACATAATTGTCCAACCAATGTAACACGAAACCTAAGAAGACAAGATCCAGCAAGCCTTCTTTAGATTCAAATGAAGAATCCATAGGACATGAAGCACCAACTAGATACAAATGGAACAAAGAAAGACAGCAGATGGGACATAGAAAGACAGTACAAAAATTAAAGCAAAAGAGAAAAAGAGGATAAAAATGCTATAACTATCTAAATTAACAACATGACAAAGAAAAGAACAGGAAAAAGCATTCATGACAAGCCACTATGAAGAAATCTGCAAGCCAATTAGTTACAATCACACAACCAACCAGACAAAGGGGGAAAAAAAGGCAAGAAGCAGAAGGAGAAGAAGTATCAAATACTTACTCATATTTTCTTGCCAGAATGCGCAGCACAAACAAAGCACCATAAACCTGTTGATCCTGTAAATTAAGTTTCACCCAGTGAAGAAGGCTGGGCCACTGCTCAGGATAGTCTGCATTGATTATTGTTTTAAGGCATTCACCAAGCTGCACCCTGTAACCAAAAAACATAAGCTGCAAATCAAACCAGGACAACACAAACCACGTGCTTTTCCATATTTCAAAAGAAACAACAAGCACTCTGCATATAAGTCGAGAAAATGTCACCCTTATTAAAACAATCACTGCATACCTCAGCAGAGGAGGAACTTGCGCAATATACACAAGGACGTTCTCCCTCACCATATTTTTGTCAGGTGGTGAGATCTTTGATTGCTCCTCTGATCCAAAACAATGACACAAAACACTGTTGAAATTACAGCTACCAAGTGTTGGGGGGAGGAATCATACACTCTAAGCGGCACAAAGAGGTGTGACAAACCTGGGTCATGGGGTGACCAATTCTTGGCAATGAAGTTCTTGAAATGAATGCTGGCAACCTGCCTGACCGCCATGTCACAATTGCCATCAACAATAATCTGTAAAAGCCGGACGGTATGCTGTGGTGTATACTGAAACTGCAAGTACAGTAAGTATCAATCAGAATGGTCAATTTCCCAAAATTTGCGCTTTCAACTCTCACTGACTACTTCCTGCCAATATAAAATGAAACCTAAGACTACATAAAAAAATCTCAATACACAGTTGATCTACTTAGCGAGGAAAACCAGTCAACTCATAATCAACTGAATAACAGCATCATAAGTAAACACTAGAAAAGCAATGATCAAACCGATTAAAACAAAATTTCGCCCAAGAGAACAAAAACTGATGCCCAATTTGGAATTCAACGGTCCGAAAAGGAGAACTAACCTGATTGAGGCTTTCCTCAGCGGCTTTGCGCTCATCAGGATTAGGGCTAAGAGCAGCACGAAGGATGACAGCCAAACTGGGAAGATCCATAATTGAATCCCAAATTCAATGCAAACAAATCCCGCAACTATATGATCGCAAACCTTGCAAACAAATGGAACAGTGCTCCACTGAAACAAAGCACAAAAAGAGTCAATAAATCTAGCTCGTTTAGGGTGCTGGAATCTAAACCCTAGAGCTCAACCGGAAGTGGAAGATGCTCTCTAGGGCTTAGAGAGAGACAGACGGGATGGTGGAGGAGAGAGAAAGCAAAACTCCGTAATTTTATCAATGGAGGAGGAAGAGCACGGTGGGGGAGAGAGATTTGAGAATGTGAAGAAGTATATATACGAATGATTAGGGTTTTAGAATTTTGAGCTGCCCAATTTGCCCTTAATTTTATCTTTAACTTTGGAAAAATAAAAAGGTAAATCAGCTGGGGGCGACAGAGAGTACGACGTCGTACTGCCTTGTCCAAGGCTTCCAAACTTGACGGGGTTGGAATTTTAATTGGATGAAAATTGTAAATCCAGAGAAAATGAGGCAGAGTTTCTTTCTACGCACGTGCAACTCCTATGTAAAATTTGAGGTGGCACGTGCCATATGCGGTTGGTTCGCCTGTACAATCCAACTCACAACACCAAGTCACCAACCAGACTCCTCTGCCAGCTTCGCTGTATTATGCATATAATCACCATCAGCCACCCTTTCTTTCCTCTCTCCCAAGTAAAAGAATTTTTAGATTTTGTTTGGTCCTTAGAAAATTTGATGAAAAAAAAAATTGAAGAAAAAAAATATTAAGGAAAAAAAAGTTGGGAGAAAGTAAGTTTTTTTCTCTTGTTTAGCTTGAGGAAAAAAAATCCAAGAATCATATCATCATTTCATATATCATATCATCATCATATCATATCATATATCATATCATATATCCTTATACCTTAAATGTTAATAGGTTCAATTACTGTTTCTATAAACAGTAAAGGGTACTCTGGTCCATTCAAATGCTCTTACTTCCTTATTCTTTCCTTCTCTAAAGGGTATTATAGTCCATTCAAATGCTCTTACTTTCTTATCCGTTGCTTCTCTGCAAAAGTGAAGTCAATTCTAAAGAAGGGAATTTTTCAGAAAGAAAAAGACTTGCAATGTTTCACAGATCATTTGCTCATGAATCAGAGAACCCAGCAAAGCATCCCCAAAGGCAGGTTGTCTCAGGCTTTCAAAATTTTCACAGAGAAAAAGGAAGATTTGGCCATGAGCTTTCTCTCTTTTCACAGAGAACCCAGCATCCCCAAAATTTGGCCATGCATCAGAGAACCCAGTAAAGTCAGGCTTTCTCTACAATCTGAAAATCGGTTTCTTTTTATCAAAATCCTATCTCTCTCTTGCCTGTGCATGAATAAATCCTCAGGCTTTCTCTCTAACTTCATCTTCCTCTCTCCTCTTTGTCTAGGCCTCTGGTTCATGGTTGCTCTGTTTTGGGCTCTGGGGATAGTGCAAATTTGGGCAGAGAAATTTGGGGAAAGAAGATGATGAAGATGCATTACCTGACTTGGACTGGGGATCTGCATGAGACCAAAATAGATTCAAGGATTCTTGAGGATTTTGATAGAGGATCGGATGGTCGGATGAGGATAGCTTTCTTCTTCGCTTTGGTTTCAGATCAGGAAAAAGCCATGGAAAATTTCCAAAATTTGAGCGAGCCTTCATCTTCATCAGCATCAGCATCAGCATCAGCATCTCCTGTGGTAGCGATTCTCTCTCTTTCTCTCCCCTCCCCCCTAGGCTCATCTTCATCAGCATTAGCATCAGCATCATCATCTCCTGTGGTAGTGATTCTCTCTCTTTCTCTCCCCCCCCCTGCTTCTTGGTATCCCTTTCTATTAAGCATCTGCCTTTCTGGAAACTAAGGCTTGAATTTTGGTTTGATTTTGTGATGCGTTCATTTCAGAATGTATAACTGGACCAAATTTGGACTTGTTAGAAAGAATGATAGGTGTTTTCAGATTTGAGGTCCACTGCTCTCTCATTCTTGTTTTACAGATCTTGGTTTTCAGTTTTAGAAATCGACTGAGAGGATGAATTTTTTATTTTTTATTTTGGGAGTTTAAACTTCACTCCACTTATTTGAGTTCGTTATTTTGCAATTTTGCAATCGATTTGTTAGATTTTGTGCAATTGATATAGTTTGAGGCCTCTAATTTGCTAATTGGAGGAGTCATGTGTCTGACATAGGAAATTCAAATTGGAAGTTTTGATATATTTGATCTCGCTCCTTCGAAAGTTTAGTCTGAAATTTTCAAATAAGGAACTCAAATCTTCGAAATTTCAACCTCAAACTTTCATAACTGACATTTGAAATTTCAGGGCTAAAACTTTTGAAAGTTTTGGTGTAAAATATTGAAATTTCAGATGCCAAGTTCCGAAATTTGATATGAAAATCAAGAGTTCTTATCAAGGCCCATGTTTAAGAATACAGGTGAAAACAGTCAAGAGTAATCCAATAAAATTTCTTCCTAAGTTTTTTTTGTTGAGTTTTACTTCTTTTTTTCCTACTTTTTTTTGCTAGAAACTCTTTGTGGGCATGTATTTGGTTGTCTCTTTTCCTACTTCTTTTTTTTTGGCTGGGTTTTACTTTTTTTTGGGATGTGTTCCAATCTGATATAGATTAATATTGGAAATGCTATGCATCCTTTGACTTTCTAGCCACTCCCACTCCTCTCTAGCTATCCTGTTTACCTTTCTTTCTTTCCCCTGTATCTGTTTGTGTGTGTGTGTGTGTGTGTGTGTGTGTGTGTTCCAATAGGAGTTGTTGTGCTGTACTTCTTCCTGAAATTAGGAGATTTTATTTACTTTTTTCCTTTATATTTATTTATTCAAATATTATCTCAAAGATATGATAGCACAAAAGGCTTTATCTGCCCCTCAACCCTATGTAACTATTCAGTGATTGACTAAATATTTTTTCAGCTGCCCAACACAAAATCTACTCTTTTCTACGGCAGATTTACTCTCTATATATTTGCAAGAGGCCTTGTCTTCTCAAGGGGAGTGCTCTTCTCCTTAGAAAGCTTTTACATATATATACGTAGTAAGTTTAGAATTATTCTTTCCTACCTAAATGTCTTCTATGTTTGTGTTGAACTATTTTCCTTCTCTGCTTTCATGCATGGCAAGTTTATGATTTGTTTTGATGCTTGATTGTATTAGTCTAAAGTCTTCTCGTATTTTTGTACATAGGTTGTCTTATCTGCTTTGATACTTCTATATCACGTATGTTTTTGTGTTCATTTCTATTTTATAATATTTATTATGAAAACTGACTAATCAATTCTGACTTAATTGGTGTCTCACCATATGGTTATTTCATATTATTTTTCTTTTCTTGCTTGGATGATGTTGTCATTCATGTCTTACTATGATCTATTAGCTGTTTGTAATTTTGTCCTTTGCTTACTTTGTTGTAGACTTGTTGGTAGTTGATGTGAGTTCCATGCAGAACTTCAACTCTTACATTTTCTTGTGAGGCGGGAGGAAAATATGTGTTAAGGATTTTTGTTTTCATTTAGATTCTAATGTGTGATATATGCTAAGCATTCTTTTGGTTTATATTGTTAGGTATTCTTGAAATGAAGCAGCTAATGATAAGTTTTCAATGGGTATTTTCCATTCATTGTGTTGTGCGTTGCTTGTTCTTTTGGGGTTAATTGCTATCATGATGATAAAATGTTCTCAGAATAATCATGTATTTGCAATCTGTGTTGCCCTTACTGCTGTGCCTCACTTTTGCTGCTGCTGTTGCTGTGACTGATTGTTGCTTGTACATAATTGTGTTTCATTATTAGATGTCTCTTTGGTTTTCAAGTGTTGGTACTTACAGGCATTGTTCGCTTAATTATCAGAATCATCTCATGGCACCTTCTAAAAAATTTCTAAAAGAGTTAAATGAGAAGACGGATCACTTCACTGTTAAAGTTAAGGTCATCGAAAAGACACGTGAGAGGTCATCTCCTAACAAAACAAGATATCAAAAGATTCGCTTCCAAGATGAACAAGTATGACAATGATATATTTATGGAAATTATTAGATGAGCTCATTATATTATATTTGAAATTTAGCTCACAATTGTTTCGTGTGTGCCTTTTTCTTAAGGACGGCAAAATGCAGGTAACAATATTTGGTGATAATATTGCTCTGTACGGTAAGGCTGTGAAATTTGGAAAGGAGTATGAGATAACCAATGCCAAAATCAAACCTATGAAGGAGTAGTATCGTACGAGTGAGGAGCAATATGAGATGGAGTTTGTTGACACAACTATGATACGACCTCTTTTTCAAGCATCAGCTTCTGATGATATGCCTCAGTATTGTGAAATTGGCACCATTCCTTGTGTACCAGACTTGCCAGATAGATATGGTGAGGATGTTGGTTTTATTTGTTGATTAAGAACCTTGGATGCTTGATTTTTTAGTACATATGTAGAGTGTATATTGTAAATGGTCTTTCCTGTTTTGATAAGGTCATTATACATTCACATGGTTCGGTTGGTTCCCATTCTAAGTACTTGTGTTGCGATTGTAGTTTCCAATTTTGCTATAAAAATTATAGACACAGAGTTTGCATTATGAGTTAAAGTAATAATGAGAAATACATCTTGCCCTCCTATTGTCTTATACATTGTTGGTTTCACTTCAGATGTACTTGGAATTGTTCTCTATGTTGAGCCACTACGTACAATTCGACTGGCAAGGGTAGGGACTGAGGCACCTGCACGGGAGGTGCCTGTTCGAGAGATGGTTATAGCTGATGCTAGGTTAGATTTACATTCCAACTTACACATCTTCTACAATGCTTTCCCTCCAATAGTACTTTCTTATGTTTATAAATTGTCTAACATTTTCCCTTGCTTCATATATGTGTTAGTTTGATTGATTTTGGGCCAATGATAGTTTCTATATGGGATGATCTTGCTGTTGACAAATGTGAGAAGGTGGTTGGTTTGCTTGATCCAATGCCAATTGTTGGGCTGACGGCACTGAAAAGCTCAACGCATAAAGGTGCTCTTTCCCTTAGAAGTGACTTCATTTATATTTGCGTTGGTGGGTTGAGTGGTTTGTTTAATTTATATCTTTCTCTGGTTCACTGAACCTTAATTTGTGATTATTGTTCGTAGGATACTCACTTGCTACCACTGTGTCTACTTCCATTATAATTGATCCTGAAGGCGAGAAGGTAGAGACACTGTGAGAGTAGTAAGTTTGTTTTTTTTATGCACTGGTACAGTTCATTGCAATTGTTGTAATCAATTATTAACTTGTCATTTTTGTGCTTCTAAAAGGGTCAAAGCTAATAAAGATGATGTGATGGCTCTCAAAGAGTATGTGCATGCAGTTCGTAGTCCTGCAAATAACACCACTGTTAGGCCTATCTCTTGCATATTAGAGAAAAAGGTACTATTAAAAGGTTCATTACTAATATAACGTAGCAAGAAAATCAGGTTATGTATATAAAATTATTTATTATTATTTTTTAATTATACATGTTGCGTTTTAAGGTTGTGCATGCTTTACAAGATGAGGAGGTTTGGATATGTGGTCAAATTATGAAAGTGGAGGACAGATCAGTTCGTATTTACCTTGGTTGTGATAGGTGTGGAAGAAAGAGCCATGATGATAAAGGAGCTACATTCAATTGCAACTTCTCTTCCTGCAAAAATAGGAGCAGTACTTCTGTTCCAAGGTATTAAGCTTGGTTTAGTAGTTACTACGAGTTACCAACTGGTTATGAATTATAGTTTGAATGTTATTGAATGGCTGCTATTTTTAAATGTTTTGTAGGGTCACCTTCGGTTTTGAACTGTATGATGAGACTGGTTGCATTGCTTTGACTGCATTCTCTGATGATGCAACAAAGCTGCTTGGGAAAGATGTTGATGCTCTGCACAACATGGCTTATGAGGTGCTAAAATTATCTACCTTTGTTCTTATGTTATTCTTGTATTTAATACGTGCTAACATGTCTTACGTCTTATCTATTGATTTGATTATTTCTAGGCCTGGCTATCTTGAAAACATTGCATGACTTGGTTTATACTTTTTGGTTTTTCGTGTGCTCAAGTCTTTTATTGGATACTTATTAAAGATGAATACTTATGTGTACTTTTTCACTGCTATAAACATCAGCATATGCTATAAACATCATCAGCATATTAGACATCGGCCTAGCACTAGGTTATTGTGTTAGAGAGTATCTGAACTCCATGAAAGTATAAACTCAGCTAATGTTTCATGCCTGAAAAAACCTAATATTGCTTCGAAAAGTGATGTATACATGTTATCTTAAATGCAGACTCGGAACAAGTTTCTTAAGCAAGCTACTGAAAGCTATAAAGATAAACTGGTTTATGCTCAAGTCACTCCAGGTGCAGCTTTCGCAATCAATAGGATCATGAGGTGGACTTTGAAGGCTATTTCTTTTGAGAACCCTACTCTCAACCCTTGAAGTTGCCCAGTCTAAACTCTTCACTTTTGGAAAGTCCCTACGGATGTTAGGAGGAATATATATCACTGTTGCTGCACATTTGGGTGATCCTGAATGTTAGTGCTTAGTGTGGCTTCTCCTATAGTATATGCTTCTATTGAATTGATTGCTGAACTAACAGAAAAACATTCAACGCTGAGTTGCTTTTGGTCTGTAATAGTGTTTGATCAGCATCAACAAAATGCTTAGACACTTGCTTTTGGTCTGTAATTGTTCTTGATTAGCATTCGTAGAATGTTGTACCTATGGTCGCATCATCTAATCTAATTATATGAGATTTCTAACTACTGCAAGATCTTTCTCTGTGATTTCTATTTGGTCCATTTCTTACAGTGAGAATCGTGAAGTTTGCGTTTGGCAAAATTCATATAAATTTCTCATACTTGGGATCATATATATTGGTTGGAAAAATGAACATGGTTGCAAGTGTTGGTGACGGTAGTTTGGTGTTGACGATAGTACCTTGCCAACCTCATCGTGTCGTTTGCTAATCAGCCCCCTAAAAAAAAGATACTTATATTTTGTTCATATCATCTTGCAATGTTTCTAATTACCAATTGCAACCTATAACGAGGTATTGACATCCTGAGAGCATAAAAATGGGGAGGCATCTTCTAGGAAGGGTTCTTCCACAATTTGAACTCAATAAATTTGGTATATGCAATACTTTCCCCGATCACGAATTTTCCTGCTATAAGAACACAAAGAGTTCATTCTGTTTTTGACAATTCTACTATTTCCTTAGAATTCTTCTCATGATTCACAGCCTTGCTCTAAAGAATACAACTATTTCTGTGTAGCCAAAGTTGATATTAAATAGCAGCAGCGATGCAAATTAGTAACAACCTGATGACTTTTGACCATCTACTTCCCAATAGTTTCCTTTGCCATCTTAGAAAGCTTGTAAGGCAGCATCCCATTCTGAAATGTTTATGGACAGCATGTAACTTGAGCAGCATGAGAACACTCAAAGAAGATATATTCCCTAGTCTCATTTGCCTAGACTTAGTAGCAGCTTATACAACATAATTATCCAGTAGATGAATTATTCTTAGATTGGTTCCCTCTACTCCACACCAATCTGTCCCAACTAGAAAATTAGCGATCTAAAACAACATAATTAAATGAAGTTGCTTTTTATATTTAATCTACAGTTGTGTTGTTCGTAGAAAATTAGATGTAACACAAAATGATCTTGGGGTTAACAATCTCACCTACGAAATATCATGAGATGGATAATTTGGGAGTTATTTTTGATGATATTATGTCTTTGCAATTAGACACACCCACACCCACACAACCCCCCCTAAAAAACACACGCACACAAACATATATGTATATTATAGAGTGACACGCATGCGTGCTCTTTTTTTTTCTTGGGTGTGTACAAAATACCCATATTGATAACTGATCTTTTCATGTATCGAACTTTATTCGAGGAGGATGCAAGACTAAACCATTATGCGACATATAGTTATGCAATAGTCTCACGTGACTTTTCAAGCCGAACGTAGATTCTTTTGGAGCCAAATAAATTATTGTGCTTGCTGTTTGCATTCTAATGTCTATACCATTTTCACCCTATGTTCTAAGCTTTGTTACAAATTAGCTTATCAGCAAATATATATCAAATATAAATAGAGTTCTTGAGTTGATAGAGTATCAACTGTGATCTTGTATGATAGCCGTGAGCCTATCTTGCGCATATTTTAGGGGGGTACATTGCAGCCTGTGCACTGATTGTACAGGAGTTGTACATTGCAGCATGTGCATTGATTGTACAGGAGTTGTACATTGCAGCATGTGCACTGATTGTACAGGAGTTGTCCACTTCAACAGTCTTTGGCAGACAAAGGACATTGCAATGTGGGTAAAGAAGATTACATCCTTTCCTTCCATATATAATAAAAGAAGATTTGATATATGCCTTTCATATATATATATATATATATATATATATATTGAAACACACATAGCCCTTATTTCTAACTATTCCATACTGACAAGCTGAAGTCAACTACTGTAGTTTGTAATATAATTTCTAAAATCTTAATGTTCTTCTTTTATGACTTATGCTAAGAGTTGAAAACCAGCTTTTGAATGCATTTACTCATCATATGCTGTATTTTATGCAGCTGATCTACTTAAATGAAGGCTTGATAAGATTCATCATAATATTCTTGGATGCCCAACTGCTGAGATCTAGGTATGCAGTTCTCTTTTCTGCTTGCACACACTATGTATTTAGATTCTTTAGCCAGGGATAGATTCTATAATGTACCATGTTATTGACTTCGAAAGTAGTAATTCATTATATCATCATACCTATATATATTATATATACACCCAGTTGATCTACAACTGAGATCAAATGCAACTTTAATAGCATGATTAACTACTTGTACTCATGATATTGATATTTTGAGTTAAATCAAATGTTGCTTCTTAGGTATGTGATGATCGAGTTTAGCCTTGCACATGTTTAACTCATGGTGTTATTTTTCTTCTTTTATTAAAATTCACTGGTGTTGTCCTCTTTTATTAATAAATTGATAAAAGTGAAAACTTAGATTGAAAGTTCTTGCTGATGTACGATCTGATTAGTACTCAATTCAATGATAATTTTAAAATTAATAGTAAATGATAAACAGGTATTACAATGACAGTCCCTGATGAAGAAAAATAATTGTTATTCAGGAAATGGATTTCTAGCTATGACTGTAAATGGAATCTCAACAAGACATTATCAAGAGAAGTGGGCAACCTTGGACAAAACATGCACAGGTTTCAAGTTCGACTACCAGTGGAGGTGATAGCGCCAGGAATACCGATGAAGTTCTTCTCGTACGACCTAAGCAACAACATTCTTTCTCAATGCAGCATTGTCAAGAAATACCTGATGACCATCAACTTGATGTGCAATATCAACAGCCCAGCTCACACCAGCCTAACCCAAAAAGGAAAAGGAAGCAAAGTCAAATAATCGACACTAATGAAGCTGGTAAGTAATTATGCGATTTTATTCTTCATTTTTTTAATTTTACGTTAAGGGGGCTGTACTGATAAGTTCAATACAGTAAAATATATCTAATGGATATATCTTATAGGGATAATTTGTCCATCCTTCTTTTAAGCTTTCCTTTTGTTTCGTTTGGGGTACGGTAGGGCTTATAAGGTTGGCAAAATCCTCGTAATTATACTTGACAGCATGTTCTACCTTTTTCCTCTTTTTGCCTCTAAAAGGGGGATAAAGTTTTTTTTTGGGGGGGGGGGGGGGGGGCGAAGGAATCAAGACTAACAAAATGCTCCTAATTCAAATGACAACTTTGAAGTTATATGCATTTATTTTAAAGAAAATGTCACCATTAGCTGCATGACATATTTGAGTCATTTAATAGTTTCCAGTTAAGCTAAATATAGCAGAATAATGCATCTGTTTTGTTCTTTTAATCCATACAGCCTACATTATGAGCCAAAACATCATGGTGATCCTGCAATGTGTGTATTGCATGATTGTTTGCATTTAGTATTTGGACATATAAAATTAGTGCAGAAACAGTTGACAGATCGTCATAGCACTCATAGCTCTTAAAGAACGTTGTCCCCCCTTTTTTTTCAGGATCAAGAAACTCAAACAAACAGAAGAAAAGAGCAAGCCCAAACAGTAAGTACAACTTCACTTTATATGAAGAAAAAAGGTTATTAAAAATATGTAACTCATAAGGAAATATTTTATTTTAGGAACTCCGCATGCCATTGGGATGTTAAATGTACCAGGGTCTCGTTATATTCTCTCTGAGGAGCAGCCATGCGAATATTGCAAAGCTGGGAAATTTAAATATGAAAGTAATGGATTCTGTTGCCAAAATGGGCGCGTACGAATTGCAGCAAATTCAGCTCCTAAAGAGTTGGTGAGACTTTTAACTGCAGAGGATGATGACGCGATTCACTTTCGCCAGTATGTAAGGCTTTACAATAATCTTTTTGCGTTTAGCTCCATTGGTGGTAATACCGAGCATAAATCAGAAAGGGCATTTATGTATTCAAGTTGTAAGGGCAGCTATATCACTATGTTCCTAATTTGTCACCTGCTCATGGGCAGCCACCCAAGTATTTGCAGTTGTATTTCTATGATCCTTAACAAGAGATTGAAATGCGCTCTGGAGTATACAACGAAATAAGGGCTGATGTAGTTGCAAGGTTGATTAAGGTTGTCGAGAAAAATCCTTATGCAAAATTCTTCCGATCGTTACAGAGTTATGTGATTGAAGAAAACACTACGATAAGGATAAACCATGATTCGGTCCCTGACCAGCGAACATACAATGCACTGACAAGTGATGAAGTTGCTGGCATCTTAGTTGGTCCCACTGTCGAAATGTGTATGCATGGACCACATATTCTTGTCCATGGGAAATCAAACAAGAAGCATCAAATTAAACACTATCATGGTTGTTATGATCCACTGCAATACCCTATAATTTTCCCACTCGGAGACTGCGGTTGGCATCCTGGTATGAAAAAGGTAGCTGATAATGTAAAGAGAGTTATCATCCCTGACACAGCTGTAGCATCAAATTTTGCAGCAGAAATGGAAGAGGCTATTATTGATGCAAACGCAGGTGCATACTCCTCACTTCGTCTACTCTCTATCATATGAAAATTATTTTTCCTACATAATCAATAGGTCCAGCATTACATGATAGGATATTCATGATTTTTTAATTCCTATTTGATTTCATAACAATATTGAGGTTATCAGACTTTAGCTGGAAGAATAATTGACATAATTTCAATTAGCTACGTTAAAATTAGCTCCCAACCTTCGTAAAAAAAGTTTATTTTCATAACCATACAGGCCTGCCTTCTTGAAGTACCGACAATCCACATTACCTCTTTCAAATGTCTTTTCTAAAAGTAAACAATGATGTGTTGCTTCAACTTTTATAAGCGATATGACTGGCTATGTGAATAGCACTCCATTTAATCTATACATGCATGTGCTCACACAGTAGCTTACAACAACATCAACTATAACAATTACAATGGATCCACTTTTGCGTGGTCTCACACGGTAGCATAAACCAGGAAAATTTATCTCAACCTTCTTTAATTTCTTTTTGGTAAAACAGCTATTTACCATTCTAAATTTTCATAGAAAGAGTGCAGTTTTTACATCTTTGTAACTCGAGATACATCTTATTCTTTAGTTTTGCGTCTCTGTTTGGGTAACTGAGCATACTATTCTCTAACATGAGCGGTTAAACTTTGTAGCTGCCACATATGCCATTAAAAAAGGTTCTTATTTTGCCACTTCCATTTCAGGTGCATGTGGAGATGGCTCTTCAAGTACAAGAAGGATTTCTTGCCGACAATATTATGCATATAAACTACAAATGAGGAGAGAAGATTGCACTTACCTGTTGAAAATGGGAAGGCTATTTCAACAATACATAGTTGACATGTATGTTAAGTTGGAGAACACCAGATTGGATTTCTATAGGAATAACCAGAAGGCAATTAGAGCAGAACTATATCAAGGGCTTCTAGACAGTGTTAATCAAGGTGAAACTTGTGCAGGCAATGTAGGACATCGTGTCATACTCCCGCCATCATTTGTTGGAGGCCCTCATGACATGAAACATAGATTTCTAAATGCTCTAGCATTGGTGCGAAAGTATGGCGAGCCCGATCTGTTTATCACTATGACATGCAATCCCAAGTGGAAAGAGATCCAAGATAACCTTGAAAGAGGAGAGCGCCCAGAGAATAGACCCGATCTTGAAGCAAGAGTATTTCATTCGAAGTTGAAGCATCTATCCAAGCTAATAATGGACAATAAAATTTTTGGAGATGTTGCAGCAAAAATATAGGTGGTTGAGTTTCAGAAGAGAGGCCTTCCACATGCACATATATTGGTGATTTTGCATAAAGATTGGAAAATTAAAAGTCCAGATCAGTTCAATAAGTACGTCTGTGCAGAGCTTCCTAGTAGTGACACGACATATTTACGGTCTTTGGTTATCCAGCATATGATGCACAGTCCATGTGGCTCCCACAATCCAAACTGTGCGTGTATGGAAGAAAGAGGAAAATCAAAAGTTTGTAGATTTGGATTTTCGAAAGCATTTTCGGAGATGACCACAACAAATGAGGATTCATATCCAGCTTACCGTAGGAGAAGTAATGGTGACAGAGTACGCATAAGAGGGCTTGATATGGACAATCGTTGGGTTATTCCATACAACCCCTATCTGCTTGCCACTTTTGATTGTCACATAAATGTCGAGATATGTTCTACAATTAAAGCTGTCAAATATTTATACAAATATGTCTACAAAGGACATGATAGGGTTTCTTTCAAGGTTACTTCATCTACCAATGAGACCAAAAATGATGAGATTGAAAGCTATCAATCCGCAAGGTGGATTTCACCCCCTGAAGCTGCATGGCGTCTTTTTGCGTTTGACTTATACAGTATGACACCGTCAGTTGTACCATTGTCAGTGCATACCCATGATATGTAAAGCATTCAGTTTTCAACTGATGAAGTCTTGGAAGATGTTCTTGCAGATGGACAAAGGAAAACAACAATGTTGCTTGAATTCTTTAAGAAAAATTCAGAAATGACAAATGCCAAGAAGTTGTTGTACCATGAATTCCCAGAACATTTTACTTGGAATGAAGGAAAGAAACAGTGGGCTAAGCGTTCAAGAGGTACTGCGATTGGGAGACTCACATATGCAAGCCCCATGGAAGGTGATAGGTATTATTTACGGTTATTACTGGCCAATATTAGAGCACCGACATCTTTCAAGGACTTGCTTACAGTGAGTGGCAAACTTTGTTCTACATTCCAAGAAACTGCCTTAGAACATTAACTTCTTGAAGGAGACAACATCGTTGAGTCTTGTATGAACGAGGGAGCAACAATTGAAATGCCACATGTTTTGAGAAAATTGTTTGCTACATTGCTCGTGTTTTGTGAACTAGCTAATCCGAAAAAGCCTTGGCACCAATTCTATGAAGACTTGTCGGAAGACTTTAGATACAGAGTAGAAGGGGATCTTTCCTTGATATTAAACCAAACTGTCCAAGCTGTGCAATAACATCTGGAGAACATGGGTAAGTCACTTGTAGATTACAATTTGTCAGATGTCTTGGATTCTTGCAGTGATGTGATGAACCCTGCAAGAGATGTAACTGATGCATTGAATGCACCAATTCCGTTTGAGCTGATCAACGCTCATAAAAAGCTCAACAGAGCACAGAGAGCAGCATATAAAGAAATAATAACCCATGTAAAGAATAACAAAGGGGGTGTATTCTTTATAGATGGTCCAGGAGGGACTAGAAAAACATTTCTCTATTGCGCTCTCTATGTACGTGGACAACAACTTGGGAAAATTGTGCTACCAACTGCTGCATCAGGCATAGCGGCGACCAACTTGCCTACTGGTAGGACAGCACATTTGAGATTCAAGATATCAGTTGACCATGGAAATGGGTTGTCATGCAAGGTTGGTAAACAGAGTAGTTTAGCTGCGCTGTTAAGGCAAACATCCCTTATTATATGGGATGAAGCTTCCATAAGTCACAGGCATAATATTGAAGCATTGAATTTGCTACTTCAAGATCTTTGTGATTCCCAAGAGCTTTTTGGAGGAAAGATAGTTGTTTTTGGTGGTGATTTTAGACAGGTATTGCCTGTACTCCAACATAAAACACAGGCTGAGGCGGTTGATGCAAGCTTGGTCTCATATGAAATCTGGCCACAACTAAAAAAATTCAAACTCACTGAGAACATGCGGGTAAAGGAAGATCCAGACTTCTCAACTTTCTTATTGCAACTTGGAAACGGAGAGCTACAAATAGATACCTGTGATTCTGTTCCCTTGCCACATTTCTTAGCACCATCTTTGAAAGATGTTGAACATACATTAGAGCATATCACCACTGAACTTCTTCCCGAGTCTACAATCAGTGTAGTGGACCCATTGAGGTTTACAACCAAGGCAATCTTAGCTCCTAGGAATGAAGAAGTTGACATGATTAACGAGCAAATCATAGCTAACTTTCCAGGTCAGTCTGTCAAGTACAAGAGCTTTGATAAAGTAGCCGATGATGAGGCCTCACACTATCCTCCAGAATTCCTTCATACTCTTTGTCCAGGAGAAATGCCCCCTCATGAGCTCACACTAAAACCAAATTGTCCTGCTATGTTGCTCCGCAACATTAATCCTCCTAGTGGCCTCTGTAATGGAACAAGATTGATATGCAAGCAATTCCATCCAAATTTGATTCAATGTGACATTGCGTGTGGACAACACAAAGGAGAAACTGTGCTACTCCCAAGAATCATAATGAAGCCATCAGAATCATCTAATTTCCCACTTCAACTTGAACGGAAACAATTTCCAATCAAGCTGAGTTTTGCCATGACGATTAATAAGGCACAGGGGCAGACTCTTGAACAAGTTGGTGTCTACCTAAAAGAACCATGTTTCTCACATGGACAGCTTTACGTGGCACTTTCAAGAGCTCGTAAGTCTGAGCAACTAACTATATTTACAGACCTTGCAACTGGGGAGGTAATGAACGCACACTCATTACGCAATGTTGTTGCCTTCGAAGTGCTTATACGTGCAGGTATTTTGCACAAGAGCTAACTAAACAAGGTAAAATAACTTTTTTCATAACCTTTTCTCTTCACTTATATCCCCCGCCCCCCCCCCCCGGCCACCCAAAAAAAAAAAAACTACAACACTTGATTTCAAATTGCTTTCTTCTCATACCTCTGAAATTTGTTAATTGAAATAAAGTGCCTGGTGAATTTTATGTGGATGCGTCATTTGTTGTGATTTTGTCATTGCGAGTGAAAGAATGTTTTAAGTTAAATCTAGATAGGTTGATAAAAAAAAATGTAGACTCTTTCATCAAGTGGTATTTGAGTAATGCTTCAAAAGAAAACATTATGTGAAAATTCTGAGATCATTTATGTTTTCTATTGTTATACATATAGCATATAATAAAGGTTACTTGGATGTTGCACTTCATCATTATCTTCTTCATGTGGATATTACTTTACAACAAAAGCCGTAATGGTTTACAGCTAGGTTATTTCAAATTGGGAACAACGTTAAATAGTGGAGTTGATATAATGATCATATCATATTGTTTGCATTCATACCTTCCTATAATTATTATTCAGCATGGCCTGACTTTCTCATGTGCTATGTACATACTTATATCAAAGGAATGATTTTTTTTTAATATCATTTACTTTCTAAAATATTTTATGCAGACCTTCATCTACTTTTTTTGTTTGGCAATTTTGATGCCTTCAAAGAAGGATCATTTAATTTTGCAGTCATGCATTTTTATGCTGTGTGTTCTTGAGAAGGAAGATCAACACAATTAGACCTACATTTAACAACGTAACTTTGCTAATGATGTAAACATTGACATCTTGAAAAAATTTAATAAGTGTTTTAACTATTTACATTTTGCAGGTTCTATACTAATGCCAGGAACATTGAACAAACCTTCTCAAGTTTGGCCATCATCAACGTCATCTTAGCATTGTGACAACAATTATCATGTTTTGCATATGTATTTTTGGCGGGCAACAAGCTAAGTGTTTTGTGTTAGCTTACAGCATCACACTTCACTTGTTTCCTGAGTTTGACTTTAATTTTTTTTTTAAAATTAACACTTTGCCAAAAATTATGGCTCTATCAGTGTCTACATTGCAAATGTCATCAAAAAGGGCTTTAGCTAATCTATACAGGTACTCCTGAGCAAAAAAATGTTTATCATCAAAATAACTTAAATCAACCATAGATAAAAAAAATATAATAATAATTATTATTATTATTATACTTTAAAAAAAACACATACAAAGTTGTCAAATACAGCATAGTATTGTATAACTTACAAGATGTACTAAGAAATTATTTCAAAATTTCATAGAAAAAGCTGCACACAACCACTATTATTCAACAGACCAAAGTACACCATACACAGTGTATTAATAAATATTTAAGTACAAAGTCAGCTTCATATTACTCTACACCATCCTTGCAAGGTATGGAGTATTCTTGTGAACTGTTGACATCATAGGTAACCTCATTTCCATTGTAAAGTCCCCATAACCAGCCTCATTTCACAGAGAAAGTTCTTCCTATCTCAAGTGTTGTCCATTGCTCAACCCAAACAAGATGCTGAAGCTGTTCAAGCTGCTCTGAAACCCAAATAAGGACATACAGGTAACAAGATAAGCCAGCTTTTGTCATTCTATTTATATCGATCATTTGATGCTCCCATTACAAATTAATAACTACATGTATATTTTTTTATTCTGATCTATGGATTTTTTTAAAAAAAAAATTGAGGAAAATTTCACTTATGAGCTTAGATGCACTACGCCATATGTGAGACACGAACCCCACCATTTTCTCTGGCAACACAACCCAATCCCACCTATTTTGCTTAATATATGATGTTCTAGATTTTCATACAAGCACAAAAAATTAAAAGCAGGAAAGAGAGAAAGGAGTGTAAAAGAATGTCAAGAGCATGACATCTAACAACACATGACCGATGAAGAGCACTCGAACATTAGGTTCACCGTCTTTGAAAGCAAAGGAAACATGATACACTAATTTCATGGAATGCTCCTCATCTTTTCATCTTTGTATACGCATGCCAGATCGACCTATTCTAGCATTCATATTACATTCTAGAATACTCCTAATTATCTAGAAGAGCACTCCTAAATTGAGTTGATAACCTACATACATTGTTATTTTTATAAAAGGTTCTTGATTAGATTATATCGTATTTTAGCACCCGTGAAAGAATTTTCTTTAAAACTAGCATATTCTTGAACTTAATTACTACCTTTGTGGTTGCAATAGACAAAATTATCTTCTTTCATACTTTAATATGGAAAATGGTGTATTTGACTATTAAAATCAAGTAGTCTCATATATCTTCGTGTTCCTTTACATTCAATGGCACTTGGATTTTTTATTTCGTTGCCATATTGACATAGCTGCCACACTTTTTCAGATGGGTGACACCATTGAGATCAGTTTTAAAAGTTTGTTGACAAAAATTGCCGAAGCAATGCAATTGTCATCTATCATGTACCAACAGCTTGTAGACATAGAGCATGTCTCTTACGTGTCCCTCAAGAGTGATTATGAATCTAAGGAATTATGTTTCCAAGGACTACAAAGAGCTTCAGTCCAAAGCTCTGAACAAAGTGCAGCTTCGATAGCCATTCAAAGTCTCCTCAAGCAATATAACATAACGATTCATGATGTCAGCTGGGACAAAGTGGTTTCATACAAGAAATACACTGATGCCTACAAACTCAAAGTTAAGCAGCTTGAGCATAGGTTGCGTAGGCAATGCACCAATGCTTCTACATCATTTCCTGCGAGGATCAAACTTCAAATGGAACAAGCTTTTGTCATAAGCATTGACTTTCTACAGCTGTTAGATTTCATTGCCTCCAAATATCATGTCTCTCTCAATAAACTAGACATAATATCACTTACCAATGGCAGGTTTCAGGCAGGTCTAAGGATTGAATGTGCCGGGCACATTCAAAAGACTCATTTCCTTATGAGCGCTGAACACCCCTCCGAAGATGACGCAAAGCAAGATGTCGCTAAGCAAGCTGTGATGATACTACAAATTGCCCTTGATTTAATGATTGTTGATGTTAATTATGAATTACTGCAACAGCTTTGGGCTATGCGTTATGTCAGGCATGATAGATGCATTGTACTTGAAAACAGGCTCGCTGTCAAAACTTACAGAAAAAAGGAACGCAAGAACATGAAAATGCTAGAACGTCGTCTCTCAGGCACAACTGTTGATGTGTTGGATCATGGGTCATCCAAAAGTAAAGAATGTCTCTCTCCAGAGCCAAAAAAAGAAGAAAGTTAAAACTGTGGCAGCTTGTACAAGTGAATGACACCAATATACCATAAAAATATCAATCTGCACGGTCCATGATTGTAGCATAAAATGAACCTTCCTGGTTAGATGTAATCAACACCTTACTTCAGGTAACTATCCACTTAAAGGTTAATTAGATCTTGATGTAACCAGTATAGCATTATATGTATGTGTAGCTCCCTTATGGGAAGTCCAAAGCTCTACTTTATATTCCTTTGAATATCATGTATATGCAATTGTGTGATTATGGTACTGATTTAAGAAACATTAGAAGTTGATCGCAAGAAGCGTAACTAAAACTTGTAGATCATGATAGAAGTTATGTTTACCATTGTAATGGGTGTTCTATTTTATGTAAAAACTTGCTTTTGAGCAAGGTGGATGTGTTAACATCATCTAACATCATTCACTATAGACTAATGCTTCAACAATAATAACCAACTTCTCACAACTTTTAACAGCGTTTTCAACTAAATTATAATATATGTTATAAATACAAAGTTACCCGTGCGCAATGCGCACGTTTTATTATCCTAGTATAATAGAAAAGTGAATAACATGAATGGATTGACGGTAGATTGACAAATATCACATTATTATTAGCTACCTTCTTTTTTTTCTTTCATTTTTTCTTAAATTCAAAATGTTATAATAATAAGAATTTAATGTGATCTTTTACTCCTAAAATTTAAAAGTCAAAAGTAGTTTTACAATTAGATTTAGTTTACAATAAATAGCTTTGAGAGGTCAAAAATAACTTTCCTATAAAATGATATAAAACAATAAAAGTATTGGTGTTATAATAAGGGTTTCATGTACTCTTTTACTCGTGCATTTCGACAAATCAAAAATGATTTTATAATTAAATTTAGTTTGCAAATAGTACTAACTATAAATTAATATAATCCTTTTACTTATATAGTTTTAGAAGTAAAAAATGGGTTTACCATATATATAATGAAATAAAACAATAAAAGTATTAATCTTTTATGCAATTATTTCGACAATTATAAACACTTGTCGACAAACAATAAAACAAAAAATTAATAATAATTTAATGTACCGTTTAAAAATTATCTGCAAATCAATACACTCACTTTAACGATAATCAACTTAATTTGGCTATGTAAAATGTATACTGTAAGACAATGCAATCACTATTTAAAAAATATCATTTCACTGTTGATAACTTGGAAATTCAAAAAACTCTTGAGTACAAAATGTTTGCACTCAATTATTTTATAATAACCCCAATCAAGAGGAAAATTTAGATAAATGAAAAAATAATATCTATTAAAAAAAAAGTGATTGTAATGCCAATACAAAATTTTGATTATCAAGATTTTTTACCATATATTATAATTTCATAAATTACTTGTGCATATATTTTAGGTAATACACGTACATGAATCACATCACCAAATCAAAAGTCATAAATTCATTCTTTTATTTAAAACAACCACATATAGATTATAGGCTCATTTTTATGTTACTATTTTCTTAGAATTTATGTAGAATCTGATATTTAACTCATGAACCAACAATATTTAAAATATTATATGAATAATTAATATTAAAAGACCAAGCATTAAACTAACAATTAACCTTCAAACAACAGTTAACCTTTAAACATTAAAGCTAAAATATATAGAAAATTGTAGATGAAATATAAAAAGACTAGGCTTTATTTAGTAATAGTTCAACTCCTTTGATGATTCATCTTGCACCATTAAATGTATGCTCATGTTTGGGCTTTCCAAGTGAGGATGATTTGGAAAGGCTTGGATGCCTTGAATTGAAGCTCTAGAGTAGATGAATCTCATGGAGAATTGGTGGAGGAAATCAATAGTTGAGTCGTGCCCCTTAACCTACCCTCATGAGCAGTTTCAAGGTCACAACTAAAGTCTTTACCAAATTGCTGACTTTGACCTAGCAATAACTTTGGCAAACTTTCTAGAGCATTGTCAAAATTTTTGGACTAGCTTTGAACTGGTGATAGGAAAGTTCCTGCTCCAGTTACATAGCCTTTTTTTCTGGGTTCCAGTAATGGTCAGCGTAAACTTCACTGGATAGCAGGTAAGTGTTATGCAAGCCTAAGTGTCAAGGACATATGGGCTTTCATAATCTTCATGTTTTTAATGATGCCTAGCTTGCTAAGTAAGAATCAAGAATACTACAAAACCTAAGGTCTCTTCTCAATTGTGTTCTATGAGCAAAACACCTTGCTAAGGGTGATATTTGGAGCTCTTCTCTTTGATTTGCCCCAAGCTTGTCATGGTGTGGGATCTCGGCATCAAAGACCCTTCTCAAAGAGGCTTAGGATGAAGGGTTGGCAATGGGCATGATATCAACATTTGGTCAAATGCTTAGCTTGTGGATGGTGAGGGTATATTTGCAATGCCTACTATACTGAGGGATACGACATAAGAATATATCTTCAATCAGCTTGCTAATTGATTAGGACTCGGCTAGCTGGAGAATGGACTTGGTTGATTCTCTCTTTAACAGCCATGCCAAGAAAATTATTTTTCATTCCGTCTGAGTTTGAGATGATCTCCTGATTGTCAGGTATGGTGTTTTTTTGACAAAGGCCTTTTTGCTGTGAAGTCGACTTACTTGTTGGGATCTTATATAAATTTTGATGAGTTTGAAAAAATCTAGCCTATTATTTGGAGCATTAATGTGATACCAAAAGCAAAGCATTACTTGTCGAAATAGAGTGCCAATATCTTACCCACATAGTCGTCGTTGTTCTTTTACCGCCACTGTGCTGAAGAATGCTCTCATTGTTGAGCTAATTTAGAAGACCTTTGGCATGCAATATTTGAATACACTACTATTTGGGACCTTTGAGTGGGTTAGAAGCAAAATTCATACAGATTAAGAATGATGTTTCCTCACCTGGTTCATTGCTTAAAGCATGGTCTAAGAAGTTGGATCAAGATACTCTTTTGCTTCGCCTACCCCTTGGATGGTATGCTTGGTGCAGTAGAAATGACTTTGTCTTCCGTGAGAAAAAAAATACATCGGTGCATTTGATCCAAGAAAGGGCCAAGAGGATGTTAAAAAATATAAAGTGTAACACCCCCAAATTAAGCATGTTCTACTGTATGCATTCTCCTTAATAAATCCCTGAATGAGGACTAATAAACTCGATGATAGGGGCGTTACCGTCGTCCAAAAGGACAAGGCTTGAAGTATGTATACAAGAAATAATATAGTTAGGCATAACTTCGACCACACACATTTACACATTATAAACCGTATACAATCAATTGTTAATCCCAAATATGGTTTATACACCATAGTAAAGTAATTCACCTCATAATCTACACCGCTATCCACTCAAGATTTCAAAATATGGCTCCAAGATATACATGCACTATATCATTGATTAATCCCTCCAAATTCCCTTGCTCAACTTATTCTCTTCAACTGGTTTGCTAGCATGAGGGCGATTCGCTGACATTTCCCTAAAACAAAACATGGAAAACATTTCGAAATGTGAGCAGATGCTCAGTACATGCATTCCTGTATTGTTAAATGATCTCTGCATAAATTGGTCGGGCGTCCACTGTGCAATTCTTTTTAAGTTAAAACAGTGAATGAGATGAATGTAAACTACAATTGCTAGTTATTATCTGATAGTGAAACCTAGGGCTAGCAAAAATTCGGGTCCAGGTCAATTCGGGTCTGAACAAATTGAACATTCAGACAAAAACTTCATACCCGAACCTTGTTCAGATTATAAATCGAACACTTTGACCAGACCCGGACGCAGACCCGAATGTCCGATGTCCGAACCCGGTTGTCCGAATGTCCGAATTTGTGATATGATTTTAGGACATTCTGATCGAAATTTTGTGTGATAGAACCTGAACACGATTTTTTAATGTCCGAACCCAGTTGTCCGAATTTGTTTTTATTAAATTTTCTAAAGAATTTGGACTAAAATTACATATAAACATAGTTGCTCAATGTCCGAACCTGATTGTCTGATTGTCTGAATTTGTCCGAACCCGAAGTGGTTCAAAAATTCAGACAACTCAAGCCCGAATGTCCAAACCCGAACCCGACCCGAATTTAAATTTGGACATGATTGGTTGTCCGAATTTTAAATTCGGACATAAATTTGGTGACCGTACCCTATTTTTTTCAAGTCAGACAAATTCAAGTAATCGGGGCGGACAGATTTTTGCCAGCCCTAGTGAACCCCCTTGATGTTGTTACGATCTATGGATAGATGTACACATGCCAAGCCGATCGGCGGACCTGGCCTAAAGTTGCACGGGTAACTGAAGGGCAATGCCATGTAACTGATAACTGATGAGGTCACTAATTATGTGACAAATCACTTATTCAACTGATTCATTGATACACTTACCAAAGCGTTATAATTTTGATAAATACGTGTTGATTTCTAACGATACAAGCAATGAACGTACCTTAAGTCTTTAAAATGCAATGTCACTTGATAATACTTATGTATAATGGGAAACGATAGATTAGGCCCCGTTTCTGCTTAAGAAATGTAGTTATAGGTAAATGCAATCAGTAAACAACTTTTACTCCCATAATTTGTAACTTTCAATCCTGTTTCTTCCCTCATATTACCATTTGAAGGTCTACTTTAGAAAATCCATATCTTTCACCCCCCGAACTCCAATTGAGCTATAAAACCCCAATACGAAAAGCTTAGGAAGTCCTGCAATATTTTCATTCACAGCGAAAAACCCAATTACCACAACATGGCCCCTAAAATTGAGTTGAAACGCAACTATGCATAGCTCTAATCTGTCATGCGCAGTCTTAGCAAAATGGCTATAACTTTTTCCACATAACTCAGAATAAAGTGATTCAAAAGGCATTTAAAAGATAACCCATAGATCTACCCACCCAAAATCATAATTTTACGATGGGCCAAACAATACCAGTTTAATCGTAAAGTGACCCCCATTTCAGGTCCTACTGTTCTTGTTTTCCCCCTTCTTTTCACATAATTCCCCATCTAAAATCACGCTTTAAAATCATTTAACAAAGCCTTGTTCCTTATCATCACCTTACAAAGCCACATTACTCAAATTTACTCCATAATCATCTACATCAAATTTTCAATTCTTCTCTTTTTCAAAATCACTCAAAACACATCCATAAGCTTAATTATTTGCATAAATGAGCAAAATGACCTTTTATAATCAATTGGGAAAATTTCAATAATCCAACCCTTTATACAAAATCAGCTCAAGTGATTTTCAAGTTAGACAACACATCCAAGATTCATTTCTTTATCCAATTATACATAAATAATATACTTGATGCTAGAAATAAATCAACCCATGCTTGATCACCAAAACTCTAACTTATGACCAACTTATTCTTGCATTTAAACTCATCCAAACTCAACATAAACATCATGATATCCATTACTAATGCCAAAGACCACAAAATCAAATACAAAACAATCCAAATCCATCACTTCAAGCTTAAGCTTGCATAATCATGAGCAACCTCAACCTTTGCATACTTTCAAGTTTAACCAACAATTAAAACATGAAAATAATATTTGTTTATATCAAGATAACATGATCCATAATCAAATCCAATATAAAACCAAGAATTAAACATAGTTGGGTTAGGGTTTTTACCTCACTTACAAGCTTGAAGGAGAAAGATGAAAGTGATTGAGGGGGGGGGGGCCGAAATGCATGGAGGAGAGTAAGAGGAAAGCTAATACTTATCTTGGTGGAAAATGATTTTAATTCTATCCTAATGCTTGGATGATATTTATGCATAAAAAAGGGATTTATGGTAATTTCAATTAGATATACATAATGATAATTTGCTAAGTCAAGCGCATAAACTTTTGGTCATTACTAGCTTGACTTTTGTTGATAAGTTTGGTTGATTTTATCCACTCAAAAAGTGGCTTTTTGCTAATGATAATTAGGCATAATGATGGTAATTAACTTAATTTAATTGCACCAAAATTTTCAGGTCACAATTTGAGTCCAAAATGAATCGGGTCGCAATTTGGGCCCAAATGAATTGGGTCAAATTTAATGAATTTGGGTCCAAATTTTTACATGGTTAAAAATTAAATTTTGTGATATTATGAAAAGTAATTTATCACATATATTTACCAGGGCCTAATATCAATTCACCCGAAATTATTGCGGTAAATGAAACCCTAATTGCAAAGTGGGGCCCAAAATGAATTCTTCCAACTGGGCTGATTAAATGAGAAAATAAGTGTGAAAAATTAATAACATGACTTAAATAAATAAATAAATATGATTTAGGGTGGAGCTATTACGTAAAGACTCAACAAGAATGGAAAATGCTACTTTTTCTAGCATTTGAAAACCCTTACTCAATGGAGTCCTCAAATTCAATGTTGATACTGTGGTGAATCAAGATGGATGTATTCTGGCAGATGATAAAGGAGAGGTAGTCTTCGCAGCAGCCAACGAGCTTCAAGCAGCATGGTTAATAAAGATTACATAAACACAGGAAACTCTTTTTGGTGTCCAGCTAGCATATAGGTTTAACTTCCTTAAGGTCACCATTGGGTGAGATTGTTTGTCACTCATTTAAAGAACAAACAAGCCCATTTAGGCTCTGTTCTTTTCGTGGGTCAATTGCTATTTACCAACCTCAACCCACTTCAACCTATTTCAACCCACTTGAAAAAAAAATACCAACTTCAACTCACTTCAACCCGCTTCAACCAACTTCAACCCACCCCTTCATAATTTTAATAATTTGTAAAATATCATGTGAGATTTAATCATTCTTGCACTAAAAAGTTCAATGTACTACTTTTTTTGTAAATTATCGTACTTTGCAATTGTTTTATTTTTGTATTTTTTTAGTTTTTTATTTTTAAAATTTTAAAACTTTAAATTTTTAATTTTTAATATTTAATTTTTTGTACTTAATTTTTTTTATTTTTTAGTTTTTGTTTTTTAGTTTTTATTTTTTTAATTTTTAATTTTTAATTTTTTAATTTTTAATTTTTAATTTTAATTTTTTTAATTTTTAATTTTTAATTTTTAATTTTTTTAATTTTTAATTTTTAATTT
>JACYFF010031956.1:42471344-42527799 GCA_017589665.1 Selenicereus undatus | reverse complement strand
TAACTTCATAAATTATCATACATTAATTATATTCTCATTATTTTAACACACTTCAACCCACCAGATAAAAAATATACCAACTTCAACCCATATCAACCCATTTCAACTTGCTTCAACCTATTTCAACCCATTTCAAAACAAAAAAAAAAACCTACTTCAACCTACTTCAACCTACTTCACCCTTTTACCTACCCAATTTACCTACGAAAAGAACAGAGCCTAGTATCTTAGTGATTTCGACTTAATTCTTGATGAATTGCCTTTTGCTACTAGTAATTTTTTAAAAATTTATTATTGGTTGCATGTCAAAAACAGATGGGAACCTTGTCCATAATCTTCCTATAGTCTTTCCTTCAAGGGTTGAGTAGGTTTGGCAAGGGGTATACCCATCGCCAATCCTTAGGTATGTACTCATGGACGAATATTTTATCAATAAATTGAGTCTCTGCTTTCTCTCAAAAAAATGACATACATAGAAATATATGTAAAATTTATTGTTGAAAATTGAAATGAAAATATCATGTCAATCCACAATTTAAAAAATAACTGAATATCATATATATCATATAAAATTGAATATGATCTTAGATTAGTGACATTTGGCATAATATTATTGGTCAAGTAGTTTCTTTTTTTCTTTTTCCTTTGGATTTATACTTAATGCAATAAATGACAATATGTTAATGTCAAGATGGTCTTATAAAGCCATGGAATGCGCAAAAAAAATAAGTGTACTATGACCTTTGAAATAACTCCATAAATTTTAGTTAAAGTTAAGTATACTATGACCTTTGAAATACATCCATAAATTTTAATACATTTTAATGTTCCTGAAGTGATGCTTGGTAACTAAAGTGATTTTACAAATTTCCAACGTTTGATTTTTTCTCTATCTAACAAATACATCCAAGTTTAGTATATTTTAATCACGTATCATTAATATGTAATGAAAGTTTTATATTAATGTTCCTAACTAAACTTATGCTTGGTCAAAATGATCTTCTGAAGCCATAAAATGCCAAAAGAATTTAGTATACCATGACTTTTGAAATACATCCATAAATTTTAACTACAATTAAATATATTTTACTGTTCCTAAAATTAATTATTTTAAGTACCTATATGTCAATTGATCATGGGCCACAATTAATTAGGTATTAGTATATTAAACTATATTATTATATTTATTCTACCCAAAATTTAATAGACGCATAGTTCAAATATCCAAAACTAAATACTACGACATAAACAGAGAAACTGTACTATCATTCATGGAATAATATTATTAGAACTAAAATACATATTCATATGGTTCGCAAAACACCCAGTATGCACTACTATTTGCAAGATTTAGATATTGGTCCTTGCCTCCTTTTTAATCTCATTCTTTATTCATTCTTGAACTCTGAAAGAAATATTTTGTCTGCATTGACTAATACCTTTGCTAATGAGGTGAGACTATTTTCTTTCTAGCAAACACATGAAAGTTTAAAATATTTTAATGAGGTGTAATATTAACTTTAATACATTTGAATGTTACTAACTGCCGTGATGCTACAAATTCTTAACGTTGAGTTATAAGATTTTAAATACCTGTATGTCTTACTAAATAGATAACAACAACAACAACAATAATACCAAATAAAATAAAAATAATAACAATAATATCTCCTATATAAACAAATTATTCACAATAAAATTTTTATAAACAAAAAAGTGACAGTAAAAATATAACCAAATTATTTAACTCAAGGCGTACAAGTGTATATAATAATAAATTCATAAGTAATATACAATTCAAAACATTTAAAGCTTTTAAAAAGGTGTTAAAAATGTACAACCACAAAATAACTATATAAAAAATAATAAACCATTATAATAAATATATAATTGATAATCTATAATTACATCTCAAATATTGATGTAAATCAAAATGAATTAGCTAATAATCAAAATCTCAAATGAAGTATTACACATGCCCGTGCGAAGCATGGAATGTACACTAGTTTGGATGACAAATTTGAATATTGATGAATTATTTGAATCATGTTGATGTCATCTAAATAGTGCAATGTTGGAGGAGGTTAGGATTTCTTTTGGGAGCTTTTCCCAAACTTTCCTTACAATTTTATGAGGAAAATTTTATCACTTGTTTCTAATAATTTTTCCATCTAATTTTCCTCCATATTTTTTTCTCCGTGATTTTCTCTAAACCAAACACAAGAAAAAAGTGACTTTCTAAAAAAAAAATTTCTTTCCACCAAATTTTCGAAGGTCCAAACAAAACCTTAGTGTTTTCTACATAGGGAATTTTACAGGTGCTGAACTAGTGACTGTTAAAAAGAGGCAGAAGTCCAGAATTAATTGGACCTTTTTTTAACAAAAACGGTGTTGATTTTGGAGGGAAATCAAAATAGGGTATTGATTCAAAGCTCATAAACAAGCTCCCAAAATGTATAGTTGTCTTCTTCTTTCTCATTAATCAAGCTAAAAACTCCATGAAAGTCCATGAATATTCATTTCCCCCTTAAATGACCTTACTTGGCCCAAAATACACAAAATGAGTACATGGTCAATCTCACTCAATCTTTATTATTGCTCTTTACACAATTACTCAAAATACTTTCAAAAATCACCAAACTCAAAATACTCAACCAAAATTCATAAAATATTATAGGAAATTCGAAAATAATATGGGAAATATACAGTAAATTTTTTGGAATTTTCCTCCACGTATATGCTGCACAGAAATTGCAATAACAGCCCAATTTGCACCAAAGCAGGTCAGTTCAATTCAAAAATTCATAACTTTCACCCTTGACCTCAAATGGAGACATAAAACCCTAAAATGGAAATTTTGAGAAGTCTTGAAAAACTATCATTTACAACACAAAATATGATTCTCACAATAGGGTTCCCAAAATGGGGTTAGAACACAAGTGTGTCAGTTTTAGTCTAACCTGCACAGTTCTCGTAAAACGACCATAACTTTGTCCACAGAACTCAGATTAAGGCGATTCAAAAGGCGTTTGAAATCTAACACACTGACCTATCTATCCACCAAAATTCATAATTTTTCAGTGGGTCAATCATTACCAATTTAATCCCAAAGTACCTTATTTTCTGAAATTTTCAGCCCTCACTGTTTTAGCTTTTTCCTCTCTTTTCACACAAATCCTCAACTTAACCCATTCCTTAAAGGCATGTAAACAAGCTTTGGTCTATCCCAACATCATACAAAACTACCACACTCAATTTCACTTCATAATCATATCCAATAAAGATAATTTTTTAATCAAATACGCACACAAATCAAGCTTAATGCTAATTTAATCCAAACCATACATTAGTTGCCAAAACCTTAGTTTATGGCCAACTTGGACTCACTGCAACTCATTTCAAATCACCAAAAATATCTCATAAACACCAATAGGTTAGAAGATGACCAAATTAAAAATAAAACAATCAAAATCCAACACTTTAACATGAAGCTTGCATGAACATGATAACCCTTGAACCCTAGCATGCTCCAAGCTTATTTCAATCAATTAAAAAATCAAAATAACCATTGATTCTATCAATCCAACGTGAGCAACAACCATAAATAGCAAAACAAGAATCAAAACCAAAAATCCAAAGAGACAAGTTTAGGGTTACTCACTTTAAACTTGAAGAAAAGTAGAGATGGAGGAGATATTTGATGGTTTGAGGATGGAGGATGGTGGCTAGAGGTGCTAGGGTGTTGGGGGAGGTCAGAGCTGGCCGGAACAGTGGCTGGGGCTGGGCTGCCTGGCCGTGTAGAGAGAGAAGAAATAAGAGAGCTTGCTTCCTTTTTTTTGTTTTGTGATGTTTTGATGATTTCATAGCATGGGGGTATACTTATATATGGCTGAATATGTGGCTAAAAATTGAGACCAAAAGTGGCTTTTTGCTAATCAAAGATTAATGCAAAACATAGCCATTAGTAAAGCTAATAGCAAGCTAAGTCTTGGGCCTATTCTTTGACTTGGTTGGAAAATGATCTGAAGCTAATTATATTCATTTGGCTAAAAATCAATCCTTCCCAAAATATCTTTTTGCTAATTAAAATTAGGCACAAGTGATAGTAATTAACTCAATTTAATTGTACTAAAATTTTCGGGGCCAAAATTTGAGCTTAATGGAATTGGGCCATAATTTGGGCCCAATAAATTGGGCCAAAATAAATGAATTCGGGCCCAAGTTTTTGCATAGCTAAAACTTAAAATTTTGTGACGTTATGAAAAATAATTTAGCGCTTAATCATAATTATCGAGACCTACTATCGATTCATTTAAAATTTAATCAATCAACAAAACTTGAATTTTCCAATAAAACTTGAATTGCAAAATGGGACCCAAATGACATATCCCCAAATCGGGATGCTTAAATATGATAAATGAATGCGGAAAATTTAGATGACATAAGGCAATTTGGAAAATATATAAATTAAGTGTAATTGAATTAATAATCATGATTTGGTTAAACCAATAACCATGAGTGATTAAATCAATAAAGATGATTAATTAAATGAATAAACATGATTAATTAAATAAATAAATATAATTTAAATAAATAAATATGGGTTAGAGTTGGGCTATTACAACCTTCCCCCCTTAAAGAGTTTCGTCCTTGAAACTTTTGATTTTGATTAGGTATGCAATGCCACCTCAACTATGGATAGTTGGTTTTCACTGCTTCCCTCCAAAAAGGTATGATTAGCTCAAATTGCATAGCTGCTTAATCCTGCGGTCGAGTATCAAGATCCTCAGTGAGTTCATTGGCTCGATTACTTTGGTTCAAAAATTGATATTCTCTTCAAAAGAAAAATGCGTTACTGCAAAGGAGGTACTCTACTCTATTGTCTCATAAAGCCCAATGTAACTGGGACTCAATTATCTCTGATATCCAGTCTCCTGACACCCTTGACTAGATAAGCCATTTGGAATACTTTATATCTCATCTGAACTTTGATTGTCTCCTTGTTTGGTCAAAAATAACCATATGACTCTTGTGTAGTCCTTGTGTCAACTTAGCATGTACTTGAACTGTCTCATTACTCTCGATGCTTCTTCTAGCTTACTCTAATACCACTAGACATTGTTTGAGATTATGCCCTTATCGAAATGTCCTCATCTGATGTTCTTAAGGCACCACATGATCTTCCCTCATCAGACTAGTCTAGGGTTTGCTCTAAGTTCGAATTAGATGCTAGGATAAACATGGTCAGAGATGAAAATGATGGAATTGGTAGTCAAGTAAGTCATTAGGAACAAAAGAAATAAATAATGAGACTAGAAAAGATTTATAAAGGAGGGCTTAACATAGGGTGGTTAGAATAAAGATAACCACAAGTGTATCATGAGTTCTGAAATATAATGCCACAAGAATTGTGGTTTATAAATATGGATCATAAAGGGTCCAATAAATAATCAGCCAAGGAGAAAGATGGTCTAGTTATACTTGGGTTTAACTGATGAATTGGAAACAAGATGACAAGCCACGGAGCTTCAACTAGGTGACTTTATAGTCACAAGCAACAAGATAAGTGCAATAGATAGATGGGACAAGCAATGTGCAATAAATAGATAGATAGATTGGATAAGCAAAGTGCAATAGATAGACAAATAGATTGGACAAGCAAAGTGTAACGGATAAATAAATGGATTGGACGAGCAAAGTACCAATGGATAGATAAATAGATTGAGCAAGCTACAATAGGAACATGCATTTACACATATGAAGTCAATTTGAGTACAACAACAAGATTAAATAGAGAATGCAAAAGTTTATTTATCAGAATGAAAGATATATGTGTAAGAGTTGAAGTTCAAAATAAAGAGAGTAAGGGGATTATGACAATTGCAATCACCCACACCAATGAGAGTTGAATTACATTATGAATTCAAAACAAGTTATACGAGCTTATCATTATGAACAAATGAGATGTAAGGTAGATGTGTGAATCGGCTCTCCTGATCATGAAATAAAGATGGTGAAGGTCGAGAGCACTGGAATTGATGTATATAGGAGCACCCAAATGACCAAGCAAGGCTAGGTTTGTGTTTTTGTAGTTGTAAAAACAAGGAAAGGATAGGATAGTTCAAGAACTCGACAAGAGCTAATCCAAATGGAGCCACTCAAGCGAAGGACTTGGGCAATCCCTTAACTCAGCTAGGATACAGAAGTTAATCACCACCTAATTGAGAAAGAGGGACCTAGAACACCACTTGAGAATGCCACAACTCAAGATATAGAACTAGGGTTTAGAAGTGAATGAGCACTCAATGCTTGAACTTGCTTTTGTATTTCTGCAATGGGATGATGCGAAACAACTTGGTGCTAGGCCTTTATATAGAGTAAGCCGTGTACATGAAAAGATACAAGCTTTCAAATGAACAGGCATGAGAGAAAAACAAGCAAATACATGTAACTAGCTGCACACGGTTTTGGTGTGAAGAGGTATGTCTCTTGGAGTGTCTTGAGTGAAATGCACCTTAGCACCCATGACATGCATGTACCCTCTTGTTCACACACATTTTTAGCTTGTGAAATAAGGGGGAATGCATCTTGGAAGGGAAAGGATGCAGCAAAGGGCCGAAGAGACCAAATACATAGGCTTCACACGTTTTGTTATTAATGCGTTCACACTTGCAGCTTAGCCAGATTCAAATGGACATATCTCTCTGGTTTGTGATCCAAATTCGATGATTATTGATTCCCTGGAAAGATAGAAGAGTCTAGTTTCTAAGGGAAGTGGTTTCATTGCATTTGGATAAGCCGTTTAAAATTTATGGGCTGAAGAGTGATGAGTGCCCAAAACTGGATTGCATTTCGGTGCTTGATTTAGTGGGCTAAAGATGACCAACCAAATGGACTCCAAATAATTCATGGTTGGTATTGTTGGAAAGCTTATTGTTTAAGCTTGAACAAGAGGAAGGCCTTCATGAGAATTGCCCATTATTTCTTGCTGCAATAGACTTACAAAACCGGGCCTTTACGTGGATGAGCTAGGAGCTAGAAGGGGGTTGAACTCCACGGCTTTTCTGAACATAAGTGCAATCTCCTTGACCTCATTAGGTTTATTTTGAACTTCTTTGAGCTCACTAGTAGTAGTAGAGGTTTGGGCAAGATGGTCTCCATCAGGAATGTTGACAACCATATAAAGTCGAACAAAAATATATTGCACATTTAACAATGGGTTTGCAAAGACATGAAAGATCACGTGAATAGGAAATATCGGGTTGAAATGTAAGGGAGATTAAGCAATATTAGATAGTATCAAGTTTTGAAGATGAGACAAGCAGACAATTACAAGAATTACTATAAATGGGTATTCTTGCAAAAGACAAACTATGGTTGCATGGTTTAGGTGTGATATATTGATGCACCTAAGGAGGCCACAATTAAAGAACAAGTCCATGCTCAGCCAACTCATCCAAGTGTTCAATAAATCAAGGCCATGGTCCCCCTTGTCAAGGAATTCCAAGCAATGCCATTTTCTGGTTTAGCCTGTGAAAAGGCTGAACTTTGCTGCCTCATATCTTGAGTTCCCGAAAGGCGGGGGAGATGATTTTTTGGTCCAAGGAAAGCTTAAGAAGTATAGAATACAGAAAAACAAGTTTCAGGTCTTTTGAAGTTTGTTTAGTCAGTCAACCAGGGCAACAAAGTCGACTACTCCAGTTTTAGTTCCAGCAGCGCATACCGTAGCATACACCTGATGGGAGGGCCATTTTCTTTGCTGATTTTTGGGATTTATTGGCTTCAAAAGGTGTTATAATATTTATCATTAACCCCCCTAGAATATGGAACCTTTTGTCCAAGTAGATTTCTTTTACCCAACCCAAAGTACAAGAAAACACCCTATTGATCGGTCAAAGGCTGTTTTGCATTTTGGTTATTAAGCAACTAGCCAGCACCCATTTTTGGCCAAAATAATGTACAACCCACTTTTTTATAGTCCAAATAAGGTATTAGGAGAGTACTTATCAGATTGTTTAGGGTTTTGACACCTCTTTTGATTGGGACTTAAGGCTAATGCGTTGTCAAGCTTTAAGCTCCTTGATGTACTTAGCTTAGGGAAGTGGGAGGGGCTATTTCCTATGCTGTAGGCCATGTATTTGCAGCAAGACAAGGGATTTATTAACCCCTCTTGCCTCTTGTAATACTCACTTGATGAATATATGAGTTTGGGTTGAGTTTATCTCCCTTGTTTTCTCTCCTCTTGGTTATCACTAGGTTAGCTCCCTAGTGTGGTGATCAAGTGTCCTTGAAAATAAATTGAGTGGTGATATCTTATCTCACTTAACTCTTAAGGAGAGCTCTAAGTGAACTTGGTGGTGATATCTTATCCAAGTAAGCTTAGCTTATCTCATTCCATTACTTATCCTCAAATCTGAAGTCCCTTTTCATCTATTTGCAATCACTACTTGAGATCTCTTCTTTGTTTCTTTTTTAGGACTTAGAGGTGCATCAAGTGGTATCAAAGCTTAGGCTACCCTCTTGGCTAAGCTTTCATCCCCAAACACATTCCAAACAAAAAATCACAAAACAGCCCACAAACACATTCTCTGGCAAGTACCCAGCTGTGTCCAGACAGAAACTCAGCACGGCCACGGCGTGCCATAGTGGCACGATCGTGCCTCACCCCAGCACGTCCATTCCAGTTTTAGTAACTCAGCACGCCCTGACCGTGCCTCACCCCAGCACGCCCATTCCAGTTTCAGCAACTGAGCACGCCCTGACCGTGCCGTCCACTCCTCGTCCCAAAACCACAAAATCCTTTACTTCAAAAGCCAAGATGTCTACTAGCACCCCTTTGGAAGAGAAGTTTGAGCAACTTCTAAAAGCCAATGCCGTGAAGGATGCTAAACTTGAGTACTTGAGAAAGCAACTTGATCAAGCTATGAGGAACAACTGGAAGGAGGTTCAAAATTCACACTCAACTAGTGGATCCGAGTCCGCGGAAGAAGAAGCCGAGAGCAACCCGTTTGCTTCAAGTGATAGGGATAAACAAAAATGACCAAGGAGAACAAGAAGAGACAAACAACCTTTTATGGATTTCAAGGTGGAGATTTCGGAGTTCGAAGGTCGCCATGACCCCGATGAGTTCATAGATTGGATGAACACCGTGGAGAGGGTGTTCGAGTACAAAGCAGTTCTGGATGACAAGAAGGTCAAGCTCGTGGCCTTGAAATTATGTAAGTATGCTTCCATTTGGTGGAGTAATGTCGTTGCTAAAACAGCTAGAAAAGGGAAGGGGAAGATTAGGTCTTGGAGGAAAATGAAAGACAAGCTTAAGTCCAAATTTCTTCCACCCCACTACCTTCAAGACAACTTTACTAAAATTCATACCCTTAAGTAAGAGACCAAGAGTGTGGAGGAGTACACACATGAGTTTGAGAGGCTTGTGATGACATGTGATCTCAGGGAGAGTGCGGATCAAACGGTGGTGATATATTTGACCGAATTGAGTGACTCCATCAGGAATGTAGTAGAGTTACAACACTACTCTACTCTTGATGAGGTATGTTCTCTAGCCCATAAGGTTGAACTTCAAAGGAAGGCTATATTCAAGAAAGAACCACCCAAAACCCCACAAAGAACCTATCCTTTCAACAAGGGGAGTTTGCCCCTACTCCCAAACCCACATACACTCCTATGGCCCCTCCAAACCCTAAACCGAGCTTCTCAAAACCCCCCCTCAATTCCTTTGACAAGAGAAGGTGCTATAAGTGCCAAGGTTTGGGGCATATAGCCTGTGAATGCCCTAATAGGAAGGTCATCACCTTAGTAGAGTACTTGAAGAAGATGAGCCAAGGGAAGAAGGAGGTGATAAGGAAGTTCATTTGATGAAGGTTGTAGAGGCATAGGTTGAGGAAGAGGATAAAGGTGAACTTCTTCTTCTTAGAAGAGCCTTAAGTGGTCACAAGGGTGCTAATCATGAAGAACAAAGGGAAAACATCTTCCACACGAGGTGCACTATCAATGGCCGGGTATGTTTGCTTATTGCGGATGGAGGGAGTTGCACCAACGTTGCCTCAACTGCCTTGATGGAGAAACTCAATCTCAATGCCAAACCACACCGAAAACCTTATTCTATTCAATGGCTTAACCAAGGTAAGGGATTACAAGTTTCACATCGTTGCTTGATTTCCTTTTCCATTGGTAAAAGTTATCATGATGAATTGTGGTGTAACGTCATTCCCATGGATGCTTGTCACATTCTTTTGGGAAGGCCTTAGCTCTATGACCCCAAGGTCATGCATGATGGTTGCCTAAACACATGCATCCTTCATAAAGATGGTCGGAAGATCACTTTAGCCCCCTAGCCCCACATCAAATCTCCAAGCCTAAAACTAAGGAAACTCCCAAAGATGGGGAAGTGTATCTCTCTTTCCTTGAACCCACCTTACAAGCCGAGCACCATGAGTATAAACCCCTAAAGGAAATGATCCTCTTTGCCCCCTCACAAAATGACCAAACCGAAGCCCTATCACACCCCTTTGCCATCCAACTTCTACAAATCTTTTCCTATGTCTTCCCCGATGAGATTCCTTCCGGGCTACCTCCAAAAAGAACCATCCAACAACACATTGGTCTCATCCCCGGAGCCATCCTTCCTAACAAGCTCGCTTATAGAATGAATCCCAAAGACACCTTGGACATTCAAAGACAAGTGGAGGAACCCATGTCTAAAGGCCTTGTTTGAGAAAGCTTAAGCCCTTGTGCCGTTCCCGCTCTTCTTGTGCCTAAAAAGGATGGAACCATGAGGATGTGTGTGGATAGCCACACCATTAAAAAAATCACAATCAAGTACCGGCATCCCATACCAAGGTTGGAAGACATGCTTGATGAGCTTTATAGGTCCAAGTATTTCTCAAAGATCGACCTTCGAAGTGGGTATTATCAAATACGGATCCGAGAGGGTGATGAATCGAAGACAGCCTTCAAGACCAAAGTTGGACTTTATGAGTGGTTGGTTATGCCTTTCGGCCTTTCCAATGCACCAACCACATTCATGCGGCTAATGAACCAAGTATTCAAGGCCTTTCTTGGCAAGTTCGTTGTTGTCTACTTTGATGATATCTTGGTTTTTAGCAAAACCGAGAGAGAGCATTTTGAGCATTTGAAGCAAGTCATGAAGATTCTTGAACAAGAGAAGCTCTACGGTAATATCAAGAAATGCACTTTCTTCTCACTTGAGGTGGTATTCCTTGGCTACATTGTCTCGGCCAAAGGGATACAAGTGGACCAAAGTAAGGTTGAAGCCATTCGATCTTGGCCAATTCCTTCGTCTATGCATGATGTCCGGAGCTTCCACAGGTTAGCTTCCTTTTATAGGAGGTTTATCCGCAACTTTAGCACCATTGCCGCCCCCATGATAGAGGTTCTCAAGGGAACCAAGTTTGTGTGGACTAGCCAAGCCCAAAATTCGTTTGAAGAACTCAAAGACAAGCTCACTCAAGCCTCGGTCTTGGCTCTACCTTGCTTTGATAAAGTCTTTGAGGTGGAATGTGATGCCTCTAAAGTTGGAATTGGGGCGGTCTTGATTCAAGAGGGCAAGCCACTTTCCTACTTTAGTGAGAAGCTAAGTGATGCAAGAAGGAGGTATTCAATGTATGACAAGGAATTCTTCGCTATCATCCGCTCTTTAACATTGGACTCACTACTTGATAGCCAATGAGTTCATTTTGTACTCCGATCATGAGGCCCTCAAGTACATCCAAGGGCAACATAAGTTGAACTCACGTCATGCTAAGTGGGTTGAGTATTTGCAATTATTCCATTTTGTGATCGAGCACAAGTCCGAAAAGCTCAACCAAGGTCCGGATGCTCTATCTAGGAGGCACCTTCTTTTGTTCCAACTTGGTTCGTGTGTGCTTGGATTTGCACATCTCAAGTCCTTGTACAAAGATGATGAAGACTTTGGGGAGCTTTATGAGTCTTGCCAAGCTCACCCAAAGGGGGAATTCATGCTTTAAAAAGGGTACTTATTCAAGGGCAACCGATTGTGTGTGCCAAGGCATGGCAAGCGTGAGCTCATCCTTAGGGAGGTTCATGGTGGTTCACTTGCCGGCCATTTTGGAGAAGAAAAAACCTACATCATGGCCAAAGAGTATTACTTTTGGCCTCACATGCTAAAGGGCATCCAATACTTGATCAAGAGGTGCTCCACATGCCAATTGGCTAAGAGCCACTCATTTTCTCAAGGGCTTTACACTCCCTTACCAATCCCACAAGGCCCATGGTTGGATGTGAGCATGGATTTTGTACTGGGTCTTCCACGCACCCAACGCAACAAAGACTCAATCTCGGTGGCGGTAGATCGGTTTTCAAAGATGGCACATTTCATTGCTTGTCACAAAACGAATAATGCCTCACACATAGCCGACCTCTATTTCAAGGAAGTGGTGAGACTCCATGGCATACCCCTATCCATCATTTCAGATAGGGATTCAAGGTTCCTAAGTCACTTTTGGATCACCCTTTGGAGGAAGTTGGGTACCAAGTTGAAGTTTAGTACTACATGCCACCCTCAAAAGGATGGCCAAACTGCAGTGGTGAACTGAACCTTGGGGACTTTGCTATAGGTCCTTGTGAAGAAGCACGTAAAATATTGGGATCTTCTCCTCCCACACGCCGAATATACTTACAATTGAACCCCAAGTAGAACAACAAATGAGTCGCCCTTCAAGGTGGTGTATGGGAGCAACCCTCTTGGTCCCCTTAATCTCTTGCCCATGTACCAAGAGAAGATGAATGTCGATGCTACAAAAAGGTTGAAACAAATCCAAGAGCTCCATAAGAAAGTCCAAGAGCAAATTGAGAAGGCTAATGAGAGGTACCAAACTCAAGCCAACAAGCATCGCAAACAAGCCTTGTTTAAACCGAGAGATCTAGTTTGGGTGCACCTTAGGAAGGAACGATTTCGGTCCAAAAGGAAATCCAAGCTTATGCCATGGGCTGATGGACCTTTTGAGGTCCTTGAAAAGATCAATGACAACGCTTACAAAATTGATCTTCTGAGAGTATGGGGTCTCTTGTACATTTAATGTGGCGGACCTCAAACCATATTTTCATGATGATCATCTTGAGAATTTGAGGGCAAATTCTCCTCAACAAGGGGAGGATGATGCACCTAAGGAGGCCACAATTGAAGAAAAAGTCCATGATCAGCCAACTCATCGAAGTGTTCAAGAAATCAAGGCCATGGTGACCCTTGTCAAGGAATTCCAAGCAACGCCATTTTCTGGTTTAGCTCATGAAAAGGCCGAACTTTGCTGCCTCATATCTTGAGTTCCTGAAAGGTGGGGGAGATGATTTTTATGTCCAAGGAAAGCTTAGAAGTCTAGAATCCAGCAAAACAAGTTTCAGGTCTTTTGGAGTTTGTTTGGTCAGTCAACTAGGGCAACAAATTTGACTGCTTCAGTTTAAGCTCTAGCAGCTCATACCATAGCATACACTTGATGGGAGGGCCATTTTCTTTACTGAGTTTTGGGATTTCTTGGCTTCAAAAGGTGTTATAATATTTACCATTAACCCCCTTAGAAGATGGAACCTTTTGTCCAAGTAGATTTCTTTTATCCAACCCAAAGTACAAGAAAACACCCTATTAGTCGGTTAAAGGCTGTTTTGCATTTTGGTTATTAAGCAACCAGACAACACCCATTTTTGGCCAAAATAAAGTACAAACCACTTGTTTAGAGTCCAAATAAGGTATTGGACTAGTACTTATCAGATTGTTTAGGGTTTTGACACCTTTTTTGATTGGGACTTAAGGCTAATGTGTTGTCAAGCTTTAAGCTCCTTGATGTGCTTAGCTTAGGCAAGTGGGAGGGGGTGTTTCCCATGCTGTGGGCTGTGTATTTGCAGCAAGATAAGGGGTTTATTAACCCTTCTTGCCTCTTGTGATACTCACTTGATGAATATATGAGTTTGGGTTGAGTTTATCTCCCTTGTTTTCTCTCTTCTCTTGGTTATCACTAGGTTAGCTCCCTAGTGTGGTGATCAAGGGTCCTTGAAGATCGATTGAGTGGTGATATATTATCTCACTTGACTCTTAAGGAGAGATCTAAGTGAAGTTGGTGGTGATATCTTATCCAAGGAAGCTTAGCCTATCTCATTCCATTACTTAACTCTCAAATCCTAAGTCCCTCTCTTCCATTTGCAATCACTACTTGAGATCTCTTCTTTGTTTCTTCTTTGGGACTTAGAAGTGCTTCATATCCGAATCTCAAATCATTCCTGGAAAAGACATCTGTTGTTGGCAGTTAATCAAATAAATCATCAATTCAAGGTATAGGGCACTTGTTTTTGATAGTGATCTTATCAAACTCTCTGTTCGCAGTACACAACCATAAGGTTATGCCTTCTTTCTTCACACATATAAAACTAGGTTTCCCACGGTGACACACTTGGTCAAATAACTCCCTTCTGTAACAACTCATCTTACTAAATCTTTAGTTCTTTAAACTTTTCTTGGGGTCATACGATAAGGGCTCTGAAAATGGATTGAGCACCCAGAACTAGGTTGATCTGAATATCAATGTTTCTTAGGGAAAAACAATCCTGAAAATCCTTAGATGAAACATCTCTAAATTCATAAACTGTAATTATGGATATGTATACACCGAGTGTGGTTGGCATATCACTCATATTCAATGCATTACTGACACGATAACTCACTTGCTTGCACAGTGTAATTAGGGTGAACATAGCATTTTCCTTCCCTCGGTCCATAGAAACACACGTCTAGTCTTTCCTCATTTCTCAAGCTAACCTTAAGATATTTACAAGTCATCTTCCATAAGTACACAGTTAGTTCATCCCCATAATGATAACAAGGTCTACTAATCGAACTGGATTGAATGCCTAATGAATATGGTTCCAGTAATACTAATAGAGGCATATTTATAAAAGATAACACCTTCAACTGCTTACTGGTCTCAGTAAGTTTAAAAGACAGGGGAATGATCTAAAGTGTAAAGAGATGTAACAACACCATGAACTCTTACAAAGATATTTCTTTATTGGTTATAAAGGATCGGCATATAAGTTGAATGAATGAAATGATGAAGATTCGTAATGAAAGAGGTAAGGCATATAAATGACCTACATATACAAGACATGTAGTTTATTCATGATGGTCATGATAGTAAAGTAAATAAACGCTGTTATGCAGTTGAGAGAAAGTATTAAGTACTGGAGGTGAAGAAATCTAACAGATTACCAAAGAGGCATTTGAAAAGTCATACAGTACCTTTATGTGAGTAAAATGATGACGATGAGGGTCAACACCACCAGAAGTGAAATTTTATTCATCTAGTGTTTGAAAGGCCAATACGTTAAGATGAAGGAGTCAGTCTTATGACTGAATATGATGGCATCCATCAGTATCACATTCTGCGGTAAATGGAAGTCTTAGGTAAGCATATAAACTCTGAAACTGCTGGTAGATGGAAATAGCACAAATCGTTGTTTATCATTAATAAGATAGGTTGTACTAGTGAAGAAAGGATTGCCAAAATAACTTGAGTAACGACATGCAGCCACGGTCATAGAGTAGTATGCCAACATAACGTTACGGTGCTACAAAAACACGAACAATATAGATCTATTTAATTGCTGAAAGGGCGCTCAATGACTGGGTCTGAAGCAACCAAAGGATTTGCAAGCAATAAATAAATAGTGCCCAAATAGAAGCAAGGAGTTAAAGTAGGTGACAGCAAAAATATGAACATAGTGGTGACTGAACTGTAAGTAGAATGGATCAAATATGATTAGGAAGAACTGCAAATCACACAGTAATGCACACCGGGGGTCATTATAGGCTCCATTATGGAAGCAGAGAATTAAACGATTATGATTTTCAGGGTTTGAATTGCCTATAAGAAAGGTTGCTCAGATGTGTTTGAAGAACTCCCCACATACCACACATGGGATTTTTCATAAACACTCCATTAAAAATCAAGAGAGTGTTAGTGGAAAAGAAATGATGCCTCTGAACAATCCAAGGTAACTAGGGCAGAAATAAGTCGATGACAGGAAGTAATGGGAGCATTGATGAGGTAAGGTCCTAATGTCAAGAATAGCAGCTTAATCTTACTCGTACCACCCATATAATGCTCAGTAGCATACCATAAGCCACCAACTGTTATCATCAGATATAAGCACTCATTGTAACGTTCATCTCATACTGGTTCATCTCAAAGATATTGCCCCACACAACATTTTCGCATCTAGAGGTTTACATCTAACCTTACACTGTAACTTGACAATATATTAATCCCTTAATAAGTTGCAAATGGCATCCCCACATCGGGTCTCAATCATCACTGTACTCAAGATCAGGTACATTAACACACATCAATAAAACTCTCAAATCTTGGGGCAAAACGGACAGAGTTCTGCCTAAAAATTGACTAAAACTCGGCTTAAAGCCTTACAATAGATACTTGAAATGGAGAGAAACACTTCAATAGCTCAACGACCACACGCTGGAGTTCATAACTCAACGGGTCACACACTCAAAGTACAAGATTGCAAAAATTTAAACAAATGAGAGAAATGAAACATACAATACAACTCCCAGATAAATGAGAGTGTGCCTCACTAACAGGTCACCCAAATGGTTTCACACTCCACCTTGCTAGTGCTCGGATCTCAGGATATTACCAAATGATTGAGTCACCCAAATGAAACTGGTTCCTCCACATATGCCCGTACATATGAACTTATAGTCAATAGCTCATTTAGTCGGTCATACACACCTTCACAGCTAACTCATAAACACTTGATAGCTCATAGTGGCCCTTAAAGCCTTAGCTCTGATACCACAACTGTGACGCCCCCAAAATGCTAATGACATAATTTACGAAAAATTATAGCAGAAGACTTAATGACAGAAGGCACTACCGCTGTCCTGATAAGGACAAGGCTCACCAAAACCATTTAATCTTACAATTCATGTTCGCAATCACAATATCTATTAAACTGAAACACTCCAAGACCAAGGTCCATAATAGTTCAACTTCAATAAAATCGACTTAATTATACCATGTGCTAATTCGCGCTCCACACTACACAAGTATATTGAATATAGACCTAACTTGACCCTGAGATCGATCCCAACATTCATGCTATGCTGAATCCACTGTGAACATCTGATGACATCCAAAAGGGCTTGCTAAATGGAGAAACATGTGATACTTTATCACATAAAATGAAAAACATGAAAACAATTCGAAAATGTAAGCTAAAACTCAGTACATGCATTCCTGTATTGTAAACTGAGCGTAGAAACACTGCTGATGGGTACCCACCTTTGCAATTTATTTAGTTTGCAATAACAATGAAAATGAAAGTAATATGAAACTGAATTGCTCATTATTATTTCGATGTGAACCCCTTGTGATGATATGATCTATACATAGGTGTACACCTGCCAATCCGATCAAGACTTGGCTTGAAGCCGCGCAGGTAAATGATATGCTGACACCCTATAGATGATAACTAATGAGGTCACAAGTTAAATGACAAATCACTGTATAAACTGATTCATTGATAACTCATTAAGAGTTGTAACTTGATAAACATGTTCAGCAACTTGATAAACATGTTTTGCTTTATGAAGATACAGGCAATGGACGTACCTTAAGTCTTTAAAAATGTCATCTGACTTGATATAAATGTCATGACTTGATAACTCTTATGCATGATGGGAAACGATAACTAGTCTTCGACTCTGTTTCATAAATGTCATTGTAGGTATGTGTAGTCAATAAATGATCCTTACTCACATATATAATTGAGTAAGTAAAAGTATGTGTAATATAAATTGAGTAATTAAATGGTATACATAACTTGGCCATTGTAAATCCGATATAAAGTAACGAAAGTAAAATAGACCACAACGAGATAAATGTGATTATAAAGGAAAAGGCCTTGATGGTGCCAAATGGGAGAGTGATTTTGGCCTTGTTTTGAGATAGGTTGCTGATACACATTTAAGATTCGCTAATGTATAACTTGGTTCAAGATAACAGCGAGTACACTAGATTGGCTTGATAAATACATTTGATACATTTTGAATTGAGTAAGTAATAGAGGTTTGAGTCTAAGAGAGATATATCTTGGTTCAAAATAGCATAAACTGTAATAACTTGATCTGATAAATATGGTTTCTAAGTCAAAAATTCTTCCACTTTTCATATTTCATTCACAAGTCCATTAAATATAGAATTCCACCCCAATGATTCATTGAACTCCATAGAATCTACTAAGCTCATTAAACTTGGCATTTTCTTTCTAAAATTCATAATTGATTCAAAACTCATAAACAAGCTCCCAAAATGTATACTTGTCTTCTTCTTTCTCATTAATCAAGCTAAAACCTCCATGAAAGTCCATGAATATTCATTTCCCTCTTAAATGACCTTACTTGGCCCAAAATACACAAAATGAGTGCATGATCAATCTCACTCAATCTTTATTATTGCTCTTTATACAATTACTCAAAATGCTTCCAAAAATCACCAAACTCAAAATTCTCAACCCAAATTCATGAAAAATTATAGGAAATTCGAAAATAATATGGGAAATCTACAGTAAATGTTTTAGAATTTTCCTCCGACTATACGCTATACAGAAATTGCAATAACAGCTCAATTTGCACCAAAGCAGGTCAGTTCAATTCAAAAATTCATAACTTTCACCCTTGACATCAAAGAGAGACCTAAAACCCCAATATGGAAATAATAAGAAGTCTAAAAAAACTTTCATCTACAACACAAAATATTATTCCCCCAATAGGGTTCCCAAAATGGGGCTAGAACACAAGTGTGTCAGTCTTTATTGAACCTGCGCAGTTCTGGAAAAATAGCTATAACTTTGTCCACAGAACTCAGATTAAGGCAATTCAAAAGGAATTTGAATGCTAACACACTGACCTCAGATTAAGGCAATTCAAAAGGAATTTGAATGCTAACACACTGACCTATCTACCCACCAAAAATTATAATTTTTAAGTGGGCCGATCATTACAAGTTTAATCCCAAAGTATGACCTGTTTTCTGAAATTTTCAACCATAACTGTTTTAGCTTTTCCCTCCCTTTTCACACAAATCCTCAACTTAAACCATTCCTTAAAAGCATGTAAACAAGCTTTGGTCCATCCCAACATTATGCAAAACCACTACACTCAATTTTACTTTATAATCATATCCAAGAAAGATCATTTTTCAATCAAATACACACACAAACCAAGCTTAATGCTAATTTAATCCAAACCATACATTACTTGCCAAAACCTTAGTTTATGGCCAACTTGGACTCACTGCAACTCATTTCAAATCACCAAAAATATCTCATAAACACCAATAGGTTAGAAGATGGCCAAATTAAAAATAAAACAATCAAAATCCAATACTTTAACATGAAGCTTGCATGAACATGATTACCCTTGAACCCTAGCATGCTCCAAGCTTATTTCAATCAATTAAAAAATCAAAATAACCATTGATTCTATCAATCCAACATGAGCAACAGCCATAAACCGCAAAGCAAGAATCAAAACCAAAAATCCAAAGAGACAAGTTTAGGGTTACTCACTTTAAACTTGAAGAAAAGTAGAGATGGAGGAGATATTTGATGGTTTGAGGATGGAGGATGGTGGCTAGAGGTGCTAGGGTGTTGGGGGAGGTCGGAGGTGGCCGGAAGCTAGCCAAAAACTGGCTGGAACAGTGGCTTGGGCTGGGCTGCCTAGCCGTGTAGTGAGAGAAGAAATAAGAGAGCTTGCTTCCTTCTTTTTTTTTTTGTGATATTTTGATGATTTCATAGCATGGGGGTATACTTATATGTGGCTGAATATGTGGCTGAAAAATAAGACCAAAGGTGGCTTTTTGCCAATCAAAGATTAATGCAAAACATAGCCATTAGTAAAGCTAATAGCAAGCTAATTATATTCACTTGGCTGAAAATTAATCCTTCCCAAAATATCTTTTTCTAATTAAAATTAGACACAAATGATAGTAATTAACTTAATTTAATTGCACTAAAATTTTCAGGCCAAAATTTGAGCTAAATGGAATTGGGCCATAATTTGGGCCTAATGAATTGGGCCAAAATAAATGAATTTGGACCCAAGTTTTTACATAGCTAAAACTTAAAATTTTGTGACGTTATGAAAAATAATCAATCAACGAAATTTGAATTTTCAATCAATGAAACTTGGATTGCAAAATGGGACGCAAATGAAATATGCCCCAACCGGGATGCTTAAATATGATAAATGAACGCGAAAAATTTAGATGACATAAAGTAATTTGATAAATATATAAATTGAGTGTAATTGAATTAATAATTATGATTTGGTTAAACCAATAACCATGAGTGATTAAATTAATAAACATGATTAATTAAATGAATAAACATGATTAATTAAATAAATAAATATGATTTAAATAAATAAATATGGGTTAGAGTTGGGCTATTACATATACCCTCCTAGTCCTTGAGATAAAAAATATTGTCCTCGCTTGTTTCAATCCTAGAAACAGCTCCAAATCTGATTCTGTACTGCATATGATATTCTATTTTGGCCTTTAAATGATGTTTGAGGGTATGCTCAAAGCAAGCTCACTCCCTATTTGAGTAAGTTAATGACCAAATTCCCATAAATTGAGATTCAATGACCTTAGGTCTTCAATTAATTGCTAGCTCTACTCTGAGGGTTGCTCTATTACTAAAGAAAGAGTTTTTTTATTGCATTTGAAGGTTCAATACCTTTGAGATGATTTGTTTACCACAATCAATGCTAAAGTTGACACATGTGCACTCAATGTACATTAAGGTAAACGTCTTTATGTCCAGCTTAATATAAACAAATGTGATGATATCCATAGGAGAGGAAAGAAATTTGGACTCAAATTGCTTCAATACACATTATGCGATCAAGTTGTTAACGCGGACTATTAGTTAATACTGAACATATTAGAAAATAAACTAGTAGCGTACATAAACGATTATATATTACACCTCAAATATTTACTGGTGATAGTCCACCCTAGTAGCTGTCTTCTAGAATCCCTTCAACCTAGTGTTCAAGGTGCAAATTACTTCAAGTGCACAACAGTGTCTAACCATGACATGAGTTATGCATTTTGTTTGCTTGTAACCTCCCTCATGCATTTTGATCTTTTCCACTACTTATTAAAACTTGTGTTTGCCCTTATACTTTCACCAAATTCCCTTATAAATCGACTAGCTTCCTTTAGGCTCCTTCAACGCGCTTCTATTTATAGCCTTCAACAATTTTAGAATACACCTGACACTTACTACTAACCCTATTTTCCACCAAGATATTATTATGACTACTCCACCCCTTATCATGTAACCTTTTTGATCAAGCTTAGCTACCACCACTATTTCACTACAGCTAAAACTTGTCTCCTTTTCCAAAGACATCTAGGACACTTCCCTCTGTAACACCCCCAAAATGCTAATGACATGATTTATGAAAAACTGCAACGAAAGACTTAATGATAGAAGGCGCTACTGCTGCCTTGATAAGGACAAGGCTCACTGAAACCATTTAATCTTGCAACTCATGTTCACAATCACAATATCTATTAAACTGAAACACTCTAAGACTAAGGTCAATAATAGTTCAACTTCAATACAATCGACTTAATCATAACATGTGCTAATTCGCACTCCACACTACATAAGTATAGTGAATATAGACCCAACTTGACCCTGGGGTCGATCCTAACATTCATGCTATGCTGAATCCACTGTGAGCATCTGATGACATCAAAAAGGGCTTGCTAAATGGAGAAACATGTGATACTTCATCACCTAAAATGGAAAACATGAAAACAAAATTTGAAAATGTGGGCTAAAACTCAGTACATGCATTCCTGTATTGTAAAATGAGCGTAGAAACACTGTTGATGGGTACCCGCCTTTGCAATTCATTTAGTTTTCAATAACAATGAAAATAAAAGTAATATGAGACTGAATTACACCCCTTGCAATGATATGATCTATACATAGGTGTACACCTGCCAATCCGATCAAGACTTGGCTTGAAGCCGCTCGAGGTAAATGATGGACTGACACTCTATAGATGATAACTAACGGGGTCACAAGTTAAATGGCAAATCACTGTATAAACTGATTCATTGATAACTCATTAAGAGTTGTAACTTGATATACATGTTCTGCAACTTGATAAACATGTTCTGCTTTCTGAAGATACAGGCAATGGACGTACCTTGAGTCTTTAAAAATGTCATCTGACTTGATATAAATGTCATGAATTGATAACACTTATGCATAACGGGAAACGATAACTAGGCCTCGACTTTGTTTCGTAAATGTCATTGTAGGTATGTGTAGTCAGTAAATGATCCTTACTCACATAATTGAGTAAGTAAAAGTATGTGTAATATAAATTGAGCAACTAAATAGTATACATAACTTGGGTATTGTAAATCGCATATAAAGTAAGTGAAGGTAAAATAGACCACAATGAGATAAATGAGATTACAAAGGAAAATGCCTTAATGGTGCCAAACGGGATAGTGATTTTGGCCTTTTCTAAGATAGGTTGCTGATACGGATTTAAGACTCGCTAATGTATATCTTGGTTCAAGATAACAACGAGTACACTAGATTGGCTGGATAAATACATTTGATACATTCTGAATCGAGTAAGTTACAGAGGTTTGAGTCTAATAGAGATATTTCTTGGTTCAAAATAGTCTTGGTATGATGAATATGGTTTCTGAGTCAAAAATTATCCCACTTTCCATATTTCATTTACAAGTCCATTAAATATAGAATTCCACCTCAATGAGTCATTGAACTCAATAGAAGCTATTAAGCTCACTAAACTTGGTATTTTCTTTGTAAAATTCATAATTGATTCAAAGCTCATAAACAAGCTCCAAAAATGTATACTTGTCTTCTTCTTTCTCATCAATCAAGCTAAAAACTCCATAAAAGTCCATGAATATTCATTTCTCCCTTAAATGACCTTACTTGGCCCAAAATACACAAAATGAGTGCATGATCAATCTCACTCAATCTTTATTATTGCTCTTTACACAATAACTCAAAATGCTTCCAAAAATCACTAAACTCAAAATACTCAATCAAAATTTGTGAAATCTTATAGGAAATTTGGAAATAATATGGACAATGTACAATACAATTTTCAGAATTTCCCTCCAAGTATACGCTACACAGAAATTGCAATAACAACCTAATTTGAACCAAAGTAGGGCAGTTCACTTCAAAAATTCATAACTTTCACCGTTGACATCAAAGAGAGAGCTAAAACCCCAATATGGAAATAATAAGAAGTCTCGAAAAACTTTCATTTGCAACACAAAACATGATTCCTACAATAGGGTTTCCAAAATGGGGCTAGAACACAAGTGTGTTAGTTTTGTTTGAACCTGCACAGTTCTAGGAAAACAGCCATAACTTTGTCCACAGAACTTGGATTAAGGCGATTTAAAAAGCATTTGAAAGCTAACACAATGAACTATATATCCACCAGAAATCATAAATTTTTAATGGGCTGATCATTACTAGTTTAATCACGAAGTCTGCCCTATTTTCCTGAAATTTTCAGTCCCCACTGTTTTAGCTTTTCTCCCTCTTTTTATACAAATCCTCAACTTAAATCATTCCTTAAAAGCATTTAAACAAGTTTTGATCCATCCCAACATCATACAAAACCACCACACTCAATTTCACTTTATAATCATATCCAATAAAGATCATTTTTCAATCAAATACACACACAAATCAAGCTTAATGCTAATTTAATCCAAACCATACATTACTTGCCAAAACCTTAGTTTATGGCCAACTTGGACTCACTCCAACTCATTTCAAATCACCAAAAATATCATCATAAACACTAATAGGTTAGAAGATGACCAAATCAAAAATAAAACAATCAAAATTCAACACTTTTAAAGAATGATTTAAGTTGAGGATTTGTGTGAAAAGAGGGCGAAAAGCTAAAACAGTGGGGACTGAAAATTTCAGAAAAATAGGGCAGACTTTGGGATTAATCTGGTAATGGTCATCCCATTGGAAAATTATGATTTTTGGTGGGTAGATAGTTCATTGTGTTAGCTTTCAAATGCTTTTTGAATCGCCTTAGTCTGAGTTCTGTGGACAAGGTTATGGCTGTTTTGGTAGAACTGTGTAGGTTCAATCAAAACTGTCACACTTGTGTTCTAGCCCCATTTTGGGATCCCTATTGTGGGAATCATATTTTGTGTTGCAAATGAAAGTTTTTTAAGACTTCTTAGTACTTCCATATTGGGGTTTTAGGTCTCTCTTTGATGTCAAGGGTGAAAGTTATGAATTTTTGAAGTGAACTGTCCTGCTTTGGTTCAAATTGGACTTTTATTGCAATTTCTATGCAGCGTATACTTTGAGGGAAATTCTGAAAAATATACTGTAGATTTTCCATATTATTTTTGAATTTCCTATAAGATTTCATGAATTTTGATTAAGTATTTTGAGTTTGGTGATTTTTGGAAGCATTTTGAGTAATTGTGTAAAAAGCAATAATAAAGATTGAGTGAGATTGATCATGCACTCATTTTGTGTATTTTGGGCCACGTAAGGTCATTTAAGGGGGAAATGAATATTCATGGACTTTTAGGAAGCTTTTAGCTTGATTAATGAGAAAGAAGAAGACAAGGATACAATTTGAGAGTTTGTTTTTGAGCTTTGAATCAATTATGGATTTTACAAAGAAAATACCAAGTTTAGTGAGCTTAATAGCTTCTATTGAGTTCAGTGATTCATTTGGGGTGGAATTCTATTTCTAATGGATTTATGAATCAAATATGGGAAGTAGGGAGAATGTTTGACTCAGAAACCATATTTATCAGATCAAGTAATTACAGTTTATGCTATTTTGAGCCAAGAGATATCTCTCTTGGCCTCAAACCTCTATTACTTACTCAATTCAGAATGTATCAAATATATTGATCAAGCAAATCTAGTGTACTCACTATGAACCAAGCTATACATCAATGAGCCCAAAACCTGTATCAGCAACCTATCTCAGAAAAGGCCAAAACCACTCTCCCAATAGTCACCATCAAAGACTTTTCCTTTGTAATCTCATTTATATCATTGTGGTCTATTTAATTTCATTTAATTTATATTGGATTTAATTATGTTCATTAATTCAGTTTTGACATTATATTGACATACCCAAGTTATGTATACTATTTAATTACTCAATTTCTATTATATATATATTTACTTACTCAATTATGTGAGTCAGGATCATTTACTAACTACACATACTTACAATGATATTTATGAAACAGAGTCAGGGCCTAGTTATCGTTCCCCATTATGCATAGGTGTTATCAAGTCAGAACATATTTATGAAGTCATATGACATTTATCAAGTCAGATGACATTTTTTTAAAGACTCAAGGTACGTCCATTGCCTATATCTTCATAAAACAGACCATGTTTATCAAGTCACAACTCTTAATGAGTTTATCAATGAATCAGTTTATACATCGATTTGTTATTTAACTTGTGACCCTGTCAGTTATCATCTATAGGGCGTCAGCCCATCATTTACCCGCGCGACTTCAGGCTAACTCTTGATCGGATTGACAAGTGTACACCTATGTATAGATCATATCATTGCAAGTGGTTCACATCCAGATAATAATGAGAAATTCAGTTTTATATTACTTTCATTTCATTGTTATTGCGAACTAAATGAATTACAAAAGCGGGTACCCATAAACAATGTTTTTACGCTCATTTTACAATACAGGAATGTATGTACTGAGTTTTAGCTCACATTTTCGAATTGTTTTCATGTTTTCCATTTTAGGTGATGAAGTATCACATGTTTCTCCATTTAGCAGGCCCTTTTGGAAGTCATCAGATGCGCACAGTGGATTCAGCATAGCATGAATGTTGGGATCGATCTCATGGTCAAGTTGGGTCTATTGATATTGTGGAGTGTGAGTTAGCACATGGTATGATTAAGTCGATTGTATTGAAGTTGAACTATTATGGACTTTGGTCTTGGAGTGTTCCAGTTTAATAGATATTGTGATTTGAATATGAGTTGCAAGATTAAATGGTTTCAATGAGCCTTGTCCTTATCAGGACGGCAGTAGCGCCTTCTATCATTAAGTCTTCCGCTGTAGTTTTCTGTAAATCATGTCATTAGCATTTTGGAGACGTTATGCCCTCCTTCTCTTCCAAAAATGCACAGGGATTGTCGTCAACCTTGCTCTCTGACTTGCAATAACTTACCTCAATGGTGACTTCCTTCAAAGCTTCGAATTCCTTTTTTGTTAACTATGCAATCACATAATAATTCAAACATGCAAGGCAATAGAATTGGCCATGTTGGCATATAACTCTATAATTATGATGTCCACTTTATCATTTGTTTTTTTTCTAAGGGGGGAAGGGTTTATACAAAAAAGTTTAAGTGCTCAACTAGAGTTTTATTTAACCCCCCCTTTTCAACCAACAAACATCATTACAATATTGTATATGCCAATTATCCTAATTAAATTACAGACTTTTACTTCCAAAAGGGATCAATACTTAGTACACATTGCAAAAAATTCAATACATGGAATGAGGTGCAGTTGAAGAAGAGTCATGAGGTCTCCATAAGGCGTATAGGTTCAACATTTGTTTTTCTTACTACATGGATTTTGATATATTATCCTATACACACCATCTCTATTCGAGTATCATGCTATCATCTATGTAATCTACATTTACTCGGCTACACTCACTATTTTTTTGGCCTTATAAGGAAACAACTTCAATATAGTGACCCCATTGAACTAATGTTTACAAGTTCATATTTATTATCTCATAAATGTAATACATACACCTACGATATCTTTGATTGTGTAATAAGTACAACAAGCACACCTGGGTAGATGTCGATTGAAATATAGGTAAACATGACAACCTCGTATATGTGATGTCCACAACATCACTAATATTATCCCTTTGATTTAGAGCATGAGAAGTAACATATCAACTATAGATACAAGGGATCAATTACCCACAAGTACATCCTACAACTTCACGATACTAAACTATAAATCAAGCGTATTGATTCTACTAAAAAAAACTTACAAAGTGCATGCCCTTACAACACTCGAATTCTCTACCATTAACTAGTGACCGAAATAAATACATGCTTTTTATTATATCTTCATCCTTTCCAACTAAAACTATACTTGCAAATTGGTGCAATTTTCATTATCTCACCAACCTAGTCTGTACTTTTTTTTTGAAAGAGCAAAAGCCCAATTCCAACCCACCTTGCAATTAACGAAGTTGCCAACCTTACGATGGAGTTCTTAAACAATCCCTACATCTATCAACAAGCTGTATGTTTACTCTCTACATTTATCGTAAACCCTTTTTCGTCTAATATAAACAGAAAGAGTTATTTCATAAACAACACAAACCCCTTCATTTGAATAATCTAATCCACTAAAATCTTATAATAGCTAAAGAAACTAGCCAAAAGATTATGTCAATTTCAATTCACTTGGGTTCCTTACCCCCCGCAAATTCAACAACCCACGTAAAGTACATAATTACCTAATGCAAAAGCTACTATGAAAATCACCAAGTCCAAAAGCTACTACCAAATTCAACAAAATTAAAATCCTGACCTCAAGACGAGTCATTCATCTAATTCTTGAAGTTCAACCTTGGGTTGCTCAATCTTAAGCCTTATGGGCATCTGCAGAGTTTCTCTGTCCTTGACTTGCAACTTGGCTAATAAACCCTCAAATATCTTCAACATTTCTTCAGCAACATTTGTTGCACTCCAAAATCAACAAGAAGGTGTTGATTTTAGACAATGGTCAAAACCATATTTGTAGAGGAAGTGTATCTGGCTCTGGACAAGAATGGAGAAAGGGTCTATACTTCCCGCAAAAGCTTTAACTTTATGGTCCAAAAATTTCCGATCAAAGTCCAAAAATTTGATCAAGGGTATTTGTGTCACTTAGTTGCTAAGTTCTATTTTGCCCTTCTTTGTTCTCTCCAAAACCAACACCATTTTGTAACAAGCATCAATACATAGCTATGACTCTTTTTGAGCAACACTAACTTTTAAATTTCCTTCTAAATATTGATTATCCTTTGACCCTTCTCTCTATCTACTTTGGGTTAATAAAATTTCTCATAAATATTTTTCTTTTAATAGATATAGATGCATTGCCCAATATTTTTTTCAATATCATACCTAAAAATTATTTGCTATTCAATAAATTATCGAGGTGCGATGGATCAAAGATTTAAAGAAAGTGAGCTCCCAATTAACAATGAGGCAAAATGTGTTTAGGGAAGAGTGAATAAACCGTAGCCTCTGCTTTGTTCTCTTCCTCCTTTTCTCTCTAGAAAAAAAAACCATAATCTCTTGTGGATGAAAGGGCTACTATTGGCAAATTTGTCAATTAAGCCCTATTATGTTTAGTTACTATGTTTTTCCCATTGTTTTTTTTTTTCAATTTGAATTTAGTCTCTCCATTTGTGAGAGTTGGTTTCTCCCCCTCTTTGGATGGGTGGTATTGTCTCTCCCTTTTAGAGAGTTTCAATAAACTTAGTTTCATGTTTGTCAGATCTGGGACGATTTGTGGATTGATTGCACTGGGGGCTTTCAATGAATATCGGCTCGCTGGATATGATATATTAAAATAGGTAAGTGTTTTTTCACATGAAAACTATACTAGATTTACGAATATTGTAACACCCCAAAATGGACATGCTACATTATTTATAGTTTCTTAAATAATTCTCTTGATTAGGAATGATAATCCCAATGATCGGGATGTTATCATCGTCCCAAAAAGGACAAGGTTTAAAGCAATTACACTAGAGATATTATAGTTGAGCATAATTCAAGCCTATAAACGATCAACATCATCCAAAAATCATACATGTGTAGGTGATCACAAACATAGAGTTTATACATCATAGTAGGTAGTTCAACACTGTTGTTACAATTCTGGCAACAAGATAACTCAAAATACATCTCCAAAAACATAAGTGCAGTTCACCATTAATAATCCTACCAGTCTCTTACTCACTTATCATCCTCAGCAGGTTTGCTAGCATCGGGGCAGTTCACGGAGCACTTGCCTAAAACAAAACATAGCACACTTTTCGAAATGTGAGCCGAAGCTCAGTATATGAATTCCAATATTGTTAAATTATCATTGAAAATTTATTGGGTCCACTTTGCAATTCATTTTAATTTAAAACAGGGAATGAGATGAGTATAAAACTGTATTGTTGGTTATAATCTGGTAGTGAACCCCTGAGAACTAATACAATATGTAGATAGGTGTACACCTGCCAAGCCAATCGGGGGACCTATTCTGAGGCCGTGCGGGTAACTGAAGGGTGAACACCCTAAAGCTGATAACTGATTGTGTCACTAGTTATGTGACAAATCACTGATTAAACTGATTCATTGATGTAATTACCAAAACATTACAATTTTGATAAATAAATTGTGATTTCTAAAGATACAAGCTATGAATATGCGTGAGATTTTTAATGCAATCTTAATGGATAGTATTTATGCACAAGACGGGAGCAAAGAATATATTAGGCCCTGATTCTGTTCAAAATTGTCATTATGAGTACATACATGTGGTCAGCAAATGAACTTATTCTCATATCTGATAACTTTAATATAACGTGCTTACTAAATGGCATTCAGACTCCAATGGATAAAAACAAACTAGGTTAAACTAAGACGATACAGCTATATAAACTATGGAAATTTAATTTAAATCAAGGTAATATAATATAATTTAAAGTAAAATAAATCAAGGAAAATAATTTAGGTCATAAAGTAAAGGCTTAATAGAAGTAAAGGAAAATAATTTATAACTTACACTCTTGACCTCAAGCCCCATATGAAAAGTTCAAGAAGTCTTGCACCATTTTCATTCACAGTGTAAAACACAACTACCACAACACGGCTCCTAAAATTGAGCTTAAACAAAATCGTGCACAGCTCTGGTTTATCCTACGCAGTCTTAGTAAATCAACCATAACTTTTTCCATAGAAAATCAGAATAAAATGATTCAAGAGGCATTTAAAAGGTAGCTCATTAGTCTATCTATCCTCTAAAATTCACGATTTTTTGATGTACCAAACAATACCAGTTTAATCGCAAAGGGACCCCTGTTTTGCGTCTATTCACAGCCCTAATCTCCATGTTTTCATTCTTTTCGTCGCATAATTTCTCTCTAAAATCACTGTCTAAAATCACTAAACAATGGTTTGTTCCTTAAAATCACCTTACATAGCCATATTAGTCAAAATTACTCCATAATCATCATCACCTATTTTTCAACTTCTCTTTTCATTACAAAACACTTAAACATGTCCATAATCTCACTTAGTTACATAAATGAACAAAATGAATTCTTTCAATCATTTGAGGGAATTTCCATAATCCACCTCTTTTAGCAAAGATCACACCAAAGCATAATCCAAGTTCACAACACATCCAAACTTCATTTCTCTATCTAATCATGTTAAAATAATATACTTGATGCTAATCATAAGCCAAACCTGCATGATCACCAAAACCCTAGCTTATGACCAACTTATATTTGCATTTAAACTCATCCAAAATCACTACAAATACCATCATAATCATTATTAATGCTAAAGATTACAAGGCCAAATACAAAATATTCCAAATCCATCATTTTAAACTTAAGCCGGCATGCTCATGTATAATCTCAACCCTAGCATGCTTCCATCCTCAACCACTAAATTAACACATCAAAATAGCTCTTATTCTTATTAAAATATCATGATCACCAATTATAACCAACAAATACAAGAATCAAAATCAAAAATCAACAAGATAGGTGATATGGTTTACTTGCTTTGGGCTTGAAAAAGAAGGTGTGAGTGATGTTTGAAGAGTGTGGGGAGGTGGCTGGGGCTAAGGGGTGTTGGAGGTGGTTGACGGCTGGTGGTGGGTGGTGGCAGCTTATAATTTACTTGGATTGTCACGGGAGCAGAAACAGAACGGGCTGTCGTGGGAGAGGAAGAAGAAAGAGAGAGATTAAGCTTGATATTTTTGATTTTTACTTCGTTGAAAAGTGATTTTAATATTTCAAAATTTACTTGGCTTAGTTTTATCCTTCAATAAGTATTGTTTGCAACTTATAATTAGACATAATTGATGATAATTAGCTAAGTAAATGTAGTAGCTTGTTGGGCCTAAATTGGCTTAAATGTATTTGGGCCTGGACAGAAGGTTAAACCTTATGCGAATAAATTTTTCGTAACTCGAAATTAAATTTTTGTGATGTTATGAAAAATGGTTTCGTCTCTTAATCCATATTTATCAGGGTGTACTATCGATTCACCAAAAATTTCCAATAAATAAAACCCGAATTGCACAGTGGGCCCAAATGAAAATTTTCCTAACCTGGATGATTAAATGCGATAAATAAATGTGAGGAATTTAATTAACATGATTTAATTAAATAAATAAACATGATTTAGGGTCGGGCTATTATAGTCATCCCTCTTTAAAGAGTTTCGCCCTTGAAACTTATGAACCTTGACAAGGCATGAAAAATTACCTCAAATAGATATGGATACTCGACTTTCATTTCTTCCTCGGTTTCCCAAGTGGCTTCTGAGAAGGAATGATTTGTTAGGAGTACTTTTACTAAGGATATCTACTTGTTGTGCAGTTGTTTAACTCTGCGATCTAGTAGCTGGACGAGACACTCTGCATACACTAGATCTCCTGTAACTTCAATAGGTTCATACACAATAGCATGGTCAGGATTTGGAATGTATTTCCTAAGCTGTGAAATATAAAACACGTTATGTACTTGCTCGAGTTCTACTGGTAGATCCAGTCGATAAGCTACAGGGTTCAACTTTTCAATGATTTCATATGGTCCAATATATCTTGGACTCAATTTGCTTCACACTCCAAACCTGCAGATACCCTTAGTTGATGAAATGTTTAGAAAAACCTTATCACCTACTTGGAACTTCAGAGGGCTCCTTTTATCATTGTGACTCTTCTATCAACTCTAGGCAACCCGAATATGCTCTGGAGTCTTTCTTATTGTTTAAGTAGTCTCTTGAATTAGTTCTGGGCCCAGAGTCGATGCCTCATCCAGGTCACTCCAACACAAAGGAGTTCTGTATTTTCTTCCATATAGATCCTCAAACGGGGCCATTTTAATGGTAGATTGGTAACTATTATTGTAAGAGAACTCCACCAATGGTAAGTCATCCTCTCATTTCCCTTGAAATTCCAAAACATACGCTCTCAACATATCCTTTAGAATTTGATTTACTCTCTTTGTTTGCCCATCTGTTTCAGGATGATAAGAGCTGCTAAAGTTCAATTTGGTTCCAAAGGCTCTTTGAAGCGCTAGCAAAAAATGGGCTTGAGATCTCTGATCTCTGTCAGACACTATGTTTGAGGGAATCCCATGTAGTCAAACTATTTCCTTAACATACAACTGGGCTAGTCTTTCAACTCCGCAAGTATCTCGAATAAGCAGGAAATAGGCTGATTTAGTGAGACGATCAAATACTACCCAAATGGCATTCTTCTTTGAAGCAAACAGAGATAATCCCATAACAAAGACCATTGAGATGGAGTCCCACTTCCAAGCAGGAATTTCTAAAGGTTGTAGTTTGCCCATGGGACGTTGATGCTCAGCTTTAAACCTTTTGGCAACTCAGACACTTGTCAACATTCTTAGCAATCTCTTTCTTAATGTTATTCCACCAAAAGTATTAGCCCAGGTCTCTGTACATTTTGGTGCCTCCTGGATGCACCGAGTATTAAGTGTTGTGAGCTTCCTCCAAGATCTTCTTCCTTAACTCCTCATTTTTCGGTATGCACAGGTGCTTCAGGAGTTACAAGGTCCCATCTTCATGTACTACAAACCCAGATGACTTCTCTTTCTCAGGATTCTACTCTACCGTTGGGAGTTTAGGATCACTTTCTTGGATCATACGAATTTCCTCAATTGTGAGGGCTATAAGACAATTGCTGATAGTTGAACACTTGCTTACCCATGTAACACTAATTGAATACCCAAGTTCTCAAGCTCTCTCAAGAGGTTTAACTATGTAATCACTACAGTGTTCAAGCTATGTTATGTCTTCCTACTCAAGGCATCTGCCACAACATTTGCTTTACCTAGGTGATATTGAATCTGCAAGTCATAATCTTTAAGTAACTCCAGCCACCGCCTTTGTGTCAAATTGAGCTCTTGTTGAGTGAAGATATACTTTAAGCTTTGACGGTCAGTAAAGATCTTATATGGTATCACATATAAGTAATGTCTCTAAATTTTCAATGCGAAAACCACAACTGCTATCGGGAGGCATAAGCCACCACTTTTTCTTCTTGCATCAGAACATACCGCAGACCATTCTTTGAGGCATTACTATAAATAGTATCCTCCTTACCTTCTACCAGTAGGGTTAGGATTGGAGTGATAGTTAATCGCTGCCTTAACTCTTGAAACACCCTTTCACACTTCTTTGTCCACTTAAAGTTAACGGCTTTCTTCAATAAATTGGTCAAGGGAGATGCTATATTTGAAAAGTCCTTTATAAACCTATGATAATAGTCAATTAAGCCTAAGAAACTTCTAATCTCAGAGACATTGGTGGGTCTTGGCCACTTTGTGATTGCTTTTACCTTCTGGGGGCCAACCTTAATCCTTTCTTTTGAAACTATCTGTCCCAAAAATACCACTTCTTCTAACCAAAACTCACACTTCTTTAATTTGCCATATAATTGGTGTTCCCTCAAGGTCTGCAACACTGTCTTCAAATGAACAACATGTTCATCTCTGTCCTTGGAGTATATTAAGATGTCATCTATGAACACTACCATAAACTTGTCTAAATAGGGTTTGAGAACTCTGTTCATAAGATCCATAAAGGCTGTAACGGAGTTGGTCTGGCCAAAGGGCATTACTATGAATTCGTAGTGACCATACCTAGTCCTGAACGCGGTATTAGGGATATCTCCAGGTTTAATCCTGAGTTAGTGGTATCTAGACCTCAAGTCAATTTTAGAAAAGACTCCTACTCCTTGCAATTAATCAAATAAATCATCTATTTGAGGCAAATGATATTTGTTCATGATGGTAATCTTGTTCAGCTCTTCCTAATCGATACATAACCTCAAGGTTCCATCCTTCTTCTTTACAAACAATACTAGGGCACCCATGGTGACACACTTGGTTTGAATAATCCCTTCTGTAATAACTCATCTAGCTGAATCTTCAGTTCCCTAAGCTCAGTTGGAGCCATTCGGTATGGGCCTTTAGAGATGTGTTGGGCACCAGGGACTAATTCAATCTCAAAATCAATTACTCTTTGAGGGGGCAGTCCAAGTAACTCTTCAAGAAAAACATCTCCAAATTCACAAACCATAGGAATATCTTCCGCGTCCTCCCCTTTTGACTGAGCATCCATAGCATAACACCAATACCTAATACACCCCGGACATAACAACTTACATGCTTTCATAGCAGAAATTATGGGACATGATTTTTCCTGTCTTTTACTATAAAAACACATTTCTCTCCCACTTTCATTCCTCAAAATGACCTTAAGGTTTTCACAGTTAATTTTGGCTCTATAGGTACGCAACCAGTTTATCTCAAAAATGATATCAAAGTCTGACAAGTCAAATTGAATCAAGTTTCCAGGGAATATGACTCCATCAATAGTAATAGAGACAAGTTTATAGGAAATGGGGCACTTAACTATAGAATCATCAGGCAGCTTGATTCTATAATTGGTTTCTAACTTCATATTCTCAAGGTTCAATTGCATGACAGATCGGGTGGATATAAATGAATGAGTGGCACCCAAATCAAACAATACAAAAAATGGCTTTGAATTTGAAAAGAAAGTTCCAGTAACTATCGTACCAGAGGTAGCAACTTTCGTCTTGCTCATTAGATACGCCATTCCTAATGCTACAGGCCTTGGAGGTGGGGGCCCTTGGCGAGGGGGGCAAAGGGTTTTGCTTCACCCTTATCCACAACCTTCAGTCTTTGAGGGTATGTAGTAATAAAGTGTTCTGGGCTTCAACACCACATGCACTTGTTAGTACCCACCCGGCATTCAGGGGTGGTGTGGTTAGTTCTTCCACATTTCCCACAAGGCTCTACTGGACCTGCAAGATGACTCTTGGGAGAAGCAAGAGCAAGCTTCTTTTGATTTACACTCTCGCTCAAGGTTCCCCGGTTGATCCCTTTCCTCTTTTGCTTTATTGGGTTCAGGGTCCTCAACTCAGTTTTCACTCACTCCACGTCATTTGCTCACTTATGTAACCCCTGGTAGGTCAAGAGTGGTTAACCAGCTAGCTAGTTGTGGATGTAGAAAGCTATACCATCTTCGAGTCTTCTCATCTTCCATCTTTCAGATGACACATACTCAGGGACAAACTTGGACAGTTCTGTGAACTTACTAGCGTGCTATAACACAGTCATACTACCACTCATCTTTAGTTCAAGAAATTCTCTCTCTTTGTCTTTAAACAACAATTGGGTAAAATTTTGCCCTCAGTTCCTCCAGGAATTTACTTCAGATGAATTCAGGCCCACAAGATATTAGCTTCACCAGTCAAATAGAACGTCCCAATGTTCACTTTCTTCTCTTCTAAAAGCTCTACCACTGTAAAAATTTTCTCCATTCCTCTCACCCATTCCTCCAATTCCACTGGGTTATACTTTCAATCGTAAACTTTAAGGTTGCGTCGGTCTACCCTGTCTGTAAGTTTATCATCTCTAGGAGGGTTCTCATCAAGTAATGGGGGAATCTATTTCATTAGTTCAACTACCAAAGTTAGCCAGTAGTTCTGGTTCCCAATGTTATTAGCTAACTCAGGGGGCAAGTGGGGGCATTTCACCAAAATTTGTTGGCGCATTACATGAGGCTTGTTCACCCGATCCCTGACCATGGTCTGAGTCATCCCTTATATGAGTCTCTGCATTGTTTTGCACAGATTCAAACATTCTGATAATACATTAAATGGAACAATTCAATCACTTGCATAAAATCGACATATAAGATAAGTATACCCAACAAATACAACTAACAAGATTGTCAAAGTAGAAACCAAGGCTTCATTATATCATCCCATAACTGCTTCCTTACATATATAACTGCCTGTTTAGATACATGATCAACAAAAGAATATCATAACTAGCTAACTAACTAATGTCAGCCCTTACACCTACACTACACAAAAACACTAACTAGCCCCAAGATACCAAATCTGCCGCATGCCCAAAAAAAGAGGTGGATCTAGTCATCACAGTTAGAAGGATCTGAATGATTATATATAATGCCATATGCTGCACAAAATGCATCTATCCAACTGACCATGCCATATACATGCGGGCTCAGAAAGAACGTAATGAAATTCAGCACCTAAATTAGTCTAACGATCCCTAGATGGAACGTAATCCAAGTCAAACTCATCCTCAGGCTCCTCGCCTGAGTCAAAACTGTTGTCTGTTGCCTCTGCCTCTGCATCACTAACAATCTGATCGACATACATCTCCCCTAACTCCAAATCCTCCTCTGGATCGTCCTCTAACTGTAGGGGTCCTCAAGATCCTCTATAGGCTCATCATCTAAGCTAATGACTACTACCTCTAGCGAATCAGGGAGATCCATGACCACATCAACCTCCCCCGATCCTGATGGCACTGGGCTATCTAGCATCTCAGAAGTGCTCGGTGCAGGCGATGATGGTGGTCCCTAAGCTATCACAGGTGGTACGAGTAGGGGAGGTGCCTTGTGTAAAGAAAAAAAAATGTTGTAAGGTCTCCATGGTGATCCCCCTCTGCTCGAACTCCTATCTGAGGAGCAACTCAGAAGTGATGGTAGCCCAAGCACCCTATATCTGAAACCTAGGTCCATCCCACCCTGGGGCTCCCGTCATCATGAAATTATGGTAACGGATCCTAAACGCAACCCATGAGGTAACTGTAGGTAAGGACCATAACAGTCTACATGCACGAACCGTAACACTATAAAACTTAGAAAATGGGTCCTACGCATGAGCTATCATGTTGGCGTGTAACAGTGAAATGTGGGCTGCTATAGATGTGTCCGACATCATATCGACTGCATAAGGGTCCATCTAACAAAGAAAGACATAAATGAGGGAAAGTAAGAAATGCACAAATATTGCTATTATCGAAATTTTCTAACACTACAGTAATAATCCTCACTAACTACTCGTCTCACCCTCCTATACCTGCTCTCAATTTTCCAGTTTCTTAAATAATTCTCTTGATTAGGGGTGATAATCCCAATGATAGGGGTGTTATCGTCGTCCCAAAAACGACAAGGCTTAAAGTAATTACACTAGAGATATTATAGTTGAGCATAATTCAAGCCTATAAATGATCAAGGTCATCAAAAATTATACTTATGTAGGTGATCACAAGCATAGAGTTTATACATCATAGTAGGCAGTTCACCATTGTCGTTATAGTTTTGGCAACAAGATAACTCAAAATGCATCTCCAAAAACATAAGTGCAGTACACCATTAATAATTCGACCATGGTCCCTTGCTCACTTATCATCCTCAACAGGGTTGCCAACATGGGGGCAGTTCACGGAGCACTTGCCTAAAACAAAATATAGAAAACATTTTGAAATGTAAGTTGAAGCTCAGTATATGCTTTCCTGTATTGTTAAATTATCATTGAAACATTGATTGGGCCCACTTTGCAATTCATTTTAATTTAAAACATGGAATAAGATGAATGTAAAACTGCATTGCTGTTTAATATCTAGTAGTGAGCCCTTGAGAACTGATGCGATCTGTAGATAGGTGTACACCTGCCAAGCCAATCGAGGGACCTGGCCTAAGGGCACGTGGGTAATTGAAGGGCGAGCGCCCTAAAGCTGATAACTAATGGGGTCACTATTTATGTGACAAATCACTGATTAAACTTATTCATTAATGTAATTACCAAAATATTATAATTTTGATAAATACATTCTGATTTCTAAAGATATAGGCTATGAACATACCTGAGATTTTTAATGCAATCTTAACGGATAGTATTTATGCACAAGAGGGGGACCAAATGATAAAGTAGCCCTGATTCTGTTCAAAACTATCATTATAGGTATGTACATGTGGTCAGCAAATGAACTTATTCTTACATCTGATAATTTCAATGTAACGTGTTTCCTAAATGGCATTCAGACTCCAATGAATAAATATAAAGTAGGTTAAACTAAGACGATGCAGCTATATAAACTATGGAAATTTAGTTTAAATCAAGGTAATATAATATAATTTAAAGTCAAATAAACCAAGGCAAATAATTTAGGTTATAAAGTAAAGGCTTAATAGAAGTAAAGGAAAAGAATTCATAACTTACATTCCTAACCTCAAATTGAGACCTAAAATCGCAATACAAAAAGCTCAAAAAACCTTATAACACTTTCGTTCAGTGTAAAACACAACTACCACAACACAGCTCCTAAAATCGAGCTTAAACAAAACTGTGCACAGCTCCGGTTTATCCTATGCAGTCTTAGCAAATAGGCCATAACTTTTTCCACAAAACTCATAATGAAGTGATTCAAGAGGCATTTGAAAGGTAGGTCATTGGCCTATCTATATATCCACCAAAGTTCACAATTTTCGGATGTACCAAACAACACCAGTTTAATCACAAGGGGACCCTATTTTAGGTCTGTTCATACCCCTAATGTCCATGTTTTCAATCATTTCTTCGCAAAATTTCTCTCTAAAATTACTCTCTAAAATCACTAAATAATGATTTATTCCTTAACATCACCTTACATAGCCATATTATTCAAAATTACTCCATAATCATCCTCACCTATTTTTCAACTTCTCTTTTCATTACAAAGCACTTAAACATGTCCAAAATCTCACTTACATAAATGAACAAAATGACTTCTTTCAATCATTTGAGGGAATTTCCATAATCCACCCCCTTTAGCAAAGATCATAACATAGCATAATCCAAGTCCACAATACATCCAAACTTCATTTTCCATCCAATCATGCACAAATAACATGCTTGATGCTAGGAATAAGCCAAACCTGCATGATCACCAAAAGCCTAGGATATGACCAACTTATATTTGCATTTAAACTCATCCCAAATCACCACAAATACCATCATAATTATTATTAATGCTAAAGATTACAAGACCATGTACAAAAAATCCAAATCCACCATTTTAAACTTAAGCTTCCATGCTCAGGTATAATCTCAATCGTAGCGTTCTTCCAAGTTCAACCAACAAATTAACACGTCAAAATAGCTCTTATTCTTATCAAAATAGCATGATCAATAATTAAAACCAACAAAAGCAAGAATCAAAGTCAAAAATCAACAAGATAGGTGATAGGGCTTACTCACTTCGAGCTTGAAAAATAAGGTGAGTGATGTTTGAAGAGTGTGGGGAGGTGGCTAGTGGCTAGGGGGTGTTGGAGGTGGCTGACGGCAGGTGGCTGTTTCAGCTGTGAATAGTGGTAGCAAAAACAGGACAAGGCTGCCATGGGAGAGGAAGAAGAAAGAGAGAGATTAGGCTTGATATTTTGTGATTTTTACTTGGTTGAAAAGTAACTTTAATCTTTCCAAAGTTACTTAGCAGAGTTTTATTCTTCAAAAAGTATCTTTTGCTAACTATAATTAGACATAATTGATGATAATTAGCTAAGTAAATGTAGTAGCTTGTTGGACCTAAATTGGGCTTAAATGGATTTGGGCTCAGAAAGAAAGTTAAACCTTGTGCGATTAATTTTTCGTAGCTTGAAATTAAATTTTTGTGATGTTATGAAAAATAATTTAATCTCTTAATCATATTTATCAGGGTCTACTATCGATTCACCCAAAATTTCCAATAAATAAACCCAAATTGCACAATGGGGCCCAAATGAAATTTGTTTCAACCGGGATGATTTAGTGCAATAAATAAATGTGAGAAATTTAATTAACATGACTTAATTAAATAAATAAACATGATTTAGGGTCATTTTATTACAAATATCCTTCTCAAAGGCTACATCAAGAAATAGCGAGTGAGTGGAAGACGAGCAATCATTTTGTGAATAATTAATTTTCTTGAATGAGATATTTATTATATTATTTTAAATCTATATTCATTTGAATTTGCTTGAAAAAACTTAACTAGTAGGCATGCACTATGAAATTCAATAGTAATCACATAACTCAAATTGCATCACTAGAAACAAGGAATAAAATGGTATTAATTTTAATCCTTATATACGTTTAACCAGTACAAAACCTCAATTTCTCACTTAAGCATCTTCACAAAACAACCAATAATGTTATAATACCACAACACGGTAATTCTTAAAGCACAAAAGTTCCTAACATTATATGCTGAATTTCAATATCTAGAACTTGAAACCTTCTATCCCTTCTTATTCGACAATGACTTATGAATAATTGATATAAAAACTCAGTTGTTTAATAAAAGATTATAATACTCGAAAAAAGAAAAACATAATTTCTCTCAAATCATGAATGGATATATAAAACTTAAAACCTCACATAAAGACTTAAACTGTTAATTGGATTACAAAAGAATATTAATACATGATTTTTCAATGGTTCAATTGATCAAGGAAAAAAAATTGATACATTAATATGAAACCCACATAACATATTAATCAACATTGAGAAATAAACAAATTTACAAACGCCCAAATGAAACGATTAGTTTTTGTTTTTTTTTTGGGGGGGGGGGGGAGGATAAGGTTACAAATGTTGTAGAGTGAAGAACAAAATGTTTGCATGTTGGGATACTAGCCAGCCTATTGTGGGCTTGAAGCTGAAGAAGTGAGAAAATAAAGAAGGATTTTGTAGGTTCATTGATTAGAGCTCAACGGTATAGACAAAATTAGGAATCAAGGTTTTGGTTCTTGGGGGTCACACAACTGTGTGCCCTTCGTGTTCGTTCTCTCTTTGTCATGTCTTTCTTAAGCAATTATGTACAATATTTATAGCCTCCATGCCAAGTCACGTCAATCCTAACTTGGACATTAAGTCATGAGTATCCTATTCTAACTCAAATAGAAAAGATAACAATCAAAGTTTGATTACAGCATGGAAACTAAATCTACTGCAAAATATCACTATCCTAACACTCCCCCTCAAGTTGGTGCATGAGGATCAAGAATGCCCAACTTACCCTTCAAGTACTGAAACTGTGTCTTGTCAAGCGCTTCGGTGAAGAGTTCAGCGGGTAGTTGTCTGGTACTAACGTGGGAGAGCTTGAGGATTCCAACTTCCAGTTTTTCTCTAATGAAGTGGTAGTCAATTTCGGTGTTCTTTGTTCGCTCATGGAAGACCGGGTTCTTTGCTATATGAAGAGCTGTTTGGCTATCACAATATAGCTACATCGGTGTTGAAAAGAACACTCCAAGTGACGTAGGAAAAGATCAGATCTAGATCAATTCACTAGTGGTGACTGCCATAGACCGGTATTCAGCTTCTACTGATGATCGAGATGTGGTAGTTTGCTTTTTAGTTTTCCAAGAGATCGATGAATCTCCTAACATCACATAATACCCTGTAAGAGACTTTCTAGACAATGGACATGAGCCCCAGTCTGAATCACAGAAGGCTATTATTTGTAGATCCTTTGTGCCCTTTAGAAGAATGCCTTGTCCAGCAGTTCCTTTCAAGTATTGAACCACTCGCTTGGCTGCCTCAATGTGCTCGTGGTAAGGTGCTTGCATGAATTGTGATAGGATATTAAATGCATAAGTTAAATCTAGCTTGGTGATGGCGAGATATATCATGCTACCAATAAGCCTTCTGTAGCGAGTCGGATCAGCAAGTGGTCTTCCATTTGCCAATGCCAATTTATGATTTTCTTCCATGGGAAAGGCTGCTGGTTTTCCTCCTAAAAGCCCACATTCATCTATGATTTCCAATGCGTATTTTCGTTGGCAGAGAAATAAGCCTTGTGGCCCACGAGCTATCTCAATGCCAAGAAAATATTTCAATGGCCCAAAATCCTTGATGCTAAAGCATGTGTGAAGATATTCCTTAAACCGCTTACAAGTTTTACAATCATTACCAGCGAGTATTACGTCATCAACATAAACCAATAAGGCCAAAAAAATGCTTCCCTTGCGATAAATGAGTAAGGAGTAGTCGACATATGAGCAAATGAATCCATACTCACAGAGTTTGGACGAAAGTTTGGCAAACCACTGACGAGGAGCTTGTCAGAGTCCATTAGGAGACCTTTTAATGGACTTGGCAAAAATTGACCCCACTCAAAAACCCAACCCGAACCTGCCCAAAATTTTTCAGTTTTGATCATGATTTTCTCGACTTGAACCCGAAATAAACCGAACCTGAAAAACTCGCAAATTAGCGGGTCAAGCTTACCCCGAACCCGAACCCGCCCGCTTGACCCGAACATTATATCCTTAGTTTTTTATTTTTATCTAATTTATTCCTCTTAACAATAATGGCTAGTCATTTTTTCGAATAGTTTAAAAAGACATTATATAACAATTGCATCTATTTACAAATTAAATAATAATACCCTTATTTTTTCTTCTCCATTCTCTGAGAAGAATATCGTACACAACTTTTAAATGAAAAAATGTTAAAACTGGGTATAAAATTGCATGAAATAATTATCTAATCTTTTTAAAAAAATTTATTTAAAAGTACACACAAGCATTATAGATGCACAAGTCATACCTCTATATACTTAGTTAAACAAATATGGCTAGTTATTTTTTAAATTAATTAATTTTAATAATTTAAATTTTTGATGTTATAACCGCAACATAATATCTTGTGCTTCTTTTATTCAGTTTTATTTGGTTTCATTCTAACTAGTCTTGAACTATGATGCTAGTGGTAGGAAAACGGCTAGTTGTATTTGTATTTGCGTCGGCCCATCAATAAAGTTTTACCTGATTGGACATTGGTAGGTTAGTTAATAAAAATATTAAATTATTAAATAGGTTATTGCGATCCAATCGCTACAACCTATTAAAATGCTCTACACGGGTTGCCCCATAAATGGCCAACCCACTAATGACCTTCTTTCAATGTATGGGTTGATCAACCCAAAACCAAGTAGGGCTTTATTCTTTGCCCGCCCTTACAAGATGTTCATATATTATAATAAACGTTTGAATATTTCTATTATTCTTTTAAGAAATTACAATTATTATGCCTTTTCATTAAATATTGACAATTTTGAGTAATAAATATGTAAAAAATTTTATTTTAAAAAAAGAAAAATGACTTACAGAAAATGCGCTCTAAACCCCGTTGGGTTTATCCGAAACCCGTAAAAGCGAAATACACCCGCCCATATTTTACCCGAACCCAAAATACACCCGACCCGTATTTTACCCGAACTCGAATACACCCGACCCGTATTGAACCCGCCCGCCCGAACTGACACCTACTTTTTAAGCATGCATTCCTTTTTCTCTCCTATGCAGCTAAAACCTGGATGTAGCTTTATGTAGACTTCTTCTTCAAGGTCACCATGCAAGAATGCGTTGTTGACATCTAGTTGATGAAGTTCCCACCTTTTGGCAACCGCTACTGATATAAAGCATCTGACGCTTGTCATTTTTGCTATTGGTGCAAACATCTTATTGTAATCAAACCCTTCGATCTGAAGGTCTCCTTGTATGACCAATCTCGCTTTATAGCATTGGATTGTACCATCTGAATTGTACTTTATCCTGTAGACCCATTTACAAGCCATAGGTCGTTTTCCTGGTGGAAGCGCTTCGAATGACCATGTGTTATTGTTTTCCAGGGCTTGTATTTCCTCAGCCAGTGCTTTTCTCCAGTTGGGGTCCTTCACTGCCTCATGGTGGAATTTTAGTTCTACAGCTCGTGCAAGATTAGCTAAAAATCTTTGATGAGTAGCATAAAATTTAGTACAAGTAACATAATTATGTAGAGGATACTGTGTACCTGAGGTGCTGTTTGAAGGTGGTGAATCGACTGAGACAGGGTTTTTATAGCGGGCACTATAACACACGTAGCTATCCAAATGGGTTGGTAGTTTTCGGCTTCTTTGGGCCCGTTTAGGCTTAACAGTTGCTTGTGAATCGTGGCCTGCCTCACCGTTCGTACCTGCGTCCTGGGCCGGTGGCGTTTGGACTAATGAAGAACTTGAGTTGAGCTGCGGTGCTGATGGGCTCCCCCTGTCTTCTGGGTTGTCGCTTTATCTAGGTAGGGACCATTATGACCAAGCCTTAAATACGTTGGTTTTGAAATAGGCCAGATCACCCTAGCAAGTGTGAATAAGGTGATTGATAAAATCTCAACTTAAAATCTGACATTTAACATGAAAAGTTCACATCAAAGACACTAAATTATTCATTCGGAAACACTAAGCAGAATATGAAAGCAGAAGTTTTAAGTACACGCTGTTCAGTAACGAAGTTCGCCCAAACCAATTGGGCTGGTCTTTTGCCTAAGGGCCCCGCTTAGGATTTCAACCATTCCCATTATCGCCCATGAGATTATAGTGATAGGAATTTGACAATATAGGTCCAAAGTATTTCTTAGGCAACACAATACTCTAGTTGAGCCTCTTGCTTATGAGAAAGTTCTCTTAACTCTCTGGACTCACAATTTGTATAATGATTACAAGAAAGCGTGCAATATGATTATCCCAACAAACTCGAGTATGGGATTCATAGCTCAAGGCTAGAAGGGTAGAACTTTAACCACATTCTCCTTACATAACTGCCCTAAAAGAGTCTCCTTAAAGGAATGCTCCTTAACATATATGACTTTGGACTCATTAAACACATCTAACTAGGTTTGTACTGAAACCAAGTCATCTTGTCAAGCCCTTGGCTTCGGCTGGGTCAAAGCTCGATTTGGGCTCGAGTCAAACTGAGCTCAAGCTGAGTTCAAGCCAGCTCCAAAGCATACCAAGCAGAGCCAGAGCCTAGCAAACCTCAACTCAGGTCGGCTTGGTTTAGGTCAATTTAGCTTAATTAGTTATATTTTTGCTTATACACTTATGTGGAAAATACGAATTAACCTTTAGAATCAATAAAATTTTATTCTGATCCTTATTTCTTGAGTCCATGGTAAAAATCTATAATTTAGCTTGGATTGTACCTTATATGTTGAAACTTTTCAATTTGAATTGAGTTATAAGCCAAGAACAATATGTCAGAGCTTGAGCCTGAGCTGAGCTTTAGACTCATTAGCTAGGCTCAGGTTCAGGCTCGACTCAGCTTGTTTGCACCCCTATATTTAACTCATCATCAAAGCTAGTATCGACCTCATGAGTCTCACACTCCTTGGGTTCTCCTAAGAGAGTTGAGGATAGGAAGGATCGAGACTTATTAGGCCATCCTCAAGGGAATTCATGACTATGCTAGTCTCAAAGAAGGTGATGGGAGGTAAAAATAGGTATTTCTCTCTAGTAAGGTCAAACATGGTATGGTAACTTGAAGGTTGAGACTTAAAAGGAGAAAAGACTCAAATTCATCCAATAGACAAACCTTAGGTACTAATGTTAGTCTCACAAGCAAATTGCAGTTCTTATATTAGGTAACCAACTCAGAGAATTGCTCTGTCATGATACCCACTATGTTCTCCATTCTTTTAATCATAGAGCTCATATGTTCACAATATGTGGAGACGAGTTGATGTCTTGGTTAGAAGATTTGCAAAATCCATACAAAGCAGAGAGCATGTTGAGGAATGCAAAGTGTTTGGGCATAATTCCTAAACTGATCAGAGATGTGGTATCAAAAGCAAAAGGATCGAGGATGTAATAGCCTGACCTTTTCTAATTCACAAGCATCCTAGATGATATACTCAAACAAATTTCGAGCTTCATCAACAATTTAGAAGAAAACCTGTGTACTCTAAAATAGCTCAGGTTTCATCATTCACTCCCTCATACACAACCCCCAATATTTCCTATTCTAGAAACATGGACCAATACATTGGGTGTAAAAATCATTCAATCAATTGAAGTACCTCCTATTGAGTTTATGATCATACTAGGAAAAATGAATAACAATCATAGATTTTGCAATTTTTAGTTTTCTAAATTTTTTTAGATTTTTGTTTTTTGAACAAGACAAGCAAATTCAAGTAATGATACTATAATCAAGAAAACTAACCAACCAATTAATGTAAGACTCAAGAAATATAAAACTAAGCTAAAAATAGCTAATAAATGAAAAAGTGACATAATTTCTTAGTTTCATCCTTGCCAACAAGGCTAAAAACTTATAAAGATCTTGTATCGGTAAAAGAAGGCCACGGGGAGATAACTTCTCATCAAGTACTTCTACGCCTTCTCTATAAGAAAGGAGGTGATCTTAGGGCACCACTCAGTAACGAAACTAAACCCATTCTCATAGTGTTTTAAAAACAATAAATAATAAGAGAGATAAATCAAATTAAAAGCCATAGCCCTAAACTGAATATGATTAACTTTAATCTATCTAATACAACCATGATTAAACAACTAACACATCAAACATCAAATCTACGACTATCTAGAAAGCATTAAATCTACAATATAGAGAGAGGAGCGAGGAGATTAGGAAAGAGATAGCTAAAGAACTTAGCCTAAAATTAACGTCATTAAAATGTTGGTTGCCAAGGGTGAATTCATCCCTTGATTTCTACTTTAACTAAATATTGCCTAAAATAATTCCCTTAAATAAGAAAAAGTCAGAACCTCTAGAATAAAATCTCAAAAATCTCTTTTTACTTCTCTTATCTCATGATCAAAATCACACTTAATCAAATTTAAATAATTATCATTATCATTAAAGTCTTGAGACTCTTATATGGCATGCAAACTTATCTTATAGGCTAAATCTCATGTCTTTTCAAAATTACATCCTATGAATAACTTGAAATCTTAAACATTTATCTTTTGTCCTTTATAACTATAGGTCACTATTATAATTGACCCACACATGGAAGGAAAAATAACTTTAGAGAAGAACTTAGAAAGCGGTGAAAGAGCTTAGTCTTGACCTTGTTCCATTATCTTTGAACATTCTAATCCATCTAAAATTTATTCCCTTGGACTTGTCATCTCATCCCTTTTGTGCTCTTCTCTTATATCTTCAATCTTCTTCAATTTGATTTACTTACCCTGATGAAACCAAGAAGATAACCTGTAATGTTCTTCTTTTTCCTCTTGATTCAAACCCTCTCTTTGCTTTTGAAAGAGAAGAAAATTGGGAGAAGTAAGAGGGGTCAATGTGTGGTGTGAGGGAGTCTATGACGAAAGTGAACACTCACGATAATGAAGGATAGTGTTGGAAATACAAGAAAGTTGAATATCTTATCTTCTCAACTTTTCCTTCAAATATAGCTTACTATTTCATTTCCTTTTAATTCTTCCAATATCACATTCGTGCTTCTTACCAATACTCATCCATGTGGAGATTCTTTCTTTGTGGCTTAATTTAATTTTCTAATGGTTCATTCTCCGTGAGACAGATAGGTATATCATGTACAAGCTTCAACTCAACCACATATAATGACAATAGTGAAAATCCATACTCATCAAGTTACACACCTTGTAATAAGGTTTCACTTTGTTTTTACCTTCTACAATGAGGTTTCATTCATGCCAAGACACCTAAACGTTTATTATTTTTTTAACTTCCACTTCTACATAACCTTTGATCTTAAGTTTGCCCAAGTCCCATACTTACCTTAAACTATAGATATATTTTTAAAGAAAGATTTTCATACATTCCCTCAACTTATAGGTAGATGTTCTTAGTATCTCTCAGTATTTGAAATTATTATTTAACATCCTTCATCTTAAATATTATTTTCATATAAACTCATTTTTCAATTGAGAATATGTAGATGAAGGGAGGTTAAATAATAATAAGTTTCCTATACATAAAAACAATGGCCAAGGTGAGGGGTTTGAATAAAAATAACTTTCATCTACATGTTCACTAGGGCCTAATGTGCGTGAATTTTATACCTTCTTCTACCTAGATTTTAATCATAATAACTAGTAAATTAGGTTGTTCATTAGTGTTTTGTTGATTTTCTAGGTAATAAAGACAATTGCTCAAAAGGTAGATAATGGGTGCAAATGTGCTGCAAGTTGGGTATGTTAACTCGAGATAACCATGAAGTAAGATCTGATCAATGACCACAAAAACTGGTAGAGGAACAAGAGAAATAAAGTAGAAATTTGGCACAAGCTCCCCGTGCCAAATTCCTTCTGTACTTTGTTCTTGTGGCAAAATCTAGAAACTTGGCACGGCATATCCATGCCACATGGAATGATCATGCCAACTTCGCTGATTCGGGGTCTACATAAATTCCCTTCCCCCATTTGTGTAATTAGCTAGGTTTTTATGTAGGATTAGCTTAGTTTTAGGATTCTCACGGTAGTGCCTAATTTAGCTAATGCAACCACATTTCAAGTGCTAATTTCAAGATTTAATTTTCTTTTAATGTCATTTACTCTTAAAGTTCTTCAATTGAATGGTTAGTTCTCAATCCATCTCATTTACTTCTCTTTTAGCAATCAAACCTTCTTGATTTAGGTCAATTCATGTTTTAATGATGTTGTTTACTTGTGAATTTATTTTCTTTCCTTTTTCTACTTTCAGTCTTTCTCTTTCTTATATCAAATCTCCATTTTCAACTCTCCATTCTTCATTCACGTTAGGGTTTGAAAACCCACTTTTGAAAAGTTGAACATTTGGTTAGTAATGTGTTAGATTAGAATTAGCTAGGATAGGTTAGGGAGAATAAGTGGAAGTCAAGCCACAAATTATATCCACTTGCTTTAACAGTGGAAGCCAACCTCAATTGTTGGATTTTTAAGCTTTTGAGGTACTCCATTTTCTCTATCTTCGTTTAGTAAATTTAATTCTTTCTTAATTAAATTAGATGCTTTATTAGTTTATTGTTAGTTAGAATGATGTTTTGTGTTGATTGTGCATTGTTTTAAGTTAGTTTAATTAATTACATTTGAATTAGGATTAGTGAAATCAACCTCTCTACGGGTAGGAATACTGGTAGGGGTAAGGTTGCCTACAACTGGATCTCCCCAGACCCCGCGAAAGCGGGACCCACACTGAGAGGTATTGTTGTTGTTGTTGTTGCTGAATTAGGATTAGTGAGTAATTATTTAATTAATCATGTTTAGTCACATCTATTACTTTCCTTAGGTTAGAATTATGCTAAAATAACTAGTGAGTTGATTTCAACACCGTTCCAAAGGACGATGTATTTTCCACCCTCACTCCCCAAAAACCACGTAACAAATCAGCGCAGTTGTCAAGGATAGTGGCATGAAATTAAGTCACTTCTTATGAATATGCCCCCTTTTAGCTTATTCTGTGCTGGTGTGGTTTCTTTTATTGTTTCTTTATTTTTTTTCTTTTGATTTATAGAGTAACTATTTATTTTGATGACAATGAAAAATACAAAAAAATTAAAGAATGTGAAAAGTCCAAAATAATTAAAGAAACTGAAAAACCCAAGAGTTGTGGCTCATTGCAGGCAAATGATGTCCTTGGACATTTTATGGATTCTAATGTAATTGATGTTAAGCCTAAATCCACTAAACTTGATGAACACATTCCTGAAAGAGTGAAGTGTTAAGTCATAAATCATGCATTGTTTTAATAATTATTTTGATTATATTATATATATTATTTCGTCTAATTTAATTTATTTTATATATTTTTCAGGTTAAGCGTTGATAAAATAAAGAAGAGAAGAGAATACGTCAAAGTTCGCATTTTACACGCTAAGTTATCAAGTCGGTCTAAAAATAATGATTTATGAAAAGATATTATTTCCATAATGATTTATTTGAGTTAGGGTTACAAAATTATTACTCTTAATTGAAGAGAAACTAGAAGGCTTGGAAGAGAAGGAGTTTAAAGAAAAAAAAAAAAAAACTCTAGAAGATAATATTATAAAACCCTTGACGGCTCACCTCTTCTACACACAAAACTCATGAATGACCCTCTCACGCCTAACCCTCAAATATTTTTCACGCCTCCCCTCAGCCCTATCATCGTGACAACATCTTCATCACCATCATCATCGTGAATCGTAATCACCATCTCACAGATGCACCAAGCTCCTCTCCCTCACCATCAGACCACGCATCAACGCAGTGCCCTTCCATCTTTCTATAGTACTATCAACTCTTTTTTTTTCTTTTTTTTTGTTCTGTATTTAGTTTGAACTCTTTATATTATTAATTATAAAATCTTTGATTAATTATTGTAATTTTATTTTCAATATAGGTGAGTAATTTTCTTGTGCTTAGTATAATCTATTTGAAACCATACTAAATTAATTTTTTTGAAACAAGTTTGATACTTTATTGTCTAGTTGATTTTTATTCATGATTCTATAAGGTTTAGTATTTATCGTTTATGATATTCGCATTAGATTAATTAGAATGCATGCTAATTAGTTTAATACGAATTCATATGATAGTTTAAAAGGCTTTAATATGTAAAAGTTCTTGTCTTTTGTTGTCTTTTAGGCATAAGTATCACCCTAATTAATCATGGATGACTCAAACTCATCTCTTTTAATTAGATAATCGTTATAAATCTTTGTTAAATCAATTTGCTGGTAAATTGGTTACAATGCGTTAGATGATGTTTTTCTAATACGTAATGCTCTAGTTTGGTTAAATTCTTATGCTGGTGTGAGGGTTATCAAAACTAGTAGAGTTTATATTAGGGTTGGACCTAAATAAACTAAAATATAAGGAAAAACGGGAAAGATCCGCTAGTGGGTGTCTTCTATAGTTTAACTCATGGATAAAATTGATTTGTGTGTTGATGATAAATATTAACTTGCTTGGTGGATATAGATTATGCTAAGTATTTATCATAAATTTGGTACCATTGATAATTATTTCTTGCTTTTTAGTTAATTTCTCTGGTTTGTGAATTTTTATTCTTCAATTTATAAGCTTTGATATAAATTTCGCTAACCCCCCTCCCAAAGAGTAGTCTTTTAAGAGTGTCTTGGTAATATTAGATCAGTTAGATTTTGATTTTTATTGTGGTTATAATTTTCAGATTTAATTTCTATTCTGTTTTGCCATTTATTTACCAGTTTGTTCGAAATTGAAAATAGTTCCTTTTGTGTTTTTTCACATTTTAGTCCATTTTAGGGTTTATATAGTGTCCTATTCTGCCTCTATTTAATTTCGGAATTTTTGGAAATTATTTGATAATTTTTCAGAATTATTCCATGAATTGGATATGTGCAGGTTTTTATTTTAATAAATCTAAAAAATTAAGTTTTTAATTTTTATTTTATGTTTTTAGGGTTTTATTAAATTCAGAAAATTATATCCTAAAATATGGGAAATTTTTTATTTATTTTTGTTTTTATATTAGTGTAGTTTATTCTTTCTCTAATTTCAAATTTTATTTTCTGTTTTAATTTTCTGGATTTAATTTTCTGTTTTAATTTTTCTGAATTTAATTACTTATAATTTTGGAGTTATAAAGTTATAAACTTTTAGAATATTAATTTGGATTACTTTCTGTAATTTTTAATATTAATTTTCTGCTTGTTATTTTCTATTTTAATTTTCTGTCTCATATTGTGTTATTATTTTTGTTTTTTATTTTTCAGATTATTTAGGATAGCTATTTACTGTTCTATTTCCAGAATTAAATTTAGAATATTTAGGAGCAATATTAAGTATATTTCTGATTTTTAGTTACTAAATTTGATTTATTTTAGTAATATAAAGAGAAGTTATAATAAATTAGAATAGTAAAATCATTTAGAATTAAACTAGCTTATTATCATAATCTTTCCTCGTGGGATCGATACCTACTTTCCTATGTCATAAATATTGTTTATGAATCAAAGTAGTGGTTTAATTTGTAGTTCTACGATAAGCTCAACAAATTTTGGCGTCATTGCCGGGAACAAAATTAAATATTGTTAGTTTTATCTATTTTGTCTTACTATTTTTATTACTTTGTTCTTACTTTTATTATTTTAATTTTGCAGTAGCATTTAATTTATGAAATTAAGGAGTGGTAACGAGATTGGAGAGGACAAGGAGCAAACGTTGGAAGCTAAAAACATAGAAGGTGATCCTGAACCAGTAACTCTTAAAACTAAAGAGGTAAGAATGCCTACTCTTCGGGAACTTGTTGCTCCTAATCTAGAAGCCCAACCTTTGTCCATTACTTATGCTGCATTAGATAAACCTCTAAAACTGAACTCTGGATTTATCAATTTGCTACCCAAGTTTCATGGATTAGCTGAGGAGGACTCATACCGTTATATTAGTGAATTCCTTATCACATGCTCTGCTATGGTGCTTGAGGGGATTCCTGAAGACCAAATTAGGTTGAGAGCCTTTCCTTTTTCTTTACTTAGTAATGCTAAAGATTGGTTATATTACATGTATGCTGGATCATTCTCTACATGGACTGCATTACATAAATCATTTTTAGAGAAATTTTTTCCAACATCCCGAATTGGATCAATTAAGAAGGAAATATGTGGTACCAAACAAATGAATGGGGAAACTTTTTGTGAGTACTGGGAAAGATTTAATAAACTGTGTGCTAGTTGTCCCCAACATCAAATAACTAAACAGTTGTTGATTCAATACTTTTATGAATGGTTGCTTCCTATAGATCATGATATGGTTGATGCTGCTAGTAGGGGGCTTTAGTTAATAAGACTCCGGCACAGGCGAGAGATTTATTCAATTTAATGGCCCAAAACACTTAACAGTTTGGTGCTAGGGAGTCACAAATTAAAAAGGTTAATGAGATTGGATCTAGCTCATCTGTAGAGAGTCAATTATCTCACATCACTGCTATGTTAAACAAGATAGCTACTGGGGGAGTACAAAAAGCAGTCATATGTGAAATTTATTGTCTAGAGGGGCATCTTACTGATGTATTTCCTACACTTCAAGAGGGGAATATTAATGTTGTCTATTCTAACCAAGGTCAAAGGAGGTATGAACCATATTCTAACACCTATAATGAAGGATGGAGAGACCACCCTAACCTTAAATATGACCCTAAAACCAACCCACCTGATTTTGACCAAACATCTCGTCAAACTTCTAATCAGGATAGGACCAACTTCCTACTAGAACAAGTCCTTAAGAAGATGGATGATAGGTTCCAAAATGTGGAGACAACACTTAAGTAGGTTTAAGAGAGATAGACTGCACCTGATACCATAGTTAGTAACTTGCAAGCTCAAATGCAAAATAGGTTACCATCTCAACCTTACCCTAACCCCAAGGAGAATATTAGTGCCATGACACTTAGGAGTGGGAAAGAGCTAAAAGAATCTAGGAAGAGTGGAGAAGTAGATCCTGAGTTAGCGGTCAAAGAAGGTGAACCAAAATTAGATAAAGATTCTAATCTAACTACTAAGGAAATAGGTGAGAAGAAAAGAGAACCTTTTAAGCCAATACCACCCTTTCCTAGTAGGTTTTGGAGCCCTACTTCTAAGGTGAATGAGGCTAACCAAGAGATCATAGAGACCTTTAGGAAGGTAGAGATCAACATACCCCTCCTTGATGCCATTAAACAGGTGCCTCGCTATGCTAAGTTCTTGAAAGAATTGTGTACTACTAAAAGAAACTTAGTAGGTAATGAAAAGGTAAGTGTGGGGGAAAATATGTCTGCAGTTTTCCAAAGAAAACTTCCCCCTAAGCGCAAAGACCCAGGTGTGTTTTCTGTTCCTTGTAAAATAGGAAACCTTTACTTCAATAAAGCTATGCTTGACTTGGGTGCTTCCATTAACGTTATTCCTAGGTCTTTTTATGACAAACTAAACTTAGGAGAGTTAAAGAAAATTGGTATAGTGATTCAGTTAGCTTATAGGAGTAGTACTTATCCAGGTGGAGTTTTAGAGGATGTCTTAGTCCAAGTTAATGAGCTTGTGTTTCTTGCTGATTTTTATGTGATGAACTTGGGTGATGCATGTCATGATATTCCTATCTTGCTTGGTAGGCCATTTTTGCAAACAACTATGACTAAAATTGATGTGCATGAAGGAGCATTAACCATGGAATTTGATGGTGAAGTGATTAAATTTAATATTTTTGATGTCATGAGAGTTCCTGCTGACGTGAATTACGTATATGCACTTGATGTTATTGATGAGTTATCCCAAGATATTTACGACTTGTCTCATGAAGATGAATTGTTTACTGTGATTACTAAGAGTCTTGATCATGCTGAGTTTCAAAGAGTGCTCTACCAGGCTAATGATAATTTAGTTGATGTGATAGGGTCTTTATTCCACTTGCAAGTGCATAATAGACCTAACAAGCTTGAATTGCCCGGAAATCATGCTAAATTACTTCCCTCTAGCGTTTCACCCCCTAAACTGGAATTGAAACCTTTACCTGATAATTTGAAGTATGCTTATTTGGGGGATAATGAGACTTTGCCTGTCATCATCTCTAGTGCACTTACCCTTGGCCAAGAGAAAAAAAAAACTTGTTAAGGTGCTTAGAGAACATAGTAAAGAAATAGGGTGGACTTTAACAGACCTCAACGAACTTAGCCCTACTTTATGCTCGCATAAGATCACATTAGAGAAAGATGCTAAGGCTAAGAGGGATCCTCAGAGGAGACTTAATCCACCTATGATGGCAGTAGTCCAGAAAGAAATTCTTAAGTGGTTAGATGCTGGAGTGATATACCCCATAGCTAATTCCGAGTGAGTTAGTCCTATACATGTAGTTCCTAAAAAGGGAGGGACAACCATAGTGCAAAACAAGGAAGGTGAACTAGTACCTACTAGAGTTCAAAGTGGTTGGAGAGTATGCATTGACTATAGAAAACTGAACAAAGCTACTAAGAAAGATTATTTTCCCTTACCTTTTATGGATCAAATGTTAGAAAGATTGGCTGGTAGGTCACACTACTGTTTTCTAGACGGGTATTCAGGCTACATTCAAGTCCCTATAGTTGCTGAGGATTAGGAAAAGACTACATTTATCTGTCCTTTTGGCACTTATGCTTTTAGACATATACCTTTTGGTCCATGTAATGCACCTGCTACTTTTCAGATATGCATGATGAGTATTTTTTCTGATTTTATCGCCAAGATTATGGAAGTTTTCATGAATGATTTTACTGTGCATCGTGATTCATTTGATGAGTGCTTGCATCATCTCACATTAGGGCTTAGGCGTCGCATTGATATTAATTTAGTGCTTAATTTTGAAAAGTGTCATTTCATGGTGAGCATGGGGTAGTACTTGGACATGTAGTATCATCGAGGGGATTAGAGGTTGTAGATAAAGCAAAAGTTGACATAATTCAGTCTTTACCCCATCCCAGGTGTGTCAAGGATATGAGATCATTCTTAGGGCATGTAGGGTTCTATAGGAGGTTTATCAAAGATTTTTCTAAGATTGCTTCTCCTTTATCTGTCTTGTTTGCAAAAGATGCTTCATTTGATTTTAATGATGATTGTATGAGGGCTTTTGATCAGTTGAAGTTGAAATTGACTACTTCGCCTATTGTGCAACCCCCAAATTGGGTCTTACTTTTTGAGTTAATGTGTGATGCTAGTGATAAGGCAGTGGGGGCGATTTAGGTCAAAGAGTTGGGAAAGTACCTCATATGATTTACTATGCTTCTAGAACTCTTGACTCTGCACAGTGTAACTACACCACTACAGAAAAGGAGATGTATGCTGTTGTTTTTGCTCTTGAAAAGTTTCGTCCTTACTTGTTGGGTGTGAAAGTTACTATTTACTCTTATCATTATGCTCTTAAACATCTGCTAGAAAAGAAAGATTCAAAGCCCAGATTGATTAGATGAATGTTACTATTGCAAGAATTTCAATTGGAAATTAACGATAAACCTGGAGCTAAGAACTTAGTTACTGACCATATTAGTAGATTGGAAACCGAGGAAAGTGGTAGTCCTTTTAGTGATTGTTTTCCTTATGAGACTTTGTATGCTGTCAGTAGTAGATTACCTTGGTATGCTGATATTGTGAACTACATAGTCACCACAACTTTTCCAATTGACTTGTCTAGAGCTGAAAAAGAAAAGATAAGAGCTCAATCTAAATACTATGTTTGGGATGAGCCATACCTATGGGAATTTTGTGGTGATCAGATAATAAGGCGTTGTGTTGATGACACTGAAATTCATTCCATTCTAACCTTCTGTCATTCTTCAGAAAGTGAGGGACATTTTGGACCCAAAAGAACATCACATAAAGTTCTTTAGTGTGGATTTATTGGCCTACTATTTCTCGTGATGCTTATAATT
>JACYFF010031956.1:42445672-42465186 GCA_017589665.1 Selenicereus undatus | reverse complement strand
ATGTATACATATATGTATGTATGTATACATATGTATATGTATATGTATATATATATATATATATATATGTATATATATATATATATACACGTATTCTTCATTGCCCTTTGTCAACTTCCCCACATCATCCCTCCCAAATCGTATTAGTTTCCTCGTTGCAGACTTTAGACTATATCACATCACATGCCCCTTTAAAGTCTCCCCCATTGCCGCCTCCTCCAACTTCAGCACTTGAAGCGCAAACATATTCTCCTTAACCCACACAAAATCTTTCCTCCCGTCATAGTACGACAACATTTTACATGACCCTTCCTCCAAGTACCCTCTCCAACATACACACACGACAACCGCCCTGGCACCATAATCACAACCACGTCCGTGCACATCTCGTCCCTTAATTGTCGTCATCCAAGCAGCATCTCAACCCTACATTGTCATCCACGACTAACAATAGTTTACATCAATATATCCATACAATACCAAGATTTGGTGAAGAACTATTACCCACCAAAGACATAGCAAACTAACATTCAAGTTTATGTTCTTCTGTCCAAACACTTCCGCAAACAACAATGGGGTACCTACAGGACGTGTAAACATGACTAACACAGACATCCCACAAATCCAATTACTAACACAAACATCCCACAAATCTGCAACAACTAACCTGTGATTATAATTAAGAACTTCCCGATTAGCAGAATACCCAAACTTGAAGTTCCTCCACATAAATCAACACATGACATTGGAACATTCTCAACCCTTCGTCTTTCATGCAATGGCAAAGAAACAATTCTATATGCAATCAAAATACATTTACATCCATCGCAGGTACATAATCCCTACTTCTAGCACCTCTTTTTCACATCTCAACATCAGTCACACAATTAGGTTCCTTTCCCTTCAGTCTTCCTCACACACTTCTCCTAACTGCCACACCCAATTTGGTATCAATTCCGACATTCACCCTACCTAGGACATCACCCACCACACCCCATTTCAATTATTACGTCCACCACAACCATAGTTCCTCAGTCCCACTGACTTCAATTACTGTTCCACAAACCTCTCCTCATTTTAGAACGAAATCTTTCATTCGACTTACCCTATTTCATCTAGAGATATAGGCCAATTTCAAGGGGAAATCCCTATGATTAGTGACAAATATTCCATAATTTCTACACAAAACCACCTCCGACCCCACCTTCAACTACCTAGCTGTCAATTACCAAACACAAAACAAACCCTAAACTAGAGAAAAGTTTATAGATACTTACCTTTATCCACAACTGGCATTTAACTGAAATCATCACCATTATAGATTCATCTACCTCGCCACGACTTCTTTGTTGCACACGAGCTTCCAGAGCCAATTACCAAGATCAACAGCAGCTCATATTCACACCACACCAAATCCCTTGTAGAGTTTATGACTTTCCACTACCAACTCAAGCTTCCCTGTAGCCCACTTTAGGATCTCACCACATTACCGGCAACATCTTCCTCTATCTTGCTCTCGAGAGAGAGAGAGAGTGCTTAGCTTTTGGAAGCTTCCCACACATAACTCCACTACTCAACATTCCCTTCACACATAACTCCACTCCGCTACATTCCCCTCCACCAGTTTTGCACAACAAAGGGCAAAGGAGTAAATCAACTAGGGATGTGATATTGCCACTTCAAAATGTCTGAGGGCCAAAAGCAACACCTCTTAAAAGAGGGGGCTCTATGTTAAGTGTTATTCTAACCAACACTTACAAGTAAATCTTCAAAAAAAAAAAAAAACAAGTGCCAGGCTTCTCTCTTTTTGACAGAATTGACAGTACTCAACTTGACCCCTAAAATGGTAGCTAGTCTGTCTTCCGTCAACACGAACAAGTTTCCACCCAACAAAAGCATGTCTTGGCTTGACTACTGGCTCCCACATCGCCTGGGCCCAATATACTGACACTCTTGCTCCTCACGGACCTCACCTCTAAGGTGTTTGTAAACATTGCTACCAAAAGAAGCAATCTTTCTAGAGCATTATAATAGCTTATCTTTTGTGCAGACCGACACTTACAGAATCCATAAATCCAAATTCAAATTCTTAACTTAAAGAGTTCCACTAAGGTTGGGTGTCAGAGGGACATAATCATACAAATTATGCACCATCATCATTTTGAAATCATTAAGATTATGCTTAAATAGCCAATAATCACCAGACAAATACAACACAGGTCATGAAGTCCAGCCAAGTTCAAAAATTAGTTAATGCCATAGGTATAAGCTCTATTCACATTTCAGTCATTAAGGACACAGAAATTGTCAAACCAACATTTGAAATCAACCTTTCAACAACTGACAAAATTTACTACCTCTGCTCCAATGCCACCAACTCGAACTCAATGAGCATGCAAATAGGACCCATTCCCAGACCAACATAATCCACCATTAGCTCATATATAGAAAGTTTTCCATTTTATGCACTAATCTTGACTTTTAAAGTTCAATGTGAAAGCCCAAAACATTCTTAGGTCATCATATAAGTAAGAGTTGAACGTATCTTAAGCAGATATTAAGCTCATAATTAGAGAGAGGGGGAGGACTAAATTTGGAAGCATTTCAACTTGAACCTAACTCCAAATGTGAATCAAGCAAAACTAGAACCCAGAGTTGTCTTTTAACAATATTGATTACATTTTTGGACTAAAACCTAATCTGAATGGAACCTAAAAGTATGACCTAAGGCATATACACTTTGGCCTAACCGAGGTCTAGCGCCTGTTCTTTTTCGCGAGAGGATTTAACTGTAAGGTGTAAGAAAATATAATGAGTTGTAAGAAACTGTAAGAAGATATAAGTTGTAAAAAAATATAAGATGTAAGGAGCGATATATATAAGGAGCTGTTGAATTACTAAAAAGTTATATAGTATAATTTTTAGATATTCATGTATAATTGTTGGTCTTTAATGTATGAATTATAAAAAAAGTATTTCATAAAAATAACTTACATGTATCACTGATATTTATGAAATAAATTTTATAACATCACTAAAAAAAATTATATTTTAACATTACATAAAAACATTTATTGTTCTACAATTATCGTTTTAGATAATAAAAAATAATATTGAAATAACATAATTACTGAAAATAAACCTTTAAACAAATCAATTAAATATCCATAAGATAAATTCAAACTGAAAAATATGTAAAACCAAATATGTTCCACACTTGATGTGGTTTTTCGGCATTAGCATTAGTTTCACCTCCCTATAAACAAACTTTAAAAAACAACAATTTTTGTCAACAAAATTGAATATAATCCTAAAAATGAAATCCTATTTGAATTAAACATTTTGGAATTAAATTCAATCTAATGTTCAATTGTATAATGATAGCAACCAAGTTGTCATGGATAAACTTATAGTTTGATTATTTTCATACATGATTCACGTCGAAACGCAAACATAAACGCAATATTTGTATTATAATTTTAAAAGATGTTGACCTATTTTCTCTATAATGGCACATATGATTCATGTCGAAACTCAAACATTAATTTACATTGTTAAATTCTGTCTTTATGTTTTTACAAATCTTATATTCATAACAAAGCTATAAGATTTTTCATATTGATAGTATATAAAAAACATTATACATATTTCTATTTAAAAAAAATCATAAGTTAAATGCTATAAAAAAATATATAAGGAGATTTAAGAGATGTAAGAAGATGTAAGGAGATGTATGCTATAAGCTAAATCCTCCCAATCGCAAAAAAGAACAGGGCATTAGTACATCCTAAACTCATCCTAGGACCCTTACGTGCTTTGCCTTATAGATGGTAGTTGAAACAATACATCCCACATTGGAATACATTAACTATGATTTAGAGAGCATCACAGAAGCAAATATGGGGAAATATATACCTTCTTCTCCTGATTCAGAAACCATGTCCTACAAATTGTCCAGGACCACCATCTTCATGGGCTGACTGTCTTCTTCGGGAATAGGTTGTGATGCCATGTAGGGTATCAATCAATCGCTGCATTTCGAACTTTGAAATCATTAATATAAGGGTATAAGGGTATGAATCAATAACAATAAGGCAAAGGAGGGAATAAATGCAACATGCACTCCCATGAAAATGCCATCTCTTTTGAAAGAGGGGAAAAGCATTGAAGCCTGGGTCTGAACCCTAATTTCATTGACTTGTAGAACTCCAATCCTCCATGTAAGCCAAAAGAGAGAAGGAAGGTGTAATCATAGCAAATCCATTGCTTCATCCCCGACAAGAGGAGATTGGGAAAAAGAGAAATCTGTGTATCAACAAAAAAAAAAAAGTGGTCATATGTGATCTAAATTGCCAGAAAACAATAAGGCAGAAAACAATAAGGCTAATATAGCCAAATGCATGGAATGTTTTTTTTGGGCCAAATTGTTGCAGTGCAATTTTGGAACTCTCCATAGCTTACTATCTGTATCATCAAAATTCTGCAACGATCAATAAGACAACTTGCTTTCCAGGCTGCAGTAATCTATGAACATAGAAGAATCAAAGCTGCTCTAGTAAACTATGAACATGGAAGAATCAAAGCAACTTATTGTAGGCTGGAAATTGGATCTCTCATCGAGGAAGACAAGGAAAACAACTGGGAAGGCATACCAATTATTGTCTACCAATAATGTGTTCCTTAACAAAAAAAGGAACAAAAAAATACTTCAAGACGGATCCAATCATCCAATTCACAAGCAACTAGCCTAATTAGACTGAGAGATACGTGGTAAATCTTCATGCCAGCAGATAAATATCCCCTTTGTTTAATCTACAGCAGATAAATATCCCTACCTCAATATCATCAGGATTATAAGTTGCCTTGTCTTCATTTCTTTAAAAACGGAAGACAAGTTCTTCATAAAGCCATGTCCAGACCTCAAGCCAATTGTAGAAAATAACATAAAATTGAGATTCTAATGCAAAAAATTGTATTTTGCGCTGGTAATCAATGAGACACTACAGCATCAAAAATGTAATCAGAGGTATCCCTAACTAAACTTTAGATGACAACTCCTGCACATTTTGCAACTTACAATTTTCTTTAAAAGCAAATGGTTCACCGAAAGGGCATAACCTCGGATGATAATGAGATAGCACCTTGCTTTGAAACCCTCATGTTCCAAAATAGCAGAATGAGTCCGAATAAATCATATTGATGCACAAAGATGTTGCACTGGTTTCCACTACCGCAGAAGATAAAGCACATTAAACCACATGTATATCTGTTTCTCATTTTTTTTAAGGAAAATTGGGGTGCAGCGCACTAAATACATTAAACCAATCTAGTGCATTGGCATAATCAGTACAGTACAGTGTACAGTACACTGCAATTATCTTTATCTGTATGAACTCCAATACCAACACTAAGGATGAGGCAAATTCACATCATGGCATAATAAACAAAATGAGAGATAAATTAATCATTGCTAAAATAAAAGACACATTAATGCAACTAGTTTAGGTGCAGCACCCCTACTATCCCACTTTACTTTTACCAAATGAAAAGCAAACTATTGAAATAGCAAGTCATCCACACAAAACACCTAATACCACTGAGTAATTTCTGACATGATAAGGATTCAAGGCACTGCCTGAGCCCTAAGCACACACAGTAGTAATCTTTAAAATCATGAAAAATGCACAAGACAATTAACCTTTTAGGAAAGAATAGGGATGAAAGAGAGACCACAACAGGAAAATTGACATGAAATATGCCATGAAAAATATAAATTGGGGAAAGTCTTGGAAGTAACTATTAACAGCTCTTTTTTCATCAACAGGAAATGAAGAAGAATACATAACTATAATCAAATACACTGTAAATATATACAAACTAGAAATAGGACATACCACAATTCTAAGTAGTAACTCCGAGGTTCGTCTCCTAGGGCTTCCTGGAATGCTCAACATTGTAAAACAACCATAGGGCAGGGGCGATATATGTATACGCAACAGTAACAACTTCCAATGTAAGTCCCGCTTGCACGGTCTTCAGGAAAATCTAGATGTAAGTAGTCTTACTTTACGGGTATCACTACCTACAGAGAAGTCGATTCCAATAGATCCACAAAAGATTAAAGAGAACAATTTTAGAGTTGAAAAAAAACTTTTGATACAATCAGGGAGCAAAAAAAAACATAAACTAGCAAATCGAAACAATAGATAGATAATAGAGGTAAGCTCGGTTAACCACATACGGGTAGCCAATTGCTAGAAAAAAAACTACTGGAAATGCAGCTAGATAATTACAAAGGTCACACACACACACACACACACACACACACACACACACATATATGTGTGTGTGTGTGTGTGTGTGTGTGTGTGTGTGTGTGTGTGTGTGTGTGTGTATATAATCAAAAAGTCTGTATTAATAAGACACCAAGGACGTGTCACCCATGTACAAAAGGGGCCTTCAGAAAATAACATCATGCCCTCATGCTTTCTAGGATAATCTTATCAACAATATCCAAAAAGGTCAAATTTGTACCTGATCAAGTCATCAAGGACTCCAAAAATACAAAGTTCTCAAAAATTTTGAGCAACAATTTTCGTCGCATATATTTGATGCAAGTTGCAGTTATTTTTTATTAGGAAAACCTTCATAACGAAAAGAGGTTCACCTGCATTAGGACCCACTTTGACTCACCTCTATAGCTCAACCTGAGTCAAAGGAGGGATCCTACCTCAGATAACAGCAGGAGATGGGAGATAATTGATAATTCTGTGCATTAAGAGAAGTGGGAAATGGGATCAAAGCAGCCACAGAAAAAGAAAAGGCTAATGGGGGGGGGGGGGTCAAAAATTCTAATGAACACATCAATTATCTATTCAGCAATTGGAGCAACATCAATCAAGTACACACCTAATTAGAAACCGAAGAGCACGACTGAATCAAAATCAGTACCAGCAATTCACGTAAGAGATACGACAAGTTGGAAAGACATGAGAACCTTCCTCCTACGGTCATAACAGCATCTGCAGTTAATCTGGCAACAATGTAATGCAAACATATGAAATTAGAAAAGAGGAAACAAAAACTGCTCCACGCATGATTATAAATAAAGGAAATGAAGACACTAGTCACATCAGATGAGAGAAAAAGAATAAACAAAACAATTTAACACATGCATTATAAAAAGAAACAGCAAATAACCCAACAGCCCGTCTTTTAAGATAGACGTATGACTTGAGAGCTGAAAATGTGAAAATTTGGCTTGTTACCTGATTTTGTATGATCTTGGATGTTGAAAATGTTGCTTCAAATCAGAAATTCGCTCGTGGCCATCCTTGATTTTGGCAATATCAAAAATCCAAATTGCTTGTATCAACTTTTCTGCTCAATCCAGGAGGCTGCCTCCCACATTGATCAGGCTTCAGCAGATCAAGCTGCCAACAGAAGCCAACTGCAATTTGTGTTCTGCTGGAAGCAGGTATAGATGTCTACCTAATTATAGCTGGCTTTTTCTCAAAGCATGTTTTTATGAATACTTGGGTAGACATTATTGCATAACATGAATCTTTGGATGACATGGTTGGTTTAGTTTGGAAATAGGATGAAGAAAATAGATCTGCTGGCTCAGATTTGCAACTTGTGCCACATATGGCCGGCCGGAAATTCAAGTACTGTCAGCAAGAAGCTTCCATGCAACCAAGCTCAAGTTCATGACTTCTTGTGTGAGGAGGAACAAAGTACAAACATATAACCAGTTTGAGCAATGGAAATTGTCAAATCCCCCCCCCCCCCAAAAAAGGGTAAACGTTTGGTAAACAACATGCTAAATACGTTTGGAGACATAGGCCTCGATATATCCAAAACAAATTAAAACTCGAATGCCCGCTTCTATTGGAGGAGAATGCTATGAATCAGCTCACTTCTCATTTTATGGACAAATCAGTTCTAAAAGTCAAGGGTTAAAAATGTACAACTGAACACTTTCCATGTTAAATACCCATCTAAATTGATGCTAAGAAAATTACAACAGCGTGGACAAGGTTTACACTGGAACTCTCTAGAATAAAAGGCGCTTCAATGAAGAATGGGAAAGAATCCTCTGCAAAGGACAAAAGAAACCATTCAATGTGCTGCTTAAAGTTGTGACTATATGCACAAATCAACCAATATTTTGTTGCTAACTGATGAAGCTTTTGAGTCCACAATCTTATACCATTTTAATAGCACATTAGCACTTACAATATATGCAAAATACCGGCTGTCTCTTTCTTATACTTTGAGGGGAAAATACTCCTCGACAAATTCGGAAACATTAGTCAACAGAAATCTTTGCCAGGTACTGCAAGATAAGAAAGCAAACAAACAGAAAAACCCAAATCACATAAAGCTAAGAAATATAAACCAAAAACGACAAAGCTAACCATCTCAATGACGTCAAAATAAAGTATACTTTCAACACACATTTATCCTCTTCCTATCACATGATCTTCAGTCATATCCTCTCCCCTAAGAACCTTCTAGAACATAGCAGACAGTACCCATTTCACCAAACCAGTACAGATGCTTGACACATAATTGGAGAATATTTGAACTACAGGAAAACTCATGCTATAGATCAGTAACTCCAGGTTATATTTACAAAGGCCTTAGGATTTCACAAGTCATAAGTACCAAGTGTTGGTATTGGAAGAAACTCTGCAAGGTTGAAGATCATTAGACATTGCCTTACTCATAGGAATAAATGAAAAGGAAAGCATCACAAAATACATGCAGTGAGCGGGTTCTGGTGTTAGGCACCAAAGTAAACAAGAACAAACAAGCCGCTGAGCTAAATTGAGCGCCCAACGTGTATCCTGGTTGATTTGACGATGAAGAGACACCTAGTTCAAGTTCTAGATGTAAATTGTACATGATGTTCTACAGATGAGACCATATTCATCTGTTAGATAACTCTGCCCGTTTTCCTGAAGAGATAACAGAGAAAAACCAAACTCACTTGGTTTCAATGGTCTAGATTCTAGATAATGAACAGTTAAGTAACACTTGCATGATAAAATTCTGAAGTGCAGAACATTCACAAGTGCACATAGGAAAATCCTGATTGCTTGTTAAGCAACATCATAAGATTACATTTGACATGGTGGAATTACAGGGCTTTACAGCAGTTAAGTATTGATGTCAATTACGTTGTTAACAAGATTAAATCAATCCTTACAATTCAGTTTGAATTTGTAATAAGAATGAAGGGGAAAAAAAATTCAAATTGCTAGTTTTTCACATAAGTAGTCCAATGGCAGGTTTGAGTTCATACTTAACACCTTCATAAGGAAAATACCATGTCAATATTATTGAAGTTACCTTATAAATGATGCAAATAATGCACTTAAAAAATAGAAACTAAATCTTTCTTTTTATATACATAATAGTTCACAGCATCCTGTCAGGCTGTCAGGACGATTATTTTATGGCATGTAACATTATTGTTTCATAAAGCTATCAACCGCATTTCTGTCTTCAAGCTGATATAAAAAATGCTAAAACAGCAAAATCTATTCTCAAACAGTCATAGGAAAACCCCCAAAATAGTAATTTCCAAAAAGAATATCCCATATCAAACAAAATAAATCAAATGAATTTACCATTCTATTAGACATAACACAGTTACGAAATATCAAGTACCATAAATCTTCTGCTGCTTATGCAACTTTATACATTCAATAACTCAACAAAAATGTTTCAATCATATAGGAATTTAACACTACAATACACCAAATAACCTAAAGTTAAGCAAGGTGTAAGCAAGATGAAATCAAGGAGGACCATATGTTTTAGTTATAATAATTGTAACTCTATACTATGCTCAAGACCCATCCCTTAAAGAATTGAAGTGCAACATTAGAGTTGATGGCATTTGGAAGGGTTTTCAAGTTTTCTACTCAAGTGCAATATTTCCATCATTTTATGCTAAATAGTTTATATGTAAAAATTATACTTTGCATATCAAAAGCTGACTAAAACAAGTCCCCAAAAAAAACATATTTCAGCTGTTACTGTTTATAATCTTAAAGCTCAAAACAGCATACATTGAACAGTGTCAAACCATCAAAGCTCCGAAAGGGAGACCAAACAACAAGCTAAATCCATGTAACAGAACAGGGTTTAATCAACCAAATCAATACAACAACACCTCCCAGTGTGGGTCCCGCTTTCACGGGGTTTGGGGAGATCCAGCGGTAGGCAATCTTACCTCTACTGGCATTCCTACCAGTAGAGAAGTCGATTCTAACAGACCCACAAAAAAGGGATTTTCTGAAAATGTTTTATAGAAGAGAGCATTTGTGAAAACGTTTAATGGAAAAATTAGGACCACATAGCAGGGAATAACTAAGATACATTAAAAGGACAAGATGCTGAAGCTTTAAAACACAAGAACAATAAAACAGGGGATATATTCATGAAAAAGACATACTTTTAGGCCAAGTGTGAGGATGAGCACAACAAAATAATTGAGTTACTAAAATGCAATTTTAGAAAAAAAAAAAATCATGACAGAATCTACCTAAAGTATATATAGATATGGAAGGCACAGATTGTCAAAAATACATGTCAAATAAGAAAAAGCTTGTTTCCTTTTTTTTTGTGAGGGGGGGAGGGGGAAGGTAAGGAACATAAATAAACCAAAAAGGTAAAGGATCCACCTATTGAGGAAAAAAAAATAGATTTGATGAAGTAAAGAACTAAAATCACACTGTTCAGCATAAAACAATGAAAATTTAGAAACATGGGTGGGGGTGCTGCAGAAAAAAGACGGAGTGAGAAGCACAGACAAATACAATAAGAAAATATAAACATGCAAATACAAAGGAAGCAAAGAATTTTAGGGGAAAGAAGGCATTTTTATTTTGGGAACAAAATGCAAATTAGCAGAGGAAAAACAGAACATGGAACATGAAGAAAATATAATAGGAATTGACCTATAAAAGGAAAAGAATAATCTCTTTAGAAAAGAGACAGAATCAAGATCACAATCTCCTTCCGTAAGATGACTAATTGATCATGTGCTTGTAGTGCAGTTGGTTGTGCTGCACATTGTGAGCTCTGTGCCACAAGGAAAAGTTCTATAACAGGGAGGCACAACACCTGCTACGTGCAAAAATGCCTATAACATGCGCCTCCCCACCACAAGGTCCGTGACACCGCTTACCTAGGTTAGCCCGGCACTAGCCAACTGCAAAACATGGATGCAATATGAGACAAAAACACAACACGACGCTGGGATGTAGATACATGATTCCTCAAACCACTAGCATACAACACGCTTAACAGGCACGTATTAATAAAACATATTATTATCTAATGCAACTATTACAAACATGTTTCTTATGAAAGGTTTTAATCCAAAAGGGAAAAAAAATCCCCAAAAATTCTTTTTTAGGTCCTTTGAAATTGATCCCTCTATTTGCATGGGTAAGACTACCTACATCATTCCTAAACGTGCTAAAAAGACATCCCATATTGGGGAGGGTAGCATTAGGCTGCAGAAGAAATATTTAAATAATTTCATTTATTATTCATTCCACATTAGTAGTGATAGAGAACATCATGTTCAATGTGAACAACAACAAATTGCTCTTAGGATTGCATCCTAACAATTCTATATGATAGAAACACAATTTCTTGTGTGTTTCGTGTGCATCTAAGACTATCCAAGAGTTCCAAGCAGTATCGGCATCCGGTGCTTGTCCATGTTCGGACGCACCGTACTTGACATTCTGATTTGCTAAAGTCAAAAAGAGTGTCCATGCTTCTAGCTAGGTAAAGGGGAACACTTGTATTCCAAAAGGGCGATGAAATGATGCTAAGGACTAGAAAGAAAGAGAGAAGAAATGCAAATAGAAACAAATAAAAGAGTAAAAATGATTATACATAGCTTGGAAACCTTAGAAAAGACATGAAAGAGAGAAGAAATGCAAATGGAAACAAATATGAAAGTCAATTTTCCCCTTTTCGAGAGTAGGAACTTTCTTAGTTTTAGGTTTAAAAATTAATCAATACGCTTTAGGCTACAAAATATCAATTTGACTATTTTTTTTTTTTAAACGATTATGAATAGAAATATATCATTCAAAAAATGTAACCAAATAAGATCTTATCATATCTAAATTTGTTTCAAAATTATAAGATGACAAAGGGGAAAAAAAAAGAAAAGAATGAAGGCTTCTAATTTTGGAAATAGATAAAAAAAATCAATCATTATTAGACAATGCCGCCATAGTCTATGCTTTTGGAAAATTCGTTACAAACCAACATAATCATCACACGAAGGCAATTTCACCATACCAAAAGTTACAAAAAATATATTGAACAACCATCCTTAGGTTAGGTTAGCAAGTCCCTTCACAAGAATAAAAGTAAAATAAGTAAAACAAGAAAGCTTCCCCAAACCCATGAAAATCCATTAAAGAGACATCACAACATGGTACACTTGGTGACTATACAAAGAAAACCCCACAACTCTAGCGTTCCTTCGCTTAGTTCCTAAATATTCTATTATCTAATTTATGAAAATGCACTTACAAATAGAACAAAGCTACACATTCACAGGACCTATAACTCCTATTCATGTTAATTTGATTAAGAGCATTGATCCCACAAAAAAAAGATACATTTATCAAAATTATACATTAAAAAATGAATTATCAATGTTAATTTGGCTAAATTCATTGATCCTCCGAAAAAAAAAGAAAGTAATTTTGATACATGAAATTGAGAATGGAAAACTTAATTCCACAAATCCCCACATCAGTCATCACATTGTTGATTTTAATTGTCTCAAGGACAACTGTTTAACAAGGGCATTAGTCCTTGCCTCCTTGGAGCCAAGGAGCTATGTTCTGCAAATGTTGCAACAGCCACAAGCTAGCAAAACCAAACATAACTCACAAAAGATAAAGTGTGGACATTATGAATTGGACCTATGGCAACTAAACTTGTTGGTCCCTTTTTTTTGTTTGTTTGATAAGCACTCAAAAACTCATATTAATAAGATACCTAGGGGGTGCTACCTATATACAAAAAGGGTAAGTACAAAAATCATCATGCCCTCAAACTCTCGCGCATAATTTTATCTATAAAATCCAAACGAGACACCTTTGTACCAAAATCAAGCACTTCGCTCCAACTGTACAACATTCTCAAAGAATAGAGCTTAAAATCCTGAAGGCATATAGAGATTTGCCCCCAAAAGTCTGTTGGTTCCTCTCTTTCCATGTACATCACCAAATAGCCAAAGGAGCCAACTTCCAATCCCCAGGAACCCAACTCTTCTTCAATCTCCCTCCGTACTACCAAAGCATCTTAATTAGAAGGTTGAACCCAACTGATGCCCATCAAGAAAAGAGATAAGAGCCAAAGTGATGTATGACGCTCTAAGAGCAATTCCTACGAGGGGGAATAATTGATGTAGGATGCTCTAAGAGCAATTCCCACACCGAGGAAATTCATTCAAGAACTTTCACATTAATTCAATATCAATTCTTATTCGTAATCTACCTTCTCCAATTACATAGAGGAGTTTATATAATCAAGAGGCTAACTAGTATTAGGAAACCTAAATGATAAGATATAAACTAGAAAGGGTAAAAATATATAACTTATTATTATCCTAATAGATTAGGAAATTAAATCTTAATAAAATATAACTAAACATCCTGATTTCAGCTATCTTAAAATATGCTTAAAAATAAGCTACGAAAATAATAAAAAAATACAAAAGATCTCCAATATCAAAATATTCTAATTTTCTATATCTTTTTACCCATTCTTTATTCTCATAGTACATCATTCTCCCCCGGTTGGAAAAAACTCGACCTCGAATTTTGAAATGAGCACAAATTGCGAATGAGAAAGAGAGAACTGATCCAACTTCATTGAAGATGTTATAAATTGCACGCTTCCAAATCTTCTCGAGGGCTAATAACCAAGGGAACAGTGGATGAATTTTAGTTTTCTGAAAGAACTTTTTAGGTGTTAAAAATCCAACATCATTTTCAACAATTCTTGGGATGATACAAATATCTTTTGGCAACTCTTCTTTGTTATTTGGATTGTTGGAAAGGTTGCCTTCATCAATAATATTGGAGTGCGCATTCACTTTGGCTTGATCCTGAGTTTTATCTTCAACTAAAGAATTAATGCAATCAGCTATGCCATCCGTTGCTGGGTTCATCTGATCAAAAGAGTTGCCCTCAACAGCAATTGCCATGTTCTGATCTATTCCTGGGACATGCTCTCTTGTAGGCTCATCGAGAAAAGTTTCCTTTTTGATTTCCTCAATGATTGCTCCCCTTTCATTTGTTTCTAGGCATGTTAGATTTGTCTCTTCCAAATAAGAAATTGATTGTTTCCTGGAGTACCTTTGGGAAGAAACCTTATAGTCTTCTACAGAATGCTACCAAGGTATTATCAGAGTTCTAGGTCGTTCACAATCCAATTTGTAGCTAGGAATATACGACCTACAACCACATATGAACTCACTAGCAAAATAAAGATCCAACTCACAGCAATCTTCATAAATTCGACGACCTTGAAGTTTGCAAAAGGCGTTCCCAACATCTTTTGGGGAATGAAAATTCACTCGAGCATAAAAGTTGCCAATTGTACGAAATCTGGCTATGTTTTCTACATCCCCATAAGGAGAGAAAACCTGATAGAGGGCATTAATTGTAACAGCCAAGGCTTGTTATGTATGATCACAAAAAGGGCACGATGGTTTTTATCACACCAAGTCATAGTCGCTATAGGCCGATCTGAACAACATCAAACAAAGAATCTAGAAAATGGAGCTATGTCATGGTTTTCTTTTCTTTTTTTCCTTTTTTTGGCTATCTTGTGAAATATGAGAGTAGGGATCAAAAAAGAAGAATTGGCAGCAGATTGAATCGAAAGGCTCTGATATCAAATTGATGGATATCAAATTGATGAAGGACGTTCTAAGAGCCTTAGATTAAAAAAGCCCGAGGCGCAAAAAAGCGCAAAGGGTCCTGGAGCCCGGGGCGCGGGCTTCGAGGCGAAAGCGTGGGCTTTTCAGACGCAGGGCGCACTTTGACTATAAAATGTTCCAAAATCATTCCCAAACCATATTTCTTTGAAAATAATGTAGATAATGACTTCAAGTAAGGAATTAAACATCAAGATAACCACGAATAACATTGTATATAGTCATAAAGCACGATAACATAACATCATAGTTTCTCAAAGCATACACCATAAGATAGTAGAAGTCTTAAAATACACCAACTGGCAAAGCCATAGAAGGAAAGCATAAAACACATAGCACACAAAGCAAAATATCTCATAAAGGTGAACTAAGCATCTTCCATTCAAGTAATTCAACCCAAAAATCAACACCACAAATGAGTTCACTACAATTTTCAACCACAAAAAACACACACACACACACACAACCAATTAAACAAAGCAATAAATAATTAAAAGTTTAAAAGTTAAAACATAAACCCTCCAAATTAAATTGAAGGCCTTGCTGCGTGGAAATTAGACAGAAGGGGGGTTTAGATTTTAGAGGTTAGACAGGGGGTCTTCGAGAGACAGAAAGAAGAGAAGATGGGCACTGTAGCTGCACCCTTCAAGCAAGAAAGAGAGAGAGAGAACTCGAAACCTCTTCCATGGGGTTCGACTCACTACGAAGGAGGAGGAGGAGGAGGATGGAAAAATAAAAGTAGAAAGGAGCAGAAGACCATTTAACCATTTACCCGTTTGCACTGAGCTAGGGTTTGCCGCTGAACTGAAGGAGGAAGGAGAAGAGCAGTCTGAGAAGCAGAAAGGTTCGAATGAGGAGGTGATTAGCAGTCTGAGGCTTCTAAGTCTAATTTGTAAATTTTTTTTCCTTTTTTTCTCAAATAGTATGTTAAGATCCAAAAAGCCCAAAAACCACGCGCCCCACGCCTGGAAAAAAAACCCAGAAAAGCGCAAAAATTGCGAGCTTAATGAATGGGCTGCGACTTACCCCTTCCTAGGCGCAGAGGTGTGGGCTTCGGGCTTTTACTGGGCGCACTTTTTTAAACTAAGGTAAGAGCAATTCCTACAAAGAGGAATAATTGATATAGAACGCTCTACGAGCAATTCCCATACTGAGAAAATTCACTCAAGAACTTTCACTTTAATTCAATATCAATTCTTATTCGTAATCTACCTTCTCTAATTACATAGATGAGTTTATATAATCAAGATGCTAACTAATATTAGGAAACCTAAATGATAAGATATAAACTAAAAAGGATAAAAATATATAACCTAATATTATCCTAATAGATTAGGAAACTAAATCTTGATAAAATATGACTAAATATCCTTATTTTGGCTATCTTAAAATATGCTTAAAAATAAGCTACGAAAATAATAAAAAAAATACAAAAGCTCTCCAAAATCAAAATATTCTAATTTTCTATATCTTTTTACCCATTCTTTATGCTCGTACTACATCACAAAGTGAAGAGACCCAATGATAATGAACAAAGTAGCGGTCAACCGATTATTCCTTTGCAAGGGCCAAGGCACATAGTACTTATTAAATTAAAATTTCTTCTTTCAGGCATGTCATTCGTGGAAGTTTTTCCCTTAGATGCCACCCTTGCAAGAAATAAAAGGTTTCACAAGAGATTCAGATTTCGAAATGGTCATTGCCGAAAAATTGGGACAATTTGAGCCATGATCACGCCTATTATAGACACTCCTAACCTCTGTTTGAAAAAGTGTGCCCCTAACAAAAGCTTGAAGCTCAATCTATTGAACCTTACAAGGGGTTAAGGTCAGCTCATTCTTTAAGCCCGCACATGCTTGCGCTTTTTACGCTTACGCACCCACTTTTTACACATGACGGTTACACACAAATACCTTTAGATTGACACGTGCCTTAGTTATATTGTTCAATTTTGTGTAGAAATCCTCATCTTATTGCATTTAATTGCTTCGAGTATAACCTAAATAGAAGAACCCTAATTTTTGAATCAAGGGTTGGATCGGAGTTAGAGGAGCATATAGTGTTCTAATAAAGACATAATTGGTCAATCAATCATTTTCCATACTTTTCAATGACCAATTTACACCTTTCATCGTTGATATACTCCAGTAAGTGTTGAACCGAACCTGATTCTGGTGCTTTCTGGTTTTGTGTTTGTTGTTGTGCTATTAATGGGTAAAGATAAAAGCGGAAGGTGCGGAAGGTATAATTTCAAGCTTAAATTATGACTTCATTTCCTTCTTTTTGTTTATTTATTTGGGAGTTAGTTCTCTCTCTCTATATATATGGAAAATATGGTGCATTGTCACCAAAAATATATAAACAAGAATTAAAAAAATATACTTTCCTTATTTTTCTCCGTCCTAATACACTGTCAAATGTTGTGTCTTTCCTTTTTCCCTCGTTCCTTAACTGTTGTTAGAATTGATGACCCCAATATGAGATACTTTATCCTGTAATATAGTTCATTAAAATATCTAATCAGTTGTTCAATGCTATCATCTTATTTATTTCTCAAAAATATGGCCGGAGAATTATGTCAAGCATTTTTGAGAGAAATCGTGCCTCCTATCCAAAAAGCTCTTGCCTCTGCCTCGAAACCACGTCCCAAGCCAAAGCCTTTTTAAACTAAGCTCCTAACAAAGAAGGTCTCGTTAGGTTCAAGAGGTCAAACGATCCTTTTAATTACCCATAGCTCGAACATCCACATCTACAAGTAAAGCCAACAAGTTGACAATGCTTTCCTCTTCCCACACATTCGGACTTCTTCAGAGGCAGTGCTCCCATTTCACTGGTCCCATTCCATGATAATACTTCTTACACCATAGCATCTATCAAAAAAGTCATCCAAAAAAGATCCAGAAACTAAACTTCAAGCAACCGCATCCACAACAAATACACACACACACACACACGTGTGTGTATGTATCTATATATGCGCATATATGTGTATATGTGTGTATATGTGTGTGTGTGTGTGTGTGTGTGTGTGTACATATATATATATACATATCTATGTATGTATATATATATGTATATATACATATATATATACACATATATATATATGTATATATATATATATATATATATGTGTGTGTGTGTGTATGTGTGTGTAAATATATGTGTATGTATGAATATATATATATATATATATATGTATGAAAATATATATATTAGACCTGTCACTTCGGGCGGGCAAGTTAAATACGGGTCGGGTGTATTTGGGTTCGGGTAAAATACGGGTCGGGTGTATTTCGGGTTCGGGTTAAAAACGAGTCAGGCGTATTTCGATTTTACAGGTTTCGGATCAAACCAATGGGTTTAGAGCGCCTTTTCCGTGAGTTATTTTTCTTTTTTTTAAATCAAAAATTCTGCATATTTATTACTCAAAATTGTCATTATTTAATGAAAATGCATAATAATTGTAATTTCTCAAAAGAATATTAAAATATTCAAACATTTTATTATAATATATGAACATCTTGTAAGGGCGGGTAAAGAATTAAGTCTCACTTGATTTTGGATAGATTAACCCGTACATTGAAAGAAGGTTAATATAGTGGGTCGAACATTTATTGGGCTGCCCGTCTAGAGCTTTTTAATGGGTTGTAGCAGTTTCACTGCTAATAATTTATTTAATAATTTAATATTTTTATTAACTAACATACCAATATCCAATCAGGTAAAACTCTATTAATGGACCGACCCCAATACGAATACAACTAGTCGTTTTTTTCCTGTTAGTATCATAATTCAACACTAGTTAGAACAAAAACCAAATAAAATTAAATAAAAGAAGTACAAGATATTATCTTGCAATTATAACATCAATAATTTAAATTATTACAAATTAATTAATTTTAAAAAAATTAGACAGATTTGTTTAACTAACTATATAATGGTATGACTTTCTAATCTTTAATACTTGTGTTCTTTTAAATTAATTTTTTAAAAAAGATTAGATAGTTATTCCATGTAATTTTATACCTATTTTAAACGTTTTTTCATTTAAAAGTTGTGTACGGTTTTATTTTCAGAGAACGGAGAACAAAAAATAAGGTTATCATTGTTTACTTGTAAATAAATGCAATAGTTATATAATATCTTTTAAAAATACTAAATAAAAATGACTAACCATTATTGTTAAAAGAGATAAATTAGAGAAAAATAAAAAACTAAGGATATAATGTTCATGACAAGCGGGCGAGATCGGGTTCGGGTCGGGTTTTACCCGCTAATTTGCAGGTTTTTCGAATTCGGTTTATTTCGGGTTTGGGTCGAGAAAATCGCGTTCAAAACCGAAAATTTTCAGGCCCATTCGCGTCGGGTTTTCGGGTCGGGTCAATTTTTGAATGGTCGTACACACAGACACCCACACACACACACACACACACATACATAAATATCTACATATATACATATATACACATATATACATATATATCCACATATATAGATACATATACATATACAT
>JACYFF010031956.1:42394379-42435672 GCA_017589665.1 Selenicereus undatus | reverse complement strand
TGTGTGTGTGTGTGTACATATGTGTGTGTATGTGTGTGTGTACATCTAAGCATCTAGCCCACTCCCTGAGCAACTACCATAACAACTGTATAAGCCATCATTGTATATTTCTCCGTAATATCCTCTTGCTCAAGGCTTCGCATGCATGATTGTGTACTCGTTATATTAAGAAGAGCATCATTAAAACTCGCCTTTAGAGAGAAGCATTGAGAGTTCTCTAATGTAAACTCCTTTGTAGGCTAAGGACGAACAATGAAGTGGCAAAAGAAAGATTTGTTCTTGACCTATTGATTTTCCCACACAGAAATCTTAGTTCAACAGAGGCCGAACAAAGTATAGGAGATTGCCAAAAATTGTCACCTACGCCACCCTTGCAAACAGAGTAATTGATTCTATAAAGCCACAAATACATTTTTGTAAAAACATTCCCCCCCCCCCCCCTGTGCGAGTGAAAATATAAGAGTAAAGGAAGCATAAGATCATACAAGTAACAGGCAAACAAAACAAATAATAATAACTATAAAGCATTCTAACAAAAAACACTTAGGTTCTTACATTCCAATCCTAGATAGATCCATTTTAAAGAAATGAAAAAAGTGCATGCATCAGTTATGAAGCAATTACTAAATGCCTAAATGTTAAACGAAGGATATAAAGCAAAGTTGTCTAAGGTCTCCGAACCATAGTCCTTAGCTTCTAAAAGTTGTAATCGTAAACGATGTCCTTTTCTCATCTACACCAAACCTATTTTGATAACCTCATCCATGTCTGCTTTGGTTTTCCTTTACCTCTCTTGCCTCCAAAATGTCAATTGTCCCACACCTTCTAATTGTACGTTTATACTCCAATTGATATATCCAAAGTCCAAACCCATCTAAGCCTTGCATCCTGCATTTCTATTTCTACCTTTCTTTCCCTCCAGTCATTTCATTTCTTACCTATCCAATTCTTGTATAGCTACACATCTATTAAATCACATCTCCACACCTATCATCTCTTCAGCTTGATTCTTTTTAATTGGCTAACTAAATTCTACAACATTCTTAGGACTTCTTCTTAAGTCGGAAGGGAGCAATTGGAAAACAGGAAAGAACTAAAAGAAACAATGAATTGGACGGGGTTGGAAGCAAGGATTCAAATATGGCCGTTATGCGACGAAATGACCGTAGTGCAAAGATTTTAAGTTGAGCAAACCAATGTTCGTCCAGCAACAATCCTAACATGCAATGCAATCGCCACATTTCAGTGATTTTGGCGTGCAGGTGTCTGAAACTGCAATCGCAATCGAAACTGCATTTTGAATCCCAGGTTGAAAGTAGTTGGTAGGAACTTGAAGATGTTTGAAGGAGTTAGGATGAGCTAGAAAGAACTAGGAGCTAGAAAGAGTTACAAAAAAAGGTCTAAATTGAAGGAGTTAGAAGTAGTTGGAAGTACCTAGAGTAAGTTAGAAGGTGGAATAAGCTGAAAGAAACCAGGAGTAGGAAGAGAGGGGGGAAGGCTTCCGTTCTGACCAAAAAGAACAGGCCCTAATAGGAGAGTTTTTAACAACGCTGAAACCCCACTTGAGGGGTTCAAAGACGAGTGACCCCACACTCTATTCTTTTAGGAGGAGAGGTGCTCTATATTCTTCTTCGATTGATGTGATTGATTTTGTGGTATCCTTTTTATGGGTTGTAATTAGCCTTTTTTGTAGAATGCTTATCTAGCATCTTTTCCTGTAGTTTCTCTAATTCATAGATAATACTAATTTTTCCCATAATTTTTTTAAGAAAACACAATATGAACCCTACAACATGGCGGCCCAAAGCACCACATTTTTAATCATTCCCTTCACTTTTACTGGGATCTTATCTTGCAAAACTTGAGATGCATTATCCTATTTCTGTCCTCCTACCCTTATATGGTGAACTATTTTCTCATTAGTATGTTTATTGTTGCATTAAGAACCCATACTTCTCATTGATATCCCAATATCACCACTATGGACTTCTCCTTTTATCTCCCCCTTTCACTCATTAACCATACATTATAAGCACTTACTCTTTGACCTCCTTAATCTAAAATCCTTAAGACTCCATAATATCCTCCTGCTTCAACTTCTTGTTAGGTTCTTTGTTTTCATTGATTAAAACAATGTCATTGACCCCATTGCTATACAGCACTAACAAATACAACTAATTTTCCCAAGAAACAAAATACAAGGAAATATTCATCCCATCAAAAGTGAATATCCTCACAACCGATTCTACTCAATATATTGTTGTTCCATTTCTAAAGAATGAACATGAGTAACACCAGCACCACAGGACTTAGAGACATGAAAAACAACAGAGACTAAATTTTCCACAGCCTAGATATTCACTCTTAATCTAATATTGTCCAAGAGTTCAACAAAACAACAATTAAAACACTCAGTGGTGAAACTTGAAAATTTGATTCTTCGGCCTGGGGGCACCATTTTTGGCTGATGGGATCATGATCCTCTTCCATTGAATTTTGTTCTTTTTTGGGGTTTTTGGGTCGGGGATGGGGTCACGGTAATCAATTAATTTGACTGTTGTATATCTTCAAACTTCAAACCCACAACATCAAACGAAGTTCTCACTTTTTTTTTTTTATAAAAAGACAATACAAAATGAAACCTCAAAGAAAGAGTAGTTGAAATCTCGTTCAGAATTTATTTTTGTAATAGAAACAAAAAAAAAATAATCCAATCATCACACTCTAGCCAATTTACAATATTTCATAAATCATATTTTAACAGATCAAAGTTTACCCCAACAAATCTGATATAACTTTGAAAATTTAAGTACACGCAAAAAATCAAGGAAAGCCTTCAAATAGAAAATAAAAATTTTAAAAAAATATACACAAGAGTAGGGAAAAAAAAATAGAAAGACAAGGGAGACAAAGCACATGTGCGAATAACATCTAATTTCCATGTAAACTAAGAAAGAAAATCACCATTCAGGAAATAAAAGAGACCAACACATCTAGGCGGTTTACGTACCTCTGACGGAAAGATTAAGCCGCCAGGGCAATGACAAAACCTAGCACTAAATTTATTCTTAATCATCCAACAACAAAAAGGCCCTTCTATTTACCTTTTTTTACCAACAGGCAAAATAGTTTTTTTTTTCACCCAATATTTATTTAATGCACTGGAGTGAGGAAATTGATGGTAGAACTTCTTATAGCCTAGCTTCTAAAGATGTTTGACAAACCGTGATCTTTCACAAACCGCTAGTTTCCCAGATCAAGCTTATATAGAAGTTGGGCTACTAGAGGAGCATACGTATGCTCAGCACGACAAGGGTGATATGTCGAATACACAATCACTTCCACCACAACAGCTAGACAGCATGCAAACATTAATGGGCTCCGGTGAAGGAACCAGATGTAAGAAATGAATGGGTAAGCAAGCCCGGGGAATAAGGTGGCTGCATACAGATTCACTATATGAGGAGACAGCCATCACATACCAATGCCTAATCTAGGGGCGCAGGAAATCCACAGCACAGGCTAAATCTTTGTAATGAAAGCACAAAATCAAGTCACGTATTTGTACATATAGACCTACTAAGGGCCATGAAAAATGGTGATAACTAAAGATGCAAGGAATAAATATAAGGTTTCCATTGTTGCTTATTGACCTGAGACTAACAGTGTCAAGGAGGATCAAACTCTTTAGTACGAGAATCTGAAACACTTTGTCTCACAACAAGAAGTTGAAAAGAACCATGTATTTCCTTGCCAAAAGAAAGGTAAGAAGGTAGCCTCAGATAAGCAAATTGTCAGGGAAATATGCTGTCCTCAATATCAAAACCTCATATGAGTAGCACTTGATGATTGGGATCTTCTGCACAAGGAAAGTTCAAAAAATGCATCAGAGGAGACATTATCTAGGAAAAAACAATTTTAATAGGCATTGATATAAGTCATCCATGGGTTAGTTTATATAAGGTCCATGGCAAATGTACACATTAAATCTGTTGATATCATGAGAATGATGGGGGAATGGAGGACAGAAATACTCATGACGAGAGCAGGTACAAATGCTGCAATACTTAAGTGATGCAATGAAGCTAATATATGATGAAAATTGGATTCAACTTCAGTTCGCAAAACCAACAAGCTCTTAGAATAAAATCACCATCCATTTGAGCATTCAACAGTATTTGCTTTTACAAGTGAACAGTCATATGCTTCTTTAAAACAGTCAACAGTCATACAAGGCATCATACAATCATGTTGTCTGCTGTCAAAGATAGGGATGGAAGTAAAATAATGTCCAAGTAGGATCAGAGAGAGGGCCACATCCTGCGTAATTTTCCATCTGACCAGATTCTATTCTTTAAATAATTAAAATCCAAACATTAATTTTCAAAAATGATAAATGTGACATGTAATAACCCTAACCCCGCCTCCTCCCTTGCATTAGCTACAGTCGTTTTGTTCCTCCTCACTTTCTTGCCCTCCATAGAGTCCCTGTCTCCCCACATGGTTGCTTTGCTCTCATCTCAAAGGAGCAAAATGGTATGTGCACTGCCTCTGTCAATTGAAGAACGAAGTTGGGACTTTTTTTCCCATCTCCCTTTCCCTAATGTTGCACCGTCGCCCTTCACCATCGCTTACTCTCTCTCGCAGTTGCACCCTTAGATTAAAAAAGCCCGAGGCACACAAAAGTGCAAAGGGTCCTGGCCCTTGGGAATGGGCTTTTTTAGACACAAGATGCACTTTTACTTGAAAAATGCTTGAAAAATCATTCTCAAACCATATTTTTACCAAACAAGTTGGATAAAGGCATCAACTAATTGATTAGACATCATCATAACTACAAAAAGACCATAAACAGCCTTATATTTGTATATACTCTAGTTTCAATCCTTAATTTTTTTACAAAATAAGGTTAAAATAGGTTTAGTATACATTTATGAGAAGAAATTATAGACTGCCACTATTGGCATACTCTACTTTTAATCCTTTGTCTTTTTTTATTTGATAGAGTCATCATTCTAGCTAAAAAACACTATTTCCATCATTATTGAAAATTTTTTATACTTGTAGTGAATTCATACAAGGGAAGAAATTCTACAAATAAATGCATTATACATTTACAAATCAGAAGGTACAAAATGGAAATTTAAACTATACAGAAAAATTTGTTAAGAGAAGATGCCTAAATAAAAGCCTCAAATTCTCCTTTAAAAAAGTACTCCAAGAGATTACCTCCCCCTTTTAACTAAATTGCCTGCCATATGCCCATATCCTCCACCCTCCTAACTTTTCCAAACTCCGCACAAAGACCGAGAAGGCTTACACACAAAAAGAGAACGCATACTCGATGGCTTAACCTTTGTCACCAGAAACCGGCAGCTGCGGCCGGTTCTGGTTATCTAAACCCACCAGGCAGCTCATCTTGGGCGACCGAAAGCCCTAATGTCCCAACACCAACCTCTATCAATTGACCACATAATTTTCAGATCTAGGGGTTTTTCAACAAAAAACGAAGATTAGAAATACCCTCTATTACACGAGTTTTGGCGGCGATTAACAAAAGATTCATGCGCAACGATCATCCGTGTTTGCTTGTGGATTGGTACTTACATTTAATTTTGCATATTTGTTTCCTCGAGGCACTACCCGCGAGGCACACTAAGGTGCACGCCTCACTAGCACCACGCCTTACGCCTTGTTGAGCCTAAGCACACCCACTTTTTAAAACTAAGGTTGCATCCCTTCTCTCTCGCCAGTTGGTGTTGCTTGCAGAAAGCGCATGGCTTCACAGATTCAAGTTTTCATTTTTTTCATTTAATATTTGTCGAACGCCCGCAAGTGACATGCATTGTTCTGTTCACGTCCCTTGCTTACCTAAGACTGACACCACCTCGACAGCTTATAATACAAAAATGAGGGGAAAAATAACAAAATGAGAGCCGAATTTAATCTGATCCAACTCGATTAGATTTGTAGGAAACATCCGGCTTCGGAACGGATTTGGATCGGATTTCCGGAGGTGAACTAATTGCATTTGGATCAAATGTGCACCCGAGCGTGGTCCATTGCCATCCCTAGTCAAAGACCCGAATAAATATCGCACCGATTAATTTATGCTTAAGCTCTATTAGAATGAATACTGGAATGATCATACAAATAAGCATATGAAATTTTAATAAGTAGCACAAAAAGGGTTGCAATATAGCTCATAAGACCTACGGTGAAGTTTCAATGACACACACAGGGCACACTCAGCTTCTATACCCTCACGTGGCTATGTTATCATATTTCAGTCCCAAAACAACTGTGCCCTCGTCACTTTCCCTTCTCACCTTTTTTAATGGGGAAAAAAAATCCCCAAGCACTGCCACCGCTACAGAGCCAGCCCAGGCTACTGGGAGTAGCACCAGCAGCAAAGTGCACTAATGAGCAAAAACCTACCATGGCGTCACCGGCTGTTGGTGAGTCTACCTTTAGTTCAAGCACACCCTTTAGCCCCTCCCTCAAACTTGACTTTTACAGTTATTACCACTATCCAATCACCAAACTTAAAAACAATCAAGGTAGTCAATTGTTTGAAAAGAAAATTGCATGCAAATCGAAAACATGATTGAGAGCAAAAGAGGCTATTGGCAAACTGAAGGTCACCAGGGTTTTCAATTACCTCGTGAAAACAAAATTCTGCAGTAGAGGGGTGGCAGCAGGAATGGCTATGCAAGACAGCTTGCAGGCTAAGACCTCATACGGACCCGAGATATACCATGGATCTGAGTTTTCTCAAGTGTGCTTTCACTTTTGGGGGGATGAGCTAGAGATGGGAGTTTTGAAAGAACTTCATGTCTTTCGAGAGCATCTTGAATTGTGGAGCTGGAGAGAAGTGAAAACTCAAGCAGTGACGGCGCCCAAAGAGAAAGACAGAAGAAAAGGGGAGAGAGGGGGTGCAACTTCAGCATGGTCCAGTATTTGGAGGAGAAGGTACAAAATTTGGGGCAGATTGCCGAAGGCCTAATTCATCACTTTACTCAAGCAATACATGCACTATCTACAATGAAGTATTCAAGTGCAAAAGCCCATAAATTGTGGCTTCAGGCCCAGTTCTTGCACAGGCAGGTGAGATTGATGGCTTATCTGCGGTTTCCAGCAACATGGTGAAGTATGTTGTATCGTCCTGCTCAAACATTGCTGAAGGTTGTGCTTTGGCGGGAAAACAAGAGAAGCACAGAGGAAAAGGCCATAGGAATAAGAGAGAGCAATTGATGAAAAGAAAAGTTGTCGGTGTTGACGATGGTCGGAGGGTTGGCTGCAGGCATGGCGCCACCTCGAAGCATGCCAACCGTCGAGGGCATTTGATCCGCAAAAAAAGGAAGCTGAGAGACAGTACTTGAGAAAGTGAACCACGAAGGGAGCATATGCCACCACCAGTAGACTTGCCAATAGCCGCTGAGTCTAGTGGTGGGGTCCAGCCACAGGCAGTTTGCCAGTGGTGCTAGAGCAGTGGATGTGGCAGCTAGGGATGGCTGTTTCAACAGGCAATTCGGGGGAACGGGGATGGGAGGGATAGGATTTAAAAGAGAGGAAAAGGTGAAAAACAAAATCATCAAGGCTATAATCATCTTTTCTTTTTAGGATTTAAATATGACAACATAACCATGTGAGGGTACTAAAAATTAAGTAGAAAAGACCAGGGTTAAATAAGTTAATGATGTCAACCTCAAAGTACTTAAGGTAAAGAGCTCCATAAATAGGGCATCATCAACGCCAAAGATTTTCTTTGTTAATCAGTTACTGAAAACGAATGGTCTAGCAACCAATTAACACTCATCAAAACTTGCTTTAGGCCTCTATAATAAAAAGCGGAAAATTTCCTGGTACTTTTCACCAAGTTTCTCAGAGAAATATGAAAACCATACACCTAGTGTGGTGATGAGGATACAGCATATCTAGAGATAATTTGTGTGCCGAATTCCTATGGTCATCAAATCAATATAGGCAGCACGCAGGACATCAGGGACGTATATATGGGAGAGCTGAACACATCAAATACCATAACAAGTGCAGTGGAAAAGATGCTTGAGGAACATTTCAGAACTATTAGGAATTCCATATCTCCTTTGCGAAGGAAAAGTCTGGCTTTACCAAAAATCTAAATTTGCTTTAATGAAAATTGAATAGTTGGAATAAATGACTGGAAGCTGCACTGGACGTTTTTGAATGATGTTTACTGTTTCCCCCCCGCCCCGCCCCGCCCCCCCCCCCACTGTATGAGATCGCATTCCCTTGGCGTCCTTATAATTTTTATTACTCATCAAAAGCGGAGCCCGCCACTAAGAAACAAATCTTTTGCTGGAAATAAAAAGCCAAACATCTAAGAATGATTTACAACACCAACTGCAAAGGCCAATTTCCTTAACTATCTACTGCATTTCTGTCTGAGAGAGTGTAGGGGGGAACCTTATGTTAACAGTATGAAAGACACGCACTTCCAGTGTATGACAGCAGCCTCTCAGGCAGTACACAACTTTTTGACCATTTTGTTTTTCCATAGGAGGTGAGGAGTGGATCCCAAATAGGCACAGAAGCATAATGGCTAGAAGAAGCTAAAGTCAGGCAACTACAATTAAAACTCAGTCTGTCTTTTTTTGTTTTTCTATTTTGAGGTTTGGCACCGCGGAAGGGGGGGGGGCCGGGAGACACCTTAGGCCCCAGTATTCTTTCCGATGATCAATAACATAACAAGATAACTGAATAAATTGGGTGATTTTTGGTAAACCATAAAGAGAAGATATAGCATAAGTTTTGATAGGAAACAGACAAGGCACTATATTTCACTAGCTCAAACCAAACAGCACCCAAAGAAGTTTGTATGCACGAAGAGAAACTTCAGCAAATTTAATGAATTACTCCAACTATGTTTAGTCCATAACCAAATATACGTTGGCATGAAACACAGAATAACACAAAATTCCGATGCAACTTTCAACCACATCCATTCCAATTGCCACAGTTGCAATGAATGACAGTTGCTGAAAACCTGTAGTCAACACATGTTTCTGGCTGTATACAGCAGACCAACTAATTTTAAGGCAATAAAGGATAAAATGTTCCTCCGCCAAGCTCCGAAACTATTATTGCCAAGGAAGTCCAACTGATTTCATGACTATAACTGTAGTGAGCTCACAATAGGTAGAGCAATGCCATGCTGACATAAATGCATTCAAATTACTTTGTGGAGGCTAATGCTATCTACAAAATAGCCCGACTGTTACTTTGGAGGGAGTTATATTTCCCATCATTTATGTTACCATCTCATGGGGCCAATGGAGGAGAATCTGAAGTCTCTTTACATGAAGTCTAAGCGAGACATTTCCTCCATAATATAAAGCTAGAAAGAAGAAAAAAAAAAGCCCACAAGTGAATTCTTCAGAAGTTGGAGGAACAGAAAATTGTTAGAAGCTCAGAAAATTATCAGAATGGCATGATTGTGATCCACCATGACCAGTCACATTTTCTAACTTACACAATTCACTTTCCGCTATCCTACCATATATTTCTCTTTTACACATTATTATTTTTTTGATGAATGTATTATTTCTCTTTCACATTATTATCTATTATTTCTCTTTTACATTATAAACTACACATGTTATTATGCCACATTAGACAGAGGTTTGTAAGAATCTTCATCCCATTGCTTCCTAAACAAACACAAGATTAACATTACAAGCACAAAACAACACAGCCACCTCAATCTGGACCCCCCTATGCCAGGACTGAGGAGAACTAGACGTAGACCGCTCTTACTCCAAGCAGGAAGATACACAGGAAGGGCAAGAATAACGTCTGATTCCCTAGCAGACCTTCAAGAGCAAGACTACCCTACAGTTTCTGTGCAGATGTCCGAGGTGAAGACTATCGTCTAAATGGTCTAATTGTTACATAGAAATTCAAGGGCAGGACTAACTATCCAAACGGGGTTAAAAGTGCAGAGAGACGCAAAGAAATAAGCATTAACTTACAGGTCTATTCCCCTTTCCAATCTACCAGCTCACTGCGACGAACACAGAGCTTAGCAGCCTGCTCCTCGGCTTCAATATCATTAACTACCCCTCGACATCTTTTGAAGCCACAATAACAAGATAATCGTTCGTCTATTGAAAAGAACCTGTGTAAAACATGAGGTCAAGCTTAGCAACTCCAGGTCACTCCAAAAAGAAACAAAAGTAGGAATGGAAGAGAGACCTGTAGTCATATGTCAGTTCCTCCCAGTGTTTAATATCTCTTTTGGCAAAAATTATGATATGCTCATCACCGCTAACAGTTATAACCCTCGAGTAACAATTTGGCTGCAGAAAATTCACCAATGAGCGCAGGAGATCAATCACAATCCATCAGATCATCACTTATTCAAGCAAAGTACTCCATGAATAAAAATCACTGTTATGCATAACAAAACAAATGCGATTTCAACAGGGATTCAAACTCCGTGGAAAAAAATTGAGAAACTGTACTATGTATTTTGTAGATTACTCTGACGGAGGAAATCAACCAACAAGCCAAGCCTGTAGTCCATGAATAAAAATCACTGCTATTGCATAACAAAAACAAATGCAATTTCAACCGGGATTCAAACTCAAATGAAGGAGAATGAGAAACTGTAATATGCATTTTGTAGAATACTCTTATGGAGGAAGCATCCAGCAAACCAAGCCTTAGCACAACATGTGACATCAACAAGAGAGTATATATGCCATCTTCATGCATGAGATACGCTAACTGATCAACAGATAAAAGGAACAGCGATGATTTTACTACAACATGATACTCCTCAACGTCTAGAACCGGCAATTTTTAATCTGATCCAATTGTCAGATTTTATCGAACACGCAAACAAACCCATCATAACATTTTAGTTTTATAAACATTTTTTTATGAGTAATAAAAAGTTACAATTAATGAGACACCAAGCAGGTGACACCCATATACAAAAGGGCCAAGTATTAAAATCATCATGCCATTAAGCTCTCATGCCTTTTTGTTCAAAAAAGAGTACTCAAAAAATTTGGATAAGAAGATACCAAGGGGATGTCATCCATGTACAAAAATCATGCCCTCAAGCTCTCTACAATAATCATATCAACAAAATCTAGGAAAAAAGATCAACTTTGTACCATGATCGAGAACTTGACCCCAACCATTTAAAGTTCTTTCTTCATTTAAATTTCTCAAGAAAGGAAGTTTCAAATCTTGAAAAGACCTAGTCTTGCCCTCAGAACCATCTCCTTCAAAGTGCACTACCAAATTGCCAAAGGCATTAACTTCTGAACTCGTAGGACCCAACTCTTCTTTAACCTTATTCTCCATACCACTGAAACATCTCTTGTAGTTTGAAGAAGTATTTCAAAAGGAAATAATTGTGGGATTACTTACCAGCAAGGGATTCTTGCTGGTATGGGAAGAACTATGTGCAGTGAAATAGACATTCAAATGGATAAGCACTACAGCCAAGAAATGGTGGTGGAAAAATCATAAGACAGGAAGATCTGCTGTGGAGAAGTGGTATGTATGGCATCTGAACGTTAATGTAAGAGTCAAATGGGACAGATGAATTTAGAACAGAATGAGTTTGCCAAAGCACTCTTTTATCTATTGCTCTTCATGTGTGGGAGACTACCTGTAAAGGAAAGGCTCGCTAAACAAATTCCTACAATTGATCAGAGTTGTGTTCTCTGTAAAGGGAACAATGAAGCTATTGACCATCTCTTTTGTGAGTGTTGATTTGCTCAGAAGGATACAGCAGTAATGCATCAATGGGTGGAAATTACAGTTCAAGGGAGAACTTGCCAGGAATGGGTAAAGAATCATGTTGAATCTGAAATGCATCAAGGCCAAGAAGAAAGTGGTCTATGCTGCAGCTGCTGCCAGGATTTGCAATCTCTGGCAGGAAAGAAACATGGTAATTTTTCAGAAGAAGCACGGGAGTTAGGTACAATGAGAAGGATTAAAGAACAAGTGAGACATAGATGTTTATTTTTAGCAAAGAAAACCCACGGAAATATCATATGTACATAGATATGATGTATAGATGAAGTTTAATAGGGTATCTGCTGTTCAAAGTGATCTTTACTTTGTATATAGCCCCTGCTGCAGTAATCTTGAAATGGTGGTAATGAAAATTTTTCAGGAAAAAAAAAAGGGTTCGAGGTTGCAGCCAACTAACTCCCATCAAAGACTGACAAATGCCATAAAAGCGGAGACCCATCTACAATAGACAAAAAGGCAATCAACTGACCTTTCCTCCCCTAAACACATTGGACACCTACCAGCAACTTCAAGTTTCTCCTTTTAAGCATGTCCTCTCAAATCTTTCCTACAGTAGCAGACCAAGCAAGAAAGCATGCTTTGGTGGGAACTTTAAACATCCAAGTTGCATGAGCTAGAAAAACAATTTGAGTAAACCCTTTATACATCTCTTTGCAATAATTCTTGATCGCGAATTGCCCACTTGAGTCACGAGACCAGAAAATCTCATCATGACCCTCAAAAGCAACCATCATATTAGCAAGCAAAGCCAAAAGAGTCAACACACCATAGACCCGTTTTCCACCTCAAAAGTAACAAGAGACTTGAAAATTTCCAAACATGCAAGTGTTGATTTCCAACAACCTACCCTATATGCATACGGACTCCTCTTACTCCACCATCCAGAACTATCAACAGCATATTTGGCTGCAAATGTGGCTGTAACAACTTTGTTTCCATAAAACATCTTTGCCAATAGCATGCCTCCGTAGCCACCCAGTCTTGAGAGCTTCATTCATCGCACAAAGTGGCCTAATCCCTAGCCTACCATCCTACTAGGAACAACAAATTTCATCCCAACGAACCCAATGGAAGCCCTTATCATGATCATGATTAGCAACAAAGGAAGTTTCTCATAATTCTTTCCAACTGACTAGCAATGCTAGCCGAATTGTAACTAAAGGAAATACATAGTTGTATAAATATTGGACTTTTATAACAATTTTTTTTTTTTTGATAAGGAAAAAGTAACGTATTATAAATGGGCATCAAAAGGTTGGATGCACTCTTAGCATCCTACACAAGACTATACACATCCAAAATACAAGCTATCCACACACTCAGCTGCATCAAAAGCGGACGAGCAAATCTTTTCGTTGTCCCAAAAAGAGTACTGATGAAATTATCTTTTAAGCATTCAAGAGTTTCAACGCCATTGAACACTCTTCGATTTTTCTCTCCAAATACTCCAAAAATCACATGAGGTACAAGCATGGCCTTCTTCCTCACTTTCCTGCTGAAGAAACCCTCCCATGGCAGGAGATGGTTCCTAATGGACTTAGAAGCGACTACACGTGAGTTCCCAAAAGTCGTAGCAAATCAACAATCAAGCAACAAATTGATCCGTAGATTCAAAGTCCGCTTTGCACATAAAGCATCTATTCACCAGGACCTCCCCCCTCTTTTGCAAATTGTCACATGTTAATACGTTCCCATGTGTTGTTTCCCAAAACAAAACAAAAAAAACAGAAACCTTTAAAGAGGCCAGAGACTTCCAAGTGAGTTCTAAGGGAATCCTCCATCGTAAAGAGTATGTAGACTTATATAACACAATCATAAAAGCTTCAAATAATAAGACTTAACTGAGAAGACCTCTTTAGAGTTCATGTTTCATATCACTATATCACACGAGGAGTCCCCGAGTTTGGCCTCATTAAGCTTGTTCAAAAAACTTCATAGAGTGTCATCCTCAACAAAGCAATCTCAGACAGAAATAGGGTTTTAAATATCAATGTCAAACACTTGCTCCCGGTGATCACCAACAAAAGCATCTTTACTAGAGCGAGAACAAAAAGGGCACGGAAGAGTTCTCTTATCAGCAGAGCCTCCTCACACCACTAATCAAGCCAGAAAAAACATCAAAAGAAAAGTGAGGAAAAAACCGCTCCCAACTTGCGGCAATATGCCTCCAAAGACTATGCCCACAAGAGCCATAAGGTAAAGTGGGGGACCAACCGAATCCACCCTCACCATACATGATGGACTTTTCTCCAAAAATTGCCCTTCTTATTGATAGATCTTCACAATCACTTACATAGAAGAGCCTCATTGAAGAGACATAAATCCCTGGCACCTAACATTCCATGAGACGGGTTGTTTCATAATGCTCCATCTCACAAATATTTATAATATTTCAAATATTTTTATCAAGTTCATCGTTTTGAGCCTGTTCTTTTTGTTGGTAAATTTCTTTCAACCAACTTCTACCAATTTCTACCAACTCTAACAAAACAATGCCAATCCTTTCCAACTTCAACCAACTTCTCCCAAGTCTTCCCAATCTCTTTTAAAATTTCTTACAAAAAAATCCCAACCCATTTACATTTCTTACCAACATCCTCCAACTTCTACTAACTTCTTCCAACTACTTCCAATCTTTCTCAACCTTAACCAATTCCTACCAATCATTCAAAAAAAAACTTTCCAAGTTTTACCAACTTCTACCCACTTCTACCAATTTTTATCAACTTTATCCATTTATCAATCTCTAAATACCAACGAAAAGAACAGACTCTTTATACTGGATTTTTTGTTCTTCAATTTTAACATTTTCGACTTTTTTGTTCCAAAAAGCTCACCAATTTGCACAATTGTATAATCAAGTCCAGACCCGTCCATCCAAGGCTGTCTGAATTCATAATTCGACCAGGGTTCAGGTCTAAGGGCTTTTGTCCTCTTCTCCAAACTGTCCATACACGGACTGAACCAAACCTGAAATATTGCCAGCCTATCAATGATTATATGCAAAATGCTACGACACTGCTCTTCAACATTACATACGATGCATCATCAACGTTCAAATTGAATCAATTGCATAATATTCTCATAGGTCATCATATGCCAAAAGATCCCGAGTTCTTTGGGTGATAAACATAACATATCCAAGGGAAGAAAGCTGAAACAAACCAAGCTAAAACAAACCCTGCTTTTTCCCATTAGGAGGGGCTTTTCCATAAGCTATAGGAGAATATCAGAAATCAGAAAATTACTTCACATGAATGGTTTATCAGATGAGCAATACTTCCTGCCCTGGTAGCATCAATGACCCGTTCATCATCTATCCGAAACATATAGGTTCCAGCACCCTGCAAAATAAGTCCAACAAATTTATGGGCCTACTCATAGGAAATAACATGGCAAGGTCTACAATTATGAGCCAATAATAGAGAAATAAAATTCCTATTCAAAGTAAATGAAAAGTTATATTGAGGTTCAACATTCAATATCTGTCAATCATTGAACTCGCAAGAAATGGCTAACAATAAAACCCTCTCACTACAAAGGTACTTTAATGATGACCATCTTAGAATATGATAAACCAAAATCTCAACAAAGTACAATTTGACTCCCGCAATTTGAACACATAAGAATTAACACTTTACTCCTTACCACCAATGAATTGTAGATTAAGTGTTCCCTCCGATCAGCCACCGATGGTCTAACAATTTCACCCGTATATTCAATAACCTAAAGCAAATTGAAAAATTAGTATACTGATTTTTAAAAAAAATAAAATTAGTATACTGATTTCCAAGATTTCCATAAAGTCCCACCATGTCCAAACACTAGAAATAGGAAGAAAAAAAGCTTACCATGTCTCCAGCCTTATGTGGCAGCTTTGCGAAGATACCAAATCCATGTATCATAGATTTCCCTATAGGGTGAGAAAAAAAGGAAATGGTCAAATGAATCCTTTAAAAACTTAACTCAAATTTATGCAACTTTCCATGTCAAAAGCGATCTAGTTCAAGTAAGGTCGTCATGTCAAAAGCAATCAATTTCTGAAAAGACTCAAAGTCGAAGAAAATAGCTTAGACTCTAGAGAAGCTTAAATCCCACCTAAAGATAGAAGGGAGAGAAAGATAGGAAGCAATTTTAATTGCCACCTTCTGAATAAGCCCATTACCAAAACCAAAATCCTACGTTGAAGAAACTATGAAACAATTTAGGGCAGTGGAGCAAGAAGAGTCCTTATGCCCATGGGCTAGGTGGTTGGAAATCTATCTTAGCAGGTTTGGAGCTCTTTAAAACTTCGGTGCATTTTAAGGTTAGAAATGGTTATAAGGTATTTTTTGGGCATTATGTTTTCTTAAGACTCAATTTCCTGATCTTTTTAGAATGGCTCGTTTCAAAGATGCAAAGGTTCAGGAAGTGATTTCTTGGAGATCAGAGCCACTGGAACTTATCTCTTTTGAGAAGCCCTAATGATTGGGTAGAAGAAAGTGCTTGCAATCTTGTTTCTATACTTGCTGATATGAATGTAGTGCCTTACTGCATTAAGGCAATGATGAGATTGTTTTCCCTAAGGACCATAAGGCGTCCTTCACCTTCGAGAATTTTTGCAATACTCTTCATGATAGGTCAAAAAATGCCATTTGGACGTCAAAAGCTCCTCCGAAACCCCCCCCCCCCTTTTTTGTTTGCTTGGCATCCACAAAAGAAAAAATTCCACAGAGGACTTACTTAAAAGAAGAGATTTTCATGGGCCAAGTAGGAGCTCTACGTGCCTTGAGGAGGAAGAATCAGTCCACCACCTCCTTGTGCAGTGTCGTTAGGTCTCCTTACTTTGGCATTTGGCTCTCTCTTTGATGGGTGTTAATTGGGTTCAACCTTTGATGGTCAAAGATGTGTTGGTGCCTTGGGAGTGTTGGTTTTTAGGAGTTTGAAAGATGATCCCTATGGCTATTTGGTAGACTGCTTCGAAGCAAAGAAACTAACGGATTTTTGAGGGCAAAGAAATGTCATTTTAAGATTCCAAGCTCTATTTTTGAGAACTTTGTATAGTTGGAGTCATGTTCTAAATGGTGGTACAAATTTGACCTTTTTAAATTGTGTAGATATTATAATGCACAGAGCTTGAGGGCATGATATTTCTGTAATTGCATGGGTGCATCTCCGTGGAGTCAATTAATGCAACTTTTGATTACTCATTAAAAAAAAAAGGGAAACAATTGAAGTATGAAAGCACAGCAAATTGATTACAATCAATGATTTTTGTTTTATAAGTAATCAAAAATTTGTATAGATAAGACACGAAGGGATGTCACCCATGTACAAAAGAAGGCAATCACAAAATAAAATCGTGTCTCAAGCTCCCTACAATAATCATATGAATAAAATCCAAATCAGTCAACTATGTACCATGATCGAGAACTTGACTCCACCAATAGCTATTGTAATCGCTCCAAACCCCTCAGTAACAATGAAGTGGGTCGCACGACCCGAAATGCAATTCATTGGCGCCCTAATTCCCTACGAGTCGCACACCAATTCATGGCATAAAGCGTATCGATTTGTGATGGGTTGTACAAGAAATCAGAATGTTAGACCTTGGAGAGAAATTCACCAGAAACAAGTGAAGTGGAAGAAGGCAGAGAAGAGGAAGGAGGGAAACTGCAGGGCATATGAAAATGACATGTGAACCTCATGTTAACAAGGTGACGAAGCCCATGACGTCATTGAAGGATGAGGAGGTGTCGAAGATGAAGTGCAAGATGTGGCCATTTTTACTCTGCACCTCTCTCCCCCCTCCCTCCAGCAGACTCTTCAAAATGAAAGGCACTGGGGATTTTACTAACAGTCAACAGTGTCTCATTTTGTTGAGCTGAAGTTCAGATGAGCCTTTAGAAAGGCCCATATTCTTTTTTATAAACATGGGCTGAACTGTTCCATTGCTTTGCTCTTCTAGCGGTTTATAAAATATTAGGACCTCATTAAAACAAAAAAACAGCATTCAAACTCTACTTTCTCAAAAAATTGAGCACCCCAAAAAAAAGGAAAAAAGAAAAACAATCCTGCATATCGGATTCCCTCTAAAGTGATGTATTGTGTACTGAATTTTCCCTGCACACCGGGTCCAGGTGACTAACTCCACCTATACAAATTTCTCAAAAAGTATAGTTTGAAATCATGGGTAGACCCAACCCTTTCATCAAAAATCCAGCAATTCTCTCCATTCAATTACTCCACCAAATAGCCAACTGCATCAACTTCGAAACTCCTAGGACCCAACTCTTTTTCAACTTTCTTCCCTTGGCGGCCAAAACATCTCTTATAGTTTGAGGTTGCACCCAACAAGCTCCCATCAATGCAAAAGACAAATGCGACAGCATGGAGACCTATGGACAATGGACAAAAACATGGTCTCCTGACTCTTCGTCCCCGAAACGGATAGGAAACCTACTAAATAACTTAAATTCCCGTTTTCAAGCATGTCCTCTGTGGGAATTTTTCCTTTTATGGACACCCAAGCAAGAAAGCAGGTTTTGGAGGGAGCTTTAGACTTCCAAATTGGCTCGACCGGAAAATCAAGAAGAGCCAATCCTTTCTGTGACGACGAACTAGAAAACCAATCTCTCTGTGACAAATAAACACAGATGAGAATGCAGAGAGACAAATGCCCCTCTCTGGTTTCCATGACAAACTAACAACTGATATAACGTACTCAAGCTTGGGAACGTGCTCTGATTGGAATGCTTTCTTTCCCCTGCCAAGCCTGCATCTATTAAGTTTGCAACTTTGACAGTGCAAGGACCTTGAACGTCAACTTCTGACATCACCCTTTTGTCATTAATAGAATACTAGGAAAACCTCAATGCATGTCTGGGATTTCTAACAAGTCTACAAGTTTAAGCCTAATCAAGATGTAAGTTCATAACTAAGACCTCATTATCACACAAATGTGGAGCTGTGAAATCAGAATTTGACTAGGTTTTAGAGGCTTGGAAGAATTTAAGGATGTGTCATGACATCTAAATGAGAGAAAACTAGCATGAGGCTCTTTTTTCCAAATTTCTTGATATTTGTGAGTTGTAATGCAAGTTCAAAACACAAAGGGTAAATTATGTGATACAATGACGACTTTTTCCTTGAACAACATACTTTTTAAAGGGTATGCAAAGGCATAGTAAGGGCATTATGTCCTGATGGTTAGTATGCAACTATTTGATTATCATGTGCTTGCATACGATTTAATCAGTTAAAGTACAAATATTTTGGTAAAAGAGGGCCTCATAGTCGTGTTCCCTTTAAATGATCCTCGGTAACTCGCATGAGTTCAGGAAACAATAAGTAGAAGAAAGCCAGCAAGTCCTTACCAAAAGTTAATCTTTTCTTGACAGTCTCCTTCATGTATTTATATTTATCAGCCATTGAAAGTATGTTTTGCGAAGCATCCTGATTAGAGGTTCTATTTAGAACCTCTGAAGAGAATTTAGAACCTATAGACCCTTTGTCCTCTATATGAGCGAAATAATCATGTTGGCTGAAACCTCCAACCAAATAAGGCCTATTCTCTATGAACAAACGTTTCGCAGCTGCTGCAGCAAGGACTTCAGGCGCTTTACGTCCTCTCCTTGCAGAATAATCATAAGGCTCTGTCCATAAATGGTAAAAGTAGATTAGAGAGCAGATAGCAAACTGGGAAAAAAAAATCACATGAAACTACATCCTGTAATAAACTAACGAACATTTACTCATCAACTAAATAAATAAATAAACTAAAGAACATTATTCACCAGGAGATGCACTACAATTGACAAATAAATAGACAACCAAAGATGGAGAGGCATCAAACGGTATATATGACAAATACCCGTTGATAAATACAATTAAGAATATACACATACTGGTAACTTATCCAAGAGTGAGCGTATCTAATGTCACTAAATTCATTAATTGGATTGTGTTCATTCATCTACACCTCTTAACCATAGAAACATAAATTCGAAAATCTCATTTATGTGAAAGCCGAAATTGAGATGAACATATTAATGAGAAGTAATTCATAAAGATAAATAACAAAGATCTAGAAGTCCGAAATCCTAATAGACCCGAACACCATGTATAACATACCACAGCGAGCACAGCCAGATTGATTATATGGTTTGTAGCTCGAATGCTGGCGAGCACTTCTCCCAATTCGCTCAGCAGCAGTTGGACGGTCATTAGATGGCTGCTTATGTTTCTTACAGAAGGAAAGTAAACGAATACACTGCTCTTCCTCATCTTCATCTACAGGAATGAGATGAAGTCGGTCTTCATCTTCAAGCTGTGTAGAAACATAAATAAAAGAACAAAATAATGAAACAAGTGCAAACAAGGATCATATAAGTTTTATTGTCTGGCAAGGAAAACCAGTTGCATTGTGCCCCACAATGGCTGTGATCCATAATCATCCTTATGAAGAACCCACAAGTACTGCAGAAAGAAAAGGAGGAAAATTACCTCAACACAGAGACCGGCAGCACGTGCACATAGTGGGTGATAAGCCACACGGCAAGAATGGTTAGAACACTGCAATCAAATGGCCAAAAATTATTAAATTATCCCACTGGAAGAAAGATCAAACTAAAATCAAACAAACGAGATGAAAATTGAGAAACTTATTCTGATATTACAAAAGAAGATTCTGTTTGCCTGCTCTATCCAATAGAAATTATTAGATGACAGATAATCCAAAGCAACAAACTATAATTAAGAGAAGCAGCAGTCCTCCTAAATTATGGGAAAGTACTAATGAGAATCTATTAATGCCCCAGAAACACCAGTAAAATCTGTCCAAGACAACATAATTCCCATTGTCATCTTATCATTAAAAAGACAACTGCCTTTCTCTAGCCACAGACACCAGATTCTAGTGAAGCAAGAACTGAGCCTAATGACTTTCCTGTCCCCTTGAACAAGAATATCTACTCAGATATGCTTTGATGAGCTTACAGGCAAGAACCTATTTCTTTTTTGCGATATGAAGTAGTTGTAAGAAAATGTAAGGAGTTGTAAGAAAATGTACGGAGCTTCTTATAGCTTCTTGCACTTCTTACAGCTCCTTATATTATTATTTATTTATGTAAGGAGCTGTAACAATCAAGTTGGATGAATTCAGTTTGTTTCTCATTTTAATTCACCAAATTTTATTTAAAAAAAATAAAAGAAAACCGTAAAATCAAAATATTTTAGATCTAGAAATTAAATAATGTTAGGAATTCATAACATATCTAATAGTTAAATCTGATAGTAGAAAGCAGATCACTTCTTTTATTTGTTAGAATATTTGTCTCTCATTTTAATTCACCGATTTTATTTAAAAATAAAAGAAAACCGTAAGATTCTAATATTTAAGATAATTCAATAATGTTGGGAATTCATACTGTATCTAATAGCTAAATCTGATTGTGGAAATCAGATCACTTCTTTTCTTTATTAGGGTAGGGTAATTAATCTAGACAACCCACTTTGACATATATTCATAAGGCTGATGAGAGTTGATATCATAAGCCCCAAAACCAAACCAAACCAGAAACACAAATCCCCGGCAGCTGAAAACAGACACTCACCCTCGGACACCAGAGCCTGCAAGACCACCTCCCAAAAGCCAGTCAAGGCATTTTAACCATAAAGGGGCGGAGGCAAATGATTATTCCAAATAAAAGGCAAATGTAGTGCAATTACTATTCACTCATGTTTGAGATAAACACAATCTTCTGCATCAGTTCAACAATTCTGGAGCTCATCCTATATGCACTGCAGTCTAAGCATCAAGAAAATGCTAGAAAATAGTAGATATAACCAGATGAATCTGATTAAAGGATATAACTAGCACGATTTTTTCAAAGTAAGGCATAAGCTTTCTAAACTGACAAAACATGTTAACTTTTTCCTAAATTTTTTTCCTTTCTCGGTATTTGTGCGTATGAATGTATGTTCTTGTGTGAAGAGAATTTAGGCAAACAAGATATTATCAGAAACTACATAAACCAAGCATAAAAAGCTTTGGCAATCCCTTAACATTATACATTTACTCTCGCTGAAGTAGTTCAAATGAAAACCATTTTTATCAGAAAAGGGCAAGTTTTAGCACTTGGTATGATGTAAAGATGAGGTAAGCAAGACCTACACGGTTTGGTACCTCAGGAGGCAGAATATAGATGCACCTGCAAGGAGGTATGAAAGAATTGACATTTCATGGCATGACTCCTAAGGCGTAAGGGAGGTAGAGGAAGGCCCAGGAAGAATGGACATCAGTTTATGAAACTAGATTTACAGAAGATATGGTTCAAGATAAGGACTTTTTAAAGGCCCAAAATTGTCATTTCACAATAATTATTCACGGTTTCTGTCATTGCTCCTTAGCTCCTATCATGCGCTTTTACTTAAAAGTAAATACAGATGCTCAGCCCCTTTAGCACTATTATTCAGGGTCAGAATGTACAAATCTTGATGCTGTTTGCCTTGCATGCTTCATAATAATTCATGGTATGCTGTAAAGATGCAGTAAGCAAGACCTACATGGTTTGGTACCTCAGGAGGCGGAATATAGATGCACCTGTGAGGAGGTATGAAAGGATTGACATTTCAAGGCATAACTCCTCAGGTGCAAGAGAGGTAGAGGGAGGCCCAAGAAGAATGGACATCAGGTTCAAACTAGATTTAGTTGGGACTTACAGAAGACATGGTTCACGATAAGGAGTTTTTAGAGGCCAAAAATTGTCGTTGTTTCATAATAATTATTCAGGGTTTCTGTCATTGCTCCTTAACTCCGATCATGCACTTTTACTTAAAAGTAAATTCAGGTGCTCAGCCCCTTTAGCACTATTATTCAGGGTTAGAATGTACAAATCTTGATGCTGTTTGCCTCGCATGCTTCATAATAGTTATTAGCTATATTGCTCCAACTCGGCACTTTGGCTGCCATAGCCTTGTCGACACGACACAGGTGCTGACACGGGATACAGGCATACAGCCATATGGGTCAGATCCAGCCATGTGCAATCGGGCACATCTAAGTCGAAAGCCCCATCATTTGTTTCTCTACTTTGGATCTGTTGATGAAGCAGAGTAGCAGACAGGAGGCTTAGATTGAAAAAGCCCGAGGCGCAAAAAAGCGCAAAGGGTTTTGAGGCCCGGGGTGTGGGCTTAGAGGCAAAGGCGCGGGCCTCGGGCTTTTTAGACACGAGGCACACGTTTGCTAAAAAAATTCTTGAAAATCATTCCAAAACCATATTTCTTCGAAAATAAACTAAATAACGGCATCAAATAAGTGATTTTCACCAACCACCAGAAAAAAAAGAGAATCAATTAGACACGGAAAAATACAATTAAAGCATTAAACACACCTCAATTGGATTACTATACATTGAACCTCAAAAACATAACACATGCTGCCAGCCTACTCGGAAGGGAGAGAGAGAGAGAGAGAGAGAGAGAGAGAGAGAGGGAGGGAGAAATAGTAAGAAGCACAAAAAAAAGCAAGGGTTCAGTACCATTTTAACACTGTAGGAGGCATGATTTTCGACCTCCTTGAAGCCCCCCCCCCCAAAAAAGGGAACAAAGAAAATCCTTCCATGGCTGTCAAATAATAGAGGGGGAGGAGGATGAAGAAGGAAGTCTGAAAGAAGACAGAACAAAGCACTTACCAGATCGTTGTCACCAGGGTTAAAGGTTTCCACCTCCGAACTCTAAGTTCAATAGCAACAATATGCTTTGTTTACCTCTAGTGGAAGCTTGACTGAAAGACTTCCACAAAGAAAAAGAGGGGTCAAGGCCCCTCAAAGGTTTTTTTTTCTTTTTTTTTTGTCTAAATGATCTGTTAAGATCTATAAAGCGCAGCCTTCGTGGGCTTTACGCCTTGGTCTGAAACCCAGAAAGGCCCAGAAAAGCATGGGCTTTAAGAATGGGCTGAGCCTGACCCATTCTCAGGTGCGAGACGGTGGGCTTTGGCATTTGTGAGCCTAGGCGTGCACCGGGCGCGCTTTTTTGAACTCAGACAAAAGGAGGAAGATGAGGCGAACCTGGAATGCAGTGCTCAAGAATCTCTCTCTTCTCACTGTTGTTTGGCAGTGTTCCTTTCTCTCTCTTTCCTGGCATTGCAACAGCCAGGGTTTTAACTTTTCACTTTTCAGTAACTTATTTATTGTGCCTGTGCTTATTTTTGTGCTCCAGTCAAAGCCCAGGTCTTTTTCAAGTCCCATTTTCACTTACAAGCTGGGTGCTTTGTCTTTGTAACACTATATATGTGGGCCCATCTCAACTTAAAATGGTCATTTCAATTTAAAATAGTTGAACTTTCATTTAAATTTTCAACTATATCTAACAATTAAAATAAAGGTTAACTAGAATTTTTTTTAAAAGAATCGACAAAAAAATATATGAATACGGCATCCCCATATCTGTGTCCAATTTTAGGATGAAGTCCTCGTGTCCTAAGGTTTTTTTTCCAAGCGGAGTCTGACACCCAGATATGCACCCGTGCTGGACACTCATACCCAATCCAAGCAACATAGATTATTAATTCTGTTGTTCACTTCTTATTATCTTATTCCTTTTGCTAATCTTCCATATTTTTCATATAAAAAGCTTTCATTCCCCCCCCCCCCCAACCAGAGGGGGGGAGGAAAGGAGACACTTTTCTGCATGTCTTTCTCTAGAAATTGCTTTTTCTGGTTGTAACTTGAAAGGGTAGGCTAATTGACCAAAGCTACCTACATATGGAGCTTTCCAGACATACTCAAGCAAGATCCACATTGGCTGTCACTCCACACTGGTTATCATTGTTGTCGTTTCCTGTTGTAAAGGCAAGTTTGCATTTGTTTCCACGTTTGAAATTAACAAGAAGTGCATTCAATTAGAGTCGAACAAAGCCCCTTCCAATCCAATGGCTCAAGTTATTTGCTCAAGATTTCACTTGTTCAAGGAAAAAACAGACCTATTCAGTTAGCACGAACAAAATGTCCAACGGAAAATGAGCAGCAAAGGAGAGCCTTCAAATTGGCTCGCATGACATGCTCTCCTTTCATTTGTTTCACCGATGGCCATTAACACTTTGTTCTAGTGCCGGCTGCACTCTAATTCATTAAAACAAATCGACCAAACAAGACAATAGTTTTTCATCTCTGTAGCAAAAAATGAGTAAAACAAATACAAGCCAAACCTTTATCATGTCAAGCACCAGCTCAACCAGTAAACATGTGCAGACAACTTAATACAATTCTGCTATCATGCAGAAGCATCAACAACAAAGCAAAAGGCACCCAATCTAACACAAGACAATTCACAGAAAATGACCAGTCAAGAACCATACTACACAGTGAGCAGAAGCAAAACCCTGGATAAATAATGCCGCGCAAGAAACAGGGAATACAACAGAACCAGGAGTTACCTGGATGCAAGCTCCATATGCAACACCACAGATGCTACATAAGAGCTTCCAGCGGTCCTATATGAAAGAAGCCAAGAAGACTATTAAGACTAAAGGACAATATCCATTTCAAAATCTCACACAACTAACCCCACTCCCACCCCCACCCCAAAAAAGGGAAACAAAAAAATAAAAACGGAGAAGCAGATTCTCTAAGTACCTTATTGATCCTGCTTAGACCATCAATCGGCTCCATCCTCTTGATGTCAGATAAACAAGTTTCTGGCGTAATTTTTCTATAGTCAAACTAGGAAAAATGAGGAATCGAGGATAAAACAAGACATACATTATGAATGAACAAACCTGGAATCCAGATAGCACACGCCAGATGGGCCCAGTGACCATCAGTTGTAGGTTTCATAGCTCCGCCTACATGCACAGTAATGACAGTATATATATGTCTTTGGGAAGTCCAAAGAGAAGCATTATCAATGAAGGAATATATACCGACAACAGGACAAAGATGGCAAGGTGGAGTCGACTCAGGCGCTCCAAGTCGGCATAAGTTGCATAGCCATAATACTCCCTCAACAAACTCCTCACCATAGCACCTGGCATGAACCTGAGGAGGAAATTGTACTTTCATATCGCACTTTTGACTAAAATCACGTTACAAGGGAAATAAAAAGGGAAATCCAGCTAAGGGATAAGAGCTTCTCTATTTAGTACAAGCCACCCAACAGAAAGGCAATTTAAGATAAACACTTTGTCCCCGTTCATGTTATTGAGAAGATTCAAGGGATAGAAACTCACCATCATTCTGCATTTATCACACTGCAGGAACAAATTATTCTCATATTCCTGCAAAGGAAACAGCGCCCAGAGTTAGCAGAGCTTTTGTCTGACAACAAGCAAATGCAATATATATGAACTTACAAATTAATGAAAAAACTAGTTTATGCATAAGATAAATAAAAGAAACAGAGACAATCTAGCAACTGAAATGGGAGACAAGGAGTAAACAAAACAAAATTTAGATATGCAGGATTAAAAGAAAACAGCAAATAACTCAATGGGCCATCTTTTTGAAGATACAGCATATGATTTGAAGACCAAAACTGTGAGAGCTTGGCTTCTTACCTCATCCATGTGGCACACATTGCATCTATCAAGATCTTTCCAATCTATGCGAACAGGCCTGTAACCGTTGGGCATGTTCTGGTATCTTTCCGATAACAATTTGTGAGCAGACAATTTGGTTGAAACATCCACATTCGACAAATCCTGACAGAACATGATTAAATGAGATATGCAAGACACCACAGCCCAATCAATATCAATATAGTAAAAACAAATTCCAACTGAATACAAAACTAACTCTCATGTGCAATTATGCAAATTCTATAGTAGTTTTTTTCCCTCTCTCTTTTCTTGATAAAGAATAGCAAATTATATTATCTGGATTGTCCACCTTTCAAGTACCTCTGTACACACTGTACTACACGCTTAGGAAAATTGACACATCCTTTAAAATCAAAACATGCAAAACTAAGAAAATGGGCAAGTCAAATACTTAGGGCACATGCATGTCTTAGGCATTTTTAGCCAAAATGGCAAAGGATATAGGTATGAACCCAGTATCCAGTTGGTGCACTTCATAGAACTCCAAAGTCTACATAAGCCTTAAATACATCATGCTAGCTGAATTTAGCTAACTGAATTTAGGAGCAACAGCAATTACTCCATCCTTCTGCGATGTTCCATCTGAATCAATAATCTGAACATCTTCACATGCCCGCTGCATGTTCAACATGCTCTTAGGAAGCTTCTGTTCGTTCAAGTAACTGATAAGACGATAAAAGCAAGAAAATCAGCATGTAGCTTATGTATAAGATAAATTGTGACTATAAAAGCCAACCAAGCTATAAAATGATGAACAGGAGAAAACTTCATGAATAGCACTCATTAAACTGGTGAGGGGGGGGGGGGGCTGTCCTGTTCTGTTAAACATTCTAATGAGCAGCACAACGTGCAAAATTAAAGGTGGTCAGCATATTTCAGCTTTAAAATAGTACTTGATCATAAAATTACACATGTTTCATCTCATTCACAGAAGACAATTAAGTCCAACAGCCATGAAAATCCACCCTACCAAAACTAGGCCAATAGTCACCGACAAAAAGATTACAGTGCCATTAAATCAAATAATATAGAGCACCAAACAAAGGCTGCAAGTCCAAACACCAAAGCATTGGAAATTCCATGAAACATGGGAAAAGGAGGAAAGAAGATGGTAGCACATAGTATAACATACATCACAAACGTAAACACACGTCCTTTTCCTTTTCCTGAAGTATCTAAAGAACATTCTTATGAGGCAAAGACATTTTCGAAAAGGCCACAAAGGGCAGAAAAATATTCACAAACTTTGTGTCCACATAGACAAAATGAAAAAGACCAATGGCTGAAATAATCATGAAATAAATGCAGGAGACTATTCTTCTCTAGATGTCCTCTTCTTCAATAATTTCCTAGCAATTACACTACAAAATTCATTGGTTCCTAACAGTACATATTCAAATTCAAATCTAACCAATCCCACCTAAGCAAGGCGGGCAGTCAAATATAGCATCTTTACCCCTAAATTGCAAAGAGGCTAGTTCCATTAGACACTAGATTATAAAAACATTGATTGCATACTACATAGAAAGGAAGCAAAAGACAGCTACAGAGGTATACAGCATTAGTCCGCTAATATCCAAGTTCATAAGTTTTTGCCCATATTTTGAATTTTTGGCTGAAGTGGAGATCCTAATTCCTAACAGTACATATTAATTTCACATATTACCAAAGACATGTCAAATGCATCCAGCCTTCAGTTTACCATTTAAGGCATCACATTACACAAGATTTAACAAATCCAGAAGATGTAATCATAAAATAAATGAAGCAGACAAAAAATCATTAAGAAAAGCCACAACATAGATACATTGAAAAAAGGCAGGAAAAAGGCATTTGTCGAGAACAAGTACTTATTGACAAAACGCACGAAACTCAGAACAATATAATACACAGATTTTTCCATACAAAGCAAATCCAAAAAGCAGTGAAAGAACCACAATCCAATCCTATATGTAGAAAATCTACAACAGATTGATCTGCCCTAAGCGAACAGAGATCAAAACCCTCGTGCCGCCACTGCACAAAGAATTCAATTCTGCACCTTCTAACTAATTTATTCATTCTAATCTCGGAATTCATCAAAACCCACAACAATTGAAGCTAAAGCCTCCAATTATTCAAATACCTTATCAGTAAGCAATGAAACAATTATTTCACAAGTTGACTCGTAAAACAAGAGAAAATTAGAGAACCTGAACAGAACAATGGTAATCTGCTTCAAGATCAGGAACTCAGAAGCCAAGAAGCCAACAACTAGCCCGGCATAAGAAATTGACTTTAAAGGGAAAAGCCTATCATTGACGGCAACAGTGAAATGCACATAGCAACCATATCTCACAAGGCCACACTAACCCTAAGAAAACAAAGATATTTAAAGATGCTATCCATAAACCAAAAGTCCAAAAACATAAGGGAGCTTAAGTTATACAGCTCCTACACCACATGGCCAAGGGAATTATTTGTAGAGAGCCTTTGGGCCTACAGTACTCCATCAAAGCTACCCCTAGCCCATAACCCAATTTGGGTGGTTTCAAGGGCCACTTCTTGCCCAGCTTTATTACAAATCAACTACAAAGAATGTTTAGATATTACATACCTGACCTTTGCACTTTGATTTGAAATTATTTTCGAGAGATACGTAAGGAGTTTCGCTTCTAACTCATCCAAATTAAGTAATGGGCTAGAGTAGTACCATTAGGTGCATAGGCACATATTGCAAATAACTCCCCTAAACATGAGGTGTGGGGGCTCTACCGGCCCTAAACTTCCACATCCAGTTAGAGTTAGAATCAGGGATAGCAATGGATAAGGTGGACTCATATCCATATCCAACCATTTACTTTGTATTCATCCCATCCATCTACGTCAATTGGGTGAGTGGATAATTAAAGGTTGAACCAATTTTTCCAAATATTTGAAATTACAATTATATGCACATCATTTTTGTTTCGTTCTTTTTCTTTTCTTTTTGGTGAAGAAGCTATGAACACAATCCAACCAACTTACAGAATGAAATTTACTATTGCCTAACCCCCATTAAATGAGAAATTGGATTAGTGAATCAAGCTTATTTTCTAGAAAATAAGGTATGTATCCTATATGATTAGAAATAAATGGATGTAGATACGTATTAGGTGGATAAATGGATAAACGATCGTTTGCAATATAGCCGCTCATGTTCATTTCCAATACATATTCAAATCCGATGGAGAAGGCATCATCAGATGTACGTTGAATTTCCGTCCCTACTATTGGTTTGATATGGTTGAGGCCTTTCAATTACCCATCTTTTCTGTCCAACCAAGATGCAAAGGATGTTATTACAGTGGATTCCTAGTGTTGTGAACAATTAATTAACTATCATCCTCCTTTGTGCATAAGGTTGTCCACATCTCGATCCCCCGTGACCTTCCTACCCCTGCTAAGTTGAGCATAGCTATGCCACCTTGATCAACAACTCATGCAACCAAATTACAATACAAACATGGCATATTGCAGAAAAGAAGATTGACCAACAACAGTACACATCTAAGCCAACACTACACATCTAAATCAATTAAGCAAGAACAAAACAGCGGGATATGCGCTAGTGACATTTGGGGGGGGGGGGAATACTAAAGATACCCCAAATATAAAAAGATATATTCCTTCTATGCTTAAAATACATGTCATTCATAATTACACAGAGAAAGCCGCAATTGAATTTTGTTGTCCCTGCCCTAGGGAATGGAAGTAAGCTTACATTTTTGCTTCTTTTAGGCTTCGAAGAAACCTTGATGTCTTGCACTTCAAATGGAAACAAGAAACCAATCCTTTCACAAAAGATACAATCTGTTTGACCTGTATCCTGAATGTCTCCCAGAAATAATTAGCAAAAGTAGAAGTCTTGAATTAAATAACCAAAGAAAAGGAAAAAATTACAAATTATCACTGCACATTCTCATCATTAGAGTTCAATGTGTCGTCCAACCTTGCAAAATCATGAGTTCCAAAGAACTGCACAGGAACTGATTTCCCCGCAGAGTTTTTATTCAATCCTTTACGGTCACTAACAAGTGATTCATCCATAATGACCGCTGGCCACATCGCATGCCCTGCAGCATTATTATCAAATGCTACTTAGTTTGGTCAAGGGACTCACAACTTTTATGTGGACAACAAAGCTGTTAAGTCATATAGTCGAAACTGAATGTTTAAAAAAAAGGAAAGAAAGAAAGAAAGAAAATCTGTTAATGACTACAGTCTACAAAACCAAACTGCGCACACATCAAATTTTACAGGACAGTGGGCCATACATGAAATAAAATCCATCCACATGCAGGCTTCCCATCATAATTTCAAACACACTTCGTTCATTTTTGGCAAGATTTAAAAAAAGCCAATTCATAGAAACACTCGATTTGCAAGCAGATCATATACTAACTCTTATTCCCCCGTAAATCCTCAAAAGTGCACTTGGCTGTCTGTACTTCACTCAACCCTATTATGGTCGCAAATATCTTCATTCCAATTTCCAACAACAAGCCAAGAGCTTACCAGTAAGTTTCGCCCAAATGATATCCCCAGGCTCAAGTTCTCGGCTCTCATCCACAGTAGCAGCCAGCCCGATCAACTGACTATAATCAGGATCGTCGCCATTCATACATGTATTACCTCTGAGGTTCAACTTTGTCATCTCATCTTTAGATATATGAAATTTAATTTGTTCATCGGACAACATGAGCTCTTCTTCATCACCATCTTCATACTTCAGCTGCATTCAATTAACATACATTTTTTCAAACAGCATGCTCCACCGAACAAATAGGCTGGGAAAGCAAAGAAATAATTGAGAAAGACTTACACTGTGGCGCTTAGACTCCAAATCATAGGAAATGACAGAAGCTTTATACCAAGCATTATCCAGCGGCCAGTAAACCTGCAGTCAACTCCATGTTATGCTTTTAAGACAATGCGGATCAATTTATTTGATTTAACAAAGGAACGCCACTGTAGATTCCCAACTGAGAACTTGCCTTGCATTTCAATCCAACAAATGCCATTGGATCCACGCCATCAAAAGCCAACCTGGATTCATAAAAGAAATTCACATCACTCCCACACGAAAGCCACTAAACCCATGATAACACTCACCAAAGTCACTTCTAGGGGGAGAACGTACTGAAACCACTTCTTTGCCCGCCAATCATCCTGGTTTGAACGATCAACCGAAGAACTACGCTTCTTTCTTTTACCACTTCCCAGCCTGTTCTTACCCACATTGTACTGGAAGCGTGATTCCCTCAACCTGCGGCCATTAAGCGAACACAGAACATTGGAATTGACTCCCAACTTCACAAGCTCTGAGCTCCCAACTCGCCTCTTCTTGTTCGAAAAACATAGTTTGTCACCAACAACAAAACCCTCATCCACAGGCTCCGACTTCACCGGCAGTTCCAGCGCTTCTTTAGCAAGCTGAGGCTCTTCACCTTCAAACTTCTCCACCAAAGAGTCGAAAAGCGGCTTCTTCTCCCGCCGGCGGGAGTACACCTTTATAACCTGCGGCGAGCCTGACCCATTTGTGTTCTGGTCCTCAACTTCTACCGTCTTTTCCTCCTCCAAAGTGGTCTCAATTAGGGCAAGCTTTCGAGCCCTGACCTTCTTGGACACGACATTGGAGGAACCACTAGCGCTGACGCAAGCAGAAGTAGCGGAGTAGACATGGCAAAGAGGGAGAAACTTAACCGGAGTGCCGGAGTAATGGCTGTCGATGTCGTGAGGAGGGGATTGAGATTTCTGCGAATCTGGAAGCTCTTTTTGCTCTTCGTTACCATGGCAGCCCTCAATCAAGGTCTGAGAGCTCGGGATCGCCATTGAAACGTAGGAGAGAGAAACCCACAAACAAACGAACAAGGACGCCACAACACGCCGCCGTTGCTCTCTCTCTCTCTCTCTCTCCCCCTTATTTTCCTTTCTTTCTGTGTGTGTATATGGAAATTGTGGGAATGATTGGCGGGGAAGAGTGGGGGACTAGGGTTTTGAGGATTGGGAATGAGAAAGGGAAAATTTGGGATTTTGCCCAAACAATCGGTTTCCCGCCGTTTGAAGAGCGTACAACTGAGAGAGAGAGAGACAGAGCGAGGGAGAGAGAGGTGTTGGTGTAGGGACTTGGGATTCTCGTGGCCAGGGGGACTATTTATACCACCGGCTTCTCAGCCTTCTGAATCTGATGTGATGATTCGGCAGCGAGTGAGTAGAAACATTGGACATTTAGGCCCCACAACATATACCTTGTTTTTCTTTTTTTTCTGTTCCCCCTCCCTCTGATTGGATCCACCGAACTTTTTCAAATGAAGTTGTGCCTGTGCTGTTGTGCATCGAAATCTGAACTTTTAGTTAAGTACATGCAAGAAAAATTGATAGGGAAAATTAGGCTGACGGTCATAGCTAAAAAATAACGAAGTACGAAAAATGAATGCAGTTGAGTTCAGATAAAATTGAGGGTTGAAAAATAATTTTTATTACACAAATTTAAATGTTTCTATTTTAAATTTTGCCATTGACTTCTTTTTTCTTTATCAATACTTAGTACTGTTGTCTCTAATTTTTCTGTTCTTTCTATTAGAATGTCATCAATGATCCACCATATGTTTTTCTTTCTTCAACCAAATAGCTTTTGGTCCACCCATTCCAATTTATTTTTCATCCGGAATCCAAAAAAAAAAAAAAACAGGACTCTTACACTCCTCTCAACTTCAAACTCGTTGCTCCCTCTCTCTCTTTCTTCCTGATTTCCCAATATATCCAAATCTAACTAATCTTTTTCACAGTTAGGCATGATAACTCACCTATTTGGATGATATCTTTATATCTTGTGTTTCTCTCTCCTCCAGTGCATCGATCTTATTCTACTTTAAAAATTGATTGTTGGGCTCCATTATTTTTGCCATCGCCACCAAAGTTGATTATGTGGTAGGACCGTACACATGAGCATGGGGTGATAGCGGTGCTAAGAACCACCATGATTGCATCTTTTCCACTTTGGGTCATATGGAGGGCCACAATAAAGTCCATACTCGCATCATCCCAAGGCTTCAAAGGTATGGACAGTGGGGTGTACAAACCTTGTTGAAATTGACTTTTAGCTTTGTCGCAAATAGAACAAGTCAAAATAACCTTGTGCATGTCTCCCCCTATCTATTAGGCCAATAGAAATGCTAGTTAATAATGTCAATTGTCTTATTTAGACTAAAATGGCCAGCTAGAGCACCACCAAGAGCCTCTCGGACCAACAACTCTCTTAAAGAGCTCTATGAACACATAACTTATTGTTCATAAAAAGGTAGCTCTGTTGGATGGTGTAGGGGCTATCTTTTGAGACTTCCTTCAGTGAGGCTTGGAAATCTAGATCCTCCTTGTAAAGCTCCTAGATTGAATGAAATCTAAGGATTTTAGCTTCCAAAACAGAAAGCAATACATACCTACTTGAAAGAGCATCCGCAACTGCATTCTCCTTCTCACTCTTGTATTTGCAAGTAAAGTTGAACGACCGAGGAAACTCCACCCATTTGGCATGTCTTGGATTTAACTTGTGCTAACCATTGATATACTTGAGTGCTTAGTGACCAGAATGCAAGAAAAAGGGCATAGGCTTTAGGTAATGATCCCAATGAGTCAAAGCCTTTATAATGGCTTATAACTCCTTGTCATAGGTGTTATAGTTGCTTCTGGTGTCATTGAGCTTCTCATTGAAATAGGAAATATGCCTTTCGGACTGGACCAGGACAGCTCCAATCCCCACTCCACTTGCATCACACTATAGCTCAAACAGATCATCAAAGTTTGGCAATGCTAGGATGGGAGCTTGGCATAGTTTTTGCTTAGCTTCTTCAAAGTCTCTGGGCATTCTTGGTCCACTCAAATGCTCATTTCTGCATATACTCGGTGAAGGGAGCCACGATTAAATTGAAGTTCTTGATACACCTCTTGTAAAAAAAGTCAAACTATGAAAACTTCTCACCTTCATGATTGTCTTAGGTTGAGGTCACGACTAAATAGCCTCCACTTTACTTTGGTCGACTTGGATACCCTTGTCTGATACCACATATCCAAGAAAAATGAGTTGTGGTGTGAAAAACTCACACTTCTCTAGCTTGGCATAAAGCTTCTGCTATCTCAAAATCTGAAAAACTTGCCTCAAATACTCTTTATGCTCTCTCTCAGTTTGGCAGTAAACCCGAATGTTATCAAAGTATACAATAACAAAGTGACCCATCAAAAGTTTAAGCACTTCATTCATCAATCTAATGAAAGTACTGGGAGCATTACACAATCCAAATGGCATGATTCATATAACCCTTTCTTTTTTTTTGAAAGGTTGTTCTCCACTCATCTTCATCCCTCATTCTAATATGATGATATCCACTCCTCAAATCAGTTTTGGAAAATAACTTAGCATCATGCAATTCATCAAGCATGTCATTAAGCTCCTAGGAATATGATACCTATGCTTGATTGGGATGTTGTTGATGGCATGGTTGTCTACACACATTCTCATCGTTCCATCCTTCTCAGAGACAAGCAAGGCAGAAATAGAACAAGGGCTCATACTTTCCCTAATATATCCTCTATCAATAAGCTCTTGAACATGCCTTTGAAGTTCTTTAATCTCTATGGGATTATACCTATAAGCTGGCTTGTTAGGTAGTGAAGCTTTGGGTAGTCAGTCAATGTGATGTTCACTGTCTCTAACTAGAGGTAATCCCGGGGGTGAATCACTAGGAAAGACATCCATAAACTCTTGTATAAAAGGTTGAGCCAGAGCTTTCAAGGGTATCTCTTCGTTTCCTTTTTCCAACATAAGCAAGGCATAAACTGTTTCATCATTGCTTATGGAATTCTCAACTCGTGTTTCACTCAGAAATAAGGCTTTCTCGATTTTGTTTCTCTCCCCATTTATCCTAGTACTAGGCTAGACTTAACTAGAGGTAAAGGAGCCAAAATATAACTACGACCTTTGACTGTAAAGGATTAGGTGTTTGTCCATGATGTATGGCACTTTTATCAAATTACCAATGCCTACCAAGCAACATATGACAAGCATCCATGGGTAAAACATCACAAAGCACCTCATCTTTGAAATTACCACTGAAGTAAGCAATTAGGGCTTGTTTAGTCACATGTACTTCATTCCCCTTTGTACGCTACTGAAATGAATAAGGTCTTGGATGTTGGATAGTAGGTGGCTTACGTTTATCAATCAAATGGATGGAAACAACATTGATGCAACTACCCCCATCAATACTTAAGCTACATACCTTGCCTTAGATGGTACACTGAGAGTGAAAGATATGTTCTCTTTGGTTTTCCTCCTGGGGCCCCTCCATGGTAGCCAATATTCTTCTAAGTAAAAGCATGTCTCCCACATTAGGAGCTAGGACAGTAGTTTACTCCTCCATTTCTTCATCCTCCTCACTTATCTCTAAGTGAATTTGAACAATCTCTTCGATCTCATTGATGGTGAGTGTTCTTCTATTTAGGCAATCAGATTAGAACTAGCCATACCCCTGGTATTTGAAGCATCTACCATCAAGCTTCTTAGGGAACTGTTTCACAATCCCCTTACCTTTATCCGCTTTTGGTGTAACCTCAGACTTAGGACGAGCAAAGAATTTAGTTTGTGTGGTTAGCCAAGGATAACAAATAGAGAAGGGTTTCTTGTTCTTAGAGTGTTTCTCAACTTTAATGGCTAGTTTACACACATCCTCAAAATTCTAAGAAGGTTGCAACTCGACCTTTTCAGCAATGTTAGGATCAAGTCCCCCTAGGAACCTAACCATAGTGTGTTTAGGTTCTTCTTCTGAGCCACTTTGGATTTAGAGTTGTTTGAACTCTCTTATGTATTCCTCCACACTCATATGTCCCTACCTTAAGGAGGCGACCTTTAGGTAAAGATCATCCTTATAATTATAAGGGAGAAACCATTTTTGCATCAGTTTCTTTAGCTTGGACGAAGTTCTGATTCGAGACTTGCCTTCTTTGTTTCTTTGCGCCTTGGTGTTTTCATACTGGAGAGAAACATACTTCTTGAGTTTAAGAATAACATTCTTAAAAGATTTCCACTCAAAATTTCTTTGATTTCAAAGAATCTCTCTGAGGACTGAACCCACTCAAGGTAGAGGTCAGCGTTAAGGTTGCCTTCAAACTTAGAAGGGACAAATTTCGTGTCCCTCAAGTCATCAATAGGCTGTCTAGGAGGTCTCGGACTCATCATCTTGGGAAGAAGATGACTAAGTGGAAGGGGAATTTCCCCTTTAAGAGCCATGGTTTCTTCTCCTTCCTCCTTTAGGACCATTCCTTAAACTGGCCAAAACTTCCTCTAGTCTGGTGGTTATGTTAGCAACCTCCATGGATAAGGTTTGAAAGTTCTGTTGGAGTTGGTGTATGGCATTCCCTTTACCCAACTCACGGGCTTGTTCTAAACTAAGTCCTCCAGGGACTGAGGCTAGGGAGTGTTTCTTTCCTCTTCCCCGGACATAGATGGGATTTCAGTGAAGACTGTTTTGAGGAGATAGGTTCTTTTGTAGCTAGGTTTGTGTTTAGGCTGAGCAGGTTCTTTATAGCTTCAGGAAACATGGAAGTGGCACAGAATCATATTGCAAACTAATGAAACAATAAGTAAACACTCACGAGGTTATGCTCTGATACCACTTTGATGCGTGAGCTAAAGTAAAACTCAAGCAATGTTCATTGTAATCTGGCCAAAAACCTGATTTTGATTTCAACGATGACGTATAGACTGAACCATGGGATATGTAAAGGATAAAAGCAATGCCACCACCCGAGATAAAAAAGGACTCCATCCTCTAAACTCTAGAGGCAATGCAACCAAGTTCATATTAAAGAAAACCACTCAAATAAGCAATCAAAACATATTGTTCAAGTAAGATTTAAGGAAAGTGTGTTAAACACGAAGCTAAGCTTTTTTCATTCTTGTAATCTGATTACAACCAATAGAAAAGGAGGCTTATATACATGTCCCCTTAGTATCCAAGCAAGTAGGCAGGTTCCTTCATGATTAGGAAACCCCTTAACAAGCTTAACTTAACTAAAATACAAAATAAGCTTAACTTAAGCTAATGACAAAGTGTGAGTCTAGTAATACATGTTTAAACTAAACTCAAGTTTAAACATGATTAATTAACTTTAAGTAAGCCACGTGCACATGGGAGAGAGAGAAAAAGTAGGCTTTTGCAGTTTACTTTACGGTAATTCAATCAGATTGCAAGTGGATCTTAATCTCCTTCCTAATTGGCAAACTTGACTTAGCAAACTACAACAAACCTTATGATGGTGTTTTTGATCATCTAAGGTGCCACGAGAGCAAGTAGGAAGGTAAAAAAACCCTCCCCATTTGGGAAGATCAACAAAAAGTCAAAATAGCTCAATTAGGCTTAGTTAACCCGGCTTAGCATTGAAAATGATCAAGTTAGTTCTCCATCCTATACTTGATTTAGAACTAATTTTAATGCATGAATGGGTTCTTCAGGGTGTTAACAAGCACCCCAATTAGAAAAATCATTGACCATTGACCATCATCACTGCGTATATACCAGAGTTTTTTTAGTTCATGTCCAAAGCCACTTAAAGGCCTTTCCTCACGGTGGGATGCCTTTAGGACACCCTTATATAGTTCACGACACTCTGGCATAGGTTTCTTGAATAAGTTAGCAAACATTTTTCAGAATAGGATGAAAATTTGAGAGAGTGATCATAATTAGATGGACTAAGCAAGATGGGAGCAAATCATAGAAGTTTGGTTAGATGCTCGAGAGCTTACTAATTGAAAAACTCCTTTTAAAGAGAGCAACAGAAGTTAAAAATGTAGAAATAGGCAAAAACCTCAATGTCACACTTAATTGACTTTATTATCCTAGCTTATTTTTAACCAGGCCAGGAAAATTGAGACATAGGGTAGGAATGGGTGAAAGCCTAAATTAAGCAAAAGAAAACTGGACACAACATTCAATGCAAGACTTTCTCTTCAAATTCACATAAAAATATCATACATTAACTCTGTAGTCTATCAAAAAGGAGCATCAGGTATAGGGTGTCCTTAATTATAGAGGAACTACACTACACATGTTTACAAAAATATAAAAGCAAAAATTATAGCTGTATAAAAGCTAGTTGGAATATGAATTATTTGAAGTTCCTAGCTCTCTTATAGATTTCCTCTTTAGAGAAAGGACAATCTTGTACTCTTGAATGTCTAAGGGCTAAGGTTGTGACATCATCTTTACCTAGTTCACGAAGGAAAATCCCAGTGATACGTCTAGACAAATTAGGCCCCAACCGTTATTGTCTCAATAGACATTACAATGCCAACATCCAACTTTATTTTACCCCTTCTTGAAGACTCCAAGCCCTTGCATAAGGGACTTGGACAAGAAATAGGGGAAAGACTTGGAGAAGCACAGGGACTAGATGTAGACCCCTGGGTTGCTTTTCCTCTTAAGAAGGACATATAAGCCCCACTACAATATTCCTTCTAGCAAAAGCTAGTTGGATGAATATGAGAAGTCATTCTCTCCATAATTAGCACTCAGATTCCCAAGGACAACGACATCCAAAGCCCACTTGTGAAGCAATCTTTTTTCAAGACCCCTTAGACACCAAGAAATTTCATCCAGGATATTGAGAAAAGGGCATATCCTAGGTAGGTAGCCTGAGAACTATTACCTTTCTCGAGATGGTGGGGGAAATATAAGAAGAAAAATTTATCAAAGAAAACCTACACCACCAACCTTTGAAGTAATGGTTTTCCACTTCTTGGTCTAATGCACCAAATCTAAAGAGGTTCTTTGTAAAAAGAACCCAAAAGCAAGGTCTTAACCTTAGAAGCACTCTTAGCTGAAAGAAACATTTCTACTCGAGCATAATTGGAGATAGCATGAACAAAACTCCCACTAAAGAAAGAGATAGAGGATCTATCAAACTCCAGAAATGTGATGGTTAGGGCAAAGTCGTTTTGCGAAAGTTGACAGCAAAAAGAAGAAACCCCAAGAAGTTTTTTGCGCAGAATTGAGAAGTGTGTTGGCTTTTGAATGACAAACTCTAATATAGTTGTGGCCAAGGATTAGCAAAAAAGGGAGAATGCCAAAAATAATATAACAAAAAGACCAACATAAGACACATACATTGGAGCAAAAAGTAGATCCTTCATTTGTTGCTAAAATGACATTATAAAAGAGAAGATCCATATGACATAGAGAGCATGTGTAAACCCTAAAAAAAACCAAAGAAAAGAGAAAGGAACGATCCCTTAATGAAGGTTAGACTCATCTTCTATAACTTCCACCCTAGCAGGATGGACCCATACCAATTTCCCAGGCCCCTACCAACACTTTGCTATCACTTCCATTCATCATGAGCACGGACCCAATCTCTAGGACTTTCTATTCTCTTATGATCATTGCTAAAGGAACATGAATCTCAAAGACCTCCCTCGAGGTTGGGGGGGGGGGGACTTTGGCATCCCTTACATTGGATGGGAAAAGAAAATAGAAACCTAGATGAAGGCTGAAAAACAATCATCTCCAAACCCCGAAGGGCTGTAAGAGGATAGCGAAATGGATAAGGACAAGAAAGTCCTCGGGTTTGATTGGGGTCTTAAGCAATGACCAAGGGTAGCGATTAAGATAATTATAGATTCTTTCACAAGGTTGTCCCCAGAATAGAGGAAGAATAGGAAGGAACTGGCTTTAAAGATAAGATGCAAACCAGGTCTTGACACAGGACCATAGTTCCTTTATTATACTCTTTTCAGGATGCCCATATAGGACTTCTAAGTTAATCAGTCCATGAAGCTTACCAATCCTAAGAACCTGGTCCCAGTACCTAGGGGGGACTGCATTTCTCTTATCTTACATAGGTGTTGAGGGACCTTGTTTCATGCGGTGGTCCCTAAGAGCCATTTCCTTCGGGTTATGGAGGAAAAATAAAGGGGGCCATAGGACGTTTAAGTGAATCCCAGTCAGAAACATTTAACATCTTAGAGGAAAATGCTCTAAAAGAGTGCACAAGAAGAGGAAAGAGGTTGAAGAAGGACTTAAAAAGCTTCATAAAGCTTAAAAGAGGTTCAATTGACAGAAACTATTTTAAAAAACTCAAAAAAGGTTATCTGATTTCTTGAAGATATGAACCTAGAATCGTTGAATTTATTGTCAAGATTAGGGCAAAAAGGCATCATTAGATTTGAGGGCAAGGCCCTAAGAGATGCAAGGTCCAATTAACAAATCCCCGAAAATTTGACGAACCATCATTTCTAGCATGGGGAAACAAAGAGAATGCAAAAAGACCCTCAATTAAGACATGTTTAAATCGCCGTGCGTAGATTGTGGAATAATTTCTCGAGGAATTGAAAACAAACTTAATTAAAGATATACAATTTCAAAGTAAAGGATTAGAAATCTGGTGCATAGAATTAACCCTAAGAAAGCACATAAGGTCTAGGTACTCATAGTTTAAGGCGAGAATTTCCTAAAGAGATAAAGAGACTAGGTCTGCTTACAATTTGTGGCATAATTAGATCAAAATCCAACATCCCTTCAAGCGCAAATGATTTAGAAAGATGAAAGCTCTTAGAGGCATTAAGTTATTGTCTAATGAAAGCCTAGTAAAGAGATTGATAAGACCTAATAGGTTGGTAAGATTCAGCACATTAGGCTCAAACATAAGCTGAACAAAACCTAAGTCCACCAAAGCCTTGAAAAACAATCCAATGCGCATGGCTTCTTCAGGTTGGAAGGATTTAGGCAAGATATTCAAAATCTATAAGGAACTGGTAAAAATCTTTGAGGTTGAATAAAACAACGAAATTAAACGCACACACACAGATATACATACATACATACATACATA
>JACYFF010031956.1:42383063-42393979 GCA_017589665.1 Selenicereus undatus | reverse complement strand
GTATATATATATATACATATATACGTACACATATATATATACGTGTGTGTGTGTGTATATGTATATATATATATATGCATATATATATATGTATATATATATATATATATATATATATATATATATGTTAGAAAATTAGAGCAAACTAATTGCGGAAGCGTTAGGATGAACAATGATAATCAAAAGTAAGACAACAATAATGAGAACAATAAAGAACACCGAGATTTACGTGGAAACCCAATACTAGAGAAAACCACGGACGACGATGAGCACAAACAATCCACTCTGAGAAGGAGTGAGTACAATGCGGTTACAATCACAACGAGTGATTTGATTAAGCAACAAGATTACAATCTCTCTTATAATCTCTCTATCTCAATTCTAAGAAAGTAGAACTGAATTCTCTAATGGTATTTTGTTGGTTTATTGAGAAGGTAGGAGGCGTGCCCTTTATAAAGGGGTAGGATGAGCGAGAAACCCACTACAAACCCTAATTGTGACAGCTAAACAGCTGTCGTTCGCCACGAGTCGTGGTGTGGAAATTGGGCCAAAACCCAACAATGTGCACCATGGATTAATTTTCACCAACTCCAACTCTCGAACACTGCCAAAACACCTAAAGGGTGATGCCCCAAAGGGCAGAGCCCCGAAGGGCAATCAAATGCTGTGAACACTAACTAAGTCCAAGCAATGCTCGAATTTAGCTGTAGGGAGAGGCTCAGTAAGCATATTTGCAGGATTCTCCAAAGTATGAACCTTCCTCACAACAATCTCCCTTGCAGCAACTGTATCTTTGACATAGTGATACTTAACACTTACATGCTTGGTCTTGGAATGATAGGCATCATTCCTGGTCAAGTAAATAGCACTTTGACTATTCTAAAACACCACAGTAGTACCTTGTGGAACTCTAAGCTCAGTAACAAGGCCTCTCAACCAGGTAGCTTCCTTCACACCTTCAGTAGTAGCAACATAATTAGCCTCCGTAGTAGAAAGAGCTGCAATAGACTGAAGCGATGCTTTCCATTAGATAGCAACTGCACACATAGTGAAGATATACCCTTTAATAGACCTCCTCCTATCAAGATCACTATTATAGTCAGAATCAACCAAACCTGCAACATCACATGTAGCAGCTTTGTTCCTTTCAAACACCAATCCTCTATCAATTGAACCCTTCATATACCTAAGGATTCACTTCACAGCCTCCCAATGAAACCTACCAGGATTATGCATATAACGACTTACCACACTCACAGCATGTGATAAGTCAGGCCTACTGCACACCATAGCATACATCAAACTACCAACTGCACTAGAATAAGGAACATGAGACATCTTCTCGATGTCCTTCTTAGATTATGGATAAGACTCAGCAGACAATTTGAAGTGAGTAGCAAGAGGTGTAGAAACTGCCTTGCAGTTACCTATATTAAATTTATCAAGAACTCTCTCAAGATATCGACTTTGAGACAAGTATAGCTTACCGACCTTTTGATCCCTCTGAATCTCCATGCCTAGTATCTTCTTTGCTGTACCCAGGTCCTTCATCTCAAACTCCTTATGAGTTGAGATTTTAACTTGCTGATCAAGGACTTATCCTTGGAAACTATTAGCATGTCATCAACATATAACAACAAGTAAACAAAAGAACCATCAGAAAATTGTCTGAAATACACACAATTATCATACCGATTGCATGTGCATCCTTATCCGATCATAAAGGTATCAAACCTTTTATACCACTACCTAGGAGCCTGCTTAAGTCCATATAAGGACTTCTTCAAGCAGCATACACATTGTTTCTTTTCAGGAACAACAAAACCCTCAGGTTGCTTCATGTAAATCTTCTCATTCAACTCCCCATGAAGGAACACAGTTTTTACATCAAGTTGCTCTAACTCCATATCAAACAGGGCAACAAAAGCAAGTAGCACTCTAATAGAGGTGTGGCGAACAACAGGAGAGAATACCTGATTGTAGTCAATACCTTCCTTTTGGTTGCATCCACGAACAACAAGGCGTGCTTTCCACCTTGCATCTTCAACCTTGGGTATGCCTTCCTTTCTTTTATAGTTCCACTTGGTAGTTAAGGCTCTTCGACCTTTAGGTAGCTCACATAAATCCCAAGTTCGATTCTTATGTAGGCTCTTTATTTCTTCTTGCATAGCTAGGACTCAATTAGATGGGCTCGGGTAGGAGATTGCTTTAGTATAAGTTGAAGGCTCAGCACCTTCAGGAATCTGCTCTATAGCTGTAAGAGCATAAGCCACAAGTCCCTCACTATCTACATGGCAAGAAGGCTGCCTGACCTCCCTCCTAAGACGATTACGAGATATGGAATAATCATCCTGCACCTGAGGCTGATTAGGACTTGTAGTACTAGAACTAGGTTCAGTAGCCTGAACCTCCATGTTGGGATGATCAGCAGCTCCACCTTGAGCTACAGCAGTCTCCACTCCATCTCCACCTTCCTATTGGCATCCTCTTGATCACGTGTACTAACAGAAGAAACAGCAGATTCCTTCCTAGAAGATAACATAGAAGCATTTTCATTGAAAGTTACATCTCTACTCTGAATAGCTCTCTTAGAATCAGGACACCATATTTGATATCCCTTAGATGCATAACTAAGAAACATGTGTTTAATAGCCCTCGGAGCTAACTTCCCATCATTCTCATGGGCAAACACAGGACATCCAAATATTCTCAACATAGAATAATCAACAGGATTACCTGACCAAACTTCTTCTGGAATCTGAAAGTCAATGGATGTATGTGGAGATCAATTCACCAGATAACAAGCTGTCGAAACAGCTTCAGTCCAGAAAGCTTTGCAATCCCAAAGCCTTGCATTAGAAAGCATACGGTGAGCTTTTTCTAGTAGAGTCCGATTGATGCGTTCTACAACTCCGTTCTGTTGGGGCTTACCAACTAATGTCTCGTACCTAGCTATGCCGTTAATAGTGCAGAACTCAGTGAAATCTGACTAATAGAATTTAGCATCATTATCAGTCCTGAGCTTCTTTATCTTCCTCACATTCAGGTTCTCAACAAGAGCCTTGAACTTCTTGAATATGGGAAACATCTCATTTTTCTGTCTCAAGAGGTAAACCCAGACTTTTCGTGAGAAATCATCAACAAATGTTAACATATAGTGCTTACCTATTCGAAGGACGCTACAGATCAGAATGGATGTAATCAAGGATCCCTTGCGTACGATGCTTAGCTGTAGAGAAACTAACTCTCTTCTGTTTCCTAAACACATAATGATCACAAAACTCCAGCTTACCCATACCTGTGCTACCCAAACAACCTTTCTTGCTCAGAATGGTCATCCCTTTCTCACTCATATGACCCAATTGCATGGGAAATAATCTCGTAGTATCAACATCTGCTGATATTATACAAAATGCTACCGAACCTGTAATTGTTGTACCCTGTAGAAGATAAAGACTTCCCTACCTGAATCCCTCCATTAGCACCATGGCACCCTTCATCACCTTTAGGATACCATTCTCAGCTGAGTGCCTGCAACCATTAGCCTCAAGAGTACCCAAAGAGATGAGATTATGAGTCATATCAGAAATGTGACAAACCTTAGACAAGGTCCTAACTACACTATCATGGGTTTCAATCTGCACAGTACCTACTCCTGCAACCTTACACTCAGTGTTGTTGCCCATAAGTGAAATCCTAGTATCAGCATACTCATAAGTAGCAAACAAGTCCCTATGAGGACACATATGATACGTACAACCAGAATCTAAAACCCAATCATCACCTACCCTCTTTCCAGAGGTAGTGGTAAGAGACATAGTAGCAACCAATACATCACCATCAGACTCAAACTCAACAACATAATTAGTTGCAGCAGGTTTCTTAGACTGATTCTCATTCTCTTCTTGCTTTTTCTTATTTTTCAATTTCCAACAGTTAGCAACAATGTGACCCAATTTACCACATAAATTGTAGGTCTTACTAGCATGAGAATTTTTAGGCTTAGAACAGTTCTTTCTCTTACTACCATTCCCCCTTTTCTTAATTGTTCTACCCCTTACAACCAATCCCTCAGTAGAATCAGTATGAATATCATGATCAAACTTTTCTTTATACAACAAGTTTAACTTAACATTCTCAATCGATATAGTATCAGAATTACTATATAGCATGATCTCCTTGAAATGCTTATATGAAGCGGGTAAAGACACAACCAACAAAATGGCCTTATCCTCATCCCCAATTTTCATATCTAAACTTCAAGATCAACAATAATCGAATTAAAATCATTTAAATGTTTTTGAACAGGAGTACCTTCTGCCATCTTGAAAGTGTAAAACCTTTCCTTCAATCGGATCTTGTTGGCGAGGCTCTTCGTCATGTAGCGTTCCCTGAGCCGAACCAAAACACCCATTGCAGTTGTTTTATCAAGCATCTCACGTAAGATATGTAGTGCTAAGCACAACTGTATGGTCGAAAGTGCCTTTTGCTCTAGTTCTTCCCATTCGTCGTCCGTAAAAAAACCAAGCTTCTTTTTCTTCTTCTGTTCTGCCCATTGTTCTTCTGTCATCGTACTGGGTTTCATATGAGGTCCTGAGAGAACCTTCCACAACCCATACTAAATGAGAACCACTCTCATTTGCACCTTCTAGAGATTGAAACTAACATCTCCATTAACCTTTTGAATATCAACCTTCATGATTGAAGACATCCTAAACCTTGCTCTGATACCACTTGTTAGGAAATTAGAGCAAACTAATTGGGTAAGCGTTAGGATGAACAATGATAATCAAAAGTAAGACAACGGTAACAAGAACAATAAAGAACACCAATATTTACGTGGAAACCCAATGCTGGAAGAAACCACGAACGACGACGAGGATAAACAATCCACTATGAGAAGGAGTGAGTGCAATGCGATCACAATCACAACGAGTGATTTGATCAAGCAACAAGATTACAATCTCTCTTATAATCTCTTTCTCATAAATCTAGGAAAGTGGAACTGAATACTTTAATGGTATTTTGTTGGTGTATTGAGAAGGTAGGTAGCATGCCCTTTATAAAGGGGTAGGATGAGCGAGAAGCCCGCTAGAAACCCTAACCGCCAAAGCTAAACAGCTGCCGTCCACCCTGGGCCATGGAGTGCAAATTGGGCCAAAACCTAACACTATATATATATATATATATATATGTGTATTTGTATAGATATTTATATACATTGTATATTTGAATATGTATTTGTATGTGCGTGTGTGTGTGTGCGTGTGCATGCGTGTGCGCGATATATATGGCTATGGGATCCAGTTAAACTTGTTTAAGAGACCCGTCATCGAGCCCTACACAAACAAGTCATGACTAACATCAGAGGTAGATCAAATAGACATTGACAAGACACATTGTACTTGATATTCTCCGAAAATTATTCCTAACTTTAGCTTCAAATGCTTTTAAAAATGACAGCCCACCCTTTTGAGAGTTATTTTACGGATAATCTTGGAATAGTAGTTGATGTTCGTCAAGGTTCACAATGACTCATAAACTTTATACATGCTGAAACTGGGGATGTGAGGCATATGAAATAGGCAAATGAGATGTATTTGAGATTTAGTAAGAGAAATCTATATATCGATATTAAAATAAAAAATCATATTAATCTTTATACACATGTCAATTTCACAAATTTTTAAATATAATTAATGATTTTATTTTCTTCCTTAAATTAGTCCCATTACCTATGTCATTTCAAATATACGAAAATTTTAAAAATATTTTGTGCCATAAATTCAAACATATTATGTATGAAATATTTTATTTCCAAAAAAAGGGGACAACATTTAATTAAAAGCTAATGATAAGTACTATAATTAAAAACTTGTAAGATTTTGTATGCTAGTTTGGATATGAAAATACTAGTTTGTGTTTAAAAAATGTTTTATGAAATAATCGTAAATTATGATAAATTTGTAGGGCTCGTGATGATAGCTAATAACAAGGAAATATACTAGCTCGAATTTTGACACCAAAACCGAAACCTGCCGAAATTCGGCCCAAACACACATCCACTGTAATGTCCTTGACGTGTTGGCTACTATGCTTATGTTGAATTGCATAATAAGTTAGAGCCTTATCGTTGAAATGAGACCTCATCAATCTGAAAATAGAAATTTACCTATAGGTGTTGGACTCAATTTGTGTCTTTGTTGGCACTTTTATTTCAGTTTGATGTTATTTGTGTCGGAAACCAAGTCTACGACTGCTTTTGAGGTGGCAATATGCTATTTGGTGGGAAAGTCCCAAATGCCCTCCCTTAGTGGAGGTAAAGAGGGAATATGTTAATCATATAGGTTCAGGTTTAGGGGCAAGGAAACCTAATCTAAGTATGCTTTCTCTCCACCCGCAATGATTCTGCCAAATAATTTTCGTGTGATGCCTAGAAGTAGGTGAAGCAAAGAAGTAGGAGTTTTGATATATCTCAAGTGAAAGCTGGATTTGTTGACATAGGAATAAGGGGTGAAAGCAATTGACGAGAAGGCAACTATTGAAGGAGTTAAGGTAAGTACTCTACATGTATGTAAATTGAATGTTGAACATGGGTATGAGATTATGTTTTTCAAGTCAGAATATGTGGTTGGGGCCCCTATCAGGTGTTGAAAAATTATATAAATTAAGTTGGCACCCAAAAGGTTAGGTGTTCAGGTTAAATGAGGTATTAAAGCCCTTTTAAATGAGGTATTAAAGCATGGTTGTATATGTCAAATATTAAAGCAGGGTTAAATATTTTGGCCCTTGTCAATATCAAATGCTTTTTAAAATGTAGGTTAAATGAAGTATTAAAGCATGGTTGTATATGTCAACCCCTTATTTTGTGTACGATATCCCAGGCTATGACTGAGATATTTGTGGAATTAGTCTATACTATACTAATAGTAATCTTTGGAAAACCCTAGAGTACTGCAACGCCTTTAATTTGCGGAGGCTAACGCTAGCTTAACCGCAAAAGTTATTTTTCTATTAAATTTGAGCTATTGATGCAAACAATTGTTTTTATATATAAAAAAACCATTCGAGACTCTTTATACATGTACGACTCTTTCGCTCCCGTCCCTTTCTATCTCCTCATCACACATGACTCTACCCTCTTCTATCTATCCCTTTTGCTTCCCCTATCACCTTGAAGCCTAGAACTCCCCATTCTTTTATATCTCTTCAGTTAACCCATCTTTTCTTGATAATTAACACCCCTTTAACTTCCCCTATGCCCATTTTACTTCCCCTACCATGCCTAGAGTATGCAGTTTAATCGACATCCACTGTACACCCATACCCATGAAATTGTTCCCTTCACTCAGTTACTCAAATTGCAATAATAACAACAACACCACCACCTCCCAGTGTGGGTCTTGCTTTCGCGGGGTCTGGGGAGATCCAGATGTAGGCAACCTTACCTTTACCGACATCCCTGCCCGTAGAGAGGCTGAATCCAAGAGACCCATAAAAACAAGAGTTTGTGAAAATATTTTTTATAGAAGAAGGATTTTGTGAAAATATTAAAAGAAAAAAACTAAGAATACTCAGCAGGGAGTAAACTAGGAAATACTAATAAATCAAGTGACCGTGACTATGTAAATAAACATACAACATACGTACAACAAAACAGAGGAAAGTACCATACCTTAATAAACAGCTGTAGGCAAACAATGTCTCTTCCCAGATGTGTGTAGTACATGCATACAAACACGACATACGAAACCTACCCTACTATAACAAAAAATAAAAATAAAAATCAGGTGGCTAACTTTCTGCAATCTAAGGTCCTAATCCTATCCCGCCATAGTCTCCTATCCTGAGCCAAGTTCTCCGTCAATCGTACAACTTCTGAATCCTCTCTAATCACCTCGTCCAAGCTCTTCTTTGGCCGTCCCCTCTCTCTTTTACCTGCGGGGATGTTAATCCTCTCACATCTCCTCACTAGAGTGTTCACACTCCTTCTTTTTACATGGCCAAACCATCTGAGTATTGTTTATCTCATCTTATCTTCTATGGGAGCCACTTTAACTAAATCTCTAATTACCCCATTCCTAATCCTATCGATTCTCGTATAACCACACATCCACCTAATCATCATCATCTCTGCTACCATCAACCTTTGGACCTGTGTCTTTTTTATAGGCCAACACTCCGATCCATATAGTACAGTTGGTCTAACTACCATACGATAAACTCCACCTTTTAAATCTACATGCATTCTTTGATCACATAGCACACCTGAAGCATACTTCCATTTTTGCCAACCCACTTTTATGCGCTGGTTAATATCTTCGTTAATATCCCCATTCAGTTGAATGATCGAGCCTAAATATTTAAACTTCTCGACCTTTGGTATCGCCATCCCATCAATGGTGACTTCTCCCCCAGCATCTTCCCTTCCACTGAAACAACAATGTAGGTATTCCGTTTTGGGTCTACTTACTCTAAAACCTCTAGACTCCAGTGTATGTCTTTATCGCTCCAACTTATCATTAACTCCCTGTCTGGACTTATCAACAAGAACAATGTCATTCGCGAATAACATACACCATGGTAACTCATCTTGAATCCCATTTGTAAGTTCATCCACAACTAGAGTAAAAAGAAAAGAGCTTAAAGCGGAACCCTAATGCAGTCCCATACCAACAAAGAAGTCATAGGTAGTTCCTCCTGGCATCCTAACACTTGTCCTACCTCCCTCGTACGTATTCTTAATAAGTCGAATATACACAGGAGACACTCCTTTCTTTTCAAGCAACTCCATAACACTTCACGCGGAACTCTATCATATGCTTTCTCCAAGTCGATAAACACCATATGAAGATCTAGCTTTCTATCTCTGTACAAACTCATGAGCCTTCTAAGGAGGTAAATCGCCTCTATGGTTGACCTACCAGGCATAAAACCAAATTGGTTCTCTGATATCAAAATATCCTTCCGCACCCTTCTCTCAATCACCCTCTCCCACAACTTCAGAGTGTGATTGAGCAACTTTATGCCCCTATAATTATTACAATCCTGAATATCACATTTGTTCTTGTACAATGGGATGACTGTACTAAACCTTCATTCTTTGGGCATCTTAGGCGTCCTACAAATAACATTGAAAAGCTTGTTAGCCATTCTAATCCCTCTTCACCCAAACACTTCCACACTTCCATCAGGATCTGGTCTGGTCCCTCTACCTTCCCATTGGCCATCTTCTTTAGGGTCTCTCCAATCTCATCCTTGCTGATAGGTTCGCACAAATGAGGATCGGGATGCCTCTCACTACTCTCTCTTTCCCTACTACAAAAAACTTCCATCGCTTCCCTATTGAGGAGTTTGGAAAAGTACCTTTGCCATCTCTCTTTGATCTCTACATCCTCAGATAACACTTTACCGTTTTCATCTTTGATACACCTCACTATACCCAAGTCCCTAGTTCTTCTTTCTCTAGCCCTTGCTAGTTTAAAGACTTCCTTCTCACCTTCCTTAGTGTCTAGTTTTTGATATAACCTATCAAAAGTCATGCTCTTAGGTACAACAACTTTCTTGGCTACCTTTTTTGCTACTTTATATTTGACTATACTAATCTCTTTCTCTTCATCCATTCCACTATTCATGAAAGCAGCGTATGCTTCTTTTTTCTCCTTGACTTTATCCTTTACCCCCTCATTTCACCACCAGGCTCCCTTCATTTTGTTACAACCTCTCCTAGATGTCCATAGGATTTCCTTAGCTGACTTTCGAATACATTCTGCCATTGTCTTCTACATTGTGTCTGCATCCTCTACCTGCCTCCAAGCTCCTTCTTCAGTATTCCTCTCTGATAATTTCACAGCGTTCTTCTTAGTAAGCTTCCACCACTTAACTGTAGGGTCCCCAACACTTCTCTTCTTCCACTTTGAACATTTCAACTCCACATCCAATACAAGCAACTTATGCTGAGTTCCTAAATACTCACTGAGTATCACCTTACAGTCCTTACAAAACCTCCGATTATTCGCTTTAATCAGGAAGTAATCAATTTGAGTCTTCGTGGAACCACTCTTGAAGGTCACCAAGTGGTCCTTCTTCTTCTTAAAATAGGAGTTTACCACTAACAATTCATAGGCAACCGCAAAGTCTAGAACAGAAAATCCTCCATTATTTTTCTCTCCATAGCCGAAACCTTCGTAAACCATATCATACTCGTCTGATTCGACACCAATATGGACATTAAAGTCTCCTCCTATGAAAAGTTTCTCGCTCCGAGGTACGCCCTGAGTTACCAAATCCAAATCCTCCCAAAATTGCTTCTTAATATCATCTACCAAACCTATTTGAGGTGCATAAACACTGACCACATTTAGGACTTCTGATCCCACCACTACCTTAATGGCCATAATTCGATCACTCTTACGCCTTACTTCAACAACAAAGTCAACCAATTCCTTATCAACCAAAATACCAACTCCATTCCTAGCCTTGTTAGATCCTGAAAACCACAGCTTATACCCATCAACTTGTCTAGCTTTTGCCCCCACCTATTTAGTCTCTTGAACACATGCTATGTTAATCCTCCGTCTATGCAAAGACTTGACTAATTCTATCGACTTACCAGTCAGTGACCCAATATTCCAAGATGCTAGGCGCACCTTCCGCAATCCTATACCTCCCTTAACCCTATTTCCCCCTGGAGGACTGACTTAAGGTACTACACTGCTCGCTACTAGCTTAGGCTACCAACAGTAACCATAAAAGTAATATTAAAAACGGCAATAAAGTATACACAATTAAGACGCTAACTAATTCTAATGCCAATAATAAGCAATGATGATGATGATGACGATGATGATGATAATAATAATAATAATGATAATAATAATAATAATAATAATAATAATAATAATAATAATAATAAT
>JACYFF010031956.1:42370932-42383053 GCA_017589665.1 Selenicereus undatus | reverse complement strand
ATAATAATAATAATAATAATAATAATAATAATAATAATAATAATAATAATAATAATAATTACTATTATTATTATTATTATAATAATAATAATGATGATGATGATGATGATGATGATGATGGAATAACAAACTGCCAATAAACCTGAACAAATAAAGTTAAAGGCTAACTAAGTGACAAAAACAAACAACAGTAACAAAGAACTAATACTCTAAATCCAACAAGATCCAGAAGCAATACTTAGAAAAAGCAATAAAGAAAGAACTAGCAACAAATGATCCTAATGATAAGATCAAGGATAGTGATAAGAAGACACAGTGCTTAACAAAACTAACAAAGCTAACAAATTAATAATAATATTAGTAATAGTGGTAATAATAATAGTAAAGTTAGTAACAACGATTGTACTAAAAAAGTAGTAGAATGGAAAAGGGTTAGATAGAAATAGTTACTACTATCTTAATACTCTTAGTAAAATTAGTAATAATATTAAAATAGCCAAAGGTAAAATAAACAAATAGAATAATTATGTGCAATGGTTAAAGAAATGGCTAGAATAAACTGGGGAAAGGAAATTTAATAGTCTACAGCAAGCCAAGGAAAGCAATACTATGATAAACAATTGCCTACGATAATTAAAATAAGAAGATAGACCATGATAGAAAGCTATACTATGCTTCCACCATGATATGAAAGCAGTAAATAGGGACCATAAAGGACAAAAACAGACTAAGAAAGCAAGTATTAAAATAAGCACCAAAAATACCAGTCAAATCAACAACAATCAAATGGCCAGAATATGGGCAAGCAATGATACAACTAGCGTAGAACTGACTTTTCACAAAAATGATAAGGGTTGCCATAGGTTCTACTTGCACTCAATTTACCTTAACGCCAAGCAAGGCAAGCCCGGGGAAGAGCGCCCAACGTTCCAAAGGGATGGGAGTGTGTGGCGGTGCTGGGGCAAAGGACGGAAAAACTTCGGAAACCTGGCGCCGGGAGAGGGTTGTTTAAGTGCCCTGTTCTCGGATGCCTAACAGAGCAAGCGACTGCAGTGGAGTGAGAGGCGCCAGTGGTGGTCGGCTTGGCTACAGCCTCTGCACAGGTTTCCCTTGCTTTGCTGGTTGTTACACACTTAAGCAGCTGACACCCAGTTCCTACTATGGCTTGAATAATGGTGATGCTCCAATGCCAGAAAACGAAAGCTCAATTAAACAGAGCAACACTGACACCGACACAAATGAGGCTAGGCACAAAGTCCCACCGTAGACCTCCCGACACAGACGCTTCCCTTATCCAATTCAAGCTACCTTAAAAAATTCTACCTCCCGAACACCACTACCCACTTCAGTTCAATCACAAACCCCAAAACTTCTCTGTCCTATAATCTCCCCAACCCGCTTCCCACTCAAACCTCCAAGAAAAATGGATGCCCAGTTCAAAGAAACCTGTATTTGTTGCCCAATCTCTTCTATGTATGAATCCATTGTGATTTGCTGACTAAGGAAGCAAAATTCCTTCTCGGAAGCGCATTACTCAACAGACCAAAAGGGAAAATTTTTTTTTCTAGCAGAAGGACTCAAATTGCAATAAATCTTTGCAAAATTATAAGTGAACTATGCTAGCAAAACAACCCTGCCAATGAAGAAACTACCGGATCTAAGACAAGAAAGATCGGTCGCCGATGAGTGTGGGATAAGCAATGGTATTGTGCTGTCAGTGTCATGGGAGGACATGGTGAACTGGGGCGGCCATGGAATATATGTTAAGCAAAAAAGCAAAAGTAGTGGCATTGAATTGTTAATTTGCTAATTTGATGTTGGGCGATTCTTTCTGGAAGGATTAACATTTGATTACTAGGTATCGATTCCTTTTGGTGGGCCGGTTTGGGGGGGGGGGCTTTAAAATAGGTTTGAAGTCTGCATGTAAGGTAGTTTAGTTATAGTTTGATCGTGGTTTTCAATTTTTGATTGTTCTATATGTTTTTTTTCTTCTTTGTCCATTGAATCCAGTCCAAACCCCTCTTCCATAGAGCATCTTAATATAAAAAAGAACGTGTTTGACTATAAATAGGAGTATGGAATCCAAGCTCCTAGGAGCACTGGGAAAGCAATCCTTCGCTTCAACGGGTATAATGACCTTGACTCCACACAAGTATAGTAAAATTTATTAAATAAAAAACCAATTTCAGGGTCATTTTCCTTAGTTTATGTTTTAATTTTTGTTGAAGTGTTGGCTTCGTAAATCTTTCTTTGTTTCGGTGTGCCGGTGATGAGAAGCTACCATATGTGATTATGTAGGATATGATGAGATGATCGATTAGATATATAATTTGTTATCTTACATAATGACAGGGGAATTCGTCCACATGTACACCTAAACTTAACTTCGAAGACATAAGGCTTGAGTGTTGACATTTATTGTTGTGTTTGATATTGAGTAATTGTAGCTTCAATTGTTAGCCAATTAACAGATTCAAAAGTTTTGCACCCAACCCCTTTCCCTTTTTTTTCCTTCGGATAAATATGGGTCTTTCCTTATCCCTCCCGTCATTTTATTAACCTGGATTTTGTGATTAACTTGATAATCAGTGTAGGTAGCATGGACAAAGCTAACATATACAGACTAAAAAATGAGTATTTTGCAAGCTGAATTGGATTTGGCAAATGATTGATGAATGCACCTGATTTAGAGATGCCAATGCATGTTTAATGTTCCACTCTCTGTATTTCTGCTCTGCATAGTACTTGGTTCTCTATATCAAGAGGTTTTTTTATAGTTTGCCTTGTGGAATTTAGTTTTTTTTTTTCTAACTTTGATTATATTTTCTTCTATCATATGAACTTTGGATGTGTTTGACTTCTGTGTAAGTTTGTTGCTCTATTTTATACTTTGTACGTGGAAGTTAATTACTTTTATTTGTTGCCCCTTCGACTAATAGTGAAGGATTGGAGGCTTGATATGCGATGACTTCAATTGATCATGCTATTTCTACATGCACCTTCCTCTCACTCAGTTCTTCACTTTTGTTTTTAATACTTTCTAACTCTTCACTGATTTCATGTTTTTTGTTGACATCAAATTCTTTGAGTTCTATTGGAATTATAAAATGCAATCAAATTTCATGTGCTACATTACAGTGGCATCATATCTTGATTCACATGTCTTGCCTATCTTTTTCACTTTTTTTTTGGGCTCAAAATTATTATTTTGGTTCCTAGTGTTCGGATTTGAATCCCTCTTATTAATCAATGAACTCATATCATTTCAGGTTCTAATTTGCCTTTAATTCGATTATTTTGGCAAATCCAATGGTACAAATGCTGACATGATCTATAGTTTTAATTGCAAAGTGATTCTGAATTATATATTGGTTTACATATAGATAAACTAATATATAAGCATGAGATGACTCTAAGATGTGACTAGGTGCGTATATATTGGTTTGCCTATATGTAAAATTATTGTTCTGGTTGGTCTGGAAAATTTTTGTATTTGTGTTCCTTTTTGGCGTGGAGTCATTACTTTGTTTCCTTTAGTGAATGATCAAAAAACAGTTGTTACATATGGTTCAAAAAAATCAGTTGATCATATTATTTGAAGAATGGCAATTGAGGAATGAGATCTATATTGTGTACTTCTGTGCCTTCATTTCTTTCTACTTGTATTTTTCACTTTTACAATAGTAAGATAATCAGTAACTACAAAATCCTTTACCACAAAACTATTCCATACCAAATTTCACAATTGTTTGTAACATACCCCCACGAAATCATTTTATACCCAATTTCAAAATTGTTTGTAAACATACTCCCTAAAATCAAAGGAAAAAATTATAAAGTTGAACCCTATCAAATATCTACAATTATGAGGAGAAAATTATTATTGGAATACGATATATTTAATTTCAAATTATTTTATTCTAAATTGCTCCGTGCATAGCACGGGTTTATACTAGTATGTTATAGTTGCAATACATCTTGTTATGTCTACTGTCATTGCTATTTGTCAACCCATTATTTCCTATATGATATCCCAGGATATGATTGGGATATTCTTAGGAATAATATGTCAAAATTGGGAAACATGTAGTGATGAGTACTGTCTTTGTTATATTATGAATGTTGGATTTCTTTAATTTGTTGAAGTGCTGCAGTCGTTAGGACTTTTATGAAGTGTGTCGCATCGTTTTTAACAATGGAGGGAACTGTTGGTGAGGAATGAGTTGTTCTTGTGAAGAGGTTCTTGCGTACCTATGTTGGAGATGGTACTTGGAGGTTGGAGGTAATGGAGTATTGACGTATTGTGGTAGGAGTAGTGATTGTGTTTGGCTTTGGCAAAATATGGGTATTGGTAATGTTTTGCAATTAGTGGAGGAGGCAATGAGGGAGGTTTTAAAGAAGCGTAGGTTGTGGTGTACAAAGTTTGATCAACGTACGATATTGCCCTTGCAGAGGGATGTGGATGTGGGGAAATTGATAAAGCGAAATGATGAATTTGCATATATGCATGTTGTACAAAAGGAGGGCCTAATTCGTCGACCAATTCAAGTTAGTCTATCAAGAGTTGGTGATGATTTTGCTGGTATCCCGCCGTATTGGTGGAAATGATGGAGGTTGTACCCATGTAGCTGATGGGATCCACAACAGTGATAGGAGATCGTGCATGGGCATTGTGGTAAGGTAATATCCTCGATTACTACTGATGTGGTTGGTGGGTCATGTTGTAAGGTGAAATAGGTGTTAGCCTTCTTAGTAGGAAGGATGTATTCTCAACGTTTATGTTGTGAACTGTACAGGGATGTTAATGGTAGTAGAAAACATGAATCAGGGGAAGGGCAACTTGTTTGGGTTGACAGCAAGCAATTGGCATACCGGATGAAAATTCTGACAACTTAGCTTTAGAATCTAATTTTGGCGCAGATGGTGACACAGATGTCTAAAGCCGATCTGGAGTCAATTCAGAGGTTTACATGCGCAGGGTGCTAGTATGGAAAAAACAAATAAGAAGGAACAGACAAAAATTCTCCTCAGTAGATGCATTAAGGTACAGTTTGTAGAACTATGCAATAGCTCATCAATTTGAGTACAAATTGGAAAGGAAATGCAAGCAGCGTATTATCACAAAGTGCGAAGCCAAAGGCTGCAATTTTTAACTCTGTACGGGGGCATTAGAAAGTGGACAGGATGACAGAGAAAGACTTTATAGGGCATCAAAAGCAAAGTGCAGGGGATCAATGTCAGATGGAAAAGTAGGGAAAAGAAGTCTAAGATAGAAGGTGCTTGCCTGCTTGACCGATGAAAAGATCCAGTTCTCTATTGATTATTTAGTAATAGAGATAATAAAGGATTTGAAACTGGAGTCGGGGATAACATTGTACTATATACACTCTTGGCAGGCAAGGGAGTATGTGAGGTTGTTAGTGATAGGAAAATTGGTTGACTAATACAGGTTATTGCCATGGATGTGCGTGTCGATAGTGAGGGCTAATCTAGATTCAATGGAATTTAAAGAGTTAGATGGATATAGGTTCAAGTGCATTTTTGTCACATTTGGAGCATCTCTAAGCAACTTTATGTTGGGCTATCAAAAGATTTTATTTGTGAACAGTACTTATTTGGGTGGCAAGCACGAGGGTAGCACGCTTGCTGCAATTACATTGGACGCAAACAATTGTTTTTCTGATGTCCTGTATGCACCTGTGGGAGGTGAGATAAACGAAGACTGGCCGTGGTGTTTTATTGCGTTGCACGAGTGTTTGGGTAGGCTGAAGCCTGTTTTATATCAAACTGAAGCCAGGGATTGCTTGTTGTTGTGCCCCTGGTATTTTTCTCGGAGAATCATGTATACTACGTGAGGCATTTAATAGAGAACTTTCTATTAGAAGCTGCTAAGTTAGGCATCAGACGCAATGCATTGAAAGATCTTCTGTAGGAAATATTTAACCAGCTGGCTTATCCACCGATTGTAGCAGAGTATAACTATGTATTAGACAAACTTAGGAGGTTTAAACACGGGTTGGCAAAATGGGTAAAGAGAAATGAAATAGAGTGTTGGGTGTAATTAAACTTTGCGAGGAGCAATGGGGGAAATTAAACAACTACCCAGTTGAAAGATGAAATAATTGGATACAGAAGTTGAGGCCCTTGTCAATCCTGCAGCTTGTGATAGGACATATACAGAAGCTCAGTCAGGAGTGGAACAAATAAAAGGCAAAGATAGGAAAGGAAAATGACATCTGTACTAGGATCGAGAAGAAGTTGAAAAGGGAATATGAAGCTGTGGAGTTGGTGATCGATGTACAATTGTAAAACTGCGCTAGTGGTGAGTATAGCGTGTAGTTGAACAACAACCAACATTTACCTGTCAACCTCACCATCGGCCCATGTAGTTGTCATTTGTGGCAGATACATGGATTTCTATGCAGACATGCTATGACAGTATTTAAGAGGGAAACTGGGTGTATGACTATGTTTGCGTATGTTATAAGGCACCCACACAAAGGACTTGCTACATGAACAAGGTCGATCCCACAGAGACATATGATTTGGCATCTATGGGTGACAAAACATGATGCGTTATTAGAGGGGAGGCTCTAGGTGGTGACTTCAATCAATGCACATTGCCTCCAATAAACCCATGCAAGCGAGGCAAACCCCAATCAAAGAGGAAGGACTCACATTCTGAAGGGAAAAATGGAAGAGGTGTTCCAAACATGGTGAAGTTGGGCACTATAATAACACTTGCAGGAAATCACGACTTCACTTTGATGCTGATTATGAGGGGGATATTATGGCTATTAAGATTTACCAGGAGAAAGTTACTAACAATGTAGGTAACAAACTCAGGTCTAGCTAAGGTTGACCAATATATGGTAAGGTATTTTGGAGGTGTTTGGAGGTTTTAGACTGTATATGTATGGCATCCTTGTGTTGGTGAAGAACTAGGAGTAGGTTTGTTGTAGGATATTTTGTGAAAATTATGCAGTTTTGTGCTTGATTTGTAGTGTTGTTGTTGAAGTAATGTGTAATGTAGTTGGTACAAATTATGAGAACATGGGTGTGTTGTATTTTGTATTTGGTATTGTTGTAAGTTTGGGACAAAAGCAAGGATAATGTGGTTAGTGCACAAGATGGGTTCTTATGTAATCCATGTGTTTCGATGCTGATCACCCAGTTTGTTAATGTTTGTTACCTAGAATTTGGTGCCCTCAGTGTTGAAAGCATCAATTTCCAGCAAATTATTCTAATCACAATGTGGTGGAATTGGAATTTTAGTACATATCTAATCGTTTAAATAAAATGTAAGTCTATATTTGTAAGATTTGGAAGCAATAGATTTGCTTTGACAAATAATTAGATGTTATTATAAGTTAATAAATTAACCTTCAATCTGAAAATAGCATAAAGGATTTAGCAGACTTATTTAGTGTATTTATTTGAAGATGCTAGAATAATCGTTAACTAATAGTGTATTTACTTGAAGATACTAGAATAATTGTTAACTAATACAGTGCCATACTTGAATAAAATTAGGGCCACTGATGCAAGATAGTAACAAAAAATATTTCAAAGGAATATTCCAATAATGTCATTGGTGAAGTTCTCAAAATAATTAAGTGGATCTCATTTTTTTTGTTGCATTTAATTCTAAGTAAACAATATTCTTATAATATTAAAAATTAAAAAAAGATTCATTGTAGTTATTAAAATGAAGACTCATTGGACAAATGGATAAGTTGTGCACTTTTATATGGTATGGAAAGAAGTAGGCCAACTTCTAATTAGTGTATGTTTGGGAAGGAAATAAACATGACTGCCTAACACGAATGCTACTTGTACAATTTCAGGTGGATGCAATATAAGGGATATGTAAGGGGAATAAGTCATTCTTGGTTCACTTGCATTTATTGACAAGAGGTAGTGCAACAATCCTCAGCAAGAATGTTAGGTACCCTCGTAATGATGCATACCTTTCTTTATTTAAGAAGGATATTGGAGCTTCTCATTCTTAAATTTTCGACCTTCCTCATACTTAGAGTAAGGTAAGCAAAGAGGTGGTCCTGGCTAAGCCCTAAAAGTTTTTGACGATGACTAGGACGGACCTTGTAACTGTTACACAATGAAGTGGTATCGTAATTTTTAGCTTAAGGTGGTAGAGTTCGAGAGCAATGACAACTATCGTAAGTGCTACATTCAATGTCCAAAAAGGGTATTTTTTTAGTGTTTATGACATGCTCCAACCATTAGACACTGGCTTTAGCTAAAACAAATAAATTCAAATACAACACACAACATCAACACTTGTGAACCCCAAGATGTGTGCTTATTTTGTAGGATGACATTGCACACGACTTCTTTGAGGTTGTTGATCCAAAGCAGACCCTACGATCAACAGAGGAAATTAACTAGATTGTTGAGGAGCACATGGAAACTTGAGATTGGCTTCTTGGAGATTGTAATGAACATTATTGGACTTATCATGAAGAGGTAAAGGTTGAGGATAGGCTTAGGTTAGAGGTCGCTAAGCTAAAGGACATGTTGCACATTGCTCTTGTTGTTATCATCGTGCTTGTTGCAGTTAGTGTTGCGACATGGACTACTTAGTTCTATCTTAGTACCAGAAGTTGCAAAATAAAAGTACTAATTAGCTTGATAACAATAGCTTGACTCACTTCATGGGATTAATAGGAGGGTATGAATTTCTTAATTTTGCTAGGTGTAATGCCTGCATATTTCAAGGACAAGGGTTGTAGGACATGATGTTTACTACTGAAGTTATACTCCTTTTGGATTTTGCATGTATGTAAGGTTGTTCAAATTATGAATATGGAATACAGACATATCTGACTTGGTTTAAACCGTGCTCCAAAGTTGTTCAAGTGGACCATAATTTCTAACATCGTAGATGAACTTTGCGAACTCGAGATATCTGAAACTGAAATCAGGGTTGTCATATGTCCTTTTCCTTAGGTAATGTATGACTTTGAAAGAAATAAACATTATTTATTAATTTTCTGTAATATCTTTGATGTGATTGAAAATAATGGCAACCAATATGTCTTCCCTTTCTTATTTACATCTGATGTTCAACATATACTATTATTCCTTCTGTCATTTCCAACTTATAAAGGTTGCACGCAATAGTAAGATGGGCTTACTATGCTTGTGAATTTGGGCAGTCAAGTTTGTTTGGATGAACTTCATTACCATTGTTTGTGACACATGTGTTGCAGCGAAGCATAAATTAGTATAAGAAAAGCCAAAAGCAAAAAAGCAATTACACTATCCTCATAAATATTAATACCTATCCCGGGATGATAAGTTAATATTGGGGTTAGCATAATACTTTCCGATAATGGGCCATCAGAAGAGTGAAATATTGTATGATGATGTGAGAGTGGTTGTAGTTACAAACCTTTTATACTACCTACAGAAGCTTTCAATTACAGTTGAAAGTTTAAATAGGTGAGTTAACCCGTAAATTTCAATATGAAAGTCTGGGATGGTGTAGTTTAGTTTTTTGGTACTATTAGAAGTTCCCACAACTATGTATGGATAATTCAGTCAATGCCATTTTGTTTAACAGGATGAAGTTAGGTTGAATGAACTCATGTAGACCAAGAAAATGATGATATAGTTCTTTACCTCATAAAAATGAGTACATAACCATTTGAATTTTAGAAGAGGGTCTTATGTTGAAATCAGAAGTACTAAACCTGACTTGTTAATATTGGATCCTAATTCACTCAAATGAAAATTGGTATAGGGTACTAAATTGGGCATGACTCATCGATAAAATTGACGATTACTCAGAGAAGACCTTGCCGAAAGTGGAGACACCAACTTTAGAAGGATGCCAACAGGGTTACACGAAGGATGAAATTGAATAGTATTTGTGTGGAATATATTACCCTCATAAAGAAGGAGACGTGCTTAGGTTCGCTGTATACAAGAAAGCCTTTGAGGTTTCCCATAGCACTGCCACTCCTCCCACAAAGCCCAATGACTATGTGTAAAAGGAATTCATTCCATGCGCCTGACTAAGTAGCTGATAGGCATTCTGGTGACAAGCATATGTCTTAGTTAGGATGAAGGCAGCGGATTCAGTCATTGTCCTCAATGTGTATAAATTAGATCAAAAGGAGGCTCATGGTACGCCCCTATAATTCCATGTACATATGCGAACATCTTTATTACTTTCAACTGGAAGCCCTTGTGGACCCCCTGCTTGGACTCTATGGGTTGAAGTTCAATGTGATATATGACACCAACCAACTTTTTTAGAGTTCGCAAAGTAACATCCACCTTTGCCCTTACACGACCGCTAGGGAGGACATACAAGTATCTGTCATTAGTCCAACCAATGTATTGAATGGTAGTGACATTTTGTGAACTTCCAAAGATGAATTGGGGACTGCATGAAGGAGTGAGGGTTACATTAATGTCAAGAGCTCGGGGTAAACCTTCTCATTCCACCATATTTTTAACTCAAAAGCTCGTTCTTCCGTTTTCCCATGCACTTGATCTCCAATCTTCACCCTGGTTGGTGTCAAACTCTATAAGATTCAACACTTGACCAGGCATGACCCTATTGAATGGGAAAAGGCACGTCAAGTTGTGTACCGCTTTGGATCTATAGGGGTGAAGTTGTCCTCCTATGAACGAATGGGAAAATCCATGAATGATAACGTGATATTTTCAGAAGGGGTGAATTCACCTTTTTGAACCCATCCCAGGGTTGGAAGTTTGTGAGGATCATCAGCATCGTTTGCCATGAATGGTGGTGTTAATAAGATGAAAGAAGGTAGCACTTTGTGGATGGAAAACGTACATGTCAAAAACGCTTGCTATGTAGGAACTACTGTCATCAGTGTCCCAACCACTATCACCTATTCCCCTAGTACTGTTGTGGATGATGAAATAGTAACTGTTATGTCTGTGTGTGTCAGCTGAAACATAATAGTAATTTGCTGATGACAAGTAACCGTTGTTCCGTGCAATCACAACTAGATACCTTTTACTTACACTATGCGCTCAATTATACAATGAATAACCATTGAAGTTCAACGTACAAAATTAGGTAGAACATAGTGACTTACTAGAGAACGGACAGATTCCTGGTTTATTTAATATGCTAACACTAATACGCAGTAAGATACAAACATCAACATTTTATCTAGGGTTTAACACATAAGTTACGAATCTTACCAAAACATAATACAAGTTTGTTGACATGACCAACCATTAAGTGTTGATTCATATAATTATTATAGTGGGACCAAATAATTCTATATCACGTCCACATTTTGCGGGAATAGGATGAAAGGGAGGGAAACTCTCCTGCTAATTTAGGTCATATCTCACATAAGTGGGATGCCAATCACCATTATTTAATGCATCCCTCCACTAACGTCTTCACTTTCCCACCGGATCTCCCAGTATACGAGTACCTATCGAATAAGTTTGCAATTAATACATTCACTACTCTCAACCCTTTCAAAGATATCACATTAATTTCAACAAGGGAAGGTATCTAAGAGGAGTAATGGCGAACCCATCCTATTCCACTTCAGTTGTGGGGATGCTACGTCACTGTGGTAACCCTGTTGATATTGTAGTGTTTGAAGGGGACCGTTTTAGGAGGCACACATTCTCTCATACCATAGATGGTGTCATTTAAATGCTCTTTGTGGAGTTAAATGACGAGTTTTACTTTAATGCGACAAACACTTAATTTAATATCCTCTCTAACATGGTAATTGTAGAGGAGGAGTGATCATTTCACATGGATTGAAGACCGCATCAGAATGAAGAAAAAGGTTCGTGTGCAAAACCTTAAGTTAGAAATGTGTATGCTATGATCACAACTCCTTCCCATATTAGTTGCATTGAGGATTTGTAAGGAGAGCGAGACATTTTTCAAAGCACAAGTCGAAGAAGCCAATCATGGGGAGGTGGTTTGGATGTCACTGATCATGGTCAACTTGGGGATATACATCATCCTACTTAGTGCAGTTGTCCAGCAGGGCAACTATATTGACAGTGTATTTTGGGCTTGCATCTGCTAGTGAACCCTGGTTAGGTTCTCCAAGTTAATGATGACAAACAACATTCTAAGTAA
>JACYFF010031956.1:42341091-42365932 GCA_017589665.1 Selenicereus undatus | reverse complement strand
TATGTATGTATATATTTGCAGATGTACGTATGTATGTATATATATGTATGTGTATGAGTTGGCATCAAAGCCCCTTCAAAATATGCAGAAGAATACATCAATGCTAGTTCTATTCTGGTCCTTCCTTGTGGTCATCTTCTACGGATATGGCTGAGTCGTACACCAACTAACACTTCTCTCTCAAATCAACAATAAAAAGTAGCTAGTGTCTCCCTTTTAGCTCGAGAGGGGGAATGAATACTTACAACCATTGATAAATATGACAATAAACTTCTTTAAAGCTTACTCAACCACAGAACAATTTTACTACCATCGTATATTTCTTTAGTGATGGGGAAGAAAACATAATAATGGCCTCACTTATAAAGTGAAGGTTTGTATGTAGGTGCTTCTTAGTACTTTCTCATAGGCCACCTGACACAACACTTGTATTCGCAAGCATTGCCTGTTTTACATGAACTCAGTAGAGGGCACACACTCATATGTAGTTTAAAATGCACTGATAGGGATTAAATTATTTCATAATATCCTTATCGTGAGTGGCAAGAAGACCAACTTCCAACTTCGTCTTGGGAGTTTTTCCTGTCGCTCGTGTAGTAGGTCTGAGTACAGGTTAATGACAAATTCACCAATGCAGTACTTAGTCGCATCAGTACTAGCTCCATAATGAGCAACTATATGGATCAGCCCCCTCTAAGTAGTCTGGACAAATGTGGTGTGGCTTTAACTCACGCAACTCCATTGATCTGCTTAGACATTGGTCACCCAATCGACTGCATTAGCAACAATTAGTTGCACTTATTTATGTACTGAATGCACAAGCTACTACATACCATTCTTGGGCCCCTTTCTTGGATGTTTTTGGAACTTTGCCCTTAGGTATTTAAGCTATTTCAACTCAATGGCTAAGAATGGTGCCATCAAGTAAGCTCTAACTAACTAAAAGCAAAAAACTATTGTTATGTTTACAATGGGGGACAACAAACCATGCAAAGTTATTAGAAATTGTAGCTACTCACTGACCACTTCCTTAGTTTGTTTACCACTTATCAATGTAGTTGTTGAATGTATTGTTTACCATATAGAGTAAGCCATAGTCAACAAGTTGTAGTATGAACACTAACCTTGTTTGTTGCATCGACAACACTTTGTTAGGGATGAGTGGTTTCTAATAGTGACATTACTGGGGTGGCCACCTATATGACCTCTTCCTCGCGAGATGCCCGAAGATTGTCGCCCTTCATGGTGCTTGTCCTCTTTCGGCCTTACCTATGACAGTGGATTGCCACGATGGTGTAGATGCCTAAACATGGCATCTCATTTTGAATTACCTAACGGTGAATATTATACCATAACTTGTGTACTTGGGGCCCCAGTAGAGTAATCCTTAAATTCGACTCCAAAAGGCTAATAGAGCCCAAAAATCCCAAATTGGTAGTGTTCGACATTAAGTTAAGATCCACTCAAAGTATAGATTATTAATTCTAGGTATCAACTTTCGTCATTGAATAAGCTTTCTAATGATATATTATGAACCAAAGTCTGTTAAGCAACGACAAAGATATAAGTCAAATATTTGGGTTTCTATTGAAATGACACCAGTTCACTATTTTCCTTAGATCTTGTTCCATAGTTATCTAAGAATTATGAAATTTGCTTTATTAGAAACTAGACTCAATAATCTTTTAAGAAGAAAATGAATCACCCAAAATAAAGGTCGGATGTGAAAGTTATGGTCAAGACAAATTGCACTATCTATGGCACTTCCAAGAACTAGGTCAGGTCTTTTAGCTGGAACCCAGCCAAGATCCCTGTCTCCGAGTTCATTTCTACTTGGACCAAAATATGGGTTTGGAACTTGCTTAGTAACCCACCCGACCTCCTGGATCAGATATGCACCCAGATTCTGGGTCAGGCTAAGGCAGTTGACAGCGCCAATGGGTTCCCGGGCAAGTCGTGCACCAGGATTATGTGCTAGGCTAAGGCACCTAATAGTGCCTAAGCTAGGAGGCTGGACTTAGCTCGGCCCAAGGTACTCGGCCGAGTCCTTTGGTTAGGGCTAAGGCCAAGTTTCCTATGATTCTATAAGCCCAGTTCTGCCTACCGTTTTTGGTAAAAAATAAAAATAAAGAAACGAAAATTTCCTTCTAGAAAATCATAAAGTACATAGTGCACAAGCATGACCATTCGTGGGGGATCACACCCTTGGGGAGGTGGATCCACATAGAGCCTACTCCATTGGGGATGCTTTTTGATGAGGGTGAGATTTGAACTCAAGTACGGGAAGTTATCTTAATCATACTTATATTAGGCATACTTGCATTATAAGACGCTGCTTATCGGGGATAACCAGTGTCTGTAGTTAAAATCCTAATTCTACTCCTCAGGAAAATAACTAGTCACTCGGGGGTCCATTTAGACTTCCAATTGAGCAGGCAATTGCTTTACCCATTCATGACATACTTTCCTAGTGCCTACAACTTGGGAAGCAACCAAAACATTCCAGTTATACCATACATCCCACGGATGGTGTATGAAGCATTGGGTCGTGAGAGGACTGTTCGAAACCTGACTTGAAACCCCTGTAACATAGAGCTCTTGTTCAGGTTGGAACTCATGTGGATGATTAGGAATGCAATGTGACCACGCATGATTAAACTTCTTTAATCCAAAAGACTATGCATTAATACTCTAAGTCTTAGGAGAGCCCAGATTAGGGAAAATCAAGTCTAGGAATTGGATTAGGAGTTGAGGACATTTCTTGGCTAATTTAGTCCTAAAAGGAATCTTGATCTAGAATCCAAAAAGTTTTTGATTCCTGTTTAGCATGCCTATTCTAGTTAAAAAAAAAGAAGAAGATCCCGGTGAGGATTCTCAGCCAAAAAAAAATAATGGTGAATTGGAAGTTTGTATCTGCAAATAAAGTTGAGTCCATGATAAGCCCAGTAGAACTCAACCGGGATCCTTCAGGGGCCAACAGTAAAGTCTATTAGTAGGCATGTATGAAAGTCTAATAAAGGGTTAGAATGAAAAATGGGTGAGGTTAGAATGAAAAATGGGTAAGTTTGGGGGTTGGTTAGAACTCGATCGGGATGCAACGAGGAAGTTAGGTCAAGTCTCTGTCCTTTTAGAGTCCGCATTCATGGCATAAAGCTATATTTTTGGGCTCTTAGTGTTAGTGTTAGTCCATAAATCAACACAGGTCATTCAGGCTCTTACGACATCAATGGTAGGATATTTGAGGCTAGAGAGTCATGCATGATTAGGCCTCTTCACTTGTAGTCCATGAGTCCATATGGGCCCATAGTGCGTAATATGACCCATAAGACCTTTAGAGCACTAGTCCATGCTAGGTTGCATCTGATTGTGCATTACACTCAAAATGCATAAGTTCAATTAAGATCGACATATCTTACTCGTGCATAAGTTCATGGCCCATGTATCATAATCTTGGGATCTAGGATCCCTATATGAGTCCACCTAGATCAACCTATGTGCCAAAACTAGCACATTATAGGAAAACCAAACCACAGTCATAACTTACAAGTCAAAAGCTAAAATTAATAGCGCTAATACAACGAGACATTTCACAATTTGCTTGATTGGCAAAAAGGTCCACTATTCTAGTGATATGGAAGCCTGTTAAAGGATAAATTATGAATTTACATGACCCACAAAAAGGTCCACTACTACAGCAATACAAAAACTTGCCCGACCAGCAAAAATGTCTGCTATTCCAGCTATACAAATGAATTCACGATTTTGCTCCATCAGCAAAAATATCCGCTGATCTAGTGATACGAAAACCTACTATACTGGAACAGAGGTATGCTACTCCAGCGATATGGAAGCTGCTTGACTGGCAAAGAGGTCCCGCTAATCTAGCAAAAGAATAAATTCCCAAATTCGGTTGACAGGAAAAAAGCTTCGCTCCTCTGGTGACAAGGAAATCTACTAATTTGCCAAGTCCACGATCAAATTCATTGGCCACCATCGCATCAAAAATAGGTAGACGTCAAAGCTTAGGATGCTCAGTAGTTGGGCATGAATTCTACATCATCACAGCTAGATATATACAAGAAGAAACTATTACTTTTACCTTAGTTGCATTCTGGCCAGGCCAAAGTAGGGGCTAACAGTAGAACCCTAAAAATAAAATCTTATTTTTAATTGCCCAATGCCAAAAATTATACATCAAGTTGTGTACTTGTGGGCCTAGCACAGTAATCCTTGTACTTGAGTCCAAAACGCTAATAGAGCCCAAAAAGGCCAAATTGATAGTGTTCAGTGTCCAGTTAAAATCAATTTTAGAGAGTATAAGATTATTAAGTCTAGGTATCAACATTCTTAATTGAATAAGCTTTCTAATGACATATTATGCACTAAAGTCTGATACCCAATAGAAAAGATACGAGTCAAATATTTGGGCTTGTACTGAAAACGACACCTATTCACTTATTTGCTTATATCGTGTTTGATAAATGCTTGAGTATACTTCATGTTGGGGTCATTTTGCTGTAGTTTTAGGGAGAATTATAAACTTCATGTTATAATCTACTCTCCTATTCCCGTTTTACGCTTAGGTATGTTTCTTTTCTGTGTTTTATAGATTTTTGGAGATTTTTTCCCTTTCTTTGAGCCCAACTGAGTATGATTTGACTTCCCTTGAATGCTCATATGTCACCATGCCCCTGGAGGAAAAGAAGAGCCAGACAATTATAAGATAGAGGCAACCATGGACGCTCCGTGATAAAGGCCACGGTCCATGGTGAGGTTGAAACTACTTGTCCCTTCGACCTTGTGGCCGAGGATGCCTGAGTTCGTGCTTAAAAAGGGTTTCTCAGCTACATAAGAAAGAGATTCAAGACATCTATTATTGATCTTTATGTCATTTCTATCATTAGTTTTAGGATTTTTAAGTTTTCGTTATAACGAGAGAGGGAATTGAAGTGGAAGATTAGCACTCGGAGGTGTGGAGATTGGAAAACCATTGAAGAGCACCATTGTTACTAAGCTTTATTTCCTTATAATGTCTTCTTAAACTCTTGTTTAGATGTTGTTAATTTCAGTTATGTGTGAGTAGTTTTATTCAATCTAGAGACTTGTTAGCCAAAGTATTGATGTTGGGTCTTTAATTTTCAGTATTTGTGATTTATCGAATTTGGTATGATTGAATTTTATCTTGTGAATGAATTTTTGTAAGTAAATTTTTGGCCAAATTTGCTTGCTTATACTAGATAGTTAAGTGAAGTACTGAAAGGAGAAACTCATTATCAGAACAAAAAGATAGAACTTAATTTAACGATTCTTGAAAGAGAGTTGTTTGTTGAGAGGAAATCCTAGCAATCAAAATTCTATAACCAAGATAAAAACAAGGACATTTGAAAAAAATGTTAATTGGATTAGTTTAGGCAATTCAATTTGTTTCGAAAGAAAAAATTGGATGTTTAGTTCGATTGCACTCCTTTGAATCATCCAGATATAGGTAAAGTGCATATTTAAGTCCAACGATCCGACTCTTTACTGGGTGAAACAATTCCCTAGATGTTTTTGATTTGATTGAATTTTCCAATAGTTAAGTAGCGATAGTTGAAACAACCCATTGGAATTTGGTTGTTTAGCCTTTTATAATAGGTCAAAACTCAATATATTACATTTGGTCTTTGTGGGACCGATATTAAAACTATACCATAACGCCCGTGGGCTTATGGTAGTGTCAAGTTTTTCTTCCCATCACTCATCCACTCTCCCTTGCCATGACACTCAAGAAGAAGGCAAGAACCACTCAAGAAGCGGGGAAGTCAAGTCAAGCACCACAACACACACCCCGGACTTCCCAAACTTTGACTAACACATGAAACTGAGGTAATATTCCTAACCCCCTTGGTTTAAACATCCTGAGCACATTGCTAGATACAATATTTTTAGTGGTAAGCCAGTTACTGCTACTCGTTATTATGATGAGGATTTGTTAACTTGATTGGGTTTGTTGGATGACATTCGTTAATTAGTTGCTCAGGGAGGTATGGGGAAATTTTTAGACATTAGGGACCACATTTAACGTAACCTCACTCTTGAGTTTTTGAGTACGTTGTAGGTGGAGGTCACGAGTGGGCCTCATTGTTAAGAAGGATACATTTCCTTCTATCTCAATAGCGAGTTTTATGAGCTTAATTTGTGTGTCTTTAATATCATAGTTGGTTTTCCACTGAGTGTGGACTTGCCTTATCGACATATCCCTAAAGACTTTAACTGAAATGCTTTTTGGAATGAAATTTCTAGGGATTATCAGTATGATACAAGCAATTCCAAAGGCACCGTTGTTAGAAACCCCTGTATTTGAGTGGCTCAGAGATTTCTTGCTTGTGATCTGTTTGCTAGGGAGGATAGTTTGAATGTGCCTCGCTTGTCTGTATTATATTTCTTGTATAACATGCTTTAAGGTGACTGACTTAACCCCGATTCAATCTTGGTCAATCAGTTACACAGTGCTGCCACTAGTTCCACACAGAGGATTGTGATTGGGGGCCTCATTGCCCCCATTGCTAGGTCTGTTGGAATAGAATTGAACCCCGACGATAGAGTTCCTAGTTTCGAGCAATTGAACTTAGCCGCTTTTGAGCAAATAAAGTTTTGTGAGGTGAAGGCTGGGTATGTTTGTTGAATTTATCCTAGGAATCGTCTCATGCATCTCTCTAATGTTGACCAAACCACTCTCTTGAACCGGGCAGATCTTTACTTTTTACTGGGTGATGAAGAGTTGGTGCAACTCGCACCACTTCCCCCTCCTCACCGTAGGGCTTCTAGTTCATCATAACCATCCCCTTTCTCTGATTATGTTGGTTTGCTTACCTTCAGTCAATCCAAGAGGAGCAAGCCTCATTCTAAGCTTATATTCAAACTGAGAACACCGCACTCTGTGACTTTGTTAAGGAGCAGCATGATGAGCTCCATAGGATAATTGCCTCCCAATACTTCCAAGACTTTAGGGATTGTTTGGAGACTTGACGTGATTGACATATTTCTTAACCCCACCCTCCTTCTCCCCCGCCTCCTTTTTAGTTCTTCTTTTTCTTCCCCATTGATTCTTATGTCCTTGCATTGAGGATAATGCTTTGTCCAAGCAAGGGGGAGTTATGTGTGACTATGTGTATGTGATGTGGATGTGTAAGTAGTTTGCATTTTAGGTCATGCATTTAGGGGTAGTTTGCATTTTTAGTTTATCATTTCATTTATCTTTCTATTTTTACGTTTCTTTACTTAATTTTAGCTATATTTTGGTATTTTGAATTTTTTTAGTTGCATTTTAGGGTTAGCCAAAAAAAGAAAGAAAAGCGATAAAATCGTCCGATGATGAGTCTTAGAGTAAGTAGATTTGTTTGGCTTATTTTGACCCTTTTTGTTATGCCCATTAGTGAATAAAATGTTTGATTATAAGTTTTTGAAATATGCTTCATGTTTAGTCCATCATGTTGATTGCGATTCGATTACACAATGATTCTTTGCATGAATATTTGGCACATGTGATCTAATGAGCTAGTTGAGCATTGGTAGTTGTCCCATGAGATTTTGAGCTTGATTGGACACTAATTCATCATTTTAGTCTCATATTCTTTTTCATTTGAGGCTTTTCCTAGATTTCAAATCTCTAGAACTTGCTTTGATTCTTGTTCAAGATCACAATTAGAATGCCTATGTAGGCAATATGATTGAGACATTCTTTGAATTTAAGAGCTACATTGACCAAATAGCCAGCCTTATTATGTATGATTTATCTCTTGCTACCCCCTTTGAGCCTTGACCTTTTTCTTGATGCAAACCTATAATAATGAGCCATGGCCAAATGCATATCTTACCTTTTTATCCAAGACTATAGAGTTTCATTAGTGATTGCAAGTAATTTGTGGACAATGACATTGTTGTTTGGTGTGGTTTGTTTGTATGCAATAAGGGATTTATGCAATATTTTTCTTGGTATCAATTGGGTTGAATTTTGTAAGTAGTTAGAAAAAGTGTTGAAAAGTGCATAATTTCCCTTACCATAATCCTTCTCTTTTTTAAAAAAAGAGAAAAACAAATCAACAAGGAAAAAAGACAAAAAGACAAAAAATAAATAAATAAAAAGAATGTTGAATAGAAAAAAAAGAGAAGAAAAATAATACAAGGATTTGGTATATATTTCATATTAGATTTACTCTCACACTTTCTCGCATCGTAGATCAACTAGGGGAATTTTGTGCATTAGAGACATATTAGTGTGAAGAGTATTTTTATGAAAAGTTGAGCGAAGATGATTTATACTCGCAGTTTTTGGCTTTGAGCTCCACAAATCCCAACATATTTGTTCCCCTCTAACCTTTACCCATAGCCCCGTTACAACCCTATCAAAGTCCTTATGATTGCCTAGTGTGTTTTGTATTTTAGTGGTTGCGAATTCGAGAATCTTGTCAAGTTTATGGTAGATTTGATTCTTTGGAGTGAGATTTGAGAGAACCTTATTATATTTTAAACACATGAGTGATGAGTGCTTCATTCATAAAGTGAGGATCTACCAGTTCTTTTAGCTTTACCTTTTGTACGTGCCAATATGATTGTTTAAGTTGATTTGGATGATCGATTTAATATTTTATGTGATGGTACTTGCTCTTATTTCAAAAACTTCCTTCTGTTATCTGTTTTGTAATGTTTTCAATCACTTTTGTGCTAGTTTCTTGGGTCGATTAGGCTATTGAGGTTGCTACTATTGTTTGTTTGAGTAAGTTCTTCATTATAGTTTTGTTTTCATAGCTGGTTGTGGATAAGCAACGGTTCAAGCATGGAGGAGTTTGATAAATACTTAGATATACTTCATGGGGTCATTTTTCCGCATTTTTAGGGAGAATTATGAACTTCATGTTATAATCTACACCTCTATTCCCATTTTACGCTTGGGTATGGTTCTTTTCAGTGTTTTGTAGGTTTTTAGACTTTTTTTGCCATTGCTTTGACCCTAATTGAGTATGATTTGCCTCCCCACGGATGCCGCAAGGTCACTATGCCTGTGGAGGAAAAGAAGAGCCAGCTAATTTTGAGACAGAGGAAACCACGGATGCTCTATGGTGAAGGCCACGGTCTGTCGTGAGCTTGAAGCTGCTTAACTCTTCGTCTTCCTTCATCTTGTAGCTGAGGACGCCCAAGTTCGTACTTAAAAAGGGTTTCTCGGCTGCAGAAGAAAGAGAGCTAAGACATCTATCACTCATCTTTATGCCATTTCTATCATTAGTTTTAGGATTTTTAAGTTTTCTTCAGAGTAAGAAAAGGAATTGAAGTTGACGATTGACACTTGGAGGCTTGGAGATTGGGAAAGCATTGAAGACTACCATTGTTGCTACGCTTTCTTTCCTTCTAATCTCTTCTTAAACTCTTGTTTAGATGTTGTTAATTTTCAATTATGTGTGAGTAGTTTTATTTAATCTAGGGACTTATTAGCTAAAATATTGATGTTGGATCTTTAATTTTTAGTATTTGTGCTTTATCTAAATTGGTATGATTGAATTTTATCTTGTGAATGAACGGTTGTGAGTAAATTTTTGGCTTGATTTGCTTGCTTATGCTAAATAGTTGAGTGAAATACTGAAAGGAGAAACTCACTATTAGAATAACACGTTAGAACTTAATTAAACAATTCTTAAAAAAGAGTTATTTGTTGAGAGGAAATCCTAGCAATAAAAAATCTATAACCAAGACTAAAAACAAGGACATTTGAACCTTTGAATAATCTAGATCTAAGTAAAGTACATATTTAAGTCCAGTGATCCAACTCTTTACTAGATGAAATAATTCTCTACATGTTTTTAATTTGATTCAATTTCCCGATAGTTAAATAGCAATAGTTGAAATAACCCATTGGAATTTGGTTGCTTAACCTTTTATAATAGGTCAAACTTAATAGATTACATTTGGTCTCTGTGGGAATGATATTAAAACTATTCTATAACACTAGTACTCTTACGGTAGTGTCAATGCTCCACACTTATCTAAAAATTAACAAATGTGCTTTATTAGAAACTAGACTCAATAATCTTTCAAGGGAAGAAAGAATGACCCATAACGTAGGTCAGACATGAAAGTTATGGCTAAGACAAATTGGGTTGTCTACAACCCATCCTAAGAACATAGTCGAGTTCCTACTTCTAAGAATCAGGCAGCGCCCTCTAGCTTGGAACGCAACTAGGATCCCTCTATCTGAGTCCGTTTCTAACTAAACAAGATTAATTAACTAGAATTCTAGGCTGATTAGTTTACTGAAACTAAGTTGTCAGAATCCTAGCTGAATTAGTGTACCTATGTAAATTAAACTTAATGAGACTAGGATTAGGTCTCTTTTCTCTAAACTGATTCTGAGTATCCCCTCAACATAAATATGGGGCTGCCCCTAGGGGTTAGGGGAGGAATTAGGCATTAGTTTGGTATCCGAAAATTAGCATCACTCAATTGGCACCAAATCAAATTAGCATCAAAGTACATCAAAATATAGAGAGAGGAGAGCATCAAAATTTGGGTGTGGAGTACATCACACATTGGAGATAGAGAATCGAGTCGACCATTAGAAATACGTCACTCTGCTGGGGTTCTTAGGTTAATTAGGTGGGTTATTCTAAGCGCAAATATTCTACCCTTCCCACTCTTCTACTATATTTCTCTTTTATGATTTTTTATTCTAAATTACCAAAGATTTAATCTTTAGGTAGTTCCCCATCCTTTGTAATTGTTATACTATTCTTTGGGTTTTGTTGAACTAATGTTTGCACCTTTTGCATGATTTTATATGATTAAGTGATTCTAGTTTGTTGCATAAATGTATGTTAGTATGATTAAGTCTTAATTTTCCGTGTTGATTAGTAGAGACCGTTAGTGATCATAGGCATTGATGAGATACATCTTATCTCATCGTCGTACCATTGCCCCGAATCTAAAGCCTCGGTTCAAGGCCAAGGGGCACAATGGTCCCCATACTAGAGATTGTACATGGGCCTTTCGACAATCTTTTGAAGCAACATCAATTGTCCCTTCGGTGTACCATATCGGTCTAATTTGCTTCCAAAGGGTAGTATGGTTCGTAAGTTTTTCCTAAAAACCCACTGGGGGCTCTATTAGTAGGTTTGATACTTTTCTTTGTTATTTCATCTATTTTCTGCTTTTACATTGTTAGAGTTTAGAAAAACATATATATTTGAATCGTCGCAGTAGACTTAGCCTAGAATAGAATATGGGTTTGGAACTACCCTAGGAACCCGCTCGGGTTCCTGGATTAAACTTGCACCCAAGCTCTAGGTCAGGTATGACAACTGACGGTGCCCAAGCTAAGAGGCTAAACTTGTCTTTACCCAAGGCACAATGCCTGGGTCCAGGCTAAAGCTAATTTTCGGTGATTCTGTAAGCCCTATTCTACCTACCGTTTTTTGTATAAAAAAAATTAAATTTGCTTTCTCCAAAATCATGAAGTACCCAACCATTCGTGGGGATCGCACCCCAGGGAAGTTGGATCCTTGCAGTGGTGACTTCACTGGGGATGGTTTTTTTAGGAGGGTGAGATTTGAGCATCAATGCGGGAATTTTATCTTAATTGTACTTTCCTTAGGCATACTTGCATTATAAGATGCTGCCGATCAAGCATCAACAGTGTCTCTGGGTGGAATCTTGATTCTACGTCTTAGGAAAGTGGCTAGTCACTTGGTGGGTGCATTTAGACTTTCAACTGAGTAGCAAGTTGCTTACCCATTCACGACATACTTTCCTAGTCCCTATGACTCAGGAAGTAACTAGGACATTTCGGTTATACCGTGCACCCCATGGATGGCGTATAATGTGTTAGGTCATAAAAGGACTATTCGAAACCTAACTTGAAACCTCTGTAACATAGAACTCTTGTTTAGGTTCGAACCCATGCGTATGATTGGGAATGCAATGTGACCTTATATGATTAAACTTCTTCGGCCCAAAAGACTATGCATTGATATTGTGAGAATTAGGAGAGCTCAGCATAGGGAAAGTCAAATCTATGAATTGGATTAGGAGTCGAAGTGATGTTTTTGGCCAATTGAGTCCAAAAAGGAATCTTGATCCAAAATCCGAAAAGGTTCTGATTCTAGTTTAGTGTGCCTGTTTTGGTAAAAAAAAGATCCTGGATGGGATTCCCAAAAATGAATAGAAAAAAACAAAAAAGGGTGAATTGGCAGTCTTTTTCTGGGAATAAAATTGAGTCCATGTCAAGCCCAGTAGAACCCAGTCGGGATCCCTCAGAGGCCAGCAGTAAAGTCTGTTAGTCTTCATGCTTAAAAGTCCAGTAAAGAGTCCGAATGAAAAAGGCGTAAGTTTGAGGCCTGATTAGAACTTGACCAGGATCCAATTAGGATGTTAGGTCAAGTCACTATCCTTTTAGAGTCTGCATTCATGGCCTGAAGTTGTATTCTGGTCTCTCAGTGCTAGAGTTAGGTCTATAAATCAACATTCATTTAGGGTCTTAGGGCATCAACTTTAGGATACTTGAGGCCAAAGAGTCTTGCATCATTAGTCCTCATCACAATTAGTCTATGGGTCCATCTAGGCCCAAAGTGCATAACACAACCCATTAGACCTTTACAGGACCAATCCATCCCAGTTTGCATCTAATCGTACATGACACTCGTAATGCATAAGTCTAATTAAGGCCTAGATATTTTACCCATTCATAAGTTCATGGTCTACGTATCATATTCCCTAGATCTAGGATCCCTATATGAGTCCTACCTAGATCGACCATGTGCTAAAACTAGCCCATTCTAGGCAAACCAAAACACAGTCACACGTAGGTTAGTATAGACCTTTGATTCACTTAAGAAAGACTTAAGTCCGACTTAGGACATAATTCAAGATAAGACCCAATTTTAGCATAAACCCCATATCTTAATCCCATTTCACCCTAACCATTCAAGCTCATCAAGCCATTGGCTCATTCTCTTCAAACTCTAAGTCCTTAGTTATTTTCTTTAGTCCATATCTAGCATGACTGACCACTCATAACATTTCACCACTGTAAACCATAAGCTTACTGCTTAGGATAGGGAAGACAAATAAGGCATACCAATGGAGTCTATAAACTGGAAGACTTCTGTCTTGAGAAGAGTCCAAGGGAACTCCACCAGCTGGGTCGAAGTCAAAATCTAAGTCAAAGTCCAATACTTCACAAATCTCGATGGCAGGAGTTAATGGGTTGTCTTAACTCATAAAGATGGTAGAAAAAAATGCAAACTAGATTGGATGAGAGTGAGAAGAAGATGGAACTAATGACCACTACACTCTAAACTCTTATCAAGAAGCCTCAAAGGAAAAAGGTAAGAAACCTCGCAATAGAGGAGGGGAACACAACAAGAATAAGGAATAAAAAGGGCAAACGAGCACACCTTGAATCGATCCATGAGTAGATTGAATAGAACAATTGCTTAAGGAATCTTCCATATTAACCAATTACTTTAATGACTATGCAGTATTCACTTCTATCCTAAAAGGGAAATTCCCCAAAATTCAATATGCTAGACATCAAGTTCCATGGTACTGAAAATCCTCACTATCATATGAGGAATTTTCCTGGTGCCATGACATAAAAAGGAATTGACAAGGACATCTTCCAGATCATATTTCCTTAGATGTTCGACAAAGATGTGATGAGGTGGTATAATATTGTAGACCCACAAAAGGTCACAAATTGGGATGATCTTTATAAATAATTTCTACATTAGTATTCCTATAATGTTGACCTACAAATCATACTCAGAGACCTAGAGTTAACTAAGCAGGAGGAAAAGGAAAGCTTTTCTGACTTCCTTACTCGGTGGAGGGTAAAAGGCCCTTATATGGCTAACTGACCCTTAGAGGCTAATCAAGTAGGTTGTTCATCAGGAACCTCCAATCCACATATATACAACACCTATGATTCCTATTATTGGAAAACTTCACAACACTGAGGAATGTGGGCATGCAGTTAGAGGAAGGGTTAGCTGGGGAGGCACCTACGAAGACCAGTAGCAATTGAAAGGGCAACTATCAGAATAGGGAGAAGAAGGACAATGGCTCCACAAGTAAGGAGGTGTATGCTCTAGGTTGCTACACCGGATACACCTTTATTGGAACCACCATGCTCAACTACCCAATAAGAGCAGCAACCAGCTTGGCATACATGATAGTATTCTAGCCATTTTGGATCACCAAAGTGAGAAGCAAGACCCGTTTATTTATATAGCAAACATGGCTGAGTCCAACCTAAAAAACCTCCACACAAAAGGCCTTGAGTTCTATCGAATGTAGAGGTTATGATGTGTCCTAAACTCATAGTCATGTGTCTAGTCATAGAGTCAGTACTTTCCTTTCCATCATAAATCTAAGTCTGATGTAGCTTTGATTTATTAATAGAATTATTTCCTCTTACTTTTTTTTTTGCTTATAGTTATATTCATTTTTATAGAATGCTTCTATCCTATAACAAATCCACGGTAAAAAAACAAAGGGAAAAAATAGAGGAAGAAATAAAAAAAAGAGGGGCTAGCGCGAAAACCTCATAAGGTGAGCTAGGCAAAAGGAGAGGAAGAGGAATAAAATGCAGATAGGCTAAGGATTTCAAGCCATCATCTAAAACATAGAAAAGATCTTTCCTATCATAAGTCATGTAGCTTTAAAAGATATGCCTAGGATGGGGGGCATCCTTTGGCACCTCGCATTAATACCTTCATTAAACATGGTAAATTACCATTTTGAACGCCTTTGAGCCTTTAAGTGTGTCTATTTATATGGTAACCACATTTACCAAATAAGGGAGTGGGGGTGTGTCATGGGTAATGTCAATATGAATCAGCAAAAAATAAAAAAAAGGGAAGGTTTAGACTAAATGGTCCTATCTAGGGGGAAAAAAAAGAGTGAAAAAACAAAGAGTTTGAAATAAGAAGGATAAGAAAAGAAAAAAATTACTGATTTGCACTAACTTTATCAGCCATGCACACTTGGGGATTTCATAAGGGTCGTTTGAGCATTCATACCAATTCCCTTCCTTTGGCACCTTAACCCTTAATCATGCCTTAAAAAGTCCTTCTAGAGGCATCCCTCATTTAAGTTGCATGTTCTTATCTTCGAACGACGACTGACCTGATTCTATATTAGATACGTAGGTAACCCTCATGCAACCCAGTTACGAGAATTCCTTTTCATAAAGAAACACTTGAATTGAATCATTTAGTCTCCAAAAAAACAAAAGAAAGGGAGAGAGAACAAAGAGCGGCTGGTATGAAAACCTAAAAAGGTGGACCAGGCAAAAGAAAAGAGTGAAAATTAACCATTGTTTATAGAGGACTATAATCTTCCAAATTCAGAACTCTTAGTCTCAACCAGAACTACAAATTCAAGAGTGGACTCATTTTGTATTCTCAGCTTTCCTAATTGGGCACTTATCCATTATGCGAGATAGGGGGCTCCCCTATATTTCCCAAGTTAGTTAGGGCTCCCTTCATGGTAAACATTTCCTGACAAGAAGATAACCACATTCATTGTACTAAACTAGTGGCTATTCTAGGCAGCACCGGCAAAATCATATTCATAACATGGGAAGGATCACATTTACTCCATTGAATTTTGGGCTACTCTAACCAAAACTAGCAAAAGCAGCTTCAGCTATCATTACTCTCATATCTGGGGCTTCTGTTGTAACAAACATAAATGGGGGGTTTCCTCAGAACGAGAGCACTCTAATGAAAAATTTAAGGATGTTCATTCCTTAAAAAGAACGATTTTATATTTGGGGTAACTTAGACCCATGACCTAGTCTAACCCAATAGTCACCCAACTTTTTACTCTTCATCCTAAGCCACAACACCTTACCATGCCTAACCCATCAAACTTCTATAACTTAATCTGGCAATATCTAATGGACCCTAAACGTAGTATGAGACCTATATAGATAAGTGATTAGGTTATAACATGTTTGCATAATCATGTCTGCATAGTCAGCACAACTAAGTTTGTATAGTCATAACGCCAGCATAATCTCACTTGGGCTAGTAAGTGCAGATGCATCAATGCATAGGTCTTTAGCCTATTTATTAGACCGTTCTCTGCCTTGATTATTTGGGAACCTTAGACTGAAAAAGAATGCAATCGGCCTTTACAGTGATCCTACAAGAAGGGCACACAACCTTGGTTAGCCATGAATCAACATCAAAGGTTCTGAATAAGAATGTCAACACCATCTAAAGAAGACCTTACAGAAGCATCCTTATAGAAGGCCTTACTGAACCATCCTTATAGAAAGTGGAGGCTTTATCCTCAAAGAAGGCCTTACAAAAGCATCCTTGTAGAAAGGACATCAACCCAACTTCAGTTTACAAGGTGTCAAAGTTCAAGAGAATCTACCTACAGAGGACACTTCATCCTTTTTATCTCATCAAGAAAATCAACACCATATGAAGGTTCAACCGATCTCTATTCCCTTTCAATAAAGAAATCCTACGCGAGCCTTGCTTAATAGGATCGACAAGGAGGATGAGCTCTTCTCAAACTCATGCTTCAAAGCACTTATAGGTAATGAAAACAATATAAAGCAAAGAAACATGAGGTAGGAAGGAGGAGCATTATTTAGGAAGCCCACAGGTCGAGCTATTTATAAGCAAAAGATGCCAAGAAGGACTCGACTGGGTTCCCCATTTACATGAACATTTTCCTTCACTATGAGTTAAAGTGCAAGCAAGCAAGAGTAGTAAAAACAAAGGGGTGTTAAGCACGAGAGCACGGTCAGGTTCCCTACAACTTACATGAACAAATTCCTTTACTACAAGTTAAAGTGCAGGCAAACAAGAAGTTAAAAAAGGGGGTGTCAAGCACGAGAATTCGGTCGGGCTCCCCAGGCTCGCATGGGTATATTCCCTCTACAGATAGCCAAAAAATCAAACAAAAAGAAGAAAGCAAGCAAAACATACACGCCAATGGGACCGGACCAATATCTCTATGTGTATAGGGAACTTACAACCAAAAGAATACAAGCATGCAAACAAAGAAAGAAAGGCCCAAAGCAAGAAAGGTAGTTAATTAAACCTGATCGAGTTCCCATCACACATGATCATATTTCTCTTGGAAAATATATAAGAAGAAGCCAAAGCAAAGAGGAGCCAAAGGATAATCTACATCCATGAGCATCCAAAGCAAAACATGTAATTTTAAGAAGAAAAGAATGGAATACTTATGAAAGTATTTCAAAATATTCAAGAAAGAAACCAAAGCAAAGACGATCTAAGGGATAGTCCACATCCATGAGCATCCCAAGCATATAAGAATGGAATACTTACGAAAGTATTTCAAAATAATCATCAAAGTTAGAAGCTAAAATTAGTAGCCCGACATAACTAAACATTTCACAATTCGCTCGAGCGGCAAGGAGGTTAACTATTCCAGCGATACCGAAGCCTGCTCAAGGATAAATTCATGAATTTTCTCAACAGGAAAAAAGGTCCACTACCCCAATGATACGAAAACCTGCTCGAGTAGCAAAAAGGTCCGCTATTCTAGCAATGCAAGTAAGCTTATGAATTTGCTTATCAGCAAAACGTTTCGCTACTCCAATGATATGGAAACCTAGTCGACCGAAAAAAAGGTTTGCTGCTCTAGTGATATGGAAACTGCTCGACCAGCAAAGAGGTATACTGCACTAGAGATATAAATACCTGCTAATCCAGTGAAAGGATAAATGCATGGATTTGCTTGACTGGGAAAAAGGTCTACTACCCCGGCGATAAGGAAATATACTAATCCTCTAAGTCAACGATAAAATTCATCGACCACTGCCATGATCAGGCTAGGTAGTTGTCAAGCCTCAGCAGCCATCCATGAATTCTACATCATCACAGTTGGACAGGCAACTACAAGTAGCAACTATTACTTTAACCTTTGCTGTATTCTGTATAGACCAAAATGGGGGCTAACTGTAGGCACCCAAAAATGACATCTTATTTTTAATTGTCTAATAACCAAAATTATAACTAAGTTTTTATGCTTGGGGGCTCAGCAGAGAAATCCTTGAATTCGAGTAACACCCAAATTGCTAGTGTTTGGCATCCAGTTGAAATCCACTTTAGGGAGCATATGATTATAAAGTCAGATAAGCAATAGAAAAGATATAAGTCGAATCTTTGGGCTTGTATTGAAAATGACACTTGTTCAGTATTTTGCTTATATCCTTTTCCACACTTATCTAAAATTTATGAAATTAGTTTTATTAGAAACTAGATACAATAAGCTTCGAAGGGGAAAAGGAATCACCTAAAATGGAGGTCGGATGAGGATGTTATGGCTAATACAAATTGGGTTGTCTGCAGCCTAGCCTAGGAACTCGGTCGGATTACTACTTCCAATAACTGACCCGAGTTATTTAGCTAGGAACCTAGTAGGGATCCCTGTGTTCAAGTCCATTTCTATCTAAATAGGATTAATTAACTAGATTCTAGGCTGATTAGTTTATCAAGACTAATTATTTAGAATTGTAGCTGAATTAGTTACCTATTTAGATTAAACTTAATGAGAATAGGATTAGGTCTCATTTCTCTAAAATAATTTGGACTATCCCATCAACCATTGAAAATACGAGATTGCCCCTAGGGTTAGGGGAGGAATTAGGTATTAGTTTGGCATAAAAAAAATTAGCATCAATCAATTGGCACCAAATTAAATTTGCGTCAAAATACATCAAAATATTAGAGAGAGGAGAACATCAAAATTTAGGAGTGAAATACTCCGCACATTGGAGATATAGAATTGTGTCATCCATTAAAAAGGTGTCATTTTGCTAGGATTCCTAGGTAAATACAGTGGATCGATGACTCTGAGGCCAAAAGCTCTACCTTTCCCTACTCTTCTGCTCTGTTTCTCTTTTCTGATTTCTTAATTCTAAATTACCAAAGATGTAATTTTCAGGTAGTTCCCCGCCCGTTGTAACTGTTATGCTATTTTTTGGGCTTTGTTGGACTAAAGTTTATACCTTTTGAATGATTTTATACGATTAAGTAATTCTAATATGTTGCATGAATATATGGTCGAATGATTAGGTGTTAATTTCCCATGTGTCGTCAGTGATGACAAGCGATGATGAGATGCATTTCATCCCATCACCGTACCATCAACCCCGAATCTAGAACCTCAGTTCAAGGCCAAGAAGTTAGCATGATCCCCATGCAAGGGATTGTATGGAGACCTTTCTAAAACCTTTTGAAGCAACATCAATTTGTCCCTTCGGTGCTCCTCCAGTTATCCCTATTGGTATGGCTTGCTTCAAAGGGTAGTACGGTTTGTATGTTTTTCCTAAAAACTCATTGGCGAGCCTACTGGTAAGTTTGATGCTTTTTTTTTGTTATTTCATCTATTTTCTACTTCTACATTACTAGAGTTGGCAAAAAGAAATTCGGATCCTAGTAGTAGAATCAGCCTGAACCAGCATGCAGGTTTAGAACTGGACTAGGAACCTGCCTAGATCAAACCTACACCCAGATTCTGGTCAGGCAGAGGCAATTGATAATGCCCAAGCTATGAGGCCAGACTTGCTCTGCCTAAGACGCCCTATCAGGTACCTTGGTCAAGGCTAAGGCCCAATTTCCTGTAATTCAGTAAGCCCAGTTTGACCGACCGTTTTCTGTTAAAAACTAAAAATAAAGAAATTAAATTTGCTTTCTACAAAATCATAAAGTGCCTAACATAGGAGCCCGACCATGTGTTGGTGATCGCACCCGCATGGAGGTGGATCCTTACAGTATCGACTCTTGACCCAAATTATGAAAAGGTTCCAATTCCAGTTTAGAGTGCCTGTTCTGGTAACAAAAAAAAAATCCCGACTGAGATTCTCGAAAAAAAGGGAAAAAATAAAAAAGGGTGAATTGATAGTCTGTCTCAGAAAAAGTTCTGTAGCAAAGTTTGTCAGTCAACATGCATAAAAGTCCAGTAAAGAGTCAAAATGAAAATGGGTATGTTTGGAAACCAACCGAGGTCCAATTAGGAAGTTAGGTCAAGTTTATATCCTTGTAGAGTATACATTCATGGCATGAAGCTGTATTCTAGGCTCTTAGTGTTAGAGTTAGGTATATAAATCAACATAGCTCATTCACAGTCTTAACACATCAGTTGTAGGACACTCAAGTCAAAGGAATCATGCATCATTAGGCCTCATCACGCTTAGTTCATGAGTACATTTAGGCCCAACATGCATTATACGGCCTATTAGACCTTTAGAGCACTAGTCCATCGTAGGTTGTGTCGAATCATGCATCACACTCATTATTTATAAGTTCAATTAAGACCTAGATATCTTACCCATGCATAAGTTCATGGTCTACACGTCATATTCCCTAGATCTAGGATTCCTATATGAGCCCACTGAGATCCACTCATGTGCCCAAACTAAGACATTCCAGGAAAACCAAACTATAGTCATACGTAAGCCAGTATACACCTGTGATTTGCCTAATAAATACTTTAGTCCAACTTAGGCTCATAAGTCAACTCTTTAAGCCCAATTTAGGGCCTAATCTAGGACAAGGCCCAATTTCAGCCTACAACCCCATATCTTTATCCCATTTCAGCCTAACCATTTAAGCTCATCATGTCATTGTCTCTTTCTCTTCAAATTGCAAGTCATTAACCATTTTCGTTAGCCCATATTGAGCATGGCTAACCATTATAACATTCCATTCCTTTAAACCATCACCTTATAGCCTAGGATAGTGAAGACAAAGAATGTATATGAGAGGAGTGCACACACTGGGAGACCTATATCTTGAGAAGAGTCCAAGGGAGCTCCACCAACTGTGTAAAAGTCAAAATCCAATAGTTCACCAAGCCTGATGGCAGAAGGTAATGAATTGGCTCAACTTATAAAGATGGTAGAAAAAATGCAAACTAGACTAGATGGGAGTGAGAAGAAGACATAACTGATGGCCACTGCACTCCAAACTCTTATCAAGAACACTGCAAAGGAAAAAGGAGAGGAACCTCATAATGGAGAAGGGGAAGACTCTAAGCATAAGGAATAAAAAGGGGAAAAAAGCACTCCTCAAATCGATCTATGAGTAGATCAAATAGAATAACTGCTTTAGGAATCTTCCATCTTCAACAATTACTTTAATGACTATGCAGGATTCTCTTCTATCTGAGAAGGGAAATTACCCCCAAAATTCAGTATACCAAACATCAAGTTCCTTGGAACTGAAAATCCTAACTATCATGTGAGGAATTTTCTTAGTGCACTGACATTAAAAAGAATTGACGATGGCATCTTCCACATCATATTTCCTTGGACATTCGACAAGGATGTGATAAGGTGGTATAATACTATAGACCTATAAAAGGTCGCAAATTAGGATGATCTTCATAAGGAATTTCTACATCAGCATTCATACTCTGCCCTACTAATCACACTTAGACACTTATAGTTAACTAAGAAGAAGGAAAAGGAAAGATTTTCTAACTTCGTTATTCAATGGAGGGCAAAAGCCGCTCACATGGCTGACCGACCCTTAAAGGCTGATCAAGTAAGGTTCATTAAGAACCTCTAGCCTGCATATAGACAGAACCTGTGATTCATGCCATTTGAAAACTTTACGACACTAAGGAATGTAGGCATACTCTTAGAGAAAGAATTAGCTAGGGAAGCACATGCAAAAGACAGGTTGCAATTAAAAGAGCAACTATTAGAATAGGGACAAGAAGAACAATGGCCGCATAAGTAAGAAGGTGCATGCTCTAGGTTGGTACACCCAATACACCCCTGTTGGAACCACCGATGCTCAAACACCTAACAAAGGCAGCAATCCACTTGGTGTGCATGATGATATTCTAGCCATTTTAGACCAATAAAGTGAAAAGCAGGACCTATCTATTTACATAACAAGCATAGTTGAGTCCAAGCCAAAAAGTCCACCGCACAAGAGGCCTTGACTGTTTTCAAATGTGGAGGTTGTGATGTGTCCTAAACCCGTAGTCATGTGTTCTAAACCCATAGTCATGTGTTGATTCATGGAGTTACTCGTTTTCCTTTCTATCGTAACTCGAAGTCTGATGTGGCTATGATTTATTAATAGAATTATTTCCTCTTACATTTTTTTGCATATCCTTATGTTCCTTTTTTTGTAAGGCTTCTATCTTATAATGAATCTAGGGTTAAAGAAAAAATAAAAAAGAAGAAAAAAAAGAGGGGCTAGCTTAAAAACCTCATAAGGCAAGCTATGCAAAAGGCGGGGAAGATGAGTAAAATCCGGAGAGACTAAGGATTTTAAGCCCTCATATAAAATAGGGAAAAGATCTTTCTTACAATATGTCATGAAGATTTAAAGGATATGCTTAGGATAGAATGCCTCCTTTGGCAACCCACATTGATACCTTTATTAAATATGAGAAATTACCACTTAGAACCCCTTTGAGCTTTCAAGTAAGCCTATTTCTTTGGTGACCACATTTGACCTAATCAGGGAGTGGCAGTATGTTATGGGTGATATCAGTATGAATCAGCAAGTGAGAAAAGAGAAGGTTTGGATCAATGGTTGCATCTAGGAAACAAAGAGAGAAAAACAATTTTTTAAAAAAAGACTTTGAAACAAGAAGGGTAAGAAAAGAAAGAAATTGCGGATTTACAATAACTTCATCACCTATGCATACTTAGGAATTTCATAAGGGTTGTTTAAGCTTCATGCTTATTCCCTTCCTTTGGCACGTTAACCCTTATGCCTAGCTTAAAAAGTCCCTTTGTAGGTGTACCTCCTTTAAGCTACATGTTTTTGTCCTCGAACTATGACTGGATTGATTCCATATTGGATATTACCCCTTTGAATCCCAACCATGAAGATTCTTTTTCACAAAGAAACAACTAAATTTAATCATTTAGTAAAAAAAAGAGATACAGAGAGAAAGAATAAAGAGCGGCTAGCCAAAAACTTGAAAACGCGAACCAGGTAAAAAAGGAGAGTGAACATAAAACTTAGGTTTATAGAGCACAAAGAAGCATTCCATGGCATGCAGTCATTGAATCAGATTTGGACAAACCATTACTTCTCAATCATCATAGCCTACAATCTCACTCCTATTCCAAAATTCAGGATTCTTATCCTCAACCATGACTAAAAGATCAAGAGTGGGTGCTCATTTTGTATTCTTAGCTTTCCTAATTGGGCACTCACCCATTAAGCAAAACTTGGGCCTCCCTATATTTGCCTAGATGGTTGGGGCTCCTTTCATGGTAAACATTTTCTAACAAGGAGATAACCTCATTCTTTGCACTAAACTAGTGGATACTCTAGGCAGCACTAGCAAAAGCATCTTCCCAACATGGGAAGGATCCCATTTACTCTACTACACTAGAGGCTACTTCAACCAAAACTAGCAAAAGTAGCTTCGACTATTGACACACTCCACAAGCACACAAGTGTCGTAGTCTAGACTAAAAAATCATTCCTCAAGGACCAATGTAATCTATCAAATTTATGCTTCTAAAATGTTAAGAAAAATAGAAATTAAGTTGGAATGTTTTCTAAAACTAATCAATTGATAGATGAAAAGATAACCACTAATATAAGACTTTTATCAATTAAAACACCTAGGGATTTATTTCATTAACAATGAATTAGATTTGGTAAATTGAGCATGTGCTTTACTCTGGTTTGGATGAATAAAATGATAATAATCATGCATAATCCAATTCTTCCTTTCAAAATTAGCTGAATTCTTTAGACTGATTAAATTGCCATTCTTTCAAAGGTTCTTGAATTAGTTCAAATTAAGGATCTAGATTGTCAATTTTGCCTCTTAACATGCAACTTTTTCTAAAAAAAATTACTGTGTTAGTCTTGTCTTGTTAATCTAATAGCAGATTTCTCATTTCGGTTCTTCACCCTACTATCTAATTATTTGCAAGTTATTTTGGCCTAAATTACTACAACATTCACAAACACAAGATAGATTGAGCCAATCCAAATTGATTAAGCACAATATTGATAAAATTAAGGATCTAATTTCATTATTTGGCTATCAAATCCGTAGATTGAAAACTACTCACTCATGTTTATTAAACTAACAAAAGAGTTTAAATAAGACATCAAATCAAATTTGAACAATTCTAATGGAGTTTAAGGAGTAAGAGAAAACGAATTGCTTAGTAACAATGGAGTTCCTGTCGATCCTTCAATCTTTAAGCCTCTACCTCGCAGATGGCCTTCTTTCCGGTCCTCTGCTTGCTCCAAAATGACTAAAACACAAAACTATTTTAGAGATATTTGAGATAGAATGTGTAGGTATGTCCTTCTTGCAGTCGAGCATGTCTTCATATAGTAGCATCCATGCATTCTCATCCACAAAACTGATGAAAATAAAAGGCTGCAACAGTTACAGGCCTATCACGAACCATGGGCTTCAATTCAAACTGTCCGTGGAGGCCTCCATCTCGGGTTTCTTTATTCTTTCTCCTCTTTACAGGCGTAAAGGTTGGGAACGCATATGTGGTGAGTCAAACCTCAGCATTTAAGGCTTAATGTGAGGTCAAAACGGTCTTAAAACCTGCAAAAAGAATCAAAGAACCATACCTAAGCATAAAACGGGAATTGGGGGTGTAAATTATAACATAAAGCTCATGAATTTCCTAAAAATGCAACAAAATGGCCCCAAAAATGAAGTAATCTTCAAGCACTTATCAAACGCCCCATGCTTGAATCATTACTTGTCCCTTCGCAACCATAAAACTAAAGATATTATGAAAAACCATTGCTTGAACTGTTGCCTGTCACGAACCATTGTTTACACACACACACACACACACACA
>JACYFF010031956.1:42289162-42340691 GCA_017589665.1 Selenicereus undatus | reverse complement strand
GCATGTATGTATATACACACATATACATACATGCACACACACACACACATACATGCATAAATACGTACATATATATACATGTGTGCGTGTGTGTGTGTGTGTCCCAAAAGTGATTCAAACCATTACAAACAGATAAGAGAATGAGGTTTTTGAAATATAAGCATAGACCATCACATCAAATATTGAATCAGTCACCCAATCAACTTAAAAAATCACATTAATTGGGACATGTAATAGGTCGGATTGGAAGAACCCGTTGAGCCTCACTTTAGTAATGAAGCGCTCATCGCTCATGTTTTTTAAAGTTTAACTTGGCTCTCTCAAATCTCATTCCAAGGAATCAAGTTTACCATAAGCTTGTTAGGACTCTCCAATTTGCCATTACTAGAATGCAAAACACACTAGGAAATCATGAGGACTTAAATACGGTTGTAATGGCGCTATTGGTAAAGGTTTAGAGGGAACAAGTATTTTGGGATTGTGGTGTAGAAAGCTAAAGACTAAGAGCAAAATTATTACTTCTTAATTTTTCCACAAAACAAACTCCTTAAATAGATACATATAGAAGACACAATCAATTTCCCTTAGTTGGTTCAAAATGAGAGAAAGTGTTGAAGTAATCCAATCCAACATCAATGCCAAATCTTTTATTTAACATTTTTTCCTTTTTTCCTTTGTATCTTTATTTTTTTTCTTTTTCAAAGAGAATGATTATAGCACAGAACATTAAGTACGTTCCAACACTTCTCTACCAATTGATAACAACCAACCTAATTACAACTAAGGGAATTTGTGTATAGAGCTTACAAATCCCTTATTACATCTAACCAAACCACGCGTCATATCATCACCCACAAACTACTCCAAATTAAGAAATGGAACTCTCTAGTCATGGCTAAACAGGATAAGATATGTATTTGGCCAAGGACTATATTAGAGGTTTATATCAATAAATAATGTCAAGGCTCAAAAGGGGCTAGCAAGGGGAAAATCATGCATAATAAGGGTGGTTATTTGGTCAATGTAGCTCATTAATTCAAATAATGCCTCAATCATGTTGCCTAAATGTGCATGCCAAACATGATCTTGAAGCAGAGTAAAAACAAGTTCTAGAGATTTAGAATCTACAAAGAATCACACATGAAAAGGAATAAGAGGCTAAAATCATTGAATTAGTTTATTCAAGCTCAAACCCTCACGTGACAACTACCAAAGTACAACTAGCTCATTGGATCTCACATGCCAAATATTCATACAAAGTGTTATTAGGCAGTCAATTTACATTCAACATGATGGCCAAATCAAGAAGCATATTTTCAAAAACTCATAATTAAACACTTTTATTTACAAATGGGCGTAACTAAGAGGTCAAATTTAAGAATTATTTACCTTCTAAACCATTGAAGTGTACGACATGAGTTTTCTAAACCCCCAACTATGAAAATGAATTTTTTGAACCATTGAGCTATTGTGCAATTAATTTTTGGGTAACAAGTCACGATTGAATGTTACATATAATTCCCTAAACTTTTCATATTTGCATATTTGACCCCAATCCTTAAAGATTTACTTTCGAAAATTTTAATTTTGTACATGTGTAAATTATCTTATAAGTACTACTCGAAGCCCTCTTTCCGCTGGTGTCAGAGCTACATGACCAAAAATATTAAGTTAATTAATAATTAATTAAGCTAATTAACTATAATTAATACTTGACTCATCACCTACTTGCCCTGGTCCTAATTATTCACATGTTGTTAACTCACCGGAAGGAATTACTTTAGTAGCACCTCAATTAAACTATATTACTAATATAGTTTTAGAATTAAAAGCTGAAGTAGCTAAAATGGAGACTAAAGTTAAGGATATAAAGACGCCATTGTCAGTGACCCACCTTTCTTTAATCAATGAAGTTAGACATACTGGGAAATCTAATCTAAATATTAGTACTCCATTTCAGCATAAACATCATTTTCAAAATGCAAAAAACAAAAATCCATTTTCTTTGCATGATATAAAATCTAAAAAGAAGCAGGAGAAAAAATAGGTAAAAAATCAACTGAAAAGGCAGAGAAAGAAGGAGAAGATACAGTATAAACAGTACAATCTTGAAGAAACACAAAATCATGGGGCCAAATAGTTGATAAACAAGAGGTATTATCTGAAGATAATGAAGAGACAACTAATGTCCAATTAGAAGAAGAAATATATCAGTAGATGAACCTAATTAAACTGGAGGATCTTAATGTGCTACCATTAGTAGAAGTTAGAAAGAAAGTGGATAAGAAATACGGTAAAAGGATATTTGACGACGAGACTAATGAGATTGGAAACATAGATAAAATTGAGTTCAATCTAGTTAACAATGTAATTCCTAAGCCTAAGGAATTTGGTGAACCCTCTAGAAGAAATATCCATTTTATGAGACCTAGGCACATTCCAGCAGGACGTACAACTAACCTTTCCTTTGACTTTATCCCAAGGAAAACTGCTACCTTTGAAGAGATTGACCTTACCCAAATTAGGCAAACAGGATACATCTTAAATATCGATGGAGCTTGTAATAGAGAAGAAATATTTGAACATTGGAAAAGAGGCATGACTAGTGTCCTAAACCTAATTACTACATGGACTACTACAAATTTTCAAAATTATATTGAACACAGTTTTTTTTGGCACTGTAGTTGGCAGGTATAATTCATTAAATAAAGATGATAAAATGCATTAAGAATGATAGAAACATCATATGTAATGTTCAAAAATTTATGTAAAGAAATTGAAACTGAGTTTATTGGAGCTAAACTTGATTATGAAGAAAAAGTTAGAGAATGACAAAGAAAGATCAATAGCATAGAATTACACGATATGAGGTTTTTGAAAAACGATATGAGGTTTTTGGTCAATGTTATTGCAAAATTGGGCATAATGAAACCAATCCCGGTATGTTCTATGACAAATTACCATATTTGATAAATTTCATAATTAATGAAAAATGCATTGTTTGGCTTGAAAACGCAGACGTCATTGATACCCTTGGTTTAAGAATCTCTTATTTAATAAAATAGGTCAATGATCAATGTCGTAACCTCCAAAAGCAAAAGAAAATTAAGAAGCAATTTCTAGCTTGTTGGGATTCTCCTCACCAATGGGGAAAGAAACATAAAAAAAGAAGAAAAAGAAAATTTTTTAAGAAAAAACTTTTAACTAGCAAAGGGGAGAGAAATATAAATAAAAATATTACATCAAACAAGCCTTGAAAACGAAGATTTCTTAGGAAAACCGCCTACTACCCTGCTGGAAAAAACAACTATAAGTGTTGGACATGCAGAGAAGCAGGCCATTATGCTAATGAATGCAAAAATAGTAAGAATAACAAGCTTATTGAAACCTTGTTTAGAACCTAGATTACTTTGAGCTTAGTGAGGAAGAGGCACTAGACCTAGCCCTAAATAACGACAAAGGAATTGTTGAAATTATACTAGATAATGAATATGAAGAAAGTGATAATGAAGAAACCAGTCATATGATGAAAGTAGCTCAATCAGTCTTGGTGATCTTCAAGGAGAAGAGTTTATTGTACAAATGAGAACGAAGAAGTCAAGGAAGATTGGGTCATTCCCATAATTCTTAAAGACATGATCTATAAAAAATTCATCTTTCAATTGAAGAGTAAGTATGTATGTGAAATGAGGGAAGGAGATTCAAAAACACTATGAGTATGATGTGGGAGACGTTAATCTCATTAATTGGGAAAACATCCTTAAGCATAAAAAAGATCGAAAGTACAGGTATATCCATATTGGAAGTGTTCAGGTTCAAATTACTCCATTGCAAAATTATGGTAAGGATATTGGTCTTTATGCTATGCTCTGTGATATCAGGTATGCCAAATTCAATAATTAAATTATCACAGTGATTAAGACTAATTTATGTAATGGATCAATAGGATGATATTATGTAAGTCCAACAAAACAATTTGCTAAAAACTTCCTATCTCTTAAAATAAAAATAGTTGGAATGGATACAACGAAAGGAGGTTACCCACTGAGGATATTTTCGAAGATAATCTATAAATTAGATAATACTATAGATTCGAAGACTAAGGTTATAATGATGGAGGCTGAAAAATTTGAAAGTCCTACTCCAATGCAAAAGATTCAAAGGATAAAATCCAATCCACAAGAGATAAAAATTGATAGGTCTTGGATATTTAACTTTTCCAATCCTACAAAAATCAATAAGAAAATGTGATAAGAATTTATGAGAATGGTAACATTACTATTAAGCCCCAATTAATAAGGAACATGAGTAAAAGATCAGAATGGGGGGAAGGGTCTTCATCAGTTAAAGAAGAGTTTAAAGAAGATGATGCAATTAGTATGACCAGTGAAATTAGTAAAATGAGTTTTGAACCTATAAGACATAGTGTAGATTGAAGTATGACTCTATATAGAAAAGTCATTGGATACAAAACAAGAACTGTTAGTGAGGCAATCTATGAAGATAAATTAGTAAAAAATATGATTGTGGAGATATGCTACGAAGTCACAAATACAAATCCTAATAGCATCTATATCCTAATGAAGGTATATTTAAAGGGATGTAATAAATATGAATTGTGTGTTTACATAGATAGTGGTTATTTTGTATGCTTTGGAAAAAGAGTGTTGTTTTCAAAATTTATGTGGAAAAAAACCAAGAATCCTTTATAAGTAAGGATAGCTGATAATAGCATTATGAGCCACAATGAAACCATAGAAGGGTTATCCATAGAATTATGAGGAGTCCAATGCATTATATCAGTTCTATGGGCTATTGATCAACCCTCTTATGATATGATTATTGGAAATCATCTTCAAAGACTATGAAATAATATTTACAATTAATGGTCACTGAGTTCCTATTGAAAAATTAAGGCTTACACTCATTGGAAGATTGAGTTTATGCGCAGCCAGCGTGGCTAGAAGGTAATACTTGCACAACGTGAGATAGCATTAATAATCTCACTACTTGAGTTATCTATTAAAGAGCAAATTACTAAACAACAACAGCAATTATGCAAGGAACTCTACTATGATAATCCTTTAAAATTTTAGGATAACATAAGACATTTACAAAGATTAATTTATTAAATCCCAACACTTTTACTCAGGTTAAACAAATGGTGTATACACACACCAGGATATCCAAGAATTTAATAAACAAATCAAAGAACTTCTAGATAAAGGATTAATCAAGAATAGGAAGAGTTCTTGCACCAGTCCCCCTTAAAAAAAAAAAAAGGGCAGCCCAGTGCACAAGCATCCCGCGTTCAAGCAGTGTCCAGGGAAAGGTCGTACCCCAAGGGGTGAATTGTAGGAAGCCTAACCTGACTTTGTCAGTGGCTGATTCCACGGCTCGAACCCATGACCTTTTGGTCACACGGAGACAACCTTACCGTTGCTCCAAGGCTCCCATTTAATGGTAAGAAATCATGCTGAGGAGAAAAGAGGAAAAACAAGAATGGTAATCAATTACAAAAAGTTTAATGATAATACTGTTTTTGATGGTTATTGTATTCCTAACAAAGTAGTCCTTCTCAATAAAATTTAAGGAGCTTCTTATTTCCAAAAATGGATTGCAAGGGCGAATACTGATAGATAAAAATGGATAAAGAAAGCATTCCTTTAACTGCATTTAGTACCCTACAAGGACATTATGAGTGTATAGTAATGCCAATTGGTCTAAAAAATGGACCTTAAATATTCCAAAGTAGAATGGATAACATCTTCAAAGATCTTTGTCACTGCTACCTAGTTTACATTGATGATATCCTTGTCTTTTCCAGGACCATAGAACAACACAAAGACGATGTCCTAGCTGTCACCCAAATATGCATTGATCATGGTATTATCCTTGGCAAGAACAAATGCATTTATGTTGAACAAGAAATCAAGTTCTTAGGGTTAAAGATAAAAGCTAGATAGAACATCCTCCAAAAGCATATGCTGGAAAAATTAGAAAACTTGCCAGAAAAAATTGAAGATAGAAAGCAATTAGAAAGACTTCTTGGATGTCTTAGCTATGCTTCAGATTTCATCAAAGATGTAGCTAAATTAAGAAAACAATTGCAGCAAAAAACTCAAGAAATAAGTAAGTTGGGCATGAACCCCTAATGATTCAAAGATTGTTTAAAACTTCACAAAGATAAGTAAAAATCTTCCTATTCTTAATTTGCCTAAGGAGATGCTTTTATCCTTGAGACAGATGGTAGCAATGAGCATTGGAGTGTGACAAACAAAATCAAAGAAGAAGAAAAACTCTGCAAATATCGTAGTAGAAGATTTAGTAAAGCATAATGTAACTATCCCATAATGGAAAAACAAATCCTTATAGTCATAAGGGGAATTGAAAAATTCATAATCTTTTTAGCCCCCAAACCTTTTCTGGTTCGAATTGATTGCAAAGGAATACTTAGTTTTGTGAAAAAAGAATTTATCAAATATGTTAGCGCAGGGTCGACTCTTGCGTTGGCAATTATTGTTTATCCAATTTTCTTTCTCTATTGAACATATACAGGAATCAAAGAACTCTCTGGTAGATAGTTTAACTCGAGAAGCCACGAATGGTGATCATCAGAGCAGAACTCCTACCGAAAAAGGAGGAAATCCAAAATTAGATGGCATTAATGCTAGTACAAGTTTCTCCTTCTAGTAGAATCCTTATGGATATTTTGGAATTCCATACAAAAAGTAGATCACGCTTTAGTGTGCTGTCTTTTGCCTACTTAGTAGCCCAAAGATTCAGCCTTCTAGAATTACAAATAAGTTACCTAAGGTGTCCTTATGATATCAAAGAAAAAAAAAGATCTCATTTCCAAGAAAAATGGTCAAATGAGTGGTATGCAGCCTGCATCAACTACTATCATAATTATTCCTATGATATTTGGAAATCATGGAGTACTACAATCTACTTTCCTAATAGATTTGAGGTTGGTGGTGTTAGTTTCTCAATAAATTCAATCTCTTTGGATGACCCCGTCATTAAAGCCTAAGAATACGAAATGATAGTTTACTTTATAGAAATCACAGATATGAAATATCCATTTTTCTCAAGACTAACTAAATTTCAACAATTCATGTTTTGAAGGATCCATTAGATTCTTATGTCTCTTGATGGTCCGACAAAAATTCCACATAGTAGATGCCTATATGTGGAGGTACATTGTGCACTAATTGAGTATGAAAATGAAAAAGCCAATCCAGCCCATTATCTTGTTCAGATAGTTGATTTTGACGATCCCAATGCTTGATGGCAAGAATAGTTTCCACAACGACAAGAATTAGTTACTGATCTTGCTTTAGCAAGAGCCATCAATTTTACAACATTTATCATCAAATGTGGATGTTAATTGAACAAGGAAAAACACTAATGCATTGCGGGAACACTACTTTTACTTTTCCTAATGAGTGCAGGAAATATATGAAGGTAGAGGGAGCAACTTCAGAAGATGTATTTGATTATATATTTGGTGTTGGAGCTGAAAACTCTTATCAGAAAATAGAAAGAGATATCTTCATAAATTATTTGAAAAATGGGATCCAGAGCATCTTCAACTTGATGAAGATTTTGATAATTATTTGGATAATGATGGATTGGAGGACAATATTGGAGATGAAGGCATGCAGAATCTCAATATGGATGACTAGTGTTTAGAGCTGTCAAAAGCTGACCCGACACGATTACCGACCTGAACCGAACACTAAATTAGGCGAGTTTGGGTAAAGATTTTCAAGACCCGTTTAATTAAACGGGTTGACACAGTTAACCCGTTTAATTAAACGGGTTAGGTTCAGGTCGAGATTTTCGACCCGAAAAAATACCTATCTAACCCGTTTAGTTAATTGGGTTAGTAAGTCAACCTGATTACCCAATTACCGTATAACCGTTTAACCCATTTAACCCTTCTAATAGATATATGTATTATATATATTTTTTGTTTGGGGGAAAATTTCTTAAGGTTTCAAAATTTCAGATTTTATTTTGAGGGTTGAATTTTATTTGGGGGCCATAAGAGACCCAAAACAACTATTGGGCTCCCCTTTTGTTTAACCTAACCCATTAAAAGTCTAAAACCCTCCCTGTGTCTAGAATCACTTCGGCTCCCTCACTGCCTCTGCCTCACAGTCACAGAAGACATTCATGACCCAGCCTCTTCCTCTAGAATCATCGCTCTCACTCAGCTCTCTTGCTCTGCTTCACCCCTTGTTCGACGAGACCCACTGCCCAACCTGCAATTGCCGGCCCCCTTCCGGAACGCCATCTGGATCTAGCCAGAGCACCGTCGGCCACCCCCGCTTTTCCCTTATCCGCTTGCTAAATAGTTGCTTTGGTGGGTAAAGGCCAAAGGGTAATTCTGGATACAATTTATTTATTTATTTCTTTTTGATTTTTGATTAGTGGATGGAGATGTTGAATTCATATTTTTTGAATTTTTTGCAAATTGGGGGTTTTCCAGAAGGGTATATGGAAGAATGAGAGTGCAGCTTGGCCAGTGGCAAACCCTGTGATTACCTGTGCTTCAGTTTCTGAGGCTGGATTTGCCAGTAATTTTGTGGATGATCCTTTTCTTTTTATCCAAGTAAGTTTCACTGTGTAATCAAATTTCTTCAAATTTCTAAAATTTTAGCTCTTTTTTTTACTGAGGAATTTGATAGGCTAAAGTCTTAGACTGTTCTTTGTGCTACTGCACCATTGCCCTTTAACAAGGGCATTGACCTTTTTTTGGGGAGGGGGTTGTTTGTGTTTATGGGTTTCCCAGACCGTGCAGCCTTTATTCCATTGTTAAAGAGATTTGTTTCCATTGGATTCTTAATTAAAGAGACAAAAACTGATGGTTGGTTATGAACCAAAGAAGACAATGCACGATTTGGCTACTGCACCATTGCATGTATTGTTTACAAAGTGTTCAGCTGTAATCTCAGGCTTACACGCATGTTCATTTAAAGTTTAAAACTTAAATAGGTTAAACAGGTAAGTGGTATCTGATTCTGACCTGTTTAACTTAAACGGGTTAAATAGGTCAAAATCAGGTTGACCCGTTTAAATGTTAAACGATTTCAGGTTGGATTTTTCAACCCGTTTATTAAACAGGCCAGGTTCAGATCGAGGGGTTTTCAACCCATTTAACTTCGACCCGAACATGAACCCGACCTGACCTGGCCTATTTGACAGCCCTACAAGTGTTGTCAGCAATTAAAGGTTCTGAAAAGTAGTTGCACCATTATTGTACTATTTTGTCTAGTGTCAGTAAAATAATGCTGTCAACGGTAGCCATGTGAGGACAGTTGTAGTCATGTGAAAGTATCATTGTGTACTGTGGACTTTAGGGCATCTGATGTACCCTATTCTCTCTATAAAAGGAGAGACAAAGTGCTGAGAAGGAACACGGTTATTTGAGCATACTTGAGCAAAACAAAAGTCGGGATTCTCCATTTCTCTATAAGCAAGCATCTTTGATGATCTTATTAGTTGAAGTCCCTCTCAAATCTTTCCATTACAATATTTTGAATTTAAGCTTTTAGTAGAAGAAGTTTACCAGTAGTGAACATTATTCAACCGAAACTTATATCTTAAATATTATAATTTCTTAATTAAAGTCTCACTATCCTTTAAAGTATAAAACTTGATTAGTGACTACTATTTGAGGTAGGGAATGAAACAGATCTGTGCCGTACCTAAGTTAAGGAAGGTGTGGTTGAGATTAACAATCTTTGTAAACTGGTAGCTAGAGGAATGCTAGGGTCTAACACCAACTAAGTTTAGGTAAAGGTCAAAACTCTCTAATTAAGCTTTATTATTTTGCTAAGTGTGGTGGGCCTATAACCATAGAAAATATAATATTTAAGATATAGTAGATTGTGATAATTAGTACTAGTAAAGTCATTATAAGAAGTTGAATAGTATAAAACGAGCATATTTCTTAAAAAAGCTCTTAAAAAATAGTAAAATTGCAAGAAGCACCCCATTTGGGCCAAAGTTGAAAAATTCTAGAAGTTTCGGACCAAAATAATAATAAAAAGGCCAAGAGGCTATTTTCCCCAAACCTTGAGGGTCCGAAAAATTTATTTCTAAACTTCGTGGTTTCGAAAATTCAGACATCGTAGTTGGAGGTGTCGAAAAGTAAATAAGTCTCAGTTTAAGCCAAAGAAAGCTACCTAGTCTAAAAACTTCATCATTAGAGGATTTTCTTTTTCTTTTTTTCCTCTTTTTTGTGTTTTCTTTTTTTTTCAAATGCATGCTAAACCTAAGGTGCAAAAAGTAACCCTAGATGCTCTAAATAAGAATTTGAAATGCCAATATAAAGCAAAAACGATGAAAAGAAACCTGAAATAGATAGAAACCTAAATGCTTAACTAAATAAATGCTCTAACTACCCCTAAATGCACAATTTAATGCAAACTATTCACAGCATCCACATGCTCACAAACGCGCTAATGTTTGGACAAAGCATTATCTGCAATGCAAGCACATGATAATCACTGGGGGGGGGGAAGAAGAACTAGAAAGTGAAAGAAGAAGGAGGGTGGGGATGAGATAGGTGCCAATCTCGCCAAGTTTCAAGACAAGCCTTAAAGTCCTGGACGTATTGGTGTTGGGAAGCAATTATCCCACGTAGCTCATCATACTGCTCCTAAACAAAGCCACGGAGAGTGGCATGTTTAGATTGGACATAAGCCCATAAGGAAACTTGCTCATATTAAATGGATTGTAGGGTGACGTGTATATCAGTGCAATCTTGAGGGGAGGAAGGTTGGGAGGAACTAGCATCATATGGTAATTTCTAGTTATTGTATACCAAAAAGCACTGGGATTAAACTCTTTGGGCACATGATGACGGCCTACGTCCAAACTGGGTGGAAAACCAAAGATACTATTAAAAGCACTTAAATTCAACTCATAGAATTCCCTAGTTAGATAGAACGATATATAGACCTCTTGACATTAGAGACCACTCGTGACCTCCACATGCAGAGTAATTAAGAATTCAAGAGTAAGGTCATGATATGTGTTGTCCCGTGTCTCTAAAAATTAACCCAAACCCCCATAAGCAAATAACCAACTTATATGATCCATCAATCCTTAAGCTAGTCAACAAATCTTCATCAAAATATTGAGTAGCCACAATAATCTTACTACTCAATGCATTTTATCTAGTAATATGCTCTTACCTAGACTACATGCATTGGTTGATGTTTGGGAAACTCGTTGTGATGCTTGGCTTGGTGTCCCCGCTCCTTAAGTAGTTCAGGTTCTCTTCTTTGAGCCATGAGTGTCGGAGTGTGGAGGGTTTTGGGAAGGAATCCTAACAATGGTGAATGGGGTGAAGAAAAGAGAAGATGGACAAGTTTGGGCAAATAAAAAGTAATGGAAGGAAATCAAAGGAGGAAATTGAGGAAGAAAAATAAAGATTTTGAGGAAAAGAAGATGGAAGTTGGTGTGAAAGATGTAGATTATGAAGATGGAAAAATGTGGGGGAAATGAGAGTAGAAAAGGGGGAATTGAAAGCAATTTGTCATTAAGATGAAGAAAATGGATGAAATTTGGGTGGATTTGGTGAACATTTGAAGGTGGAATGAAGGTTGTTAATGGAGGGTTTAGAGAGAGAAGCAGAGGGTAGAGAGAGAATGAGCAGGGATGCCACAGACCGTGGCAATCACCACTAAGGGTTCAGGGTGGCGTCTGTCTAGACCTTCTAAAACACTTATTATTTTCTTAGTTTTTAATTTTTTTTCTTTTTTGTCTATAACAAGGGATAGATACAAACCATATACAACAAAAGAAAAATGAAAGTTATAAAAGGACTTGGGTTGCCTCGCAAGAAATTCTCTTTTAAGGTTGAGAGCTCGACCTTCACCTCTATACGTGCTTGGGATTGGTAAGTGTGACCGATAACGAAGTAGGCGTTGCAACTTTTGGCTCACCCTTGTCACGAACGTCAAAGTTAAATGCTTGCAAAAGAAGGTACAACCCCAATTAAACAGGATGGAGGTCCTTCTTAAGCATTAAATGATGCTAAACAGCGCGGTGTGCAAACAAAATTATCTTGTAGGAGACAACTCCAGATGGGCCACTACCAGACTCTATTCCCAAATCAAAGTCATATTCAACCCCCTCCAAAAGGGGAAAAGATAACAACAACCTCGAAAACCTATAATAATCACTCAAAGAACCCTCATTAATAGTATATGGCTCATCCTTGGCTATACAAGGTGACAAATGGGCAACCAAATCCACCTTGGCACAATCAAGTTCTTAGCCCTCAGTGGACTCATCGCTAATCTTATGAGGATCATTTAAACACAATTCATCAAACTTAACGATCTCATTACAAATAGTCACATCGCATCCATAACAAGCTAATGAGGGGCGGGCAAAGTCTTGGTCCTTAAACAAACCAAACTCTGTATAGTGGTCCCCCACTTCAAATGTTACCTGCCCCTCTTTTACATCAATCTTGTAACCTACAGTGGCCAAGAAGGGCCTCCTAAGAATAATTTGTGTATATGCATCTTTAGCCATATCAAGAACTATAAAGTCATTAAGCACATAGAAATCAGTCACTTTGATGGGAACATCCTCCAAAATACCCAAAGGGCACTTCACAGAACCATTCGCTAATTAGAGTGAAATCAGGGTGGGCTGCAACTGCCCTAAGTCAAGACTCTTGAAAATGGAATAGGGCATCAAACTCACACTGGAACCAAGATCACATAAAGCCCTATTAATACTCACATTTCCAATCAAGTTAGGAATGAAGGAGCTATCGGGATGTTTAAACTTTGTGGGAAGCTTATGTTGAACAACAACACTACACTCCCCTTGTAAAGCTATAATCTTATGCTCATCAACCTCCCTCTTATAGGGGAAAGGTAAAGGAGGAATGTAAGGTGTCAGGGAAGGGGGTGTACACCTCTCATTTGCATCATGGTTTTCCTCTCTATCCTTCTCAAGGCTCGCACCCTTAGAACCCTCTAATCCACTTGTCAAGATAACACAATTGCAATGCTCACGAGTCTCAAGTTCAGGCCTACTTGGGAGTCTACCAAGGGATCTAGATGAAGAGCCAGCTTGTAGGGTCATTTGGGCTTCCAACATCTTATTACAAGTGCCAAGTGCATCAATCTTAGAGGCTAATTGCTTGATATATTCATCTTTCTTTTGTTGCGCCAAAAGCATACTCTCCATGATGGCCTCTAAGTGAGACTTGAAGAGAGATAAGTGCTTATCATATATAACTTTTTAGGGTCATTTTGCTACATTTTTAGGAAAAATTATATGCTTTATGTGATAATTTATACTCCTTTTCCCATTTTACGCTCGGGTATGATTCTTTTTTGTGTTTTGTAGGATTCTGACCTCTTTGCCCTTATTTTGACCGTAGTTGAGTGTATTTGACTCCCCACATATGGCTTTGAGTTACCGTGCCTGTGGAGAGAAATAAGAACATAAGAATGTCGAGCCAAAGTTGACCATGGTTAGTCCATGGTGAAGGCCACGGTCCGTGGTGGACCACTTTCTCGCAAGGCTGTTTGTTTTCTCATGACTTTTCAAATTCCAAGCAGTGTTTAGTGCCATTTATTCGCGTGGCTGTTCGGCTTCCAGCAACTTAGCTATAAAAGGGGGCTCTCATACTCATTTCAACACACATCCTATCTCCATGTCCCTTTCTATTCTACTTAGATTAGAAGTTAGATTAGAAAGAGTTGAAAGCTAGTAGAAGAGGAAGATTCGCGAGGAAGCGGGATTGTGTTTGCAAATCGACGAATTCCAGCATGCGTTCGGGCTGAACAATTCTTTCCCTTCTCTTATCTTTTCTCCTTTACATTTATTGCTTTCTGGATTAATAGATTAGATTATGTAATTCATGTTAATTTGTAATTCTTGGGATTGATGTTGAACTTGCATTTGCCTATGTTCTTGAATTGATTGTTTGGTGCGCTTTTGAATTGTTGGGTTTATTACATCAAGTTTGGAGTTTGAATAGTTGTAAGAAGTTTGATCGCATTCTGGCTTGTATTAGATACTGGGAGAAGTACTGAGAGGTGAAATATGATGTCAGAATCACCAAATTTGACTTGATTGTGTGATATATTGAGAGAGAATTACCGATTGAGAGACCTAAAATGATAATCGTGTGCCTGATGAACCTAGACTAATCATGAATCCATGAGAATCGATGATTGATTTGATTTGGGTATTTCACTTCGCCTTGAAAGAGGGTTGTGATATCTCGATTATCGGTCTTGAAATTTCCTAATTAAAGGGAGAGTGCTTTATCTATTCTTGAATCGGGTAATTCATTGGTTAACTTAATTCCTTGAATATTTATCCATTAGATTATATAGTAGATTAGTTTAATTTCGATCTCTCATGTTAATTCGCTTAGCACATCTTGAGGGAATATAGCCCAGTAGCTTGACCTAGTATCTGTGGGATCGACCTTAATTTGCAACAATGCCACCGTGCGCTTGCAAGCCTATCAAGTTTTTGGCGCCGTTGCCGGGGACTAGCGTCGAATATTGGGTTTTGCCTAATAGGCTTAACTAAGCATTTTTTTTCCCTTTGGAAAAAGAACCGAAAAAAAATACAAAAATTAACCCCAAAAAAAAAACTATTAAGAAACATTAATGGCAATTGTCCATTTCGCCTAGTTTGAGCATGAATTTTTTTGGAGGTATTTTAAGTGTTTGAATGTCTTTGTTGCTCAATGTGGTTATTGCATGGGTAAATGGGAAATATTGGACATTATGGATGAGGGTGTGAATAGTGAAACCCATATTCTTTTAGAGTATTGGGGTTTTCTTGCTAAAAATCTTGATGAAGCATGGTATTTGCTTGAGTGGATTGCCTGGAAGGCTAGTCGTGTTTCTAGATATTTATGTTTTAATCCTTGTGCATTCTATGTTAGATTTTATTATGCCCCTTTTTGGTGTGACATGCATAATTCTTTTGACCATGATATTAATTCGTGTCCTTATTATAGATGCTATGCTCAACCTGACCTTTTATCACCCATGGACAACACTGTAGTCCTATCCTTACATGATTCATCCTTTCCTTTAGCTTTGTGAACGGGGCTCTAGGCGGGTGAACCTTTTGGATTTGATACTAGGTTTGGTGTTGCTAATGCATGTTTTAAGTAGAAAGGTACTTTTGATGAGGTGTATGATCTACATAAGACTCATTTCGAGGGGTTATGCGATGTGTTTATGCATAAGGAGCCTCCTAGCCTTGGTTTTGATAATATTGCTCTCCCTAATCCCCTTGATCATTCCCATGTTTCACCTATTTGTTCATTACCCTCTCCTTCCCCTAAGTTTGACATTGTTGAGCCCATTGGTAATCCTATGATTTGAGATGGTAATAATGATTTGGGCTATGAGGATAACATGTTTTGTATGCTTGGTGGGAATGTTGATGATTATGTGTCCCTATGTTTCTTTAGATGGTATGACCCCTCCATTGATCCTTACTGTGTAAGCCTAGGAGACTTGCCTGAGAAAATTAGATGGATTATATTCTTTAATCGTTCTTATGATTTTTCTTAGGCCATTGATAAGGTTAAGAGGATGCTTAATGTCTTCGGAATGATTTTGGTTATTACCTCATACTTTTTATTTTCTAAATTATGGTCCCAGGAGTTTGATAAGCTCCTACGTGCTTTAACGGCGTTTACTTTCATGAGCCGAGTCTTGACATCGTGATGGACTGGCTGATGCTCCATGCGCCCCGATTATTATAGCTTACGTGCACTCTGCATCTAACCTGGTGAGATTGTTTTCTTTTATTCTCCTTCTTTAAGTTTTCTTTCCTTCGAATGATAATACTTTATCTAAGCATAGGGGAAGGGTAGTTTCTATGTTTTCAATTTCAGTTATTAGTTTGCATTCTTGTTAGATCATATAGTTTTAGGTTTCTTTTTGTTTGCTTGTTGCATTCAGTTGATTTTTATATTTGCATTTTAGATTTGCGTATAAAGATGGTGAGGACTGGTTTGAGATAATCTCCGATGATATGTTTATTAGGCAAAACAACTTTCATGAGTTTGAGTAGCTTTTGATGTGTAATACCTTTTGGTGTGAAAATTTGTGAAGGTTTTGTAAATATTCTTGTTTTGACCCTTGTTTGTTTGAGAACTTTGTTAGCCCATAGAGTCATTAGCACTAATGTTGGTACATGGAGTCATTTTATGAGCTTAATTGAGACTTTGGTAGATATCCCGTGAGATTTTGAGCCTTATTTCGACTAATCATTATATTTTGTCAAATGTTTTTTTCATGTGTGTGACTCTTCCATGTTGCATCTCTAGAACTTTCCTTGACTCTTGCTCAAAACCACATTAGCAAGTGCATAGTTGATAATATGATAGACGTATTTTTTTCTTCGGTTGTTTTATCTACATAGCCAAATTGCCTACCCTTGTATTACATGTTTATTCCCCTTTACTAGCCCCTTTGAGCTTATATCTATGTTAGTTGTGATCCCTTCAAATTAGCCCTTGGCCAAACACATATTCCTGCCTTTAAGCTAAGTCTAAGGAGCATCACTTGAAGTATGCAGCGGGTGGTTTTAAGATAATTGAGTTTTAAGGTGGGTTTGGTATGTTGGTTTGTTGACGAATTGATGATATTGAGCATTTGTGTTGGTTCCCTCTTGTTTGGGTTGTGTGTATATAGGTATTTGATACTGAGTTGATAATTAGTGATCCTATGCCTTTCAATAATTGCAATTTTTGCTTCATTTCCCCAAAAAAAAAAAAATAAGGAAAAAAGAGAAGAAGTTATGTTGAAGAGAAAGAAAAAAAAGGTCATGTTGCGAAAAAGAAAAAAATGAAAAAATTTAAAAAAACTTAGGTTGATTGGCTTTGGATATGTAAATAGCTTGAGTTCCTTTGTTTGTCATCTCATTTCTTATTTCATTTGTGGGATATGTTCATTGTATTTTGAGGTTTGAAGTGTTAGTGAAGTTCAAGGTTTCTTGGTGTTTCGTTGGTTGCTCCCTAGTCACTTGGCTAAGTAGCGCTATATTGTCCCAAATTCATTTGTCCACTCCTTTTCCACAACCATTTTAGCTCACATTACAACCCATATAAAGTCCTCTTGATTGTCTTGTGCACCTTTTATTTTAGTGGTGGAGAATTTAAGAATCTTTGCAAGCATATGGTAGATTGCATCTTTGGAATGAGTCTTGAGTGTATCTATGCGATATTTCAAACACATAAGTGGGAGTGATCCACATTTTCCAAAAGTGATTTTCAACCGGTCCTTTTGGCTCTATTCAAATCTTATATACTTGCATGATATTTTTTTGTGGTTCTTTAGGGGTGATCAAGTTTGATATCAAGCTTGTGGTTTTATACCTTTTATTTGAAACCTTCTCGTCCTTCAAATTTTGAAATGTGTTGAGCGCTATTTGGGGTTACCATTGATTTTCGTTCTTTCATATGATATGCTATGGCTTTCCTACTTTAGAGAGGTTGTCATGTTCTGAGTCATAGATACATCTCCGCTTGTCGATTTTCTATAGTGTTTGCTTGAGGACAAGCAACAATTTAAGAATGGGGGAGTTTGATAAGTGCTTATCATATATAACATTTTAGGGTCATTTTGCTGCATTTTTAGGGAAAATTATATGCTTTATGTGATAATTTATACTCCTTTTTCCATTTTACGCTCGGGTATGGTTCTTTTCTGTGTTTTGTAGGATTCTGGACCTTTTTGTCCGTGCTTTGACCCTACTTGAGTGTATTTTTGACTCCCCACGGATGCCCCTGAGTTGCCGCACCCGTGGAAAGAAAGAAGAAAAGAACAATGCCCAGCCACAGCCGACCACGGTCGGTTCGTGGTGAAAGCCACTGTCCGTGGTGGACCTCTTTCTCGCGAGACTGTTTGTTTTCTCACGACTCTTCAAATTCCAAGTAGTTTTGAATGCCATTTATTCGCCTGGCTGTTCGGTTCCCATCAGCTTTGCTATAAAAGGGGGCTCTCATCCTCATTTTAGTACACATCCCATCTCCATATCCCTTTCCATTCTACTTAGATTAGAAGTTAGATTAGATAGAGTTGAAATCAAGTAGAAGAGGAAGATTCGCTAGGAAGCGGGATTGTGTTTGCAAATCGACGAACTCAGGCATGCGTTCGGGCTGAGCAATTCTTTTCCTTCTTTTCTCTCTTCTCCTTTAGATTTACTGCTTTCTTGATTGATAGATTAGATTATGTAATTTATGTTAATTTGTAATTCTTGGGATTGATGTTGAACTTGCGTTTGCCTATGTTCTTGAATTGATTGTTTGGTGCGCTTTTGAATTGTTGGGTTTATTTCATCAAGTTTGGAGTTTGTATTGCTTGTAAGAAGTTTGACCACCTTCTTGGTGTTATTAGATGTTAGGTGAAGTACTGAAAGGTGAAATCAAATGTCGGAATCACCAAATTTGACTTGATTGTGTGATATCTTGAGAGAGAATTACCAATCGAGTGACCTAAAATGATAATCGGGTGCCTAATAAACCTAGACTAATCGAGAATCCATGAGAATCGATGACTGATTTGATTTGGGTATTTCGCTTCGCCTTGAAAGAGGGTTGTGATATCTAGATTATCAGTCTTGAAATTTTCTAATTAAATAGAGAGTGCTTTATCTATTCTTGAACTGATTAATTCATTGGTTGACTTAATTCCTTGAATATTTATCCAGTAGATTTTATAGTATATCAGTTTAATTTCAATCTCTCGTGTTAGTTCGCTTATCACATCTTGAGGGAATATAGCCCAGTAGCTTAACCTAGTCTCTCCGGGATCGACCTTGATTTGCTGTAACGCTACCGTTCGCTCACGGGCCTATCATGTTTTTAGCGCTATTGTCGGGGACTAGCGTCAAATATTGGGTTTTTCCTGATAGATTTGACTAAGCATTTTGTTTTTCTTTGAAAAAAAACCAAAAAAATTAAAAATTAATAAAAAAAACTATTAAGAAACAACAATGGCAAATGTGCATTTCCCTCAGTTTGAGCATGAATGATTTTGGAGGTATTTTAAGCGTTTGATTGTCTTTCTTGCTCAATGTGGTTATTGTGTGGGTAAATGGGAAATATTGAACATTGTTGATGAGGGTGTGAATAGTGAAACCTATATTCTTTTAAAGTATTGGGGTTTTCTTGCTAAAAATATTAATGAAGTATATTATTTGCTTGAGTGGATTGCTTGGGATTCATTTGAATTGGAGAAGGCTAGTCGTGTTTCTAGATATTCATGTTTTGATCCTTGTGCATTCTATGCTAGATCTTATTATGCCCATTTTTGGTGTGGCCTGTGTAATTTTTTTGACCATGATATTAATTCGTGTCCTTATTATGCATGCTATGCTCAACCTAACCTTGTGTCACCCATGGACAATACTGTAGTCCTATCCTTACATGATTCATCCTTTCCTTTAGCTTAGTGCACAGGGCTCGAGGCGGATGAACCTTTTGGATTCGATGCTAAGTTTGGTGTTGCTGATGCAAGTTTTAAGTGAAAAGGTACTTTTGATGAGGTGCATGATCTATATAAGACTCATTTCGAGGGGTTATGCGATGTCTTTATGCATAACGAGCCTCCTGGCCTTGGTTTTGATAATATTGCTCTCCCTAATCCCCCTGATCATTCCCATGTTTCACCTATTTGTTCATTACCCTTTCCTTCCCTTGAGTATGACATTGTTTAGCCCATTGGTAATCCTATGATTTGTGATGCTAATAATGATTTGGGCCATGAGGATAACATGTTTAGTATGCTTGGTGGCAATATTGATGATTATGTGTCCCTAGGTTTCTTCAGATGGTATGACCCCTCTATTGATCCTTAGTGTGTAAGCCTAGGAGACTTGCCTGAGAAAATCACTTGGATTACATTCTTTAATCCTTCTTATGATTTTTCTAAGGCCATTGATAAGGTTAGGAGGATGCTTAATGTCTTTCGAACAATTTTGGTTATTACCTCATACCTTTATTTTCTAAATTATGGTCCCAGGAGTTTGATAAGCTCATGCGTGCTTTAATGGCGTTTACTTTCATGAGCCGAGTCTTGACATCGTGATGGACTGGCTGATGCTCCATGCGCCCCGGTTATTATAGCTTATGTGCACCTCTGCATCTAACCTGGTGAGATTGTTTTCTTTTATTTTCCTTCTCTAAGTTTTCTTTCCTTCAAATGATAATGCTTTATCTAAGCATGGGGGAAGGGTAGTTTCTATGTTTTCAATTTTAGTTATTAGTTTGCATTCTTGTTAGAGCATAGAGTTTTAGGTTTCTTTTTGTTTGCATGTTGCATTTAGTTGATTTTTATATTTGCATTTTAGATTTGCGTATAGAGATGGTGTGGACTGGTTTGAGATAACCTCCGATGATATGTTTGTTAGGCAAAATAGCTTTCATGAGTTTGAGTAGCTTTTGATGTGTAATCCCTTTTGGTGCGAAAATTTGTGAAGGTTTTGTAAATATTCTTGTTTCGACCCTTGTCTGTTTGAGCACTTTGTTATCCCCTTGAGTCATTAGCACTAGTGTTGGTACATGGAGTCATTTTATAAGCTTAACTGAGACTTTGGTAGATATCCTGTGAGATTTTGAGCCTTATTTGGACTAATCATTATATTTAGTCTCATGTTTCTTTCATGTGTGTGACTCTTCCATGTTGTATCTCCAGAACTTGCCTTGACTCTTGTTCAAAACCACATTAGCATGTGCATAGTTGATGATATGATAGAGGCATTTTTTTCTTCGATTATTTTAGCTACATAGCCAAATAGCCTACCCTTGTATTACATGTTTATTCCTCTTTGCAAGCCCCTTTGAGCTTATATCCTTGTTTGTTGTGATCCCTTCATATTAGCCATTCGCTAAACACATATTCATACCTTTGAGCCAAGTCTATGGAGCATCACTTCAAGTAAGTAGGGGCAGTTTGAGGATAATTGAGTTTTAAGGTTGCGTTGGTATATTGGTTTGTTGATGGATTGATGATATTGAGCATTTGCTTTGGTTCCCTCTTGTTTGGGTTGTGCGTATATATATATTCAATTGTGAGCTAATAATTAGTGATGATATGCCTTTTAATAATTGCAATTTTCGTTCCCTTGCCCAAAAAAAAAACAATAAGGAAAAAAGATAAAAAGTCATGTTGAAGGAGAAAAAAAAGGTTATGTTGCGAAAAAGAAAAATGGAAAAAACAAAAAAAAACCTAAGTTAATAGGCGTTGGATATGTAAATAGCTTGAGTTCCTTTCGTTATCAACTCATTTGCTATTTCAGTCGTGGGATATGTTCATTGTATTTTAAGGTTTGAAGTGTTAGTGAACTTCATGGTTTGTTGGTTGCTCCCTAGTCACTTGGCTAAGTAGCTCCACATTATCCCAAATTCAATTGTTCACTAGTGTTTAATGAGGGAGTGACTATGGATCCCTAGAAGATAGAGGCCATAACAAAGTGGACAAGACGCAAGAATCCGATAGAGGTGAGAAGCTTCTTGGGCTTGGTAGGGTACTATTGTAGGTTCATTCAGAACTTCTCAAAGATCGCCACTCCTCTTACTAATTTGACAAGAAAGATTACCAAGTATGAGTGGACAGATCGGTGCAAGGAAGCCTTCCAAGAACTTAAGAAAAGGCTGATGGGTGTGCCTATATTGGCCTTACGCTCCAATGCTAGGGACTTTGTGGTGTATAGTGACACGTCCAAAAATGAATTAGGGTATGTGCTGATGCAGGATGATTGTGTCATAGCTTATGCCTCGCGACAACTAAAGACTCATGAACAGAACTACCTGAATCACGACTTGAAGCTAGCTGCTGTAGTGTTCGCACTGAAAATTTGGAGACACTACTTGTGTCTGGTGCAGTGTGAGACCTTCACTGATCACCGGAGTTTGAAATATTTGTTCTTGCAAAAGGATCCGAACCTGAGGCAGATGAGGTGGTTGGAATTCTTCTTGAGGGTTACCAACATCGATCACACTTAAAGCCTTGGTCTCCAAAGAAGTAGGCTCTGATACCAACTATTAAGGGTTAATAATTCACATAAACTTTAACTCATGCGTGGTTAGAAAACTCACTTGGAACATTTCCTTAGTTTAGTAGTAAGCCTTGATAGTTGCTTAACTTAGGCTTTGTGGAACACTAAGTAAGCACACTCACTCAAAGAGAACTTTAGAGAGAGAGAGTGGACACAAGAAAGTTTAAGATAATGCCTTGTACTACACTTGAAAAACACTTGATGTACAAATGAACTCCCCTTGGGGGGTATATATACACATCCACCTCCTCAATGGACGATAGAGATTTTTTTAATCCTATGGCTAAGATTGTACTTCTAGAATATTCTATGTAAATATCCAAGACTCTACACAAGTTTAGAATGTGCAGAAACCCTATAAAACACCCTAGAACATGCTCTAGAGAAATCTAGAGAAATCCAGGGCATTCTAGACCGGTCCGTGAGACACAACTGCTGTTGCCCATTCCTCCTCCTTCCTATCACCATTGCTACTGTTCATTTCTTCCTCTTCACTCCTCCCTCTTCTTGCTCTCCTATATCTCTCCCTGTAGATAGGTGTAATGGTGAGGAGAGATAGAGGACCAATACAAGTTGAGGTGTGTGAGGGAGGATGAGTTTTTGGGTTCAGCAGGTGAGAACCCAGGTGATGTCGAGATTAGTAGCAAAAGAAATGCCTGACTCCTCTTTTGACCTTAGCTAAATCTTTTTCTTTTTCTTTTCATCTAATAACTCAAAGAAATAAAATAGCATTGGCTGAAGTAGCTAAGCCAATTAGATCTCTAGCAATTAATAGCCCAATCTAATTTGCTAATGTCACATCATCTACATCGACCTAATTCTTGACTAATTACTATTTTCAGGCAAGTGCATAATAAACCAAGAAAGCTTTAATAACTAATTCACACAAATAAATACACTGCAACAGTTTAAGCATGGGGGAGTTTGATAAGTGCTCATCATATATAACATTTTAGGGTCATTTTGCTATAGTTTTAGGAAAAATTATATGCTTTATGTGATAATTTATACTCCTTTTCCCATTTTACGCTCGGGTATGGTTCTTTTCTGTGTTTTGCAGGATTCTAGACCTTTTTGCTCTTGGTTTGACCCTAGTTGAGTGTATTTTGATTCCCCACAGATGCCCCTGAGTTGTCATGCATGTGGAAAGAAAGAAGAACAGAAGAATGTCGAGTCAGTGCTGACCACAGTTGGTCCGTGGTGAAGGCCATGGTCCATAGTGGACCTCTTTCTCGTGAGACTGTGTGTTTTCTCATGGCTTTTCAAATTCCAAGTAGTTTTTAATGCCATTTATTCGTGTGGCTATTCGGCTTCTAGTAGCTTTGCTATAACAGGGGGCTCTCATCCTCATTGCAACACACATCCCATCTCCATAACCCTTTCTATTCTACTTAGTTTAGAAGTTAGATTAGAGAGAGTTGAGAGCAAGGAGAAGAGGAAGATTCGCGAGGAAGCGGGATCGTGTTTACAAATCGATGGATTCAAGCACGCATTCAGGCTGAGCAATTCTTTCCCTTCTCTTCTCTTTTCTCCTTTAGATTTATTGCTTTCTAAATTGAGAGATTAGATTATGTAATTCATGTTAATTTGTAATTCTTGGGATTGATGTTGAACTTGCATTTGCCTATGTTCTTGAATTGATTGTTTGTTGCGCTTTTGTATTGTTGGTTTTATTTCATCAAGTTTGGAGTTTTAATTGCTTGTAAGAAGTTTAATCGCCTTCTTGCTCGTGTTAGATGCAATCTATAAACATGTTCAGGGTTGTTTGAATTTTCAAAACTAGGGATTTACTTAACAAGAATGTCCTCTTAAAAATCCATTGGATAACTTATATTTAATATCTATTTGATATAAGTTTTTTTTTTTGGTGTGGAAAATTTTAGGCAGGGGGTCGGTCTCTCCCCAAGCCAAGGGTAGGGCTTCAGCTGAGAGCTTCCTTAATGGGTTGCCTCCCCAAGCACCACGACGGTGGGAGGATTCGAACCCCTGACCCTGCAGGTAAAATTCATCCTCCCTTACCGCTGAACCCACGGGACGATGGGTATCTATTTGATATAAGTTGATTCCAAGGAAGGACGTCAATGCAAGCAATAGCCTAATTACTTTAAGTCTGATAACTAGTGCAAAGCTTCCATCATGTTTAATGCCTAGTTGTCAATTACAACCTTTGACCACAGGTCTAGCATTATTTGTTACCACATAAGTCTTATTTAGCTTGTTCCTAAATACCTACTATGTGTGAGAAAATCGATAATTCTTTGCTCAAACAGTCAAGGACCAAAATTGGTTTCTTTAAAATTGGTTGTGTTCCTACCTGGGTAAAGTCTAGTTGAGTTCTTCGAGATCTTTAAGAGGGCTCTCTAGTTTATGAGCGTAACAAATGTAAAGAAAGCATACACATTTTTAAGTTAAGAATAGGTCCTTGCTTTAAACTAATGTCTTCTACAATATTGTTCAAGGAGTAATGTGCAAGGAATTTATCATCTGTTTGGTTCTTAAAGGTTTTGATCACTGCTTGCTTCTTACCTTGCCTCATAGTCTTTGATGTTCTCAACTTTTGACACCTTGACTATATCTTCAGATTTGTTCAAGGTACCCTAAGGTACACATTGAGGGGTGGCTTTGGTGAAGTTAGCTTCAACTATCTCTTTATCATCCTATCTACTCAGCTTCAGGTCTAGGAAGGAAGCTAAGCTAACATTCCCATCATATCTCTTTTATTGTATAGATGTGTAAGCACTACGTTGGTGTCTTTGAGATTCTAGGCTGATTGCATGCTTGCATTCTCCTGTATTATTGTCCACTGAAGACAATTACCTCTTAGGTTAAAATGACACGAATAGTTGGATCCCTAATAATAAATCAAAAAATAAAATATTTTCTTGGTCTATAAAAATTCCTTAAAAGTTTTAAAGTATTTAAAACCAAAAGTTTTAAAAATAATAACAAAAAAGTTCAATAGCTTGGGGTATGTTGGGATCTACTAGCATGGGGGCTTGAGCCTTAAACCTTAAGCATGAGTAAGTGAGATTATAATCTGTGGGGTGGCATGTTGCCTTACAATACAACACTCACAAATAGTTCTCTTAAAGTAGATTTCGGGACCGATGGCATGATTTAAGCTTCCACTGGGCTCCCGCAGTAAGATTTTTCCACCTGGCGGCTGCCATTGGGCCCTTATCCAGGCGTTTAGGTAATGGCTTACACCTCACTCCTAATTCAGGCGTGATTACTTAGTTGTATGTCAATGAACTAGTTCTATCCCATTTTACAATTTTGAGAGTGAAAATGATTTAGTAAATATTCTTGAATTATTTCTTGCTTCGCAATTCACCTTGCTAGCGCTATAAATAGAGGCATATGCCCCTCATTTTCATAATACTCTTACCACCTCGCAAAATTATACTCTTTTTCTCTTTTCATATCACCTACACCTAGAAGATAATCTATTTCATTCTCTCTAGGAGACCATAGTCCTCCTCTCTCTAGCAAAACCCTAGAAAAACTACCTACTCTTCCCTCATACAAAACCTTTCTCAAAACTTGGTAGTACAAAAAAATCCACCAAATTCTTCATTCAAAGCTCTTAAAAAAAGATTCTTATTTTTAAAGGGACTATCCTCATCTTACCGTAATGCACTTGGGAGGAAAGGATAGCCAAGAATTATTTCTTTGTCACTTTACTTGGATTGAGGTAGGTCCTGAGGGCTATAGACAAAATAGAATAATTTGATTTATCAATTTCTATAATTCTCGTCTTCTTTATCATGTTCTTACTTGACCCCGCATGAGTATCTTCTAAATGCCTCTTATTTTGTACATAGATTAAAAATATGTTCGTAACAAAGTGACCACCTAAATTTATTGTCTTCTTGTACATTTCAATTCCTTTTAAGCCACATTTCTAATAAATGGCCACAAAAAAGATTATTCTTGCTGGATGCCTCACTAAATCAAGAAAAATACTAACTACATTGAACCGAAAAATAAAATTTTAACACATTCATTTCTAGCAGAGGCGCTATTAAAGCAGAGTGCTTAATAGTGGATTTTACCATTCATTAAACCATATTTCACCCTCGAATCCATTCTTATGGTTTGCAGTCGTAGCGTCATTTATTTAAATCCCCACATGAGAATTACAGGAATTATAATCTTATATAATTAACCCTTCTTCGTTTTGAAAGTCAATCCCATATCCCTCATATACCCCTTCATTTTTAAGGATTTGATTAAAAGAAAGAATTAACCATTTTTTATACAATTGTATGGTTGTATAATTCCTTTAAAAATGTACTGGTGGCTCAATAAAAATACAACATCATTCCATCCTATCGTATTTCACCATGGGACAGCATTATGAGAAAGTCGATGCGATTTATTTGCCCTTCAAAAAAGGGACAAGCTGCGTATTGCAAAAGGAAAGCTCGTTCAGCCTTAGGGAGCGCCGACCCCATTCCTTTCTCTGTCTCCTACAAGTCACCATCATCAATCCTCGGGCGCTTTCAGTGGCAATTCCCACTAGGAGATGTAGGGTAAAGCTAGAGAGTAATCAATCCAATTAAAATTTTTATTTTCTAATTTAAAACTTATATTATATTGGCATTTTGCATAATGTGCTTGGGCATGGTAAATGCCAAAAGGTTATTGAGCACCCCACAGTAGTGCACACTCCTAGGATTATCCTTTTATTCTTGAAATCATCTGAAACTCCTTACGTCAATTAGCTTGAATGTCGCTCTACCTCAAAAAAGAACCACCATGCGACTATTCAAAGCACATCACTTTGGAGATAAAAGATTCAAATTTTTCGACTTTGACACTATGAACACTGGCTGTATTGAGTGTCCTTTTGACATAGATTGAGGATCAAACCTAATCCAAATGAATGCCTTGAAGAAGTGCTAAGTGCATTTTGCTATCCCTTTTGTGTGTTAAGAGAGTCCTTTTTTCAAAACAAATCTATGCCTTATAGCATTTTTTGAACAAGAACCAAACCTCTACTTAAAATACAAGGCGTCCTAATTTGGAACTTGTGCGGATAGAAACCCACAACTATTAAAATTATGGGGGCGATAATTGGAATTCGTTGTAGTTTAGCAATCGTACCTTTTATGACGTTAAGGGTTGGAAGGAAGTCAATGGCACGACAAAGTCATGCTGATGGTCTTGTATTTTCTCCCTATCTCCCTAGTCTTTAACAACACCTTAAGGTTTTGGTTATGTTCATTTCGATAGTCATGAGGCATGGTTTAAGGATTCTTCTTCTCATTTTCCCCTCACCTTGTAGAAGGGACAATCAGGGTCACTTAGTAAGATAATTGTCAACAAGCTCTCATTCGACGGTAAGGAGCGATGTGAACAACACGAGGAAGATGATGATGAATTACAACTTGAATGGCTAATTTGACATCCCAAATGGAAACTCAATTTGAGGCTAAATTTAATGAGTAATAAAAACTCATGGGTGACCTCGTAAATATATACATGACCATGAGGCTAAAAATGAAAGAAAGGATGATATCCACTCTATTCATTCAGTCCATGAGGAAAATCCCTCATAAATGAACTAGACGATTAACAACTTGAACTAACTCTTAAGAAGCTTATGATTTTTTAGTTACCAATTTGTAGACTCAACCATTTATGCACTAATGTCAAAAGGAAAATTAACAGTTTGCCCTTCCTAAAAAAGTCAAACTTCACATGCCCAAGTAACTCGTTCTATCATTAGGAAATTTTGTTAAAATTATATGCCAAAAGTAGATAGACAAAGCCTTTTTCCTTAAGTATTCCTTATCAGTTTAGGGGAAATGGTGAGCATTCGTGTCATTCCCCTTACCCATACAAGGTCAGCACTTGAAAAAGTTCTATGAAGGAATTCATATTATGACATTCCTACAAAATGGAGCTGCCTACTAACTCTGTGACCTAGAGTTACTAAAATGAGGAGAAAAAGAAAGTTCCTCAGATGTTTTAGCCTATTAGAGGAAAAAAGGATCTTTCTTTCTAAGTCATCTTTAGGACAAAGAACAGGTTTGCATGGTTATTAGAAACCTGTGACCTGTCACCAACATACGTGGGTCCAACCTTTCAATACGTTCATTCTATTACAACGCGTTAAAGTGTTGGTAGAAAAAGAGATGCAACCAGGAATACCTATCATAGTAGTAAGAGGTCTTTTAAAGATAAAAGGCAACCACCACCTATAATGGCAAGGCAATAAATGAGGTCAATGAGGTGTAGTCCTTGAGACCTCATCGCCCCTATAGGGTCATCACCCCACTTAAGACAAAGCACACAAAAGTCTTGAAGAGACGTTACATCGGGGCTTCCTTAAGCCCATCAGGCCCACACCCGACATGCTTAAGGCAAAAAGGGCTAAGAAATATGACATAAATGCTTACTACAACTAACAGCATGGGAAGGGCATTCCATCAACCAATGCTTGGCATTAAGACAAGCCATAGAAGATCTAATACATGATGAAACCCTACCCATCCCAAATGCAGCTAAGCCTAACAAACTTGTTAACCTATTGAGTTCCATGCTTGTGGTTTTTACCGCTGAAGAAGAAATTGAACCTTTGTCTCTCATTGGGGATGAATTCGGTAGAATATTGGAAATTACCAAGAAAACACATGGATAACTTCCTTCATCCTGATTGCTTTGCGATACAACTCTCATATATAATTCTCTTAAAGCAAAGTAAGGACTACCAGTATGATGTAAGACCCAGGACTAAATTGTTGTCACTTGGCGGCTACCGCTGGGCCACAATGTGTTCCATTGGTCATGCCTTATATCCCGCCCTTAAGATCATACAAGATTTTATTATTTATTATTGTAATCAAGCTAAATCGAGCATAATTTAGCTAATTACATGCTACTAAACCTTATTCTACCCGCTTCATAATATTTGACAGTAAGAGTGATTTGATAAATATTCTTAAATTATTCTTACTTGGCAAGTAGGGCTTAATAGAGCTGGGTACCCAGTCCATTTTTATGGAACCAGTTCCCATCCCGATTGGAGCCGGGTTCAAAAACTGAAGTGAGGTCCAAGATTTTTAGGATAGGACTCGTTGCCAGTTGGGACTGGGTTCAGGACCTAGTACTCGGTCCCTAATTTTTTCCTATTTTGTTTTATCTCGTTTCATTTAAATTTTAGGCTTGTGGTTGTGCCTTTTGTCAGAATTAATACACTCACCAAGCTAGCTAATCGTCATTCAGCATCAAATTCAATAGAGTGGCAGATAGGCATCTAGCATGCATTGGACTTTAATTTGTTAGCTAATAAATAGCATTTCATTTCATCCAAGCATAAAAAAAACCGTCTTCTCATAGTATCATACATTAACAAAAAGATCTAGTCATATCAACATATAACTGAAAATCATTGCGGCATCAGGAGAACAACACCTAATGTTAATGGGTAATAAGGTAATTCAGACATTTAAAAAAAAGTAATTGGACCGGGTAAGCGGGTAACGGGTCCAGTTCTGATTCCAAGTTTTCAGGACCTTACTTCGAACATGGTTGCAACCGATTCTAGAATTTTGGAACCAATCCCAGACTTAGTTCAACTGGGTTCGGGTATGGATCCAACGGGGAATCGGGTACGTGGTTTTTTTACTTAGCCCATGTTCTTTTCGTGGTTTAATGGACCCATCTCACTCCTTCCCACTCCCACCAACTTCTTCCCTCCTTCCCAAATCTTCCTACACTTAAAAACAAAAAAAACCATTCTTTCCCACTCCTTCCCACTCTCATCGACTCATTCCCACTCGCACATATAACTACTATTTTTCATATTTTGAAAACTTTTATAATTTATGCAATTGTGTATACGAATAGTCTAATAACAATTTTGTTATATATATTGAAGAAATAATAATTTTTTTTTTCGTTGTTAAGCAAATGTTAGTTATTGGAAACTGGTAGATATTTTGGGTTTGATTCTGTATATGAAAAAGATTTTTTTTTTTGTGTTGGTTACGAAATATTTGTTATAGGTACCAAAGCGTGGATGGTTGTTGTTGTATGTGTAACGAATTTAATTTTCGTTCATTGAAACTCATGACAGAAATTACAGATGTTTTTTCCGGTATAATGACGGAATGCGTGAATTTTTTTGGCATTGTTTGTAATTCATGGCAGGAAGTGCAAATGTATTATATGTGTATTTTGAGCAGATATTTTTTTCTTTATGCGTTAGTATCAAAATATTGAAAGTTCTTCACACAAATTGCAGATGATTGTTTTCCGTTTACTGAGGGCATGTTCATTTCGTTGGGAAATATGATTTGTAACTGGGTAAAGTTGGTTGAGATTGGTATAAGTGGATTGAAGTAGGTTGAACTGGGTATTTTTTTGTTGAAGTGGGTTGAAGTTGGTTGCAGTGGGTTGAATTTTTTTTTTTTTTTTGGGTATGATGGGTAGAAGTTGGTTAAATAGTAGGAAGTAGATTGAAGTTAGTTGAAATGGGTTGAAGTGGATTAAAGTTGGTAGTTTTTTTTATTGAAGTTCGTGAATTGGATTCATGTGGGTTGAAGTGGATTGAAGTGGTTTGAAGTAGATTGAAGTTGGTTGAAGTTGGTTGATTTTTTTTTTTTTTGCATGGGAGGAAGTTGGTTAAAATAGTGGAAAGTGAGTTGAAGTTGGTTGAAGTGGGTTGAAGTTGGTTGAAATTGGTATTTTTTTATTGAAATTCGTAAAGTGGTTGAAGTGGCTTGATGTAAGTTCAAGTTGGTTGAGGTAGTAAATTTGGATTTACAACGAAATGAATAGGGCCTCAACATATGTGTATTTTTTGTGTTGTTCGTATTTGGTTAATATATTAAAAAAATACATCCGCAATTTGTTTTACGAATAACGAAAATTATAAATTTTTTTGGGGTAAAAACGGCCATGAAACAATATTTTGTACCCGAGTCAACAAAGAAAAATATTTTTTCAGTCTAAATTTTTTTTTATCATCGGCAATTACTATCATAAATAAAAGATTACGTTAAAAAACAAAATACGTAACTTACATCAGCTCAACTTCTTCCTACTTCTTCCCACTCCTTCCCACTCTCACATATAACAAAGCACTCCTATCCACTCTCACCCACTTCTTTCCCCCTTTCCCGCTCCCACTTATTCCACATCTACAATTTCCTAATGAAAAGAACAGGGTTAGCCCTATTGGCAAGGTCACCTTGCTAGCCCAAAAATATAGGCATGCACCTCTTATTTTCATAACACTCTTACCACCTAGAAAAATAATACCATTTTCCCTTCTCATACACACCTACAACTAGAGGAAACTCTACCTCATTCTCTCTAGGACGCCATACTCCTCACCTCTCAAGCAAATCTCTAGCAAAACTCTACCTCACTCTTTACTCATTGAAAACATTTCTCAAAACATGTAGTAATGAATCTCTACCAAATTCTTCACCTAACGCTATTAGGAAGAAAAAAAATATTTTTATTGTGAAAAGGGCTAGCTCCATCCTGCCCTAATGCACTTGGGAGGAAAGGAAGTCCAGAACAGTTGCGGTGTTCCTCTTCTCGGATGAAAATGGTTTCTGAGGAACTTAAACTAAAGAGAATTATCTCTTTCTTTAATTATTGTCTTATTTAGCATGTTCTTATTTGGCCCACCATGATCATGTGCTTTATGCTTCTACTTTTGTGCATAGAATAAAAATATATTCAGAATAGAGCTACCACCTAAATTGACAGCTTTCTTGAACATTTCAATTCCATTTAAGATGAATTGCTAATAAGTAGTCACTAAAAACATTCTTCTTGTGGGGTGCTTCACCAAATAAGACTAAATCATGAAAAATACCTATTGCATGGATCTAAAAATAGAAATTTCAACACGTTTATTCTAGTAAAGGCCATTATTGCATTAGACGATTTAATGGTAGTTTTTAACATTCATTCAATTGTACCGTTATCCTCGAATCCACTATCAACAGACCCAACAAAAATTTGCCTAACTCAATAACTCGACACAAACCTGGCTGAAAAAGTTAGGGTATTGGATAATATTTTAGAACCTGAACCTACTTTGGTCAAACCCGTTAGGCTTAGAGTTGACCTATTTGGGTTAGGCTTATTTTCTAATACAGTTGTTTTTATGCAAAAAATTTATTTACCTAGTAAATATGTTGAGTTTTTCTCTTTTAATGAGCATATGTAGCTGTTAAAAATTTACTTAAAAAGATTAAAATTCATTTGTTTCACCCCTCTTTTAAATTTTTTATATCTTTCTTCCCTATCCATTACTCTAGTATATCATTACAACATATTTGTTATGACGCACTATCGCTAATATATTTTGGCCTTTTTCCTTTGGCAAACTATATTTTCATCAACTAATCAAATCACTATGCTACTATGCAAACCAGTATATCGAGAGAAAATTTGACTTGTATGTAGCAAATCATATCCTCTAAATGAATGATATAGCCATCATTAGATATGTTTTGTATGAATTTTAGTCATATATATGTGCATGCAGTGTTCTTTTTCTTTCTTTTTTTCTTTATTCTATTGTTGAGAAAATATGATCAAAAAGTCAATGAGTCATTGGTTTAGTAAATTAGCATTAAACAAAGCTTAAAAATTAAAGTTTTAAGTTTTAAAGCCAGGGATTTTTTTAACAAATTATATTAATCATACAATATTTGTAAGAGAAAAAAATTAATTAAAAACACTACTAACCAGTTGGGTCTAACCCAAACCCGAGATTTTAGGGTTAAGGCTTGGCATTTTCGACTTAAACCTGAAATAAACCAACCTACACCTAACTTATCCACCTGAATAAACACGTCCAATTGTCATGGTTTGCAGCTGTTATAGGAAAAAGCCAACTCGCAAGCAGAAACTGGGTTAACGCTAAGGCCTAGCATCCCGCCGCTAGGTGTCGCTACATCTCGTAATAATTTGCCTCAGTCTTTTGTTTTGGCCATAAATTTATCGTCCACCCTTCAATTGGGCTGATTCTTTTTTGTCCGAAAGTTTGTTAAGTGTGGCTTTTAATGAATCAAAGTATGTTGTACAAGTGTGAAGGGACATATGGGCCCAAGAGCGAGAGGGTGTCAAATTCTATGCATATCTCACTATTTGGCACATATCTCATACGTTCCTTATCGGATTTGAGATTGCAATATACACTTGGAAAGACCTTTCAATAAGCAATGTAGTGATGTAGACTTAATTATGCTTTTAATCCTAGAGTAAGCTAATAAATGAGGTATAAATGGCCATTATTCACCAAATCTTTACAAAATTTGCTAGTTTGTTGATTTTTTTCACAAACCTTTTGAAATTTTTTTGCAAAAACTTTATTTTGAAAAGCATTTTTGTATGGAATAGGGCTTGCTCTTTTCGTGGGTAAATTGGATTAGGTAAAAGGGTGAAGTGGGTTGAAGTAGGTTGAGGTAGGTTGAAGTGGGTTGAATTTTTTTTTATGTGATAAATTGAACTTGGTTAAAATAGTAAAAGTGGGTTGAAGTAGGTTGAAGTTGGTTGAGATTGGTATCTTAGAATTGACCCATGAAAAGAACAGGCCCTAAGACATTTAGAAACCTCAAAACAATGTGGCTCTACCACTGCTAAGTTGAGTAAGTATCATATTCGGGACATCAATGCACCCTATATGCAATATAAATTCAATCTGTCATCTAAAGAGACATTAAAGTGTCTATAAAAGCCCCCACTTTTGCCAAGGTCGACCAGGGCGAAGGGCAAATTATGTAATGTCATACAGGATTTTTGTAAATGCTTAGCTAATCCGTAATATATCGGGGAAATTTAAATGCAAATGAGCTTGTAAAACATTTGTAACGTAAGATATACAACACAAGAGATGTGAAACAAAAGGGGAGAGGCCATCCTAAGGGTTCGAAGCCTGTTTAGCTTGGGGGGAAATGGTGCAACATGCAATGGGGTATGGCTCTTCTAAGGATTTGGGACCCCATTCAACCTAGGTAGGAAGGGTAAAGCCCCTACTTTAGCCTAACCCAGATAAAGTGAAGGGAAAAGTATGCAATGTCATGCGAAGGTGAAGATAAGTTATCATGTCGTCCCTAGTTTGTTGGAGTGGTTTAAGTGCAAGTGGACAAGTATGTTGTGCAACATGTGAGATTTGTGTATATGTGAAAGGAGTACATGTGATGTACATGTCCAAGGCATTTGCTAATGAATAAAGATATGACAGTAAGAGCATAAATAATCTATCTAGCCAAAGTGCTTAGTAGTGAATGCAAGAAGATGGAGAAAGTAGAGAACTCTAAGGATATTTGACCTATGTCCGCAAGCACACGGGTGTTGTAGTTTAGTAAAGATATCGTTCCCACAAAGACCAATTGTAATATATTGAGTTTTGTCCTATAAAAGTGCTAAGCAAGCAATTTCAATAGAGAGTTTGAACAACGCTATAACCTAATTGGAAAATTCAATCAATTAAAAACATCTAAGGATTTGATTCACCTTGTAAGGATGTGGATCAATGAAATATATCACGTACTTCGTCTATAATGGGAGATTGAAAGGGGTACAATCGCATTTGGAATTCAATCTTCTTTTGAAATAAACTGAATTGCCTAAAGTAACCAATCATTCCTTCAAATGTCCTTGTTTAGTCTAAGTTATAGATTTTTGATCGCTAAAGGGATCCTCTTAACAAGCAAATCTCTTTCAAGTATTGCTAAGTCAAGTAGTATCTTGCCAATCAAATAACAAGTTTCACCTTTTAGTCCTTCACTTAACTAAATGAATTTGGCCAAAATTCAATCACAACAATTTCATACACAAGATAGAACAATTACAACTAAATAAATATGAAAGATTCCAAAATCAATACTTGGCCAATAATCCCTAGATTGAGAAAACTGCTAATACATGTTTAAATCAATAAAACTAAACAGAGTTTGAGAGAATAAAACTTAGTGCAATTAGAGATCCTTTAAGGGTTTCCCAACTTCATAAGGGCTCTAAAATAGAAATCACTTCTTCAACGCTCACACTTAAAACTACTAAAAATCTAAACTAATCTTAGAAAAAATGAAAAGAATGGAAAAACTAAAGGGAAGGAGTCACTTTTCTGGTGTGTGTTTGTCTTCTCTGATGCAAAAATGACCCTATTTAAAGAAGAACACGATCAACCTCAACCACACGATGAAGGAAAACGAATATGCTTGTAGTTATCGCCTCACCATGGACTGTGGGGTTCACCACGGATAGTCCGTGCTGAGCTTTGCCTAGATAGTCTTCTATTCTTTCTTCCTTCTACAAGCATAGCGACTTGGGGGTGTCCGTGGGGAGTCAAGATACACTAAATTATGGTTAATTTTGGGGTAAAATGGTCCATAAGCCTGCAAAACACAGAAGAGAACCATAGCTGAGCGTAAAACCGAAAAAGGAGTGCATAATGTAGCATAAAACACATAATTCTCTCTAAAAATAGCACAAAATGACCTCAAAATAGTGTGCATTTTACGAACTTATCAAACTCCCCCATGCTTATACCATTGCTTGTCCCCAAGCAATCATGAAACTAAGGCTAAAAATATGAATAACCTCCTTAGGAAGACTTCAGTAGTAACATCAGTAACCAAGTGAACCTAAGAAGTTTAGCATAAAAGTGATGAAAAATTTTCACAAACAGATAGGAGAAGAAAATTTTCAAAAACGTAAGAACCATCACATTAAAATATTAAAGCAATTACTCAAATCAACTTGAGCAATCGTATCGGCATATTACAATAAGTAGAGCTTAGAAGAACCATTATAACCTCACTTTACGGATGAGGCACTCATCACTCATGTGTTAAAATAAAATGCGGTTATCTCAAATCTCATTCAATAGAACCAAACCAACCATAAGCTTGATAAGACTCTCTAATTCGCCACAACTATTATGGAAAACACACAAGGCAATCCTGAGGACTTTTAATGGTTGTAACGGGGTAGATGGGGAAAGGTAAGGAGGGAACAAATATTTTGGGATTTGTAGAGCTAAAGGCCAAAGACTAAGAGCTTAAACCATCATCTCCCACCTCAAACATATTTCTCAAAATATCAACAACATCCCCAAGTGATGTCATAAGAAAAAGTGCCTAAAAATATAAAATGAACGCCAAATCATTTTATTGCATCATTTTTTTCTATTTTTTTCCTTCTTTTTTGGTGTGTTTTTTTTAGAATTTGTTCGTTTTTTCCAACACATACACATTTTTTTCTTTTACACACCTTTGATGTGCTTTGTTTTTTTTCCCTTCTTCTTCTTCAAAGAAGAGGATAATGGCAAAGAAAACTATGCATTTTTAACACTTTTTTTGCAACTCACAAAACATAACCCAATTGACTCTGAAGGGAAAAATAAAGCATGAATCCCTTATTATGTCTTACCAAACCACAATATCCATAAAAGGTCATTATCCACAAACTGCACCCAATCAACTATAGAAACTCTATAGCCTTGGCTAAAAGGATTAGACATATGTGTGTGGTCAAAGATAATATTACGGGTTCTCATCAATAAACACGATAAAGGCTCAAAGGGGTAGTAGGGGATAAATTATTCACATAGGGGTGACTATTTAGTCAATGTAGCTCATAAAGTTAAAGAATGCCTCAATCATATTGCTTAAATGTGCATGCTAAATGTGATCTTGAATAAGAGTCGAAGCAAGTTCTAGAGACTTGAAATCTAAGAAGAGTCACACATGAAAGGAAACATGAGGCTAAATTGATGAATTAGTCTATTTAGGCTCAAAATCTTACAAGACAAAGCTCATCTAGCTCTTTGAATTTCATAAGCCAAATACTCATGCCAAGAATCATTAAGCAATCAGCTCATATCTAACGTGAAGGTCAAAACAAGAAGCATAGTTCGAAAACACATAAACAAACATTTTATTCACAAATGGGCCTAACAAAAAAGATCAAAGTAGGCAAAATAAAGCCACTTAGTCTAAAGACTCATCATCGGAGGATTTATAGTCTCTTTTCTTTTTGGGGTTTTGTTTGTTTCTTTTTTTTAAGGTTCTTTTCTTTTTTTCTTTTTGGGCTTTTGTTTTTTTTTTTTTACATCTTTTTGTTTTGGTTTTTTAACCAAGCCTAAAATGCAACTAAAAACTAAAAAGTGTCAAAACAAAACTAAAACGAAGAAAGAAACCTAGAAAAACTAAATAATCAAATGAACTAAAAATGCAAACTAAACCTAAATGTGTGACCTAAAAAAAATTCATACATCCACAACACACATATATACAACCACAAACAATTACCACAACTCCCCTTGCTTGGACAATGCATTGTCCTCAATGCAAGCATAAAACTCAAAAACGGACGGGTAGAGGGTTCAGATAGGTGATAGGCAGTACCCTTGTCAATAGATTCCCCCACATAGTAAGATTTAAGACGTTGCCCATTTACCTTAAACATACTAGTTGTCTCGTTCTATACTTCCACTGCTCTATGAGGGAAGACTTTTTTAAACTTAAATGGGCCCGACCCCCGAGATCTTAGATTGCTAGGAAATATTCTCAACTTAGAATTGAACAACAAGACAGGGTCACTTATCTCAAATCATTTCTTTAGATTATGCTTGCCATGGTAGTGCTTGGTCATTCCTTATAAATTCACGAGCTTTCATAGGCCTCCACACATAACTCATCTAACTCATTCAACTACAGAAGCCTCTTCTCACTAGCTGCCATAAGATTGAAGTTTAGAGTTCTAATTGCCCAATATGCTTTGTGTTCTAACTCAACTGGAAAATGGTAAGATTTTTCGAAAACTAGCCAGTATGGAGCAGTACCGAGAGGTGTTTTATAGGCGATCCAGTAAGCCCAAAGTGCATCGCCAAGCTTTTTAGGCCAATCTTTTCGGGACCAATCGACCGTTTTTTCCAAAATACTTTTCAACTCTCGATTAGATAACTTAACTTGACCACTAGTTTGCGCATGATAAGGCATAGCAATTTTTTTAAAAAACCCCATACTTCTATAGGAGGGACTCAAGTGGCTTGTTTTGAAAATGAGTCCCAATATCACTCAAGAGAGCTCTGGGTGGCCCCAAACCTTATAAATATACTCTTTTTAAGAAACTTAATTACCACCTTAGAATCATTAGTAGTAGATGCAATAGCTTCTACCCACTTTGAAATGTAATCAATTGCCACGAGGATATAAAGATTATTGTGAGAAGAAAGAAATGGTCCTATAAAGTCAATTCCCCAAACATTGAAAAGTTCTACCTCAAGGATACCACTTTGAGGCATCCCATGCCTCTTGGAAATGTTTCCCGTTTGGCATTTATCACAACTCATAATAAAAGTTCTAACATCTTTAAAGAGAGTAGGCCAATAGAAACCAGCTTGGGGCACCTTAGCTATAGTCTTGTCAGGTCAAAAGTGTCCACCATAAGTTGAGGCATGGTAATGGTGGAGGACACTAGGAACCTCGTCTTCTGGTAAACACCTTCTATGTACTCCATCTCCTCATAGTTTGTAGTGTAGAGGCTCTTCCCACACAAAATATTTCGCATTAGAAATGAATCTCTCCCGTTGTTGATAAGATAACCTGGTTGGCATAACTCCACATACTTTAAAATTTGACGAATTGGCGTACCATTGTACCGCCTAGTGAGATATTGCAAAGAGTTGGTCATTTAAGAAAGAGTCACCTATAGGAAGCTCCTCTATTAGTGTGGTCTTGGGACCTAAGCTAGATAAGTGGTCAACAACTACATTTTCACGACCTGCTTTGTCCTGAATTTCCAAATCAAATTCTAGGACAAGAAGCACCCAGCGAATGAGATGGGGCTTAGAGTCAGACTTCTTCAAGAGATGTTTCAATGCAGCATGATTAGTAAAAATGATCACCTTAGAATTTATCAAATACGAACGGAATTTCTCTAAGGTGAACAAAATAGCTGGGAATTCCTTCTCAGTTGTGGCATAATTCATTTGAGCATCATCCAAAGTTTGGCTTGCATAGTAGATGGCATAAGGCTTATTATCTTTCCTTTGTCCCAAGACTGCTACCACTGTATAGTCTCTAGCACCGCACATAACCTAATAAGGTAACTCCTAATCTGGAGCCTGCATAATTGAGGCAGAAATCAAAGCCTCCTTTAACATGTGAAAGACACTTAAACATTCTTTATTAAATTCAAAGGGCACATCTTTGACAAACAAATGAGTGAGAGGTTTTATAATTTTTGAAAAATCTTTTATGAACCATTGGTAGAAACCAACATGTCCAAGAAAACTCCTAACACCCTTTATAGAAGAAGGTGGCGGTAATTTCTCAGTTACCTCTACCTTGTTTTGTCAACTTCAATGCCCCTATTTGAAATAATATGGCCTAAAACAACCCCTTCTTGTATCATAAAATGGCACTTTTTCCAATTCAATATCAAATTCATATCTTCACACCTTTACAAGACTTTAGACAAATTATTCGAGAAAATAGCCAAAAGTTGTACCACATATAGAAGAATCATCTATAAAGACTTCCATTACATCCTTAATAATAAAAAAAAATAGCCATGAGGGCATTACATAGCCTAAATGGCATTCTTCTGTAAGCAAATGTACCACATTGACAAGTAAAGGTAGTCTTTTCTTGGTCACTATGGCAAATAGGAGTTTAAAAGAATCATGAATAGCCATCTGAGTAGCAAAAATAAGGGTTCTTTGCTAACCTCTTGAGCATTTGGTCAAAGAAAGGTAGGGAAAAATGGTCCTTTCGGGTGGCTTTATTCAATTTTCAATAATCTATGCATATATGCCAACCAGTAACTATCATATTGGGTATAAGTTCATTATTTTCATTTCTTACAACCGTCATTCCCCCCTTTTCAAGGACAATATGGACCGGACTTATCCATTCACTATCAGAGATCAGGTAGATAATGCTAGCCTTAAGCAGTTTTAAAATTTCTTTCTTTACCACTTTGTGCATATTAGGTTCAATATCCTTTGGTGTTCAATTGAGGGTTTATAGTCATATTCCATCAAAATATGATGCATATACACAGCAGGGTGAATTCCTTTAAGGTCATTAAGAGTATATCTCATGGTCGTACGATGTAATCTAAGTAGTTCTAGGAAAGAGTCAACTTTAGATGCATTTAAACTTGCATTCACAATCGCGGGATACGTAGAGTTTGGGCCAAGAAGCTCATACCTCAAAGAGTAAGGAAGTGGTTTTCGTTCTACCTCAGCGGCACGTTTCTCATCCATTGAGGATGTTTTGTCATGTACTAGTAATTCCATCATGGCAAAGGGTGGGCTATCTGGTGGAGAAGCTTCTAGGAATTGGGCACAAATTGCTACTTCCGGGTTTTCATCTCGATTAGTACCATCATTTAATAAACAATACTCAAGTGGATCATGAGAATCATTAGTAGAACTAATTTTTCGTACCAAACTATCCACTACATCAATCCGATGAGACTCTCCAGAGATAGAAGGAAACTTAGAAGGTTTAAACAAGTTGAACTCAACATGTTCATCATCCACATCAAAAGACAACTTGCCATGTTTAACATCTATATGGCACCCAGCGGTGGCCAAGAATGGCCTCCCAATAATAATAGGGGTGCGCGTATCTTTTTCAATTCAAGGACTACAAAATCTAAAGGCACATATAAGTCTCCTACTTTAATGGGGACATCCTTTAAAATACCTACACGGTACCTCACATAATGGTCCGCCAATTGTAAAGAGATGTTGGTAGGTCTCATTTCACCTAGGTCTAACTTCTTATAAAGAGAGAAGGGTATTAAACTTACACTAGACCCCAAATCACATAAGGCACCCTATCAGACAAGGGATAGCAAAACCACCAGGATCCTTAAGCTTAGTAGGGAGATTATTTTGAATTGCAACACTGCATTCTTCAGTCAATGCCACTATTTCATATTACTTTAAGATTCTTTTTTTAGGCAAAATCTCCTTCAAAAATTTAGCCTAGGATGGCATTTGTGACAAGGCATTAGTGAATGGAATGTTAGTGTCGAGTTTCTTAAGGACTTCTAAAGACTTCCCAAATTGTTGGTCAAGTTTAGCCTTAGCCATTCGTTAGGGGAAGGGTAAAGATGGTACATAGGGTCTTGGGGAGATTTTCTTGGGGTTGTTAGGAATCTTATTAGAAGTATCATCACCTATATCCTCATTAGAAGAAGTAGGTACCTCTTTCTCAATGACTTCATCCTTTATATAATGTGAATGTTCATTTTGGCAAACCGTCTTAGGTCCCTCGAGTTACTTACCCCATCTTAAAATCATGGCATTACGTGGTTCCCCAAGGCTAAGTTCGTTCTTACTGGGAAATTTACCTAAGAGTGTAGATGAAGATGTAGCTTGTTGAGCTATTTGAGTTTCCAACATCTTATTATGAGTAGTAAGCACATCAACCTTAGAGACCAATTGCTTAATTTGCTCATCTTGCTCCATCGGCCTTAAACTATAAGCTTGACATAAACCAAATGCGAGTCACTAAAATTGTTAATGGTGTTCATGAGGTCTTATTAAGAGCTTTATTGTGATACTCGAATGATTTTTGGTTGGAAATGATTAAAGAAAGTAGGTACTAAAGGGTTTTCATACGTGGAAGATGTCAAGATTAAAGTTATCAAGGTTGAAAGCTATGGCTACTTAACTTACGATTACTACTATATGATCAAGTATGCAAAGTAGCACAATAAAAGACTATAGTTAGAAAACCTAACATAGATGCTACACATGATGTTCATAATGAAGACTCATGCTCAGCAACTAAGTGATATCTCTTCAAAATTCACATTGTAAGATTGAAGATAATAGTGTGAAATATAACGTGGCATATACATGAATCAAAATGGATGAAAACTGTGCTAATGAAAAGGAAGGAAACAATCCTTAAAATGAATACATATGCATATCCATGAGGAGAAGCCAAAAGGGGATAAGCTGACTCAATTTCACTATGAATAAAAATGTCTGAGTCGCATAAAACTTAAAATGCATCCAAGTGAAATATCATCAAATATAATGATAGTTGGTGCCCGCATCAGTGTCAGAAGGTATTAATGTAGGATCAAAGTTGATAATCATCAAACATGGAGAATGTCAAAGACTATGAAGTTGTTTGAATAGACAAAAAATTATCAGTGTCCAAAGTTTACGAAGAATAATTCGACAATGACTTGGAGAAAATTCAATTGAACATTAGTTTACTATGTGATGGATGAGATAAATTAGGAAAAGTGAAATATTGTCAAGTTAACGATGTTAGGTAAAAGAAATTTGCCTTATTCGAAAGCATTATTATTTTTAGGACCTGGATCCATTTTTGCTATGGGCTTAGCAAATGGGAAATTGGGATAGGATCTTATCTCAATTTTTTGGTTGTGCATACAATGAAAAAACATACTTCTTTACGATTACGAAATGACTTTGAATTATTTATCAACATGAACAACATTAGGGAAAACCTTTGTAGTTATATATTGGAGCTAGCTTGGACTACTCACCTAATGGACAAAGATTAATTCGGACAGATAAAAAATTCAAAATAATAAAAACTTTTATCCTTTTTAGTGGCATGTTTAGGTCCTCTTCCCTATTACTTAGAAAAGAGAGTCATTGTTTCAGACAAAAGATATCCACCACATTATTTATTCAAAAATACGTGGTGATATGGATACTCCCCCACATATCAATTAAATTTCTTACTTGTATGTTTCCTTGTTCAATTCTTTCAAAGCCATGTATCTCTTTCATAATTCTTTATGTCCTATAAGTTTTTTCTTACACTAGGGGATTTCACTTGGAAAAGAAAATGTTCCAGATTAATGGGTTCGGGTCCATAAACTCTATATGAAATGCTTATATGAATAGAAAAGGGACAATTTGAATAGCATCTACTAATGTTTGCTCGATTCTATTGAATTAATTTTGCTTGTTGCAATAAAGAGAAACATATCTATTGTATACCTAATGAAGGTTCTCCAGTTTTTATTTTTTGTTCATGCACTTCCATTTAAAATTATCATGGAGACCTGTTGTTCTTTATATTATGCACAAATCATGCCTAATTTTTTAGAAAAAAATGGTGTCTTGAACAATAGAATCTGATAATAAGTGAGATTTCGAGATGTGAGCAAAACTCAAAATGGAAAGGAATATCGCCCTTGGATTCCCTTTATTGGGATGATGTTTCTATTTATTTTTTGTTTATATTTTCTTTTCCAAGATCATAAATATTTTTCCAAAGATCACGTCAATATTTAAAAAAATTTCAAAAAAGGATGAGCATTTTTCGAATAAAAGATATGAAGGACAATCTTGTCTTTCAGTACAATTGTCACTCATCTTCAGTTAATAACCTGAGGAATTGATTGGTCTGGGCACATATGCAGAAATCTTTCTCAGTATTATAGTGGCTTTTTAGGAGAACACAATTTGTATCAAATAAAGGAAAAAAGATAGAATCATACCAATTCAAGAAATGCATTTCTGGATATTGGTTCTAACTCTTTTATTTTTTTATGAAGACAATAAATCTTTTTAATGAAGGATCTAAAAAAACCACATGCTTCCATGAAAGCGTATAATTTTTTTGATGTACACAAAGTAGGTTTTACGTAAAAAAAGACTAGCCTGGCATATTAGAAGCAATTCGATGTCTAACTTGAGCATATATGATCATTCAACATAAATACTCCTACACATCCATTGTTTTATTTTCAATACATCACACTATACAGATAAATTGGATTTGATCGAATTAAAAAAATGATCAATTTGGAGGAGACGATGGAGGCGAAAGTTCATTTTGGTCACAATACTTGAAAATATCTATTGCTTTATATGATTATCAATCAAATAAAGAACTATTCTTTATATCAATCCTTGCATCACCCAATACTGGTGGGGTCGGGCATTTACTGTTGGGTGAACAATGAGAAATGAACCTATACATGGTGGACTCACAATCCTACTTTTTATTTTTCTATATGAAAAAAATCAATGTATTTGTTATTTGACATTTTTTTTATCTACTGTTTTCCAAGAATTCTCACCCTAATTTATAGAACCAAATCAATTTAGCGGGACCTCTGGTTCACTGGGATGAAAAAAAAGGGATTGTCAGTGCAGCTGGGAAAAAAACAATTGATTTCTGTTAATACATTTAATAAATCATGTGATTCCTTCTTTCTTCAGGTAGGGTCATTTAAAAGAGGACGTGAACCCTATACGTGGTCTTACTTTGCAGAGACCTGTGTTTTTGGTAAGTCAACCCTTTCATTTTTTTTCTTTTTTCATATTGAAAAATAAATAGAATAAGAATCATGTTTTTTTTTTTTAAGGTATCATTTAGACTAGTACCTTCCCCTCTACTTGTATTTTCAACAGAGCCAAGACTTTCTGTTGATATGTTATTTTGGGGTCAATCTATTAGGAATAAGGCTCCATAACTGTGATCCATTTACATTAGCAGTTAATTAAATTGATTCAAAATGTAGGAGATATTGCAAAAGTAGCAGACAAGCCCTAACAGGCTAATAGGTTGTCAGTATCATAGTCAAAAATCAACTTCGGATTTGTTATGGATAGAATACCAATTGCTAGCTATAACAAAGCTATTGATTGGACATTTTTAAATGTGGGAAAGGAGTTCAAATGCCACGACATGTGAATTGAAATGTGCCCAGCCAAATGAAGGAAAAGGAACACCGAAAGCAACCATCAGGGACCTTGATGAGGACCCTGTAGTTAAAGATCAAAAACCAAAAGAAATTTTATCTTTATCTTATTGGCTAGTTTCCTTCACAAATGCTCATATGAAGCTAAATTTCCTATAATTACAGGACCATGATAGAAGATGAAGGTCAGAACACCTCATGCCATTTACTCCATATATTTAGGGTGTAGTTTCGTTTTCAAGTCACTTATATTATTTTAATAGTCCTATAATATTGGATAGGCAATAGAGTTGAGAGGTCTATCTTGTAACCAATTGTAAACAACAAGTTTGTTGTCAATCTTGGAGTGGATGCACTTAACATATGAGATATCCAAGAGTCAGTGAGCACTTCAAACAATAGCTATTGAGAGCTCATATCAGGTTTATTAGGGAGCTTATGAAAACCCTACCATGTGTCCAAAGGACCAGGGAGAGTCTTGTGAGTGCCTTCCTCTTGAGAGTTAGGGAACTTTAGGAGCTATGTTTTTTAGGATGCTCTGACAAAACGTTCATTGTAGGTAAGAAGTAACAGTGCTCTCGCTGGGTAAACTATCACAGAGTGCTCGATGTGAACTCTATGGCTAATACGAAGTGGTGATACTCTTGTTAGGAAGTAGAGCTTGTCACAATGCTTAAGGAAAGCTCTAATTACAACAAGGGGTCAGGTGACTCTTGCAAAACCAACCTTGAGATGATAGTGGATTGTTGAAATTCTATGAGATAACCTTAGGCGAAGATGTAGCCTTAAGGTTGGGTGAACTTCATGAACAAGTTCTATGTTTTGTCTTTCTTTCAATTTTTGCATAATTCATAGTCTCTAAGCATATTTCCTTACTGCATGTCATAGTCTCTATTATATTTACCTCTGTATATTTGTCTATGGTTTTCAGAGTCTTTGACAAACACAAGTTTGCATAATATCCTATTTAGAGTCCATAAGTTTTTAATTCCAATAATTTTACTAATTGCCTTATTAACCCTCCTATAGGTGATATAACTTAATAGTTTGACTAATAATTGGTATTAGAGCCTAGGGAAGAAACTTAACCATCTATGAGGAAATATAGGCTAGCTCATTAAGGATGTTTTTTAGTTGTATAACTATTTTTGATGATGTTAACTACTTTACTTGATAAGTGCAAGATTGGAGTCTTCTATAGCCATTAGATCTGATCTTTGAGACACTATCATTATAAGAGATAAATAAAAAAAAGACATGAGATGTAAAGGTGTAAGAGTCAAGTTAAAGGACCCTAAAATGGTCAAGCTAGAGAGCTCTAATGAGGATGGCATGCCATTGAATCAAAAGGCATAAAGAATTGAAACTCTACATGACTAAGAAAGTTCTCGTGAGAAGCAAGCACAACCATGCACCTTTTGACTATTTCTAATAGACCTTGAATAAAGCTAGAGTTCGAGTTCGTCCTGAAGCTTGAAGCATCCTAACCCTTCAATTGAGATCTTAGACACTCTAAATAGTTATAAGGAGTCGAACGACTTTGAAGTGGATTTATCCAACTAAGAGCAAAGTATAAAATTACACATTCTTCCATGCGATAACAAATATTTATTTGTACATATTAGAACGAGCATGGAGTGTAGGGATAACATGGTATGCTTACTCTTAAAACTTTTATTTTTGAATTTTTATGCTTAATTCTATCGCTGATTAATAGGTTGTCTTATTCATTTGTGTTGTTGTAGATTAATATGTTTAAGGGAAAGAGCACTACTCATGCAAACTATTAACTTTTTCCATCTTTATACAAGATCTTTTCATACATGTATCACTTACGTTGGTTGTTATTAAGAAAACTACTCTTTTTTATGTGAAATTCATGTGTAATTACATAATCTTGCACGTGTGAATAGCATGTACTTACTGGTTTGATATTTCTACATTTCATGTTATATTTTTAGATGTGATTACTTGCTTGATTTTGTGGTACATCTGTCATGATTACATGAAATATGTCTTAATAATTTAACCTAATGATATAATTGCTACTATAACTCTTAATTTTCTCTATCATTTTTACATAAGATATACCTTTATTTGATAGCTTGTTTAGAAGTTTAAGATGAACAATGTTGAAGCCTTGAAGTTTCTGTTGAACCTATCATGATCAATGCATATATGATAAAGTTTGTTTCGTTGATTGATTAGTTCACATGTTAGATGTATGTCCTTGAAAATGGTATCATAGAAAAATATGAATTGTTTGACATCTAACTATAAGCTACTAATTGAAAGAGAAGCCTTCTCTAATTACCAATGAGTTGATGGAGTTATTGTAGAGAATCAAAGGACTTAATCTATTTTAGGACAATGATCTAAACTCCAAGGTCAAGTTTGCAAGTTTACACCTAAAATGGCTCTATCCCCAAGGCCTTGAGGTAAAGCTAGACGTACAGAAAAAGAGAAAGAGGTTTACAACAACAAGGTTAACTCTAAGTCAAATAAAAAAACAAAGTCAGAGTCAGCCTAAGGAGATTCAGCGCCATTGGCTATGCCTAGAGGCACCTAGAAAGGCAATAAGCTCGAAACTTTAAATAAATACTGGTATCATACATTGGTGTAGAGATTAGTGAAGACTCTCAACAACTAACTCGTTAATGAAGAAGTGGTTTCACTCCATGCTATACCTTCAGAGACCACTGAGCTCAAGCCTTTAGCTAAATTCGCCAAAGCTAATCATAAACCTAATTTGATTATTTAATCATCCTCTCTCAATGAAGTTATACTGTTAGAGTTGGAGATAGTATCCTTAGTCAGTAAACACTGTATAGGGTTAAGGCCAATAGAGAATATTCAAAGTCACTTTGAAAAATGACAAAGGGTCACCTTGAAGATTTTCTTTAAAGGCTCCTTTTGAGCTACTTAATGATGTAGAAATGAAAAAGAAAGAAGATGGAAATTCAAACAAACATACCACTTAGAGTCAATCTCAAGAGACATTGAACCTAGAACAAAACAGTCTTATGGACCATGAAGGGCACAACTTAGTAGACCATGATAAGAAGGAAGGCGTAAATGAAGATATATGCCTTTGAGAGCAAAGATGAGAGCATAAATATTAATCATTGCAACCCCTTCCACTCAACCCTCTACAGGTTACAAATTCTTGAGCTTCAATAGTCAGAGTTAAAGTTATGACTGTTAAACTAGGTTAGAAAATATATTTACAAATTTGGTTAGAGATTATGATTGGGTATTGTCCTTATAAGCTTAATTTTTCTTGATTCAAGTGATTGACTTGTACACCTTCATGAGCTTATATTCGATAAGAAAATGGAAAGGATAATGTCCTTTAATACTCATATGTTTATGGTCGTATACATTATCACATATAACATGGATTCATCTTTCATATAATCCCTTATAATCATTATCTATGATTATCATTAAGAGGAATGCTTTTTACATACTTGCATACATACATGTTTGTTAATGCTTATGGATGTCATATGTTATATGCGCTTATTTGTCCCACACCTAACCTTCTTTCACATAATATGTATCATAAGTCCTATGATATGTTGTTGAACTTTAAACTATCCCTATGTCATATGATTCATAGTTACAATTTAGAGTAATGCCCTAGAAGCCTAACCTCACACTAGTTCAAAGCATTAAACCACTTAGTTTTAGAGTCGCTGAAACTTAGGTTAGAAGCATTGATGTTCGCTTATATGTTTATATTCTATTAACATGAAACTAGCATACATGGATAGCCTCAATTCACTGACTTTCAAAGGCACTAACACTGAAAGGTCAAAGTGCCCTACACTACCCTGGATTTGAGTCATCAAACTATTACTTAGTTTTGAATAAATGATCGTGTTCATGCTTGATTGGTCATTTAGTATTTTAGGTTTCATGCTTACAATTTGTTAGAATTACAAATTTTCAAGATCGCCTTGATTTATTAGTAAATATTATGGATATCAAGATTAATATGCCCATATAATTAATGTTTAGAATGCTATGTTGTCTGACATAATCCATCCGTAAATAATTGTTGGTATGCACATATCTTTTATGCTATAGATTGAATAATTCATTCCAGTAGATAAGCATGTACAAATCATCTTGTGGCTTAACATACCTTGTATTGATTTTGATGGACAACATGCCTTGCTATTAAAATTCATGCCTTCCACCTATCATATTTTTTTTGCTTACTTTGTTGAGATGTCCTTTTTCTAGTTTGCTCCAATTTATCTGAATATAGTATATATATATATATATATATATATATATATATATATATATATATATGTTGTAAACATTAAGTGTTCTTAGCTAAAAGTTATACCCTGCCTAAATCTACGCTATTGATGGAGGAGATATTTTTTCCCATATCATACTTCATGTTATATATGATTATAAATTTGATATTTGTGCAAGATATTTTCCAACTAATTTCTAACAGAGGCCAACACATTAGTTAGCATGAAAAAGAAAGGGGGGGAATAGACTGAATATGATGATTTTGGTGATGATGTTGTGAAAAAGGTATGAATTGGGGGTTTAGGGATAGCTTTTTTTTTTTTAATGGTTTTTCAAAATCTTACTTTTGTTTAACATTAACTCATGTCTTATGAAAGGTGATAATATCTTTACCTATTGTGAAAATGGTAATGGCCCTTTCTTTGGACTTGTTATGTAGTGTATTGCAGTTCTTCTGGTCCCTCGACTACGACTAGGAAGGAAGGTTGTGTTTTTAATTCTTTCAATTTGTGTATTTAGCGCCATTTAACAATATTGAAACACCTTACTTTTTTACACTTTGTGTATCTTATGAAAGAAAACCAACCACTTCTAGTAAACTTACAAACTTCAAGTTTGTGGCTGACAGTAGGCTAAAACCTAACTAATGACCATCTTTATTTAATGTTTTATAGTGAGAGACTTAACTACAACTATTTGTCAAGATCTATTAGTTGTTCACTCTATATTTCCTTTGCTTTGGGAATGGAAGTGTTAGAAAATAGAAAATACAAACAAAGTATGAATCTTGTAAACTATTATTGTCCCCTTCCCTTATAACACTGCCCCCAAAACAAAAATGAAAAAATGAAAAATAAAGGAAGAATAAAGAATTTTGAATAAAGTGAAAATTTAATCAACAATTTTACATTGATTGATTTGTGTTTCTTGATGATCATACCAAGCTTGCTACACCTTTACTTATACACACCTAATCATGCATGCCCTAAGCCCCTTAAACCCTAGCTTGCCATTCAAATCATTGAGAAGATAATGGCAAGATTATCTTAGAAGATAATTACAAGATATTACATAGAAGTACTTTCCTAAACAAAGTGATACACTTGATTTGTTTCCTAATACCCCCCGTCAAGTTGGAGCATGCATATTGACAATGCCTGACTTGCCTTTGAGAAACTGAAACCGTTGCCTCCCAAGAGGTTCGGTGAAAATGTCAACTACTAGATATTTGAAGCTACCTAAGCAATTTCAAGATCTCCAGAAATAATGCGTTCAAACAAAGTGACAATTAATTTGAATATGCTTTGCTCATTCACAAAATGCTAGGTTCTTTGCAATATGTAAAGCGACCTGATTATCAAAATAAAGCTTCATAGGCTTGTCAAGAAACATCCATAGCAATGCAAGAAAAGATTTAATCCAAATCAATTCACTTGTTACTGTTAAGCCATTAATCATGCATCGTTTTATTAATTATTTTGTTTATATTTTACACATTATTGCATCTAATTTACGTTATTTTCATATATTTTTCAGGTTAGGCATTGTTTAATAAAGAGGAGAAGACGAGTCGTTGAGGCTTGGGTTTTACACGCTTGGGCAGAAGACGGTCCAAAAATGATAATTATGAAGATATTGTCTGGGTTAGGATTTCAAGAGTTGGAGAAGAGCTAGAAGTCTTGAGGGAGAAGAAGTTTAAGGAAGAAAGGAAGAAGGAAACCCTAGTCACTAACCCAAATCTCACCCCTCCTTTCCTCCCTATATATATCATCATCACCATCACCATAATGATCCTCACCTCCATACATCTCCACGACAGCCTCTTGTTCACGCCCTATTCTTCCTTATTCATCAGCCGCATCACGTCTCATGAACCCTCTTCATCCTCTCCATGCATAATAGCCACGACACCCTCCTTCATTCCCAACCCCACGCAACAATCACTTCCTTCTCCTTCACCATCATCATCCCCTTCACAAGCCCAAACCTAGCCTATCTCATATTACCAAGCCACAACTGCCTCACATTCCAACCCCACGCCTCACGCCTACTGCCCTTCTTCGAACGCCCCAACAAGTCACGGCTATACGCACTCCATCACGATCATAATCTCTCATCACCCCCATCTTCATCATCTCATCATCATCATCATCTATCAACCTCCCACACCTCACGTAGTCTTGTTATCAAGTTTCTTTTTCATTTGTTTTTTTTTTGTTTTATTTGTTATTTTTTTTTTGGTTTAATTAGTTAGACTCTTTATATTATTAAACATGAAATTTTTGCTAAACTTTTGTGATTTTATTTTTTGATATGAGTGAGTAATTTTTTTCTGCTTAGTATAATCTTCTTGAAGCCATGCTAAGTTTACTATTTTGAAACAAGTCTTATGCTTTATTGCCTAGTTGATTCATATTCATGATTCTATAGCGATTAGCGTTTATCGTTTATGATATTCGTGTTAAAT
>JACYFF010031956.1:42271903-42284162 GCA_017589665.1 Selenicereus undatus | reverse complement strand
TATATATATATATATATATACATATATATATATATATATATATATATATATATATAACATAAGTTAAATAGAAATGAATAAAATAGCAACGTATGTAACAAATTAAAGATTAACAAGAGATTCGCACTGCAACTGGGATAATTGAAAAGTATGTACATAATTCCTTCAATTCAAAGTTAAGTGGCCTGATAGGCCTATCCAATTCAAAAGTCACCAAATTTGATAAAAGCTAGCTATAGGAAATTAGAGTCCCATGACAAAAGCTTCGTCACAAATCAAGGTGATAAATATGCATGCAACACAACCAAAAAACCAAAAGTCTAAAGGACTAAATTTGGAATGATTCAAGATTCCCAAATTAGTTTGTCAATGTCCTGTCATTGAAAGTCTTGAACAAGCCACATCAGCGGGCTAATTAATGTGTGAGGTTGAGGTTGAAGGTCCAGTGTGCCTCGATTCATTGCTAAGGTCATTTCCACTTGATTCTTCTGGAACCTGGAAGAAAGATATGCAAATAGTCAACTTTGGAACAAGTCATTCAAAGTCTTCAACATTTAATGATGGAAACAAGGAATTAGTGACTAGACAAGTAAGTCACTCATTAAGTAGAAGTGTGGAACAAATAATTTAATATACCATCAACCTAATTTTGATGGGCGCATGATGCATTAAAAGACCTGAGTGGAAGAGAAATGGCAATGAAGTTCACTTCTTTTTTTTTTTCAGCAAATGGGAAAGTCACTTGAGAAGTAACTTAAATCTCCAGTGGGTTTTCCATTCAGAATTGGTTTTTTGGATATTTTCACATGTAGTTCCCTCAACTTCATTGCTTGTACTATCACTACTTGCATAACCCTATTAAAACTCTTGTCATCGTATTCATTTCGAAAGAAAGTATTGGCCATAGAATTACAAAGCTAAATACCATGCCCTTAGCTCATACGACCCAAGAAAACAGTAGCAAAAGGTTAAAAGATGAAAAAGGCACCGAAGAACAATATATAGTTATTTATAAGTGTAATGTGTGGATGACTAGCTATGCCCTTGAAATTAAAGGAGTTGATTGTGGAGCAAGGTGTGGTGTAAGGTGCTCAACAACCCAATATAAGAAGCCATGCTTGTTCTTCTGCAACAAATGCTGTGCGAAATGCTTTCGTGTCCCACCAGGTACCTATGGCAACAAAAAGGTCTGCCTTTACTACAATAACTAGAAGACCAAGAGAGGTGGCCCCAAGTTCCCTTAAATGATAATTTCCCCTACTTTTCCCTTCTCAACATCAAATACACCAAAACAACGAACAAGCAAAGTCATCTCTCAATCTTTTACATTCAGTAAAGGAAACACAGGAACTGCACTAACTTAAAGAATCTCATAGCAGATCACATCAGTATCCACATCAAATACACCAAAACTGTGAAAGCATCAGGACATGACCATACCAAGGAAAAGTGTGAAAGTACATAAAGGAAACACAAAAACTGCATGAGAGAGGGGAAGGGGATGTATTTTACATTTAGTAATGTTAGAGAAGCAGCCCAACTTAAAGAATCTCATATCAGCACATATTCTGGACATCTTTCCATTTACAGTCTTTGCTAGAAACACAGAAACTACGCTCGTAGATTTAGTTAACACAAGGAAGAATGCCATACATGGTGAAGAATACCATACATGGTCAAGAAATAGGCAAAGCCATCTCTCAATCTTTTGGAATCCTTGCAGGCAAAGGCGAAAAAGAAATCAGGCATCCAATTTCAAAGGTCAATGTCACATTTTTTTATTCTGTTCATATTAGCCCTAATTACGCCACCAAATTTGACGTCACCTGAATTCCTTATTTTCGCCTACTGTATGCATGTCCAGCGCAGTACACAGACACATCGAGTTAGGCTAAAAGACCACTGAGTTAAAAGTAGCGAAGTCCAATATTAGAACAACCTACACCTTGTTCTAGTACTTGAGTCTCGACTATATTGCTCAGGCTTTTCTTTTCACCTCATCGATGTGAGCTCTTGGTAGTTGACTCTCTGACATGGTGGAAATCTATCTTTCACTTTGGGCTGAAAACAAAATAAATTAGAAAATTGCCTAATTTGACACCACCACCTGTCTCTAAGACTTATGCTCCAAATTAAGTATATGAATGAAGCAGCCGTATTCCAAAGCTTCAGAGACATAAACGAGCTTATCAAAGACATGCTAGAGATAAAGGGAAGATATAGCGCAATGGAGGCAGAACTTAAGGAAATGCACCATTAGACATGACCAGTTTCACTTATTAAATTCTAGCACAGTCTGGTCATGTGTCAAACGCCACTACTCTTCTTTATGGATGGACTGATTTCAACTCAATTGGGAAAATTTTGACAAGATAACACAATGTGGTTCTCTGCCAATAAACTTGCCATGCAACAGAAGAGATTCTCACATGCCTCACCCTTTTTTTCTCTGGATAATATAAAAGGAAGAAGGGATGGATGCTAAAAAATACATCACACAAAAGATTATATGCATCCAATATGCAAGTCATCCACAAGATCAGTCACATCAATAGACGACACACAAAACTACAATCATGCATCTCCATCTCCCAAATAGGATTGACTAACTTGCGCCACCTGACCAACGCCCCCCCAATGTAAAAAAATAAGTATAAAGCATTAGCATTTGAAAGACTAACCTGATCACCAGCTAAACGTAAGGCAACCTTAGTAGTATCGAGGAACTCGTCTGTAATTTTTCCATTACGCACCACCTTCAGCATAAGTAAGAACATGGCCTTCTATGATGCTAATTCCTCTTTCACACGCTTGAGTTCCATACTGTTGTCAGGGAAGGTGTAACCTCTTTTCCTAAGGACAACATTTACACCAAAGACGTCACTTCGATCTACGTTAAAGCCAAAATTGATCGGTCGTTTCAGATTTTCTTCTTCATACATAAGCTTATCGAATACTTCGTTTTCAATTTCAACTTGAGTTTTTGAGGGCGAAGAGCTAAGAAGTCGCTCTTGAACTTTTGAAGTCGCCTCACTCTAGCACAATTTAAGAAGAAATAGAATAAGTATCATAATTAGACCAAAAAAATAGAAAACTAAAAATGACAAGTAGTAGAATAAGAACATGTACCAGAAAACCTTCAATTGTCGTATTAGCTACAAAGCCCCCACCTTCTTTGCTATGTGTCTCTTTGAAGAGCTCCAAATGTGTTGGCTTTCTTCCATGAGCTTCCACCTATAATTACAAATCTCATGATGAAGTCTACAGTAATACATTACATAGCTTGTCCCATTTCAACATAGCAAAAACAAGAGGAAATTTCGACATTCTTGCAAAAGTTGCTCAAGTCTGGATCAGGGTAGTGACAGTAAATTGCTCCAAAAAAAGCAAAGAAAACATATAAAGTCAACTCGCTTTTTTGCATGACAATGAGTTTGTGAAGAGCGTGCTTCTCGACCTATTTCAGCCAATGTCTGTAGATTAAGAACATAGCTTCAAGGTTTAAGCAATTCCGTAAGTGTAATGCTCATTCCAAGAAAAAAAAAGCAAATTGATATGGAGGTTAAAGAAGAAAATAGCTCATGAATACAAGGAAAAAGTAGCCTGGGCAGAAGGTTGCGCTTGTCTTGAGCTCATATATATATATATATTACAGTGTATAAGGCCTTGTCACTTTGTATAAAAATTATTTGATAGTGGCCATTCTTATGACTTGTAGGAGACTTGCAGTATGACTTGTAGGAGACTTTGTATAAAAATAATCGTACACAGTGGTCACACTTTGAGCTCAAGGATATATGGAATAAAAACTGTCATCCTAGAATCCAGACATACATATATTCATTACTATATACCTTTAAGGAAAACAAATTAGTAGATATAGAGGTTAACGAAAAAAATAGCTTGGGAATAATAGGAAGAAGATCAAGCAAATACGAAGGTTAAAGGAAAAAATTAAAATAAACAAAAATGGAGGTTAAATGGAAAAAAAATTAAGCAAATGTGGAGGTTCAAGGTGTAAGCAATTCTAAAATCGAAATTGTTGTTAGATATATATACCTCATGTTGTTTTGAACACCAATAGTCAACCAATCGCATCCACCCATCACAAGAGTGCCCTTATTTTCTGTTTAGGTTTGAAGTAGCCTCTCTTCAAACCATGTTTATATTACTTAAAATGCTTAGCAGCATGTTTAAGGACATGTTTATGAAAGCCCTTATTTGCTGGATACATGAACTTGGACTCTACATCATTTATAAGTCATAAATTTAGAATGAATGAACTTGACCACTCTAAACTTTAGATAGATAGATGTTTAAATTAGATTTTAAAAAAATACTTACTCGAACCATTTCAATTATGTCAGCTTTATATGTTTTGTTCAATTTATGCCAACTAATCGTCCCGATAGGGAAAAATCTCTCTAACCTTGCAATGTAACCAAGAAACCTCACGAAAATGTAGCCTCCCTTTCTAATAGGTTGGTTATAGTTGTTAAATGCCACAAAATCTCACCCCTTGCTTGTAATTCATAACATCTCGAGGTAGAATTGATCCTTTTATCACCTCCTCATTCCCTTGATCATCTGTTAAAAAGAATATCATTTAGAAGGCATCAATTATGATAGTGACTAACTGAAACTAACACTCCAAAGCTGGGAAATGTGTTCTGATTAGCTGGGCTAATAATAGTCAGAATATATTTCTAAAAACAGTTTTGATTTACATGCCTAAAAACATGTTGAAAAAATCTTCCAAAAACAGTTTTGATTAGTAGGCCAAAAGACAGTTTGAATATATGTTCAACAAACTAAAAGTATTGTTTACCAACGGTCAGGACTTCTTCTTTTGCATCAAACAGTATGTTATCTTTCCAAGATGATTGAGAAGATCTGGTGCTTTTGGATACAGATGACTCCCTTTGGTTCCCTCCAACATGACCCTTTTCCTTATCATTAGACTGACTTGGAGAACTCCTTGCTAAGTCTTCATGATCATTATTGCCATTTGAGGGAGATTCTCTACTTGCTTGGCTAGTGCAGCCTGTTTTTTGATGCACTTCTTGTTGTGTTGCACCTCTAGTGACTTTAACAGTAGCCGAGTGGGATTGATTGTGTAACGGTACTGACTTAGTGGAGGGATTTACTTGGGAAGTTCCAACAACAGAAGGGGGCTGACAAGGTGGATTCTATCCTGTAGTTGAGGGATTTACTTGGGAAGTTCCAATAAGAGAAGGGGGCTGACAAAGTGGATTCGATCCTGTAGTAGCAAAGGATGGCTGAAAAGGACCAAATCTTATTGTAGATGGGTGAATCAGGTGTTGTGCTGCTCCAATTGGGGAAGTAGGCAAATGTATGGACCGTAATGCAGCAATGAAGGCAGTAGGTTGCTGCTGGAGGGATAGTTGAGATGCCAAAAGCGAAAACAATGCACATACAATAGTGAGACAAATACCAGAATATTAAATTGAAAGAAAGCTAAATCAGTGCAAACCTCTCAAAAAAATGTTTCGATTAATTGATAGAGTAAACATACCTAATCCTCCATTTAAAGAAGTAGGCCGAACAAGCTGCTGCATAATTGGTTTTGATCCTCCAGTAGATCAAGTCAACTGCTGAACTATATTTTTTGAAGCTTTAATAGATGTGCTAGGTGGGGGAGGTAGTTGTCCAGATTGTCGTGGCGCTTCAATTAAAGCTTGAGTTGATGTTGCATGCTGAACAGACTTTTTGACAGATGTTTGCAAAGGCAATTGCAATGCTCCACTTGATGGAGTAGGCCGAAGAAGCTGTTGCACAAATGCTGTTGATACTCCAATAGATCTACTTAGCCCAACTGGTCGCTACTGTACAATTACTTTTGAAGCTCCAGCTCCAGTACCAGGTGGGGGAAGTATGTGTCCAGAATGTGCAGGAGCTTCACCAGATGCCCCGGCCACAACACTAGGTGGTCGAAGGGGTTGTGTGGGTGGCTGTAGGACTCCACTAGAAGTCGGGCATAGTACAGGTGGCTGCTGCTGCACTAACGGTTCTTATGCTTTCAAGGAGGAAGCAGTTTGTGCTGTTGCAGTACTGGAGCTAGGATGACCAAGTGATTGTGTTGCTGCTGTGGATGATTTGGCAGCCAGTACATTGACTGTTCTTTTGCTCCTGTAGCTCATCCTTTATGCCTCACTTTGTACTCAATACTTGACAATAAGAGTCATGAAGACATTTACCCAAATCAGTGAAATGTAAATTCAAGTCATTAACTATACATGTAATATCAAGTCATATCAATAGATGTAATACTACCTGATTTAATATCAAGCATATTTCAATATCCAACAGTTGATAAAACCAACTTAACTCAAGCCATTGACTTAGATATGATATCAAGAATAAATAACTACTCTTGTCAAACATGGGAAACACAAAAGACAGATAAGTAATCCCACAACAAAATAGCAAAGAGATAACATTGTTCTATACCAAAGTACTGCTTGACACACAATGACCATATACTACACACTAAAAAGCCTATAACACATTCTCGCCTAAATCAAAAATGTCTCTGGGCTTGGTTTTAATAACATGCAACCATCCTTTTTGTTTCTCATCTTCAACGTAGAAAACTTGCTTTGCTTGAGACGAGAAGACAAATAGATCATCATCTAAATATCGACCGATATGATTGAGCTTTGAGAAGTTGACACAAGCTGGCCATTTCTAAAAATTTTCAAACCCCTATTTATGTCTACCCAATCACAACGGAAAACCACAACTTTATATGCCCCATAATAATCTAATTCATAAATGACCGTCAGTCTTCCATAGTAAGGTTGGCCACCAGCTTCCACCATAACCCTATAATTTTGTGTCTTTCGGTCACGATGAACTTTTTGGAATTTGTAGCTATTAACTATGAAGCTTCTAACGCTTTTAGCTACAAGGTTTAAACCACCGTCTAAAGCTTTTCTCAACTCTCCTTTTGGCGTGCTTACATCAATGTACTCCACCTATAATACGAAAAACGTTTAGTTATATAAAAGTAGTTACACAAGCACACTCTATATACAAATTCATGGCGTACATTCTTGAAGATAGAAAGACAACCTGATTTTGCAGCCATCCATCTAATTCATTAATTATCCAATCACTTCGAAGAGTTTCATTTGCAGTTACTGAAGAGCATCGATTAGAGGCTTCCCTTTTATTTAAGAATTACCTAACATAATCAGCAAAAGCGGTTTCCTCATTTAATTTCTTCACCAAAACTAAAAGCCCAATTAGTGGAGCATCATGGTGCATAGTTGATACTTACTCAATAAGTTCTTTCATATCATCTGAATGAAGCAGTATATAGCGATGTGCCTGCCTTAACCTCTTGTCATCAAGACAACAAGTCCTCTCCATCCCAACCACTCGACCACCAGAGTTAAACAAGTAGGTATTCATATTAACATTATAATTATCTTTCCTCTTGCTCCTACAAAATATGGTCTCAACCCCTTCCAAAAAGGTCGAACAAAAGGCGATAGTCTCCTCAAGAATGTACCCTTCATCCATAGATCCTTCAGGCTGGGCTTTATTAGTGACATGGGATTTCAAATGGGCCAAGTACCTTTTTCAAGAAGTTCTAATAAATAATACAATAAATAATAAAAAAAAGAGAGAGAAACAGAAAAAAAGATTATTTAAAATTGTCACCTTCCAATAGGGTACATCCATCTGTAATGAACGGGACCTCTAAGTTTAAGTTCATCTACCAAATGAATTATGAGATGGACCATAACCGTGAAAAAAGTTGGAGGAAATTCTTTTTCTAGCTCACAAAGAGTAAGAATAAGCCTCGATTAAACGCGCTCCAGTTCATCCACATCAAGGGTAGTTGAGCACACATAATTGAAAAATGAAGACAAATAAGAGAGTAGGTCAACCACTCCCGTGGCATGTGATGCTCGTAAAGCTACCGAAAGAATATCTTGCATTAAAACATGATTGTCATGACTCTTAAGATTTAAGAGTTTTCGCTGTTTCAAATTAACACATCCAGAGATGTTAGACCCATATCCGTCCGGAACTCTAAGCTTTTGTAGAACTTTTAAAAATCTTTCTTTCTCCTCCAAAGACATGGAATATGGAGCTGCAGGCATAACTGGATCTCGACTAGGTCGAGGTTGAAGCCAAAGGTGAGGCTTTATCCCCATCTCTTCAAGCGCTTTTCTTACATTCGCATCATCTCTAGTTTTCTTATCCACATTCAAAAGGGTTCCCAATAACTTATCACATGCATTCTTCTTAATTTGCATGACATCTAAATTGTGTCTTAATCGATTAACCTTCCAGTAGGGTAACCCAAAAAATATGCTTCTTTTAGTCCAAAGGACATCATCAGTAGCATCATCATCATAGTCCTTATCACAATTATCCACAATTTCACAAGTAGATGTACCCACTTGTCGTCTTCCTCTCTTTTTTTTTTGAAGCCTTTTTAGACTTTTCATACACATAACCAACTCCATCTTGTTGCGCTGAAATTTCAATCCCATCTACAACAACTGGAGCATCCCTAAATTCCTCTGTCCCATCAAATAAATGGCCTTGGGAACAAAAAGGATGATTACAAGGTAGCCATCTTCGATGGCGTAAGTAGCAAATTTTACCACCAAACATATATGAATGTGTGGAATCAGCACATGAAGGACATGCTTTATAGCCCTTGGTACTCCAACTGGACAACATAGCGTAAGCAGGAAAATCATTGATGGTGCATCTTAGAACTACTCGCATATTGAAGTATTCATTGCTATAAGCATAAAAAACAACAACTCCATCCCACAGCAATTTCAACTCATGTATTAGTGGTTGCAAGCATACATCAATATTGATTCCTAAACTTGATTTTCCAGGAGTAATCAGTGAAAGAATAAATGATGATGGCTTCATAAATACCCATGGAGGCAAATTATAAGGGATTAGCACTACAGGCCATGTACTGTAGGTTGTATTCAGAAGACGACATGGATTAAAGCCATCACTAGCAAGGGAAAGTCTAACATTGCGGGGATCAAAAGCAAAGTCAGGATATAAGGCATCAAATTCCTTCCATGCAATAGCATTAGTTGGATGTCTTAACTTTTCATCTTTCACGCGATCCCTATCGTGCCATCTCATTTGTTCAGCTGACTTAGATGACATGTAAATCCTCTTCAATCTAGGGATTAGAGGGAAGTAATGCATCACCTTAGCCGGCTCTCCTACCTTAGTATTTGAACTTCCTTCACATGTCTTACCTTCCTTGCCTTTTACTGTCTTCCATCTTGGAACACCACAAACATGGCAACTATCTTTTTCTAATAACTCACCCCAATATAGAATGCAATCATTAGGACAAGCATCAATCTTTTCATATCCAAGGCCCAAGTTATTGATAATTTTCTTAGCTTCATAATAAGAGGAGGGAAACTCCATGATTTGAGGGAATGCATCTCCTAAAAGTTTCATCAACATTGTGAAAGACTTAGCTGACCAATGAAACATACATTTCATATGAAACAAATGTAGGAGGAAAGATAATTTGGAAAAGGTGGTACACCCATCATAAAGTGCCTTATTGGACGCATCCAGCAGCCTCTGATACTTCATTTTTTCTTCATCATCTAATGGAGGATTTGTTGATTCATAAAATTGTTCTGAGGAAATTTGCTCACCATAGGTGTCAAAAGGTTCAACTCCTTCATCAAGCGGCTCATCAACCACATCATGCAGAATGTCAACCTTACACCTAGGTATATCAACCCCAAAAGCTGCTCTCAACAAACCTTCCATATCATCTCCCCTAGTGGAATTTGGCGGCTCAATATTTGTTTCTCGACTTATGCTTCCTCTATATTTTACATGATCAAGAATGTCCCCTTTACCATGAAAAATAAAATGTTTATACTCCTTATGGAAACCTTTGAATAAAATATGTTGCTCCACTTCTTCTATAGGCAACCATTTATCCACTTTGCATCTCCTACATGGACATGGAGTTCTTCCTTCTACGAGATTTTCCTTAGCAAGCTTAATAAATTTGACGGCACCATCAAGATAATCAAGATGATCATTTGGTAATTCAATCCAACTTGAGTCCATTCTACAAACATAAAATAATTTAGTACAATATCTTATACGCTTCATTTTATGATAATAAAACAAATATAATTTAAGGAGCAACCCTAAAAATTCAAGGACAATCAGGTTACACAAGAAGGGCTGATAAGAGATAGAACTAACATTAGGAGAATTAAAACTGAATGTGAAACAAGAAGGGCATTTGGCAAACTCAAAAACCATTCTACGACAAAAGCCAAACCACAAATTTATAAAGTATCACAAGATGCATAAGAGATTCAAATCTACTACTTTCTGATTCAAGTCTACTACTTTCTTATTCATCTTGCCAATTTACCTATTAGTAGTTCTCTAATTTATAGATTCAACCATGTTTAAGTTTAATTTACTTTCTGCAAGTTGATTGATTTTTGCGTTCATGTTCCTTATTTTCAATAGAATGGGTTAATGTTCATTGACTGACCTGAGTTCGACTTTGTCCACGTGGATTCGACCCTCAAGTACTATGGCTAACAACCGTAAACTTGCGGTATTTTTATACATCCCTTTTAGGGTTGTAATATTAATCTTTCCCCCCCCCTTCCCAATCCCCAAAAAAAGGCATAAATTTGAATCAGTTGCACTGTTGTGAATGCAATGCCACAAATTTGAATCAGTTGCGCTGCTGGCTGTTGAGCAATAAATGGATTAAACTCTGCAGCTGCTGCATTTCTATACTGCGTCTATATTGAAACAAGCTGCTCAAGGATATTAAAGTATAAGTCCAGGAGGAGGCTTCTTTGTAATTGATACTGAATTGATGTAATTTCCTCTGCCATCTTAACGGTTGATTTTAGTGGCACTAAAAAATTTAAATTTATTACCAAAAAAAAGTCGCACAAATTTTTAATTAAAAATTAAGAAAAAGGGAATCTAGTTGCCAAATCTAAATTATAACACAAAATGATTTCTGCTTGATCAGGACTGAAATATGTGTTTCTTATCAATTTCAACTTAGTCTCTACGATAACGAGGATGCTGTTATTGAAGGTAAGGTGATTTTTTACATGATAAGTTACATTCGTGAATGCCACATGCTATTTGGATACATGTGTTCTATTTCTAGGAGGCATGTAAATAGTATGAGTAATTGAGTATCATACATTTTACCGACAAGATAACTGAGATATTTTCACATGCTGGTTGGACTATTAGTAACTGGTGTTATATTCATAAGTAAGTTACATGCTAGTTAGACTAGCATATTTATCAGGTGAGAAAGCATTAGCAATATGCATGATGAACAATAAATAGAAGTTTAAGCAATGTTGACATAGCTAATGCGCTGTCATATATGCCAAGTGTTAAAATCCCTGACATCAAACAATGCTGACTGAATGTCTTACTGACAAAACAGAAGCTTGAGAATTACATTGATTAAAATGAAAACCAAAGTAGTAAAATGGCATAAAAATCAGTTCCTTTATTTGCACTAAAAATGTAGCTCATTGAAAGCTGATTCCAAGTGTGTCGTTAGTACATGCTTTCAACCCAGATTAACTAACAACAGCATATGAATTTCAACTCGATTCTATGCAAGAGATTCAAGTGTCTTACTTTTAAGCCAAAAATCATGCATTGTTTTAATAATTATTTTAATTATATTTCACACATTATTGCGTCTAATTTATGTTATTTTATATATTTTCCAGGATAGGCATTGTTAAAATAAAAAGGAGAAGACAAGCCATCGAAGCTCAGGTTTTACACGCTTGGCTATAAAGACGGTCCAAAAATAATAATTATAGAAGATATTGTTTCCATAATTATTTAGTTTGGGCTAGGGTTTCAAGAATTGGAGGAGAGTTAGAAGTCTTGAGGGAGAAGAAGCCTAAGGAAGAAAGGAGAAGAAAACCCTAAACAAGAACCCTAACCCACCTAAATAAACCCCCCATGGCTCCTTCCTCCTAGAGGGATCATCATGCCATCTTCTTCAATCTCCATGGCTAACCCCTCACACTTACCACCACCATCATAATACATCATTATCTTTTCATCATCATCAACCTTCATCAATCATCTCCATCATCATCTCTTTAATCTCCCACACGACACCCTATCCCTTCAGCCCATCACGCCTAACCCTCCACGGCTGCCCTCATCAAACATCACAACATCACCA
>JACYFF010031956.1:42256412-42271503 GCA_017589665.1 Selenicereus undatus | reverse complement strand
ATTTGCTGGTAAATTGGTTGCAAAGTGTTAAATGATGTTTTTCTAATTCTTAATGCTCTAGTTTGATTAAACTTTTGCGCTGGTGTAAGGGTTATCAAAACTAGTAGGGTTTATATTAGGGTTGGACCTAATTAAGCTAGAATCTAAAGAAAAATGGGGAAGAACCGCTGGTGGATGTCTTCTACAGTTTAACTCATGAATGAAATTAACTTGTGTGCTAATGATAAATATTGATTTGCATGGTGGATTGAGATTATACTAAGTATTCTTAATAAATTTGATAACTTTTAATCATTATTTGTTGCTTAGAGTTAAGTTGATTAGTTTTTTAATTTTTGTTCTAATTTTAGTAGCTTCAATATAATTTCAATCAACCCCCCCCCAAAAGTATAGTCTTTTAGGAGTGTCTAGGTAATTTTAGATAGTTTAGATTTTGATTTTTAGAGTGGTTATAATTTTATATTGATTTATATTTATTTTTAGTATTTAATCAAATGATTTGTTAGAAATTAGACTAAAAATAGTTATTTTCATTATTTTTCAATTGTTATCAGTTCCTAGAGTTTATATGGTGTCCTATTCTACCCATATTTAATTTCGTAATTTTTGGAAGTTATTTGATAATTTTGTAGAATTATTTTGTGAAATTGATATGTGCAGGTTTTTAGGTTATTAATTCTGAAAATTTTGACTTTAATTGTTAATTCACGATTATTAGGTATTGTTAAGTCCAGAAAATTGTGTCCTAGAATTAGGGTAATTTTCTTGATTATTTTCGTATTTATATTTATGCAGATTATTTTATTTCTAATTTCAGATTTAATATTCTGCATTGATATTCTGTAGTAATTTCTTGATTTGATTTTTCTGAAATTATTTGGATACAATTAAGGAGTTATAAGCTTATATACCTAAAGAATAATATTTTAGGTTTCTGTTTGACATTTTTAATATTTATTTTCTGATTATTATTTGATGGTTTGATTTTTAATTAGAATTTCAATCACTATTCTATTTTTATTTTTCTAGATTATTTAGGAAAGCTTTTTACTGTTTTCTTTCCAGAATATAATCCTAAATATTTAGGAGCATCGTGTTTTTCCAGATTGTTATTCATTAGATTTTATTTATTTTAGAATTATTAAGATTAGATTTAATAAATTAGATTGGTAAAATCATTTAGGATTAAGCTAGCCTTTTTAAAACAATCTTTCCTCGTGGATCGATCCCTACTTCCTTAAGCTATAAAAAGTATTTAATAACCGAAGTAGTGGTTAAATTTGTAACTCTCGACAAGCTTTACAAATTTTGGCGTCGTTGCCGGGGAAAGAAAATTAAATTACTAGTTTACTTTTATCTAATTTTACTACTTTTATTGTTTTGTTTTTCTTTTTTGCAGATTGCCAGTAAATCTTAAGCTTAAAGAGGTAAGAATGTCCACTCTTCGGGAACTTGCTACCCCTAACCTAGAAACCCAAGCCTTGTCTATTACTTATGCTGTATTAGATAAATCCTTGAAACTGAACTCTGGATTCATCAATTGATTACCTGAGTTTCATGGATTAGCTAGAGAGGACCCATACCGACATATTAGTGAATTCCTTATAACTTGCTCTGCTATGGTGCCTGAGGGAATTTCTGAGGACCAAATTAGATTGAGAGCCTTTCCCTTTTCTTTGCTTGGTAATGCTAAAGATTGGTTGTACTACATGCCTGCTAGATCTTTCTCTACATGGACTGCATTGCATAAATCATTTTTAGAGAAATTTTTTCCAGCATTCCGAATTGGATCTGTTAGGAAGGATATATGTGGAATCAAACAAATGAATGGGAAAACTTTTTATGAGTAGTGGGAAAGATTTAATAAATTGTGTGCTAGTTGTCCCTAACATCAAATAACTGAACAATTGTTGATTCAATATTTCTATGAGGGTTTGCTTCCTATGGATCGTAATATGGTTGATGCTGCTAGTGGGGGAGCTCTAGTTAATAAAACGCCAGCAGAGGCTAGAAATTTATTTAATCTAATGACCCAAAATACTCAACAGTTTGGTGCTAGGGAGTCACAAATGAAAAGGGTTAATCGATTCTAGTTCATCTGTAGAGAGTCAGTTATCTTAAATTACTGTTATGTTAAATAAGATTGTCACTGGGGGAGTACAAAAAGCAGTTGTATGTGGCATTTGTTGTCTAGACGGACACCATACTGATGCATGTCCTACACTTCAAGAGGGTAATATTAATGCTGTCTATTCTAACCAAGGTCAAAGGAGGTATGATCCTTATTCTAACACCTATAATGAAGGATGGAGAGAGCATCGTAATCTTAGGTATGGCCCTCAAACCAATCCACCTGGTTTTGACCAAACGTCTTGTCAACCTTCTAATTAAGATAGGACCAACTTCCTACTAGAACAAGTTCTTAAGAAGATGGATGATAGGTTCTAGATTTTGGAGACAACTCTTAAGCAGGTTCAAGAGAGACAGACTGCAACTGATATCATAGTTAGCAACTTGCAGGCTCAAATGCAAAATAGGTTACTATCTCAGCGTTACCCTAACCCTAAGGAGAATGTTACTGCCATAACACTTAGGAGTGGGAAAGAATTACAAGAGCCTAGGAAGAGTAGAGAATTAGAACCTTAGTTAGAGGGCAAGGAGACTGAACTAGAGTCAGATACAGATTCTCATCAAACTACTAAGGAAATAGGAGAGAAAAAAAGAGAGCCTTATAAGCCAATTCCACCATTTCCTAGTAGATTTAGAAACCCTACTTCTAAGGTGAATGAGACTAACCAAGAGATCTTAGAGACATTTAGGAAGGTAGAGATCAACATACCTCTCCTTGATGCCATTAAACAGGTGCCTCGTTATGCTAAGTTCTTGAAAGAATTATGTACTACTAAAAGACAGTTAGTAGGGAATAAAAAGGTAAGTGTGGGGGAAAATGTGTTTGCAGTTTTTCAAAGGAAACTTCCCCTTAAGTGTAAAGACCCAGGTGTGTTTTCTGTTCCTTGTAAGATAGGAACTCTTTACTTTGATAAGGCTATGCTCGACTTGGGTGCTACTATTAATGTTATGCCTCGATCTATTTATGACAAACTGAACTTAGGAGAGTTAAAGAAAACTGGTGTAGTGCTTCAGTTAGCTGATAAGAGTAGTATTTACCTAGATGGAGTGTTAGAGGACGTCTAAGTCCAAGTGAATGAACTCGTGTTTCTTGCTGATTTTTATGTGATGAACATGGGTGATGCCTGTCATGACATTCCCATCTTGCTTGGTAGGCCATTTTTGAAAACAGCTAGGACTAAAATTGATGTACATGAAGGAACATTGACCATGGAATTTGATGGTGAAGTGATTAAATTTAATATTTTTGGTGCCATGAGATTCCCTGCAGATGTAAGTTGCGTGTATGCACTTGATGTTACTGCCGAATTGTCCTAAGATATTGATGAGTTGATGACTTATCCAATGAGGATGAATTTTTAACTATGCTTACTAAGAGTCTTGATCATGTTGAGTTTCAAAAGTTCCTTACCAGATTAATGATGACTTACTAGAAGAGATCCAACTAGAGGAACTAGGAGCTTCATGAAGTCGAGCCAACGACTATAAACAAAGGCGCTGGTTGGGAGACAACCCAACGTTTTTAGGAAAGTACCCATTTAATTTTGCTCTTATTTTCATTATTTCTATCTTTTTGCATGCATTAGGGACAATGCATGAATTAAGTGTGGTGAGGTGCGTCCTGCATTTAATTTCTGCAGTATTTATTCTTGAAAAAAAAGTAGAAAATAAAAAAAGCAAAAAAAAATTCTTATAAATAATGCATGATATGAGTTTATGCTAGGCTTGCTTGTTTAGAATTTTTTTTGTTTTATTCGCTATTTTGTAGTTTACTCTTTTATAAGTGAAGACTTCTAAGCATGCTAGCTGTCTTTCAGAGAAGTTTGAGTTGACCCTCATATATCTCTTTAATGAGTAATTATCATGATTATCCATCTTATTTTAGTCATGTTATATAGTCGTTCAGAGGCAATAAAATGACCTGGCCCATCTCCTGGACTATTGAATTAGTTGAATAATTCTTTAAAATTGTGATTTTACTTGTCTATTTTCATAGAGTCAAAGTTGGGAATGACAAGTACCCCTTTGAGGCATGCACTACTGGGTGCTACCCTTTGAGGCAATACTGCCACTGGAAAGCTTGCTTTCCATACTAGTGAGCCAATAAAATAAATAAAAGTAATGATGAAAGTAATAAAATGTTTGCTCCAGCACCTCTATTCGGGTGAGTGTGAGACTGGGTGTGTTTAATTTTTAAGACCTTATATGGGCCTCGAATATGTGCGAAAGTGGAGTTTGAGAAAAAAAGAAGAAGAAGAAGAAGAAGAAGAAGAAGAAGAAAAATAAATACAAGGCAAGTTTAGAATAAATTCAATGAGTTATTCTACCTAGTTCAATTGTCTCCGTAGCCATACCGTACCTAAATTTTTCTATCATAAAATATTATTTCTTTATTTACTTTAGACCACTTGATCGGTGTATGCATATCTAAAAGAGATGGATAGTTATTGATCTTGTTATTTCATTAAGGAAATGTCGTGAGGTTTATGAAGAAACTCTTTGATGGTAGTTGGATGTCCAGTCGTTATTCACTTATTGGAGGAAGAACTAATTACGTTTCAATGAAACTGTTTTTAAAGTAAGCCAAGACCTAGTATGAATATCATAGTTATGCATGACTTTGTAAAAAAAAAAAAAGGATCAGTTTTTTAAGTCGAGTCTAAAATTTCTTTGCATGAGGACGTCCAAAGTCTAAGTGTGGGGGAATTTGTTAAGCCAAAAATCATTAAGGAAATGTCGTGAGGTTCATGAAGAAACTCTTTGATGGTAGTTGGATGTCCAGTCGTTATTCACTTATTGGAGGAAGAACTAATTACGTTTCAATGAAACTATTTTTAAAGCAAGCCAAGACCTAGTATGAATATCATAGTTATGCATGACTTTGTAAAAAAAAAAGGATCAGTTTTTTAAGTCGAGTCTAAAATTTCTTTGCACGAGGACGTCCAAAGTCTAAGTGTGGGGGAATTTGTTAAGCCAAAAATCATGCATTTTTTTAATAATTATTTTGATTATATTTTACACATTATTGCGTCTAATTTACGTTATTTTATATATTTTCTAGGATAGGCATTGTTAAAATAAAAAGGAGAAGACAAGTCGTCGAAGCTCGGGTTTTACACGCTTGGCTATAAAGACGGTCCAAAAATAATAATTATGGAATATATTCTTTCCATAATTATTTAGTTTATGCTAGGATTTCAAGAATTAGAGGAGAGTTAGAAGTCTTGAGGGAGAAGAAGCCTAAGGAAGAAAGGAGAAGAAAACCCTAAACAAGAACCCTAACCCACCTAAATAAAACCCTCACGGCTCCTTCCTCCTAGAGGGATCATCACGCCATCCTCTTCAATCTCCACGGCTAACCACTCAACATACCACCACCATCATAATACATCATTATCATTTCATCATCACCAACCTTCATCAATCATCTCCATCATCGTCTCTTCAATCTCCCATACGGCACCCTATCCCTTCAGCCCATCACGCCTAACCCTCCACGGCTGCCCTCATCAAACATCACTGTGATCACCATCACCATAGCCTTATCTCTTCTTTTGTGTTTTTTTTCCCTTTATTTTATTTTATTTTAGTTGTTTAGTTTATTGTTAAACATGAATTATTTGGGTGAATTATGTGATGTTATTTTTAATATGAGTGAGTAATTTTTTCGTGCTTAGTATAATCTTCTTAAAGCCATGCTAAATTTACTATTTTGAAACAAGCCTTATGCTTTATTGCCTAGTTGATTCATATTCACGATTCTATAGCGATTAGCGTTTATCGTTTATGATATTCGTGTTAAATTAATTAGAATGCATGCTAGTTAGTTTAATACGATTTCGATTGATAGTTTAGAAGACTATAATATGTAAAAGTTATAGTCTTTTATGCTCAGATATCACCCTAATTAATCATGGATGGCTCAAACCCATCTCTTTTAATTAGGTAATCGCTTTAGATCTTTGTTAAATCGATTTGCTGGTAAATTGGTTGCAAAGTGTTAAATGATGTTTTTCTAATTCTTAATGCTCTAGTTTGATTAAACTTTTGCGCTGGTGTAAGGGTTATCAAAACTAGTAGGGTTTATATTAGGGTTGGACCTAATTAAGCTAGAATCTAAGGAAAAATGGGGAAGAACCGCTGGTGGATGTCTTCTACAGTTTAACTCATGAATGAAATTAACTTGTGTGTTAATGATAAATATTGATTTGCGTGGTGGATTGAGATTATACTAAGTATTCTTCATAAATTTGACAACTTTTAGTCATTATTTGTTGGTTAGAGTTAAGTTGATTAGTTTGTTAATTTTTGTTCTAATTTTAGTAGCTTCAATATAATTTCAATCAACCCCCCCCAAAAGTATAGTCTTTTAGGAGTGTCTAGGTAATTTTAGATAGTTTAGAGTTTGATTTTTAGAGTGGTTATAATTTTAGATTGATTTATATTCATTTTTAGTATTTAATCAAACGATTTGTTAGAAATTAGACTAAAACTAGTTATTTTCGTTCTTTTTCGATTTTTATTAGTTCCTAGAGTTTATATAGTGTCCTATTCTAACCATATTTAATTTCGTAATTTTTGGAAGTTATTTGATAATTTTGCAGAATTATTTTGTGAAATTGATATGTGCAGGTTTTTAGGTTATTAATTCCAAAAATTTTGACTTTAATTGTTAATTCACGATTATTAGGTATTTTTAAGTCTAGAAAATTGTGTCCTAGAATTAGGGTAATTTTCTTGATTATTTTCGTATTTATATTTTTACAGATTATTTTATTTCTAATTTCAGATTTAATATTCTGCATTGATATTCTGTGGTAATTTCCTGATTTGATTTTTCTGAAATTATTTGGATACAATTAAGGATTTATAAGCTTATATACCTAAAGAATAATATTTTAGGTTACTGTTTGACATTTTTAATATTTATTTTCTGATTATTATTTGCTGTTTTGATTTTTAATTAGAATTTCAGTCACTATTCTGTTTTTATTTTTCTAGATTATTTAGGAAAGCTTTTTACTGTTTTCTTTCCAGAATATAATCCAAAATATTTAGGAGCATCATTGGGTGTTTTTTCAGATTCTTATTCATTAGATTTTAATTATTTTAGAATTATTAAGATTAGATTTAATAAATTGGATTAGTAAAATCATTTAGGATTAAGCTAGCCTTTTTAAAACAATCTTTCCTCGTGGATCGATCCCTACTTCCTTAAGCTATAAAAAGTATTTAATAACAGAAGTAGTGGTTAAATTTGTAGCTCTCGACAAACTTTACACTTACTATGAGGCATTGAAGTGAAAGGACTACAGACCTTAACAAGAAGGTGCCTAGAAGTGCTCGACAAAAAAAAAGATATGCAGTTACAAATACCCAGTATTTACACATGCACTTCTCTCAAAAACCTAAAACAATTGCAAAACAGTATAGACCACCATGTCAAATATATTAGTAAATTCCTACTCACCTTGTGTCAGTGTCAGTGCCTTGCTCTTAGTAGGCTTCAAGTTCTACACTAAGGTAAGGCACGAACATTCTGGGCAACTCATGGTTGAAGTTGAGCAAGTTCCATAAACCCCAATAGCCCAACTGCCATCCCCTTGTTACCATCCAAATTGTAGAAAAGTGCACGCAATCAACACTAAAAAATCGTTCCATAAACCCAAAGTTTCAAAAAAAAAAAGCCACAAACCTTAACAGATTCACAGGCACAAGTTGAAGTTAAGCGAATTATAGGCCGAAAAAGAGAAATCTAGTTCCATGAGAGATTGCAACCTGGCTCGGTTGCGGTATAGGTAATGTAAGCGCCTACCTATCCACGTCCCTGTCTAGCACTGTCTTAGCCACCTCAGGCTCCACGGCCTTTTCCGTGGCCACGCCTTCCTCCTCGCAACACCTAACCAGCTAGGTAGCTAATAATCTCGAAAACAATTTTGTTCTTCATGTCCTGCTTTGCCGCAGTGTTTGCAAGTAGGACACTGCACGGATAGAGCTAGACTCATGGCAAATCGTGCTTCATTCTCGTTGTTGCTATCTCCTTGTACCATAACTTTTTGATGATTCTCCTCTTGCATCACTATATTAAAAAGTTTTATCAAGTTGAGACAATGAATCTTTAGCAAGTAATTGACTTCGCACGGATGAAAATTCATTGTCGTTTAGTCCCATAAGGAAATCCTCTTCCTACATCTGAATAGGTTTCTTGCCCGCTCCACATTCGCACCCTTTATAGGTGCAAATCGGTACCTTAACATGGCTATTCAATTCATTCCATAAAGATCTTAACTTGTTATAGAAATCTCCTATGTCAAGATTTCCTTGTTTACAATTTGCAATTGCGGCTTTAAGTTGATGAATATTCAGTAAATTTTCAACCGAATATCTCTGCTTCAAAACTTCCTATATCTCATATGTTGTGTCTATATAATCCGTGTTGAGTCATACCTTGGGATCGATTACATTGAGAAGCCATGAGCAGAGCATGGAATTTACCAAATCCCATGCATCTGCTTAGGAGAATTCTTGTTCTATAGCCTTCTCGGGTTGTTTTAGGGTTCTTTCAATGAAACCCAATTCATTTATTACCCTTAGTGTAGTTCTAACTGCCCGTTGCCATAATTTATAGTTTGTTCCATCAAAAACTAGTGCAATTATCAATATTCCTGGTCCTTCTTAAGGGTGCAGGAAGTATGGAGAATGAGCTTCTATGACGAAGTTCTTCTTGTTTCCTCTAGCCATAGGTATGAAAAACGATTCACCTTGGATTGCAAGGCTCTAATACTGTAAAGAATTTTGAATAGAGTGAAAATTTGATTAAGAATTTTGTATTGATTGATTTGTGTTTCTTGATGATCATACAAGCCTTGCTACACCCTTCCTTATACACATCTAATCATGCACGTCCTAAGTCGTTTAAATCCTGGCTTCACGTTCGAGTCATTGAGAACAAAATAGTAAGATTATCTTAGAAGACAATTATAACATATTACATAGAAGTAGTTTCCTAAACAAAGTGATACACTTGATTTGGTTCCTAGTCAAAAAAAAAAGAGAAAAGTGAGTTAGCAATACACAAGGCCAACTAGAACCATACTATTACATGATCATCATGATGAAGCAGTTAGCCAAACCAAATGATGGACCGTGATTATAAATCCATGGACATGGTCTACTAGTTTCATTATTTTGGGTGATAGGAAATTTTTGGTGGTAGAATCATGGATTTTGTTTGCATGAGCCACATTTTCCTTATCTTTCTATAGTGGGTCTTATTTTTGTTTTCTTCCTATAGTGGGTTTGTTTATGCCTAGACAATTAGTAAATGATTAGCACATACCACTAACAATATGAAGAAACTTAAAGAAGGTGGTTTTGACCTTTTGACCATGGCAAAGACCTTGGTGATTCATTTTTTTAACTTGAAATGTAGATTTGGTAAGATTTTATAGAGAAATATCAAGGATCAATCTTTTAAAATTAGGAGTAGTAAATATAAGCCCTTTCAAACCGAAGATATCAAAAACTTCTAACTCTTTGAGCAAAGGAAATTTATGTACAAGTTAATCAAAACGCATCATTTAACTTTGCCTTCTTAGCATGAGGACACTTAATAAGTTCACTAGAACCCTAATAAGGGCCTTCATGTCAAGAAACTATAGGTTTAGGCTAATAAGAAATGTGTAAGACTATTTAAACTCAAGTCCCACCATACAAGTAGGAATTCTATCACTAAACTATTGTCATTTAATTGATGCAAAATTATTGTTTTTGTCAATTTATTCATATTTTTCTTTGTTATTATTGTTGTCTTACTTCTGTGTTGCTATACCACTTTTATATTATACTATAAATATTGTCTCATTATGTCACTGTGGTATATGTTATTATGTTGTTAGCTTAAATAAACTCGTTGAACGTCACATGTATGATAAGAACAGGAGGATTCAACTTTTTGTGATTTCTAATAATACATGATTGTTTTTCTTTTGGGGGGGGGGGTTGGTTTATATAGCATTGGTTTTTAATCTCCCACCATGTCAAAAATATTGTACTAATAAATTATCTATTAATCTATATTATAAATATTTTGGTTTTTTGTATAAATCAATCGACATTTTAATTCTAAAGATTAACAAGACTTTCTTGACTTTGATTTTTCTGATGTAACCAAAAAGGGAAAAAGTAGATGTCCTTGCATTAATTGTGATAATTATAGCCATCATGATTGAAAAGAAATTTTCATTCATTTGTTCATTACACTTCATGGGAATTTCATGAAACGTTCTTGAAGACCATATCAGCTCAAGCAGCAAGGATGACAGCAGGGCAGATCTACTACTAGGGGAGGGTTGTCCATGGACACCCCTCTCCCCAAAAAAGTTTTAATGACTTATTTTAAATGTGATTAGATTGATATATATGGACACCCTAAATTAGTGTTCAAAAAATTATTGATACTCTTTAAATATATCCAGCTCACGTAGTGATATTTTTTAATTTTTTTAAATATCAAAATTGTAGTTATAAAGTCGAAATTTGATAGAAAAATAAAATTAAATGAAATTCACCCAAGTGCAGATTTTTCTCTCTCCCACCCTCTCTTATTTGGTGTTTACACTTAAATTTATTCTAATTCTAATATCTTTAGCTTTCTTTTATTGTTATTATTTATTTTTCGCTTGTTTAGTTACAATGTGTTCTTGATACAATTTTTTCCTTAATTTAGCACTAATGATCGATTCGAACTTGATGCTATTTGGTTTTCCCTCTTTTGGTCTGATTAACTAGTGCAAATTGCTCATTTGTAGTTGTATTTAATTTTTGGCAGGTTCACTTCATGTCTCAATTTTTTTTTGCTTTTATTGGTTGGTGCTGATGATTTGTCATCTATAACTAACAGTTTTAGTAAATACTATGTAATCATAACATTCTGCGATTTTACACAATTTATATATCAAATTCAAAATATGAAAAACGGCAAAGAACAAATGTAGTAGCAAATGTACCATAGTTATTTCTTGGAGTAAAAAACTGAGCGCTATTATTACTCGTACAAAATAAAGTACAAAATAAACTATCATAACTTATGTCATATAATTTCTTTTTTTGATTGGTATTGTACACTAGTGATGATGTCAATAGATGGACACCTCCCAATCTAAACATCTAGATCTGTAGTAGATGACAGTGGTGAAGTAGAGCAATAAGATCAAATGAGTTCAATTGTTTGAGAGGATGTTATAGATGTAGGTATAACGGTTGCTATGATATATGATATTGCAAAAGTTGGAGCTTCTAATATACTAGACAAAGTCGATAATGCACATGGATTTAAAATAGAAGAGTCTTGTGAATTGCTTCAAAAATTTCGCACGATAATTAGAGATGCTGAAAAATAGTTGTTTCCTAGTTATGAAAAATTCTCAAAGTTAGAGCTCTTGGTACAGCTTCTTCATATAAAATGCCTTTGTGGTTGGAGTGATAAATCACTCACAATCGTCCTTCAACTATTAAAGGAGGCATTTGATTTTGATGATAAATTTCCGAATAATGCTTTTGAGGCAGAAAGATTACATGTAACCTTGGCTTGAGCTATGGGAAGATTAAGGCATGTAAGAATGATTGCATTCTTTATAGGAAAGAGTATAAGGATGCAGAAAATATCCTCAATATCATCATCCTAGAGGGAAGGATAAAAAAGAAGAAGAAGATAAAAGCGATGATGCCAATGAAAAGAAAACCAAGGTGAAAAAGAAACCTTATAGGGCTTTGTGTTACTTTCCTCTCATCCCCAGGTTGCAATCACTTTTCATGTTATCCAAAATAGCCTCCCACATGCGATGACATAAGGAGAAACATCTTGATGATGGGATATTAAGGCATCCAACTGATGCAAAGTCATGGAATTCGTTTGATTAATCTTTTTCTAATTTTTCATTAAATCCTCATCATCTAAGACTAGGTTTATGTAGTGATGGATTCACACTGTATACAAACATAAACTCAACTTATAGCATTTGGCCTGTTTTTCTAGTTCTTTATAATTTGCCCCCTTGGATCTGCATGAAAAGGCTGTATATAATACTAAATATAGCATTTCCTGGTACAACTACGCCTGGAACTGATATCGATGTGTATTTACAACCTTTAATTGCTAAATATAAAACTCTATGGGATGTTAGGGGTGACCACTTATGGTGCTTTCAAAGTTGAAAATTTTATCTTGCATGCTGCATTGTTTTGGACAATTAATGATCTTCCTACTTGTGATATGCTATTTGGAGGGAGCATTAAAGAGGCTTTAGCTTCCCAATTTGCAATACATATACACAATCACATTATTTTGTTCATTAGAACAAGAATTGCGACATAGTACATCGAAGATTTTAAAGTTAGACAATATTTGGAGATTTGATAAAACCATCACTTGATAACACTTTGGAATTGGATCATCTTCCCAAAATACTCTCGGGAGATGATGCACTTAAGAAAATCGATCACTGTGACAATATTACATTTGAAAATGAAGAAAGGAAAATGAAGTCATCCAAGACAAAGTTAGTTTATAATTGGGAGAAGAAAAGTATTTTCTTTGAGTTACTTTATTGGAGAAAAAACTTGATCTGCGATAGTTTAGATGTAATACATGTTGAGAGAAATATTTGAGAATGCATTTTAGGAAGTCTCATGAATATGCCAGGAAAGGCAAAAGATAACTTGAAGAGTCGTTTGGATTTGGAAGAAATGGGAATTAGAAAGGATCTGCATTTGAAAAATAAGTGGGGGACAAACATGAAATTCCAGGAGCTAGACTGACATTAAGGTTGGAAGAGAGCAGGATACTATGCAAGTTGTTATCTGATTTGAAAGTTCCGCATGGTTATGAATGCTCATGAGGGGAAAATAGCAGGAACTCTTAAAAGTCTTGATTGCTACGTCTTTATGCAAGACCTACTAGCTTCCAGTTTTCGTGGTATATTAGATAAGGATTTGTAAAAGCCCATTTGTTGAATTGCTTCTATTCTTTAAATAGCTATGCTCAAAAACTTTAATGGTGGATGTTTTAGAGAGATTGGAGGAAAATATTGCTATTACCCTTTGTGATTTGGAGGGTTTCATCATTTTTTGACATCATGGTTCATTTACCAATTCATTTAGTCCATCAAGCAAAACTTAGTGAACTAGGACCTTACCTGTAATGCCCCAAAATTTCTAATTTCATTTCATTTCTAATATTTAACCCTAAGTGGCAGCGGAGAACCTAATAGGGTGTTGCCATCATATTTTTTGTTAGAAAACACAAGGCTAAGTATCCCAGAAAATTCATTATTGAGAATTCAATGCTAAGTCAAACCAAAGGATTCAAAGTTTATCACAACAAGTTTAACTCAAATGTTCAATCCTAGAAATTTATTCAAGACTATAGTTTCTATGTTCTATGTGCCAACGACCTCACTCTAAATTTTCATCCCAACCCCAAGCTCATAATCATCACCTGAAAAATGAAACATTTGAAAAATGAGATGGAGCTTAGCAACAACCACCCCTAACAGTCAAAATAATACTTAAATTCATTTTAAGCATTGTTAGGGATGGGGAAAGAAAACTCAAATGATTCATAAATAGTGGCCAACCAATCCGACCTAAAGACTTGAGCTCATATAAGTCTTTCTCAGTTCATTTTCCATGATAAGGGCGAGCGCCCTCACGAGGTCTCATGTCCTGCATTTGGTTTTAATGCAATTGTGTATCCAATTCATGGTCTATCATCAATTGGACAATTACTAATAACCTGGACCATGTCCATCAACAAGATGACACGTGGCTGCTAACCATGCATGCAAATACCCGAGGAAAGCTGTAAGGCCTTCTTATGATTAGGAGCAAACCTCTCTCGTGTCACCTAATTCAATCACTTAATTATTGCATTCAAGAGTAGGCCATGTACCCAAACTTTCAAATAGCACATCCTAACGTAATAGAGGTCTAAAATCATTTAAAGGCACGCTCAAAAAATTTAGATTTTATGCCAAGCTTCAACAATAACATTAAATTTTCAGCAGACATTGGTTTATTCAAGAAGGTTGCCCAAACATCCATTCAAATCAATGTAAAAGGTAACCACATAAAGCATACTTCAAAGGGAAGTTTAGGGGGGTTAGGGCATGATTTTGCAACAAGCCAACATTAATCCATGGTTTTTCGAAGTTACCCTACATTTTGACTGCAACAAGGGGCGATAATTTCCTAACTTTTTGTCTCAGGTACTATCACCCGATGCCCAAAACTTTTATAAAACATTCATACCATGCCCTCTGTATTCCACCACTAATCCCAATCCCCTAATCCAATTGAGCTATACAATTATGAGGGTTACAAATCAAAACATTACATTGAAAGAGTTTAAGGAAAAAGGAGGAGACTTCCAATATTTTAATCCTGCAACTGAAGCAAATTTAAACATGAAAGTCAAAGGAAGCATGAAAAAAAATAACTTAGATTAATTAATCTAAATAAAATTTTATGAAAAAGAAATAAGAAGAAGAGAACACTTGGATTAGGGTTTTCATTAACCATTGTCATACTCAGCAAAAGGGAAGAAGGTGGGGCGATTGGGTGGCATATTACCGGTGACAACAGGAGGGGGCGGCACCGACGAGTGGTACGGCAGCTTTAGGGGGAGAGAGAGAGAGAGAGAGAGAGAGAGAACCATGATAGGTATAGTGTGAGAGTAAGAGGTAGAGCATCACAGTTAGAGAGAGACATCAGTAAAAGAGAAAGGGGTGAGGTGTGTATGGTCTGATTTAGGATGGTGTGGGGAACTCTCTAGGCTTATGGTTTAACAGAAGGAGCGAGAGGGTTGGAAGAGGAGGATGAAGAAGGAAAAAGAGGGACAATAGTTTGCATATATCTATATATATATATATATATATATATATATATATATATATATATATAT
>JACYFF010031956.1:42239565-42256012 GCA_017589665.1 Selenicereus undatus | reverse complement strand
TATATATATATGTTTGTATTTGTTATAGACACCCGGATTAGGGGAGTCGATATTGCTAACAGTTTTTATTTGTATTTTCTCAAATTTCTCGGTGCAAGGATTCGCAAAGTAAATATTGTTTTTTCTTAGATTGACTTAAGCTAACTTCTAAAATTGCAGCTTTAAATTTTTGATAAAAATCTAACCGTCTTACGGGCTCAACCCTTCTAGTTCGGTCTACTTTTGGAAAACACATATTTATAATTATAGGAGTTTTTAGGAATTTACATTTTTCCCCATTAAGGGAAGTTTCATCCTCGAAACTTCACACACAGCTGATTGGTCGAACAAGGGAGGGTACTTGGATCATATTTCTTATTTTTGTTGCCAGGTAGCTTCCAATATCTCATGATTAATCCAAAGGACTTTCACTAGTGGTATTGTTTTCTTGTAGAGTTGTTTTTCTCTTTTATCTATGATGTGGGTTAGTTTCTCCTCATATTATAAGTCATCTTGCTATTGCACCAGGTTTGGTTCGATGACTTGAGAGAGTTCAAGAATATGCTTGGTACCTGTGATAGATGGAAGACATTATACACCCTTAGCAATTCTAGTGGTAGTTGTAATCGATAGCGTACTTGCCTAACTCGTTGAATGATAGAGTTTGACCTTATGTACCCAGGGCTAAGCTTGCCTGCCATACCAAATCTTGTGATGCCCTTGGTTGGTGACACCTTAAGGAAAACGTGGTCTCCCACCTCAAACTTCAAAGGCCTATGCCTTATCTCTGCTTAGCTTTTCTGATGGCTTCGAGCTGCCTTCATTCGCTCTAAATAGGCACGGGCTTACCACTCACAGTACACCCTGTACAAATAATGCCTCTCCAGCTTTTTAAAATCCTCACATAAGTCTCCAGGTAATGCTAATAAGTAGTTAAGGGTCGGGATTGGCCTACGGCTTAATGCATTTGCTACCACATTTGCCTTCCCTAGGTGATACTGGAAGTTTATGTCATAATCCTTAAGGAATTCTAACATAGATGCATCACTATATACTACAAAATTCCCGCCATTGGTGGGTAATGCCAATACAGGTACACTAGTTAATCTCTTTTTAAGCTCTTGAAAAGCTTCCTTGGACTTGTCAGTCCACTCATACTTAGTGGCTTTCCTTGTCAAGTTAGTAGGAGATGTTGCAACCTCAGAGAAGTTTTGAACAAATCTACGATGGTATCCTGCCAATTATAGAAAACTCCTCACTTCAGTTGCATTCTTGGGTCTTGGCCACTGTGTTATAACTTCTATCTTTTGAGAATCCATACAGATTCCTTCTCATGACACCAAATGCCCCCAAAACGGCACTTTTTCCAACCAAAACTCACACTTCTTCAATTTCGAATACAATTTATTTTTCCTTGGCCCTTCTAAGGCCGTCCTCAAGTAATGGGTATGTTCCTCTAGTTTTCTCGAGTGTATCAATATGTCATCTATGAACACTACTATAAATTGATCCTTCTTGATATGGGACTAATGGTAGCCAGATTGAAGAAGTTCTTTAGAAAAAGTCCTCATGCCCTTTAAGTGGTTGAAGAGGTCATCTATATGAGGCAAACGATAGCAGTTCTTGATAGTTATCTTGTTATGTTCCCCATAATTATGCAATCTTGTTATGTTCCCCATAATCAATGCATAACCTCAAGGTTCCATCCTTTTTCTTCACGAATAGCACCAAGGCTCCCTATAGACATACTTGATCTAATATACCCCTTTTTTTAGTAATGCATCAAGCTGGACTTTTAATTCTTTAAGTTCTATTGCTCCCATCTAGTAAGAGGCTTTGGGGATAGGGTTGCTTCTGGCACCAGAATTCCACATCCCTTGGTGGTGGCATGTCTGGGATCTCCTCAAGGAACATATTAGGAAACTCCTGAACTATTCAGATGTTCTTAAGGGATGGCTAAGGGGTTTTAGTATCTACCACACAACATAAGAACCCCTTACAACCTTGGCCTAATAGCTTTTGAGCTTCTATGGTTGTGACAAGTCTCACTCCACACCTCAGGCCTTTCCCTTTATTAATTACCTTTTCCCCCTTAGGCCCCCTTAGGGTAATATTCTGTTTAGGACAATTTATTTGTGCTTTGTATTTCGCTAACATGTCCATACCCAAAATCACATCAAAATTAGTCAACCCAAATTTGTACAGGTCAGCTAAGAACTCCTGATCATCAATTTGAATATGGTAATCTGTATATAACTCACCACACTTTACTGTCTTCCTATCAGGAAAAGTCACAAGTAACAAAGAGTGTCCAGATGTTAGAACTAGCCCTAATGCCTCAACTAACTTGACATATGTGAAAGAATGCATAGCATTAGAGCTAAATAGAACATCAACAGGCTGCGTTTTGATAGAGAAACTACTAGTCACCACGTTATGAGCGTATTCAGCTTCTTCACTTCGCATCACACAGATCCTGCCTCCAGTGTTGCGGGGTGGTTGGTTAGGAGGTCTTTGTTGGTTCCACTGGGGAGTTTGGGCTTAGTCATTTGGTTTGTTGCTTGCTCACCCCTGTGTTGGTACTATTATTGTGGTTGTTGTCCTCTATGCCTCTGATCAGTAGAGGGTGGTGAATGCGGGCAATCCCTCACCTTGTGCTAATGGCTTCGATAGAGATAACATCTCTTATTGGTACTGCGCTCACGTGCATAGTGTCGTGGCTTCCCACATAGGCTTTGCAGATCACAATAGGCCGGTCACTAGTGTGCTTCCTACTAAGTAGATTGTTGTTGTTGCTGTGGTAGCTTGCTTGAGACTTCTTATATTAACTCTAAAAGTGGTGATTTTCTCATTAGTCTGCCTTCCTCATTGAGTTTAGTTTCATTTCTAAATTCCTTACATATATTTGCAACATTTTAACAGTCTAACCTGATTTACATCACCACCATTGAACATACACACAACAACATTCATAGTTGCATCAATTTATGTTATTCATATTGCCCAATTGGCGTAATACTTACACAGCTAAGTTCTTATGATACATAACCACATGTCTCATACACACTCCATTAACATCACCAGTTTTCATGTTTAGATCAAACACACAGTTCTTAAAGAATCATATAAACAACTGCACCCATGTAAACTCAGTGAATAAGTTCAATGCATAGACTAGAAATGATAAATGTTTTTCACACCACTATTCCTATTACTCAAGCAATTTGATAACTTCCTTAGTTCCAACTCTACTAAAAAAGAAAAAAAGAAAGAAATACAGTATAATCATTAAAATCTAACATTATTGGCTTTAGGCATCATCCAACATCTACTACCTAAGAGCATCTAACCTACATATGACACATCCTGCCACACCTCACCCACTTCCAATGAGTAGCTTTAGGTTTAGCTTCAGACCCAGTTGCAAGTGCAATTTCAAGCTCATGTTCTTCCACTTATTTTCCCTCTACTCCCTCATCTAGGTTTGCTTTTTCAGGTTCATCTTTCGCCTGCTCTTCCTTAGGGTCTTCATCTTTTATAGGTTCCTCTGCATGGCCCTCCTCCTCTATGGGATCCTATTTGGGGTCCTCCTTCTCTATGGATTCCTCCTTGGGGTACTCATCCTCCATGGGTTCCTCCTTGAGGTCCTCCTCTTCTATGGGTTCCTATGCGAAGTCCTGATCCTCTATGGGTTCCTCCTTGGGGTCCCCCTCCTCTATGTGTTCCTACTAGGAGTTCTGATCCTCCATAGGTGTTTGCTTGGGGTCCTACTCCTCCATGGGTTCCTCCTTGTCCTCCCTAGGCTATTTTGGTTTCTTGGGGGTGGAACTCTCAGTGTCTTCCTCATTAAGGGATGGTGGGGTCTCCTCCTAGGTTTTTGGTGTAGAGGGTAGGTCATATGGGCCCATCTCAATTAACCAATCACTTAACTATGCAAAATTCATACCAAGAGCTGTTGGTCGCACCAACAACACATCTTCCAGTCACGAAACACTCGAACCTTAGGACATAGTTTATTAATTCAATAGTGCCATTTTAGGCCACCTCAAAGGGTCAAGAGCAAGAAAAGAGCTTGATTTTCCCCAAGATTTGAGCAACTATTAGGCACATCGTCTAGATACCTATCCATGACCACCTCAACTTATTGAACATGTTCAATCATTTCGACCCCAGGTTTGTTGGCTATTCTCTTGTGCATTATGCAATGACAATGCGGCATGTCATTCATCATATACAAACATAATTATAAGTAAGACACATACTTCAATACATTTATCTAGATGCAAGCATCCCTTTTCCCATACTACACTCACTCTCCACGTAGTTCTTAAGTCTATAGGTTTCAAACTTTTTATTTTGGATTATAACATTCCTAAGCAAGCTTTCAAGTCCATAAACCTGTGCTTTGATATGACATTGTAATGCCCTAAAATTTTTAATTTCATTTCATTTCTAATATTTAACCCTAAGTGATAGCGGACAACCTAACAAGGTGCTACTGTTGTATTTCTTATTAGGAAACACAAGACTAAATATTACAGAAAGTCCATCATTGGGAATTTAATTCTAAGTCAAACAAAGGGATTCAAAGTCGAGAACAATACATTTAAATCAAGTGTACAATCTAGGGAATTTATTCTAGACAATAGTTTCTATGTTTTATGTGTTAACGACCTCACTCTAAATTGGTGTCCCGTTCCCATGCTCATGATCATCACCTAAAGAACAAAACATTTAAAAGAATGGGATGGAGCTCAACAACAACGACCGCTAACAGTCAAAACAATACTTAAATTCATTTCCAACATCGTTAGGGATGGAGGGAAAGATAACTCAAATGGTTCATAAATAGTGGCTAACAATTCGAACCGAACCTCGAAGTTCATACATGTCTTTCTTAGCTCAGTTTGCAAGATAAGGGGGAACGACCTAACTAAGTCTCATGGCCTGCATCTGGTTCCAATACAGCCACTTATCCAGTTCATGGCCTACCGTTAATTAGATATTCTCGATAACCTAACTCATGTCCATCAACAGATGGCACGTAGCCACTAACAATGTATGCATATACCTAAGTAATGCTATATAAGGCTTCTTATGATAGGGAGTAAACCTCTCCTGTCTCGCCTAATTCAATTACTTAGTATCACATTCAAGAGTAAGTCATGTGCCAGATTTTCAAATAGCCCATCCTGATCGAATACACTCCAAAACCATTTAAAGGCACACTAAAAACAAGTCATTTAAAGGCACATTCAAATGTTTTAGATTTCACACCAAGTTTTAACAATAACATTAAAGTCTCATCACACATCAATTTATTAAAGAAGGTCCCCCGAACATCAATTCAAATCATGTAAAGCTTGTCGAGAGCTACAAATTTAACCACTACTTCAGTTACTAAATACTTTTTATAGCATAGAGAAGTAAGGATCGATCCACGAGGAAAGATTGTTTTAAAAAGGCTAGCTTAATCCTAAATGATTTTACTAATGCAATTTATTAAATTTAAACTTAATAATTCTAAAATAATTAAAATCTAATGAATAAAAATATGGAAAAACACCTAATGATGCTCCTAAATATTTTGGATTATATTCTGGAAAGAAAACAGTAAAAAGCTTTCCTAAATAATCTAGAAAAATAAAATCAGAATAGTGACTGAAATTCTAATTAAAAATCAAAGCAGCAAATAATAATCAGAAAATTAATATTAAAAATGTAAAACAGTAACCTAAAATATTATTCTTCAGGTAAATAAGCTTATAATTCCCCAATTGTATCCAAATAATTTCAGAAAAATTAAATCAGAAAATTATCACAGAATATCAATGCAGAATATTAAATCTAAAATTAGAAATGAAATACTCTGCATAAATATGAGTACAAAAATAATCAAGAAAATTAGCCTAATTCTAGGACAAAATTTTCTGGACTTAACAATACCTAATAATAGTGAATTAACAATTAAAATCGAAAATTTCAGAATTAATAACCTGAAAACCTGCACATATCAATTTCACAAACTAATTCTGAAAAATTATCAAATAACTTCCAAAAATTACAAAATTAAATATGGGCAGACTAGGACACTATATAAACTCTAGGAACTGATAGAAATTGAAAAAGAATAAAAATCACTATTTTTAGTCTACTTTCTAACAAACTGGTAATTAAATACTAAAACTGAATATAAATCAATCTATAATTATAACCACTCTAAAAATCAAAATCTAAACTATCTAAAATTACCTAGACACTCCTAAAAGACTATACTTTGGGGGGGGTCGATTGAAATTATATTGAAGCTAATAAAAATAGAACAAAAATTAACAAACTAATCAAATTAACTCTAAGCAACAAATAATGATCAAAAGTTGTCAAATTTATGAAGGATACTTAGTATAATCTCAATACCCCATGCAAATTAATATTTATAATTAACACACAAGTTACTTTCATTTATGAGTTAGACTGTAGAAGACACCCACCAGTGGGTCTTCCCCATTTTTTCTTAGATTGTAGTTTAATTAGGTCCAACCCTAATATAAACCCTACTAATTTGATAACCCTTACACCAGCGCAAGAATTTAATCAAACCCGAGCATTACGTATTAGAAAAACATCATCTAACGCTTTGTAACCAATTTACCAGCAAATCGATTTAACAAAGATCTATAATGATTACCTAATTAAAAGAGATGGATTTGAGCCATCCATGATTAATTAGGGTGATACTAATGCTTAAAAGACGATAACTTTTATGTATTAAAGCCCTTTAAACTATCATATGAATTCGTATTAAACTACTAGCATGCATTCTAATTAATATAACACAAATAACATAAACGATAAATGCTAATCGCTATAGAATCATGAATATGAATCAACTAGGCAATAAAGCATAAGACTTGTTTCAAAATAGTAAATTTAGCATGGCTTCAAGAGGATTATACTAAGCATAAAAAAATTACTCACTCATATTAAAAGTAACATCACAATTATAAGTCAAATATTTCATGTTTAATAACATGAAGAGTTTGAATTAATGAAACAACAAAGGAAAAAAATTAAAATAAAATAGGAGTACTATGATGGAGAGGATGGCTTAAGAGGGAGGGAGTTGCCGTGAGGGATTAAAGGGAGATTTGAAGATGATGGTGGGGATGATGATGGGCGTGGGGTGGTGAAGAGAGCAAGCTGCGTGATGATGATGATGAAAGATGATGATGATGATGCGTGGTGAGGGGGTTGAAGGCGGGTGATGGTGAAGGAGAGGGCTGCGTGGTATATGTTGGTGTCGTGGCTCTTTTGTGTTAGGCGTCGAGAGATTGTGAGCTGCCGTGTGTTAGGCGTCGAGAGATTGTGAGCTGCCGTGAGCTGGTTATATATGATGATGATGGTGAGACTAGGGTTAGTGAATAGGGTTTTCTTCTTCCTTTATTCCTTAGGCTTCTTCTCCCTCAAGACTTCTAGCTCTTCTTCAACTCTTGAAACCCTAACCCAATTTAATAATTATGAAAATAATATTTTCCATAAATTATTATTTTTGGACCGTTTTTATAGCCAAGCGTGTAAAATCCGAATTTCAACGTCCTCTCTTATCCTCTTTATTTAATTAATGCTAATCCTGAAAAATATATAAATTAGAGCAAAGTAGACAAAATAATATATATAATACAATCAGATTATTTAGTAAAACAATGCAAGATTTTTGGCTTAACAAATTAACATAAAAGATAACCAATATAAACCACATTTTAAAAGGGATGTTTAGGGGAGTTAGAGCGTGATTGTTACCTAACCAAACACAATGTCTAAGCTTGAGCTCGAGTTTCTAACTTGGGCCTTTTCAATTTCTAAAAGCGCTTTGTTCACCTTTACACTTAGCCAAAATTGAAGTTAATGAACTATATCCCATAAGCACTTGGAAACCTACTTCCATGCCCAATTAAAAAATTAGAATTCCCAAGATAATTGTTGTGAACTTTCAGAATTTTATCTCTTTAACTAAACCCTTATATGGACTATCTAGATTAGAGAAAGAATTTAGGTCCAACTTCTACAGGCTATAACTCAAGTTCTAGATGTTAAATTTCAGAGCTTAAGCCCATTCTCGAAAGATCAATTTGTCTACTATAACTTACATTTTAAGGGAATTGGCACATTCTAGCACGAACAAGTTCAAATTCAGCCAAGTTGTCTGTAATGCCCCAAATGTACATATTTCGTTGATTTCATTCTCTTCATTAGATTCACCAATTTGAGGTATTATCCTAGATGATCAGGGCATTACCACTGTCCAAAAAGGACAAGGCTTTGCTTGTAAATAATAAATTTAGCAAAACTAATCAATGTTTACCATCGAAAGGCATTCACACAATCACAACCCATCAAACCATATATAAACAGCTCTAACGTGAAACCATTTAACTATTCCAGGCTTTACATCAAAATATAATAACTCTTGTAGAGTAAATCATCAAATGTTTCATAATACAGTGCTAAAAACATCTCAGCATTAACACACCACTATTCCTTTATGTTTTGACTTTCTTGCTCACTTATCACCTTCAGTCGTCCTGCCCGCCTGAGGGCGATTCACTGAACATTTTCCTAAAACAAAACATGAAAACATTTCGAGCTATGAGCTAAAGCTTAGTACTTGCATCCCTGTGTTGTTAAATGATCATTGAAAAACGGATTGGGCCCGTATTGCAATTCATTTAATTTAATATAGGGAGTGAGATGAAAATAAAACTGCATTGCTAATTATCATCTGATGGTGAACCCCTGGTAACTGTTACGATATATGGATAGGTGTATACCTGCCAAGTCGATCGGGGGACCTGTCCTGAAGCTGCCCGGATAACTGAAGGGCAATGCCATATAACTGATAACTGATGGGGTCACTAATTTATGTGGTAAATCTCCGATTAAATTGATTCATTGATGTACTTACCAAAATATTATAATTTTGATAAATACGTACTGATTTTTAAATATACACGCAATTAACTTACCTGGTACTTTTAATTAAATTCACTGAAATGGGATTATGCACACAAAGGGAAGGATATGATAGATTAGGCCCTGACTCTATTCAAAATATCATGATAGGAACATATAATTAGCGAATATTTTTATTTCATAGATAATAAGTTAGTAAAAGGAAAGTAAGAGAGTAACAAGGGCTAAATAAATGACTCATAACTTAGTCTTCCGATCTTCGATTGAGACCCAAACCCCAATGTTGAAAGCTTAAGAAGTCCTAAAGGACTTTCATTTAGAACACAAAACATCCTTCCCACCATAGGGTTCCCAAAATGGGGCTAGAACACAAGTATGTCAGTTTTGGTCCAACCTACGCAGTTCTGGTAAAATGGTCATAACTTTTTCCACAGTCCTCGAATTAAGGCGATCCAAAAGGCATTTGAAAGCTAACATACTGAAATATCTATGCACCAAAAAAAAAAAATTTTTTTCAAGGGGCCGATAATAACTAGTTTAATCACAAACATTACCCTATTTTATGAAATTTTTCCAACTTCATTGTCAAGCCTTTCTCCTTTCTTTTCACACAATTGCACATCCAAAATCACACCTTAAAGTCATGTAACAATGCTTTGGTCCTTTCCATCACCATACAAAACCATCACACTCAATTTCACTTCAAAATCATGTACATCAAAGATCATTTTTCAATCAAATATACACTAAAAATATGCTTGCTATCAAAGGAAGGTTAAACCCTTACATAATCAATAAAACCCTAACTTTTGGCCAACTTCCACTTCATCCAAGATCACCAAGAACATCCTCATAACACTATTAGAGATTAAAACCACTAAATCAAATAAAAGAATCCAAAGAAAAATAAGCTTCCCACTTAAAGCTTGCATGATTATGAATAACGCTAACCCTAACATGCTCCCAGCTCAACTCCACCATGATCAACATCAAAATAACTCTTATTTCTTATCAAAACATCATGATTAACAATCAAAAACATCAAAACTAAGATAAAAATTAAAACCAACAGGATCAAGATAAAGGTTACTCATTTCAAGCTTGATAAAAGTAGAGATGGAGGTGATGTTTAGTGGTTTTGATGATGGAGGATGGTGGCTATTGGTACTAGGATGACGGGGGGATCAGAGGCAAGTGGGGCTGGTTGGAAAACACCAACAATAGCAGCAACTTGAGAGAGGGGGGTTGGCCGACTAGAGTGAGAGAGGGGAGAGAGATATTGGTTAAGTTTGTTGTATTTTTTTGACTTGCCTCATGCTTGGCTGAATTTATGGCTTAAAAAGTAGCTTTTACTAACCATGGTTAAACTTAAATCATGGTTATTAGCTAGGGTAAGCATGTAAACTTGTTGGGCTTCAAATGGGTCCGAAAAAAGTTGGGTTCGGAAATAAAACACCCAGTGACGATAACGTTTTGGCGTAACTCAAAATTAAATTTTTGTAATGTTACAAAAACAAAATAAATTACTTAGATTAAACTTGTTAGGGCCTAGTATCAATTCTTCCAAAGTTTTCGTTAATAATTAAATAAATAAATAAAACCTCGAATTGCCAATTGAGGGCCCAAATAAATTTTTCTCCAGCGGGATGATTGAATGTGGTAACTAAATTTGAGCAAATCGTTAACATGAGGTAATTAAATAAATAAACATAATTTAGGGTTGGGCTATTACAGCCTTTCCCCCTTAAAGCATTTCGTCCTTGAGACTTATGAACTTTACCATGTAATGCAAGATTACCTCAAATAATTGTGGGTATTTGGCTTTCATTTCCTCTTTAGTCTCCCAAGTAGCTTCTTGGGAGGTATGATTTGACCATAACACTTTAACTAGAGGTATCTGCTTGTTGTGCAACTGCTTAATCTTACGATCTAGTATTTGGATTGATTGCTCTTCATATACTAAATTCGCAGTGATTTCAATAGGTTCAGATACAATGGTGTGATTTGGATCTGGGATATACTTTCTGAGCTAAGAGTTGTGAAACACATTATGTACATGTTCAAGTTCTACTGGAAGATCCAGACGATAAGCTACAAGATTCAACTTTTCAAAGATTTCAAATAGTCCAATATATCTTGGACTCAGTTTCCCTCGTACTCTAAACCTCTTGATACCCTTAGTTGGCAAAACTTTCAGAAAAACTTTGTTGCCTACTTGAAACTCCAGAGGCCTCCTTCTCTTGTACGCATAATTCTTTTGCCGACTCTAGGCAACCTTAATATGCTCCCGAATTTTTCTTATTGCTTCAATGGTTTCCTGGATCATTTCGGGAACTATGATCAATGCCTCGTCTAAATCACTCCTGCAAAATGGGGTTCTACATTTTTCTCCCATATAAGGCTTCAAACTGGGCCATTTTGATGGTGGATTGGTAGCTATTGTTATAAGAAAACTCCACCAATGGTAAATCATCTTTCCATTTTCCTTGGAACTCTAATACATAAGCTCTTAACATGTCCTCTAGAATTTCATTCATTCTTTCAGTTTGCCCATCTATCTTAGGGTGATAAGACCTGTTAAAGTTTAATTTGGTCCTAAAGGCCTTTTGAAGTGCTTGCCAAAAGCGAGCTTGGAATCTTTGGTTCCTATTTGATACTATGTCTATGGGAATCCCGTGCAGGCGGACTATCTCCTTAACATACAGTTGGGCCAGTTTTTCAACTCCCCAAGTATCCCTAATTGGTAGAAAATGGGCCAACTTGGTAAGTCGGTTAACTATGACCCATATAGCATTCTTCTTCGAGGCAAAAAGGCGTAAACCCATAACAAAGTCCACTGAGATTGAATCCCACTTCCAAGTGGGAATTTCTAGGGGTCACAATTCACCCATGGGACGCTGATGCTCCACTTTAACCTTCTTGTAGGTTAGACACTTGTCCACGTATTCTACAACCTCCTTCTTCATATTATTCCACTAAAAGTATTGTCTTAGGTCTCAGTACATCTTTGTACCTCTAGGATGCACTGAGTAGCAAGTACTATGAGCCTCCTCTAGTATCTGTTTCCTCAATTCCTCATTTTTGGGTACACATAGGTGATTATGAAATTGCAGGGTCCCATCCTCATATACTACAAACCCAGGAGGCTTTCCTTTCTCTAAATTTTATTTTATCTTTTGGAGTTCAAGATCACTTTCCTGGTACACTCGAATTTCCTCCATGATGGAAGGCTGTAAGGCAAGTGCTGATAGTTGAGCATGTGCTTGCTCATGGGACAGTAGTTGAATTCCCAAGTCATCAAGCTCTCTCAAGAGACTCAACTAGGTTATCACCATAGTGCTTGGGCTATGTTGGACCTTCCTACTCAGGGCATCTGCTACAATATTTACTTTTGGTGGATGATATCGAATCTACAAACCATAGTCTTTAAGCAACTCAAGCCAATGTTGTTGTCTCAAATTGAGCCCCTTCTAGGTGAAGATATACTCCAAAATTTGATGGTCAGTACAGATCTTGCATGGTATCCCATATAAGTAATGTCTCCAAATTTTTAATGCAAAGATCATGGTTGCTAACTCCAGGTCATGGGGGGGGGGGGTAATTTTTCTCATAAGGCTTGCGCTGTCGAGAGGCAAAAGCTACTACCTTGTCTTCCTGCATCAATACATACCCCAACCCGTTCTTTGAAGCATCACTACAGATGGTATAGTCCTTACCTTCCACTGGTAGCATTAGGATTGGGGCGGTAGTTAATCGCTGCCTTAACTCCTGAAAGGCTCTTTCACACTTCTTTGTCCACTCAAATTTATTCGCTTTCTTCAGCAGATTGGTCAGGGGCGAAGCTATTTTCGAAAAGTCCTTGACAAACCTTCGATAATAGCCCGCTCAACCCATAAAACTTCTAATCTCAGTGATGTTAGTAGGCCTTGATCATTCTATGATTGCCTTTACGTTTTAGGGGTCAACTTTAATTCCTTCTTTTGTTAACACATGACCCAAGAACACCACTTCTTCCAACCAAAATTCACACTTCTTTAATTTTCCATAAAGTTGATGCTCCCTCAGGGTTTGTAACACCATCCTCAGATGATCAACATGTTTCTCCTTATCCTTAGAATAGATAAGGATGTCATCTATGAACACTACTACAAACTTGTCTAAGTAGGTTCTGAATACTCTGTTCATAAGATCCATGAAAGCTACAGGGACATTGGTGAGGCCAAACGAAATTATTGTAAACTCATAATGACCATAACCGGCCTTAAACGCAATCTTAGGGATATCTTCAGCTTTAATCCTGAGTTGATGGTACCCTGACCTCAGATCAATCTTAGAGCAGACTCCTGCTCCTTGCAGTTGGTCAAACAGGTCATCTATCCGCGACAAAGGGTACTTGTTTTTAATGGTGATCTTGTTCAACTCCCTATATTCAATACATAGCCTTAAGGTTCCATCTTTTTTTCCTTACGAACAACATAGGGGCACCCCATGGTGACACACTTGACCTACTAAAGCCTTTGTGTAACAGCTCATCTAGCTGAATCTTCAGTTCCTTAAGTTCAGTTGAGGCCATGTGATATGGGGCTTTAGAGATAGGTTGGGCACTAGGGGTTAATTCTATTCCAAAATCAATTTTCCTTTGCGGGGGTAGTCCTGGTAACTCTTCAGGAAGAACATCTTCAAATTCATAAACTACAGTAATATTTGTTACCTTCGCTTCTTTTGTTTGGGTGTCAATAGCATAACACCAATATCCAATACACCCTTGACATAATAGCTTACTTGCTTTCATAGCAGAAATCAAGGGACAAGATTCTTCCTCTCTCTGCCCATAGAAACACATTGTCCTCCCTTTTTCTTCCTTTAAAATAAGCTTAAGATCTTGACAGTAAATCTTAGCTCCATAAGTGCGTAACCAATTCATTTCCAAAATGATATCAAAATCTGACAAATCAAATTGAATCAGATCCACAGGGAAAGTGGTTCCACCAACTGTAATGGGAACGAGTTTGTAGGCAATGGGGGCACTCAACCACAAAATCATTCGGTAGCTTAATCTTATAATTGGTTTCCGTCCTCCGGTCTTCCAGGTTTAATTGTATGGCTGATCGGGTGGATATTAATAAATGAGTAGCCCCCGAATCAAATAATACACAAAATGGCTTTGAATTTAAAAAAAGAGTTCCAGTGACTACCATACTGGAGGTGGCAACTTCATCTTGCTTATTACAGACGCTCATCCTACGGTTGCAGGCCTTGGTGGTGGGGCCCCTTGGTGAGGTCAAGGGTTTTGCTGCACCTTTGTCCACAACCTTCATCCTTCCCAGGCACTTCGCAATAAGGTGTTCATGGCTTCCACACCACATGCACTTATTAGTTCCTACTCGACATTCAGGGGTGGTGTGATTTGTTATTCTGCATTTCGCACAGGGCTCTGTCGAGACAGCCAAATGACTATTGGGAGTAGCGGGAGAAGGTTTCTTCTGGTTCACACTCTTACTCGAAGTTCAAACTCTGTCCTGACTCGCTCCACTTTAGTAGCTCACTCATATAGGTCTCGGTAAGTCAAAATTGGTTGTCCAGCCAACTGATTCCGAATATAGAAGGCCAAACCCTCTCCAAACCTTATCATCTTCAGCCTTTTAGATGATACAAACTCAATAACAATTCTGGATAATTCTGTGAACTTACTGGCATACTGTATCACAGTCATGTTCCCACTCATTTTCAGCTCCACAAACTCTTTCTCCTTTTGCCTTTGGGCCACAATTGGGTAAAATTTTACCCTCAACTCACTCAGGAATTTACTCCAAGTGAATTCAAGCTCTATGACCTTATCCTTGACAATGTTCCACCAAATATCAGCTTTACCAGTCAAATAATATGTCCTAATATTTACTTTCTTTTCTTTTGGCACCTCTACCACTGTAAAAGTTTTCTCCATTCTCTTTACCAATTCCTTCAATACTACTGGATCATAAGTTCCATCATACACTATAGGGTTTCGTCGTGCTACCCTCTATGCTAATTTATCCTCTTTACGAGGGGGTTTAATGTGTACTTGGCAAATCCACTTCGTCAGTTCAACTACTAAGGTCGGCTAGTGGTTCGAGTCCCCAATGTTGTTAGCCAACTCAGGAGGGATTGGTGGCATTTGGCAAAAATTTGGTGGCACATGATGGGAGGCTTGATAACTCGATCCCTGGCCATGACCCGAGATTTCCTCTATATGAACCCCTGCATTGTTGTGCACTGATTTAGACATTCTGATGATACATCAAACGAAACAATTCAATCACTGGAATACCCAAACATGTAAGATAAGCATGCCCAACAAATACATTTAATATAACTCAAATATTATTGAAAACAAACCCAAAGCTTCATTATATCATTTCATAAATACTTATTTACATACATAGCTACCCGTTTATATACATGATCAGCAAACATATCACATCTAACTGACTAGGCAAAGTCCACCTCAACCCCAAACACTAACTAGCCCCAAGACACTAGATCTGTCATATGACCAAAATAAGAAATGGACCATGTCATCACAGTCGAAGAAGACTGGACTAACTATATACAATTTCATATGCTACACAAACTACAACCATCCCATCCGATCATACCATATATATACATACAAGGCTCAAAATGTAACCCACTCAGGTGCAATCCTGAAACGACCTAACGATCCCTAGACAGATCGTAATTTAGGTCGGACTCATCTTCCGACTCCTCACCTGAGTCAAAGCTGCTGTCCGACACTCCTGACTCTGCCTCGTCATCCTTTTTCTCAACCTGCTGCTCCACTATCATCTCATCAATCTCCTAATCCCATTGTTGCTCCACCAATGCCTCATCAATGTCCTGATCCTTCTCGGGATCATCCTCCTTCTCTGGATAGCCCTCGAAATCCTCCCTGGCCTCATCCTCAGAACTAGCTACCACAATCTCCAGTGTATTAAGGAGACCCACCACCACGTGAGCCTCCCCAGGACTATCGGGCATCAATGGGGTTCCCGAAGCAAGCGGTGAAGGTGTCTGTGCTGGTACAAGTGGTACAGCGGAGGGATGTGCCTGATGTAACAGAAAGGCATGCTGAAGAGTCTCTATAGTGAGCCCTCTCTGCTCAAACTCCTCCCTCAACAACAACTCCGAAGTGATTGTAGCCCAAGCCCCTTGGACTTGGAACCTGAGTCTGTCCCAGCCTGGGTTCCCCATTATCATGAAATGATGATAACGGAGTCTGAATTCCACCCACGGATCAACTGTCAGTAAGGGCCATAGCAATCTGTGTCCACGGACCATGATGCTATGAAACTCAAATAAAGGGTCCTGTGCATGAGTTATAATACTAGCTTGCAATAGCAAAATATGAGTGGCCACAGATGTACCAGGCATCATGTTTATTCCGTAGGGATCCATTTAGCAAGGAAAACACAAATGAGAGGCATATAGAAGATAAGCAGCATGCATTTCTAATATCACA
>JACYFF010031956.1:42199431-42209565 GCA_017589665.1 Selenicereus undatus | reverse complement strand
AAAAAAAAAAACTTCACTTACAGAAAAGAGTTTTTATTTGAATTTTTCCAAATTTCTCGGTGAAAAGAATAACAAATTAAATATTTTTTTTGCTGGATTGACTCAAACTCACTTCTATAATTTCACCCTTAAATTACCCATAAACATCTAACCGTCTTACGAGCTCAAGCCTTCTTGGTCGGTCCACTTCAGAAAAATGAATAGTTATAATTATTAGAATTTTTTGGAGTTTTACATTACCTTTGGATGTATAAATTTCACGGTAGGTTTCATTAATGAAGTTATACGTTGGTATATAAGAATGTTTCTTAAATTAAAATTGTAATATCCTTTTCTTATTGTGGGCTAGGAGCATGCGCACATTTAAAGATGATGTTCATAATATGGCTTGTCCAAAAGGATCGATAACAGAAGCATATCTCACAAATGGGTGTTTAGCCTTTCGCTCAAGATATTTAAACAGAGTTGAAACTCAATTTAATCGTGCTGAAAGAAATGAAGATGACGGCAATCGACAACCCCATAAGTTATCTGTTTTCGTTAAAATGGGAAGGCCATTAGGTAATGAAACATTGAAGAACTCTTACGTGATGACTGGAAGCAAGCTCAGGATTATGTTATTAAACATTGTGATGAAGCACAATCCTTTATAGAGTAAAAAGCTATATCTTGCGCAACGTGTTTCTGATTATATCTGAGCAAGTAAAGCTTATAATTAAATTTTAATGTTTTTAGGGAGTATAAAAACAGTAAATCCTCAATTACAATTACATTTTAACAAATGGTTTGAAGACCGGGTAAGTAATATTATCCATACATATGAATTAATTAATTCATATAAGTTCTAACCTTTTTTTTTTCAGCTTTGATGTCACTAATTTTTGTACTCAACTTGGTAAAAGTGCAAGTTATGAGCTCCTAATTTTGTCACAGTGTCCAATGAAGAGGGTTACTTGATATGATGGTTACTTTGTGAATGGGCATAGATTTCATACAAAAGCTCGAGCCAATAACCTGAACATCTAAAATTGTGGAGTGGTGGTAAAAGGTGAGGAGCAAAGTGGAGGAACATATTACTTTGCCATGCTACTTGATATTATCAAGTTGGAGTATGACCATGAACGCAAAGTTGGTCTTTTCAAGTGTGAGTGATATGATGTTTTTAATGAAAGTGTTGGAATCAAAATAGAAGTTAATGGGGTAACATTATTGAATGTGAAATGCTTTCTCAATACAAATAAGCCATATGTTCTAGGTTGTCAAGTTAAACAAGTTTGCTATTTAATGGATCCCATGAATAAGGATTGGCTAGTTGTCATAAAAACCAATCCTCTAAATTTCTATGATGTGCCAGAAGAAGACAAGGAAGATGAGAAATTGTTTAGAGATAATGATGGTTGTTGCATTGTCCATAGGGACGGGGTAGCCCCGACTTCCATACGTCCTTGGTTTGATCTCCTAACGAGAAAAGAGGTCCTTGTGCAAGTCTCTCGTCCATAACTTTGACTTGCTCGCTATGTATGGAGTGTCACGTGGTTTCTCAGGTGCTGGCCATAGAGAGGAATGCCACCAACTAGGGCACTATTGGCCACTAACAACTTGTTGGTTGGCTGCTTGGGCTCCGCGTAGTCGAGGGAGCATATGTCCCATTGGTCCATGATGGTACAACAACTCTGGTTAGGAATGATATATAACCGGAGGTGGTGGATTCAAATGTTATCACCTAAGAGTTGCAACGGTATAAGAAAAAGACGAAAAACAAAATTTATAGATGATGACCATGACTCTGAATGTGGTGAGGGTGATATGCTAGTATTTGGGGATGAAGCTGACAAAGAATGATACAATTTTTTTTTTGGCTTGCTACCTTTATAAGCAGGATATTTTTTTTCATTTTCCTGTTAAGTATTTTGGTTGTCTTGGTTATATATAACGTTTCTTTTAATATGATGTTTATTAAAATCAAATATGTTGTTATATGTTTGTCGATTATTTAATTGTCTTAACTATATTTTGCACATGCATTGCATTTCATCTTGCATTTAAGCTTTAGCAGATTCCTTTTCACGACTTCCCTTTTTTTGTAGTCATAAACTATGGCTTCTTTCTCTTGTGTATTGTACTTCCTATATATATCCTGCTACTTTTATTCATATTAGGCTTTTTAGCTTCTTAATATGTAAATAGAATCATGTATCAGAAACAATAGCAATTCTCTTTACTATTTGGTGTCATGATGTGCTACTGTCGACTAATGTCATTGGTCAGTTTGTTGTTAGTTATATCCATAATTAATGGAGTTTTAAATACTTGGCTTTTATATTTGTTTATTACATATGCTTTTGTTTTTGCTGTAGGTTAATGATGTATATCGTTTCGGAGGAAACTCGCTTGGAGGGCAGTGACGTGCAAACTTAAGTATGATTGATGCTCAAATCGATCGTATGCACTGACATGTCCTCCTTCAATGACCTACACAAAGGTCAACCTCGAGTGTTGCTCCCAAGGAAGACCCCCTTGATGCTCAAGTCAGTCTCAGGAATAATTTGAGAAGCAAATTCTGAGAGAGAGGGGGGGGAGAGAGAGAGAGAGAGAGAGAGAGAGAGAGAGAGAGAGAGAGAGAGAGAGAAAGTGTATCAAGTTTGTCCAAACTGAAAGTAAAAAGTGATAGAGTGAAGTCCCCATAAATGGGAAAAGTTTGGGTATTTATAGCCTTGCTGTTGGCCCTCACGGGTAGGAGCGTAACTTCCCCAGTCAAGAGGTCAAATTACCATTATACCCCTCCAACCCCCTTCTTTCTTTCTTGTGGTCAACTATGACTCCACATTGACTTGGTCAGCGCCATGTGTCGTCTTCCCACTAGATGGGTTATTAAATATCTTAATCATTTAGCCCCTCACATCTTAACAGAACGCCTTCCGAGGTGTTCAGATGAGATGTGGATTCACATTGTCCTTCCTTTTTCCTTTTGTTTGTGTGCCTAACGGCATCATATTTTTTGCTCGCAATTGGATGAAGCCCAACTTTCCGACTTGGCTTTGTCGTGGCCAAACTGGAGAGATCGGTGATGCCGAATTGAAGATGTCTCCACGATCAAACCGAAGTCTCTCTGGCTAGGGCTCGTCATGGCCAAATTAGAGAGGCTATCATGATTGAATGGAAGACATCGTGGCAGCTGAATCAAAAGCTCTCTAACTAGGCTTCGTCATGGCCGAATTGGAGAGGTCTCCGCAGCCAAATAAAAGACATTGTCGTGGTGAAATTGAAAGGTCTCCATGTTGGCCTCATCGTAGCCAACTGAGAGAGGTTGCCGCAACCGATTGGTAGTCATCGCCACAGTAGAATGGAAGACTCTCTAACTTGGCCTTATCGTGAACGGTGAGAGGTCACCACGGCCGATTGGAAGACATCGCCGCAGCCGAATGGACTCTCCGACTTGGTCTCATTATCGCTGCCAAATGGAAGACTCTCCAATTTGGCCTCATCGTGGCCGAATGGTAGAGGCTGTCGTGGCTGAATGGAAAATATTGTCGCAGCCGAATGGAGGACCCTCTAATTTGGCCTCATCGGGGTTGAATGGGAGAGGTCGTCGCTGCCGAATGGAAGACATCGTCGCAGCCGAATGGAGGACTTTCCGACTTGGCCTCATCATGGCCGAATAGGATAGGTCACTGCGGCTGAATGGAAGACTCTCTGACTTGGCGTCGTCGTGGCCGAATGAGAATGGTCGCCGCGATTGAATGGAAGACTTCAATGCGGTCGAATCGAAGGCTTTTGAACTTGGCCTCATCATAACCAAATCAAAGAGGTCACCTCAGCCGAATGGAAAACATCGTCGCGGCTGAATGGAAGGCTCTCCAACTTGGCCTCATCACAACCGAATGGGAGAGGTCACCAGGGCTGAATGGAAAACTCTCAGACTGGGCTGCATCATAGCCGAATGGGAGAGATCGCCGCCTCCGATTGGAAGACATCTCCGTTGCCGAATGAAAGACTCTCCAATTTAGCCTCATCATAGCTGAATGAGAGAGGTCGCCGCCGCCGATTTGGAGAGGTCATCGTGGCAGAATGGAAGACTCTCCGACTTGGCCTCATCGTTGCCGAATGGGAGGAATCACTGTGGCCAAATGAAGACTCTTCGACTTGGCCTTAGAGTAGCCGAATGGCAAAGGTCGTCGCAACCGAATCGAAGGCTCTTCGACTTGGCCTTATTGTCGCCGAATGGGATAGCTCGCCATGGCCAATTGGAAGACATTGCTGGGGCCAAATGGAAGACTCTTCGACTTGGCCTCATCGTAGCCAAATGGAAGACATTGTCACAGCTAAATCGAACACTCACTGACTTCGCCTCATCGTCGCCAAATGGGAGAAGTCGCCGCGATCGAATGGAAAATATCCTTGCGGCCGAATTGAAGACTCACTGACTTGGCCTCATCGTGGTCGAATGAGAGAGGTCACTGCAGCCGAATGGAAAACCTTACCGCGGCCGAATGGAAGGCTCTCCGACTTGACGTATGGGAGAGGTCGCCGCGGCCAAATGGATGATGTCGTCGCACCCAAATGGAAGACTCTGCAACTTGGAGTCATCGTAGCCAAATGGCTGAGGTCTCCATGGCCGATTGGAAAACATCACCACTACCGAATGGAAGACTCTCTAACTTGACCTCATCGTGGCTGAATAGGACAGGCCATCGCAGCCGAATGGAAGACATCACCTCGGCCGAATGGAAGACTCTCCGACTTGGCCTTATCGTAGCTGAATGGGAGAGGTCACCACAGCCGAATGGAAGACATCACCGCAGCCAAATTGAATGCTCTTCGACTTGGCCTCATTGTGACCAAATTGAAGAGGTCACCATGGCCGAATGGGAAACATCATCGCGACCAAATGGAATACTCTCCGACTTGGCCTCATCGTAGCCAAATTGGAATGGTCACCGCCGCCGAATGGAAGGCTCTCTGACTCAATCTCATCATTGCCAAATTGGAGAAAGCCTACTCTAGTACCCATTGTGGCCAAACGAAGAAACTAAATGGGTAGCCCCGTGCGGTCCATCGTTATCGAATGGAAGAGCCGAGTGGAATACTCATTTTCTCATGGCTCACCTTGAGGCCCTGGCCCTTATCATCATAGAGGGAGTTTTGACAACCTAAGTGTGTATTAGCCACATATCCACTCCTTAGCCCCTTTAGTTGCTAAAGGTGTAGTAGGGTAAAAGATTGAGTTACATTCGTATGATGAGTCCAGGTATCAACCGAACAAGTTGATTCTTGCATTGGTATATCTTTAAAGCCAACTATCACACTTGATTAAATTCCTCCTTAAGAGGGTATGATGAGTTTGGTTGCAAGGCCGAAATCATATCGTTCCCAATGCCCATCACGACATTTGTGAGAGAAGTCCGAACACCAGCCGAATGAACTGGTCATTGCATTAGCGTATCGATTAACCAAACTATTGCGCTTGGTTAGACCCTTTCTTAAAGGGGAAGGACGAGTTCGGTTGTAAGGCCGACGCTCTATCATTCCGATTGCTTATTGCAGCATTCATGGGACAAGTCCGAACACCAGCCGAACAAGCTGACCCTTGCATCAGTGTATCATTTAACCAAACTATTGTGCTTGGTTCGACCCCTCACCTGAGGGATTAGGACAAGTTTGAATGCAAGGCCGACCTCCTATCGTTCCCATTGGCTGTCACGACATTCATGGGCTATGTTCGGACACCACCCAAATGAGCTGATACTTGCATCAGTGTTCCTCACTATTTGGGTTTGTCATTAAGTTTTTATTGTTTTGTTAGACCTATTATCTCACTCTAAACCTATACGCCTCCAAACTTAATGACAACAGACTATAATTATATATGAGGGGCCCTATGCCTCTAAACTAAAATTGAGGCCAGCTGAACATGCAGCCGCCATGCTAATATGAAACATGCCTTTCTTTTATGCAAACACACAACCACATTCTATTCGGTCTTGTTTGGTCGAAGCGTCTCGCTTGTGGGGGTTATTCCCTCCTTCCCAAGGATTTCAAACTTACATAGCAGCACTCCCTTGCCATCTTTTGGTCTCCGTATAATTTTCCCACTTTTTCATCATCCAATTCAAACTGAATGAGTAGGAGATAAGGTTCCACCACGGCTTTGATGACATTAAGGGTCGGTTGTCCCAAGATGACATTGTATGCTATACGGATGTCTACCACCAAAAAATTCGTTTCTAGGGTTTTTGAGTTGTCCTTATCGCCCACTCCAAGAGGATACGTGGCTTGTCCCCCGAACCCCACAACAGGAGTCTCAACAACTTCCAAATCTTTTTCATTGTACTGCAACTTCTTGATTGCGTCATTCAAGAGTGATGATATCAATAGAACTTCCAATGTCTATAAGTATTCGGTGAACCATGGTAGTCGCTATCTTGAGTTGTATCACTAAGGCATCATTGTGAGGGGTTTGCAAGGGACGTATGTTCTCTAGACCAAATGTCATGGTTGGTCCCATGGCCGGTTTCAACTCTCTGGTTGCTATGACCTGGCTGAGCTTCCAAATATGAGCTTTTCGATATCCCGCGTTTAGCTCGCTATCATAAATCCCTCCGATAATGGTTGCTATAATCTCCATATTGCAGTCAGCATCATTATCTTTCCTTCCTTTCGGGTTATGGCGATTACGATCCTCGCCTTATCCTCTTCTCAAGTACTGGTTGAGCTATCCCTGATCGACTAACTCGTGAAGGGATCTCTTGAGTTAGCGGCACTCACAAGTAGTGTGCATGTAATCCTCATGATACTAACAGTACTTGTTCTTGTTCTTGTTTTTGAATTTTGCCAGAGTCTCAATGGGCCTTGGGCGCCTTAAGATGGGGTTGTGCCCTTGATCTCTATGAGAATGTTCTAATAAGTGGTGTGGAAACGCCCAACTCTTTATTCCTCCTTCCCAAGATGCTTGTTCGCTTGAAGATCCTTATCCTCTCCTCCTCTTTTCGTATTCTCTGGTCGAACAAAGTCATCTCCTGCGCATATCTCCGTGGCCTGTATGAAAGCTTGAGAACTATTTAGGGCTTCTGCCAATGTTAGTATCTTACTCTCTGCAAGAGAAAACTTGAACCTTCCGTGGAGCAATATGTTGAGGAAAGCTGTGTAGGCCACCCAATCTTGCAAGTCCGGGATCAGGACGGCTTCACAGTTGAACCTCATCATGTACTCCTTCAAGTCTTCCCCTTTAGCTTGCTGAATTTTAGCAAGATGAAAGCTAGTGTTCCACTCTCCTTTACTCACTCTGAAATGAGCGCTAAACAACTCAACCAACTGGAGAAATGAGGTAATGCTCCCATCAGGAGTCCATTGAACCATTTCTGCATGATTCCTTTCAACGTCGCAGGGAAGTAAAGATAGCAATTTGCATCATCAATATTCTGGATGTACATCTGTGCCTTGTAGATATCCAGATGATTGTGAGGGTCAGTCGTTCCATCAAAAGAATCGATTGTGGGCATCATAACCTTCTTGGGGCGCGATGCCTTCATAATTGCCTTATTGAAGAGTGTTGAGAAAGAGGGCAATTGTACTTTCTTCAAGGACCCCCAATTCAAAGCACGATTGGCCCTAGATGGCCTATCTCCATGAATGAAGACGACCCATGGTGCCTGGACAATACTTCTTGCTTCTGTCCCTCTCTTGGTGTTGGCCATTCGGAGGGGGGATGAGTGCTTCAGGGTACCCGAGTCCCTGTCAGGGTCCTTCCTACGGACCTAAGTAACAAAAGAATTCTTTCCTCGGAGCCTCCTGCTTCCGAGTAAGGAAGCCTTCCAAGGAGTTTTCATCCCTTTAAGGGTGTCGGCTCCGAACTTGCTGGTATAGAGGTGTATCTTGGTGTTGGCTTATATTCGAACCCCAGAATAGGCTCGGGTTGATGCTCAGTTTCCTTCATCTTCTCGCACACCCCACGGGTCACTGCCTCTTGGACTTGCCTTAGCGCCTCCCCCAATTGTTCCATTAGGACGAACTATTGAGCGAAGGGGTGATCTACCATATTCTCTCTGGTGCTTTGTGCCGGGAGGCACCATGCCCCTCTGGGAGGTCTTCTAGTGCTGCACGCTTACCTTTCTCTCACTGTTTCGATGCTTTCGATTGAGTGTTAACCATCTTGCCGATGCACCCAACAGACGGTGCCAATCTGTTTCAAAGGAAACTCACTTGGAGGGTGGTGACGCGCAGACTTAAGTGTGGTTGACACTCAAATCGATCGTACACACTGATTTGTCCTCCTTCAGTGACCTGTACGAAGGTCGAGCTCGAGTGTTTCTCCCAAGGAAGTCCCTTCGATGCTCAAGTCAGTCTTAGGAAGAATCTGAGAAGTACATTTTGAGAGCAAAGAGTAGAGAGAGAGAGAGAGAGTCAAGTTTGTCCAAAGTAAATGTAAAAAGTGAAAGCATGAAGTCCCCACAAATGGGAAAGTTGAGCTATTTATAGCCTTGGGGTTGGCCCTCAAGGGTAGGAGGGTAATTTCCCCATTCAAGAGGTCAAATTACCATTATACCCCTCCAACCTCCTTCTATCTTTCTTGTGGTCAACTATGACTCCACGTTGACTTGGTCAGCGCCATGTGTCGTCTTTCCATTGGACGGGTTATTAAATATCTCAATCATATATCACTCTTGAAAATGTATGAAATATGGCTAAATCTAAAAGGAACACAAATTCATCAGACCATGTTCTCCTTGAGAGCAAGATTACTAAATATAAAAGATAACGACAAAGATATATTCATAGCAATAATAAGAAACTTCAACAACTTGGAGTCCCTATAATTCCAACCTCCCTAAGAGTGCATCATAAGAATCCATCAAAGCATAAATAACGAAATATAGAGCAAGATGATGATTATATAACGATAGAAGATGAAGGACAAGATGACCCACCAAAAACTACCAAGAAAGCCATTGTGAGAAGAACTGTCTCAGACACTTGAAGGGTTAACACGAGAGCTACTGGTAGCTTACAAATACTGTGATCTTACATACTGCTCCTCTTACGAACTTCCCCTAGATAGCAATCTATCTTGGCTTAAATAGAAGCCACAAAAACCATCATCCAAATGACAACACTTTCATGCCATCAAAGCAATAGCCACATTGATGGATTTGATATACCTTCTTGATATATCCATACTAGATCTGATAATGTGGATCTTTGCTTTGTAGACAACTTTTAGAGGTTACCACCCCCCCCCCAAAATTTGTATGTCCTGTGTCTATTGTTGGAATAGTCTATAGAAACTCTCAATTTTTCAAAAACAGGGTCATGCTGTGGAAGTGTCAGAATCAGTTGAGGAACTTGCATGTAACACGTGCGGGAAATAAATACCTAAAGCACAAAAGCATGCAAGTGTACGAGTTATTCTTTTATTTGATGCGGTGTAATTATAGTTGGCATATAATTACTGTTGACTAATTTTGCTTTTCACGATCTTCTGGAAATTGGATTCGAACATCATTGATTTGCTTGTGATCTTATGTGATACTGCTGAAGCAGATGATGAATTCGGTCTATTTGAATACTCCATTGTGATTTTATTATTTATCATGGCTTCTTCCCCTACACATAGGAAAACAAACAGATTTGGAAATGAAAAAGATACGCTAATCTAGAAAAAGTGGAGGTTGAACTCCCAGCTAAGTTAGGGCGCGTTCTCGGTGCCAATAGTGCTCAATTTGTCTCAGAAGTAAGATATTTAATTAAACAATGCATGACAGTAAATGTACAGAAGTGGGATTATACCGATTAACAAGAAACAAAAGTTTTTTTATGAAGTTGAAGGTATTCTTAACAAACTAAGGCCCTCTTTTTTTCGCGGGTAAATGAACCCATGTCACTCCTTACCACTCCTTCCCACTCCTTTTCACTCCTTCTCATTTCTTCCTACCCCTATCCACTCTTTTCTACTTCTTAAAATAAATATTACTCATTCCCACTACTACCCACTTTCACCTTTTTTTATTATGATTTTTATGATTAATATCAATAACTATTATCATCGGAATTATTATAGTTAATTGTTGTCATTATTATTATTATTATTATTATTATTATTATTATTATTATTATTATTATTATTATTATTATTATTAT
>JACYFF010031956.1:42178246-42198246 GCA_017589665.1 Selenicereus undatus | reverse complement strand
TTAATTATTATTAATTATTATTAATAATATTAATAAATATTTTTGTTATTCTTATTAATATTGTTAATTATTATCTTTATTATTACGAACTATTAATAGTATTACTAATTAATATTTTTTATTAGTTTTATTATTGATTGATATAAATAATTGATATGAATAATTAATATTAACATTATTAAAAATAAAAATTATTATTGGTAATAATCATTATGAGTATTATTGTAAATAATATTACTAATTATTATTGTGACTATTATTATATTCATTATTAATAATAATTGTTAGAATAATTATAATAATAATTATTATTATAGCTAATATTAAAATTAATTTTAATATTAATCATTATTATTATTGATATTAACAATTATTTTGACTACTATTATTAATTTTAATTATTGTTGTAATTATTATGATGACCATCAATAATAATTATTATTAATGGCTAATTATTATTTTTATTTATAATTTATAACTTTCGTTATTATAATCATTAATAATAATTAATAATGACCTTAATAGTAATTTTTTTTAATATTCACAATAATAGTTAGTCTTAATATTCATAATTAATAAAAATTATTACTATTGTGATTAATATTAGCATTATTATTAATTATTATGACTATTATTAACATTAATAATAATTCTTATTATAATTATTATTGTTAATGATTATTATTAATATTAAAAATAATTATTATTAATGTCTCATTATTATTCTGTTTATTAATTAACATTTTTATTATTATAGTAATTTATTAATTTTTATTAGTTTTATTAGTAATTATTAATTTTTAAGAAGACTAATAGTAATTATTATTTTAATTTATAATTATTTTTATAATTATTATGGTTATTTAATTTATTTATTTTTAATTAATACTTATTAATATTAATTTTTGTTATTAATAATATTTTTAATAATAATTACTATTCTTAATATTATTAGTTATTAATTTTGCTATACTTACTTATTATTAATAATAGTAATTAATTATTTTTATTATTATCAATTTTAATTAATTATTTTTATTTATGGTAATTATTATTATTATTATTATTATTATTATTAATAGTAATTTTTATTGTAATTATTACTAATATTCATTAACAATAACATTTCTTTTTATAATGAAAATAATTATTACTATTAATATTAATAACTAGTATTAATAATCAATATTAATATTGATGATTATTATTGTTGTTATTGATATTAATAAGAATTATTATTCTATTTATTATTTTTAATTATTTTTATTAATTATTATTATGATTAATTGATAATAGTAGTAGAAATAATTATTACTATTAATTATTATTGTGGTACAAAAATCGTTGACTTTATTAATATCAATACTCCTGCTCTTTCCCATTCCCATTCCCACATCTAACAAAGTACTCCTACCCGCTCACACCCACTTCTTCCTACTTCTACCCACTTCCACTCATTTCTTCCTCTCCTTCCCAGTTCCACCCATTCCACTCCTGCAATATACCCATGAAAAGAACAAGACCCAAATCTCATAATTTGTCTTGTTTTTTCTTTTCTCAATCGTCCAACATCTTGTAATGTATATACATAGAAAATGTTTAAGTTTCCACATGGTTCTGATGTGGACAAGGCAATGGAGAAGCGGTGTAGGTGTGGTATAGAAAATGGTGACATGACTTAAGGCAAAAGGCATATAAAGAACATCAGATAGTGGCTGATCGTCACAATAATTTCCCAAATGAATTAGACGTCGACCTGACCTGATGAGTGGAAATGGTTAGTTGATTATTGGGACAGGACAAAATTGATTTTCTAAAATTACAATAATAATTACTTATGCCTGCTCAAATGTATGGCTTGTATACAATGGAAATGTGTTGTTTCATTTTCTAAAATTTGTTTTACATTGAGCACAATGATGAGAATCTTGAAGATGGCCCATTTGACATGCATCCTTAACTAACAATGTTTTTTTGGGTGTCTATCACCTGCATGTCTTTTCAATTTTTAATATTTATAAATTCCTTTTCTGTATTTTAGGTGTCATACTCAAGATTAATGATCATAGTATAACTTGCTAAGAAGATTTAATTTGGAAAAACATCACTTATATTTTCTTATTTTCTATAACATTTTGACTTTATTCTATTGTTGAAGAATTCGTCTTCAATGCATCGATATGGTCTAGGCGTTGTTAGCAAAGACTCATTGCAAATACTTCTACTTTATATATACAATTTCATAATTACTTATGATCATCTTGCTTTAGTTTGTTTTTTAAATTTTGGATGCAAATACTTCTACTTTATATATACAATTTCAAGATTAATGATCATATAATTACTTCTTCAATGCCATTTGGGTGCATGAAAGAAGATACTGATAATTTAAATTATTATTACAAATAGAAGGTACTGTGGCAAATATAGATTACCACATGGAATAACTGGTAAAATATAGTTTGTAGCAACTATAAGTTGCCACAAATGTCAACAAATTGTGGTTAATTGCTACTTGTGGCATGCTAGCATTGCCACAAATAGAAACCTATTGAAGCACATTAACATTTGTGGCAAACTATGACTTGCCACAAATAATTGGCTTTTGTGGCAAATAGAAATTTGTGGCAATTTATAATTTTTCATAAAAATCATATCATTTGTGGCAATTATTGCATTTGTCACAAAATCTTTTTGTAACGGACTTTCTATGGCAATTTTATAGCAATATTTTTATTTGCCCCAAAAGGATACTACAGCAAAATTTTATGATATTGTACCAAAATTAGATGCCACAACTAACTTCTTTTGTAGTGTATTAAAATTTAACTTGGTAACTCCTTATCAACACTTAAACCAATAGTTGTCATATAGTCAAACTAGCCTACTAGGTGTACAGGAACTAATACACCCACCTAGTCCAAACTCAAAGACATGCACTAAAATTTGCGGCCCAATTGAAAAAGTAGACAACTCGGGGGTGATAAATACCTTTTTTATGTCAATTGTTATAGTGAAGGTACTGTAGAGCATTGGCAACGATATATTGGGCTTTTGTTTTAGAGGTCTTAGGTTTAAAACATGCTAACAATAAGATTTTAATTTTTTAAAAATTCTTTCTATCTTTGCATCCTCTTTTTTTTTTTGGGTTGCAGAATTTCCTTTTTTTTCAAAAAATAGTAATCTATTAACCAAAGTGTCAATTGTTCATAAAAAGTTAACCCAGTTCACAAAATGTTAACTTATTGCTTACAAAATGTCAACTTATTGCTTGCAAAATGTCAGCCTATAGTTTACAAAAGATAAACTTCTTGTTCACATCAAGTTAATTATTGTTCACAAAATATTAACCAATAATTTACAAGATATAAACCTATTGTTTACAATAAGATTGACCTATGGTTCTATAGAAGAACCATAGAATATTTTTTTGGTGATTTTAAAAGAACTTTTGTGCTGACAATGTTGTATTGTTCACCAGCCAAAAATTGTGTAATTGTTCAATAAAAGATATAGGTATATGCTCCAAATATTAAGGGTTAAAAACTATTAAAAGATAAGCTAAATAACATTAATTACTAAGGAAAAATGTTATATTGTTCACAAAAAGTTTTCTTATTGTTCACAAAATATCAACCTTATATTTACAAAATATAAAGCTATTACTTACAAAATAGAATTTCATGCCGCAATGTTCTATTATTCACTAAACATTCTAATACTTTTTTTTTTGTAAAAAAATCTTATTAATCAAAGTCCATTAAAAAAAAGTTTTATTGTTCACAAAGGCCAATTTATTGTTTACAAAATGTTACTTTATTGTGCACAAAATAGAAACCAATGGGTCATTGAAAACCTTTGTTCACTAAAGATATTTTTATTGTTCACTAATAATTATTCTATTGTCTACAAAAAGCTAACTAGTTGGTCACAAAAACTTAAAATATTGCTTAGAAACTACTAACCTATTGTTCACAAAAATATAAACCTATTGTTCTAATGGCCACCAAAAGCTTTTTATTTTATTTTAATATATTTTATTAGTGAAAGTCTTGTTTGATTTCAAATTTTGTCCAACAAAAATTATTGACAAAACACTAATATGTTGTTCATAAAAAAAAAAGTAACTACTGATAAAGAAAATATTCAATTGTTTACAAAAGGTTAATTTATTTTTCACAAAATGTTAATATAATGTTCTCAAAATAATGTGAGAAACAAACTAAGGCTCACATTTAGTTTTAAAACAAGCTAAATAGCATATCAATAAAAAAATTATATATTTATATAACTTTTTTTTGATCATATTCTTTATATATTGTTCATAGAATATTCACATGTGGTTCATAAAAACTTGACCAATTGTTCGCAAAAAGGTAACCTATAATTCACAAAATGTAAACCTATTGTTCACATAAATTTCTCTCTCGTCCCTTCTCCTTAAATGTAAACCAATAAGATGGGTTTCCTAGTGGTCGAACAACAATGTTGACTCTTATACGACCACCACTGTGCCTCATTGATAGGGGTAGGAGGGTCTTCGCACTATTTAGGCGTTGTATGTGTTGGAGAGATAAGATGGAACTCTTTGAGATGCGTTTTATGGCTCAAAACTACTAAAAGTAGAGCCATAGGCATCCAAGGACTCTGGCCACGGTTTTCCTCTAGGAATGGTTCAAAGGAGAAAGGAGTAGAAGCAATGACAGTGGCAAGAAAAAAAAAAGCGGGTGAAACTAGTATGACAAGTCATAAATTAATTGTGCAGTATAATATAAACGTGTGTGAGCAGCAGTGGTTGTACAGGAAAAATGAGAGCTTAGGTTTACAATATAAAATGCGACTAAACCAACCTTTGAATAATTAATCAAATAAATACTAAAATTATTAAATAATGATAATCTTAGTTTTGTTATTACTAAATTGAATGACTGTTAATATTTCTTTATACCATGTTTTTTAGAAGAATACAGAGGAACTATTGTAATACAATCATTACAATTTGTTTTTCATTATTTCAACTATGATTTATCTTTAATAGAATTGGTTGTAACTTTACACTATTGCCTATTGTAATTGTCTTTTAAAAAGCTGTTAAACTTTATAAAATGGTAAAAATTTAACCTATGCATCAGAGTATCCTTTCAAAAAAAACAAAAAACAAAACATTGAATTATAACATTTTACAGTAAACGATAATAACCTCCGCAGCCCCAGAATGTCATTAGGAGAGAGAATATATCATTGTCATGAGTGTGCGTGAATGTGTGTGCGACTGTCGATGTCCTTTGAGGGATCAAATGCGGACACCTCCCTTTCCCCCATCTTCCTACCATCTCCCTCTTTCCCTCCTCATATTCCCCCCACTGCAGGCTACTACTTCCCCAATTCAACTTCACTCTCTGGCTTCATAGAATCTTCTCTTCACCCTTTCTCTATGCTATATAACCACAACGTCAAACTACCCTTGTAAATTAGTCCTTTTACAGAAACTTCCAGATCTCTGGCCTCCAAAAACTCAGCTAACAAATTAATTCTCAGCATTAAATATATTCCAAATTCCGCCTTCATGTTCTCATAAATCACCATCTACTACATATTTGAAATGGCCAATCCTGACTTTTACAGCAGAAAACTCCAAACCCCGCGACAACAATGACATCAACAACCATGATAAAAACAACACTGACAGACAAATCATTCTCAAATGCGAAATTATTCTCACCACAACAACGACCCCCTCATTCAATAAACAGCAACATTAAACTGATCAGGAAGCTCTAGGAGATCAACACAAGCAGCCTTCTTCTACTACTGATACTATCAATGCACTGCAAGCATTGCCTAAAATGAAGATATCTATTGTTGCTGATACCAGATACGATGATCCAATGACACCCACGTCATCAGATCAAAAGATCACCGAGATTGGGCTATGTCCGCCGGGCCCAAGGAAGCCCAAATCCAGTCCTACTTCTAAACGAAAACACTATCGAGATTGTCATATTACTCATCGCAATAGTAACAGTATGGGACGCCTACTAGATTTCTCTAAAGAGGTCGAATCCATGTTCCCTACTCTGAAATTAGGCCTCAAGATTAAGAAAGCTCCAAGCGTTTAAATTTTTTGGTATAGTCTATAACTTTATACTATATGCATTTGTAAACACTATAAGAAATTTGGTTTTTTGTAGCAATTTAGTTATAGCAAATTTCAATTTGCTACAATAATCTAAAATTAATAAAATAATTGTAGCATATCTAATAAATAATTATTAATAAAATAATTGGAGCCCAGGTATCATATACGCCCCCAAAATAAAGAGCCTTGAATACTAGAAGAAAGGCGCCTATACCTAACAAGATTAAGTGAATGATACAAAAGGTTGATTATGTTGTGGCAATTCGGCAAAATTGCCACAAAAAGTATTTATGTTTTTCACAAAAAGAGGTCAATTTTGGAGAGAAATTTTTATCTATTGAAAAGAATTCCCTCCTTTCTTTTTGCTATAATTTTGTAGAAAATAAATACTTCCCTTTTATCAAATATTACTTATTTACAAAGGAAAGAAAAAAAAAGAAAAAAAATAGATGAATGCTGGCTGTGCGAAGGGCCGAGACATCTCTGCTTCACGAAACCAGTTCCGTTCACCTAAGCATCAGTCGCGCTTCACCCTTTCTCCCTCTCTCGCGCTTCCACTCTCTCTCTCTCGCTCTTCCACTGTCGTCGGTGCCGGTCTGCTGTCGTCGGTGCCGGTCTTCTGTCTCACTCATCTGCTCGTCGGTGCTCCGGTAAGTATCTCTCCAGATTTTTATCGTTTTGTGGTTTATGCTTCTCCTTTGAGTGATTGGGTGTTTATCTCCTGCTTTGAGATCTCGATTCGGTGTTGAATCTGGTGGGTTTGATATCACGTTCTTCAATTTCTAGTTTTCAAGGTTGTGTATTTTGATTTCAGAACCCCCAACCCCAGACTGCAATTTCGTTTTGAGCATTTCTGATTCACTCGAAAGTGAATGGTTTTTGCCCACCATTGTTGACGTTCAAAGTTATTTGTGTGCTCTTCTTGTGATGAGCATTATCTAGTGTTATGATGATTAATATTGTGAAGATTGATGACCATCGTTTAGAGTTATGCATCTGTTTTTCCTATGATGAGCATTATTTGGTATTATGATGAACAACATTGTAAAGATTGATGAACAACGTGATTTCTTCATTTCTAATTCTGACCAATTAAGTGATAATTGATGAGCATTGCAGTTATTTGTGATGAGCATTTGGATTTCTAATGATGAGCTTGACAATTGCCTATGATGTGCATTGCTTCGGGAGATCTTAGTGGGATGGGGGAATTTCAAGAAGGTGCTGATCAATTTGGAGTTTGTACCAATTTGGGAGGGGTTGGGGGGGGGAGACGCTGGGGCTCGGGGGAGGCATGACATGGCGGTGGATGATGTTCTCCGATTTTGCATATGAGCAGTGAGCTGTACGTATCCAATTTGAGCCAGTGACTATAATATTGTATCTAACGTTCCCCCCCCTCTCATGTTCTTTTTGGGGGAGGGGGGTTTGGAGAAGATGTGCTTGAATAATTAGAAGGCTAAAAGAATATAACAACGACAACAATAAACTTGGTTTAGTGTTTGAGGCTTCATAGTTTGCTTGTTTCTTCAATTCTTCTTCCCCTGGTCCCTCCTGTTTTCTTTTGGGGGGGGGGGCTGGGGCTATTGTCTTTGTCTTGTTTTGGATTGTTTTCTTCGGGGTGGGGGTGGTTTAGGGTGTTTATATGTCCACATCCGACGATCTATTGGCCCACTTTTGATTTGCTCACCTCTTTGAGGGTTCTCTGATAAAAAGGCAAGGTTGAATAGTTAGTTTCTAAAAAATCCTTCAAAATAAAATAGCTTAAGTCAACCAAAACTCACTCGGGTCATCATCACTTGGATATAATAGTAAATTATTTATGGGATTTGTTGGGAATTAGGTTAATGTTTTCGCTGTGGTTATTGCAAAGGTTGCATCTGTCTTAGTATGGCTCATCAGTCCCTTACAAATTAAAGTGTATAGTCAATGAGTATAGCTGAACTTACTTGGCAATAAAGGGTCTTAGCATAGGAGTTTGAAAATGCAGAAAAATGTCAGAGTTAAGGTAATTATTTATGCCTAATATGCCAAAGTTAAGGTAATTACACTCTTAGTTATTAAGGAACTGAATTCAAAAATACCATAGTCAAAAGGCATATGAATTACTTAATTTGAATCCCTATAATTTGTTTATGAGGCCAATACAAGTACCTCAAGTAAGTGCTAAAAAAAGTTGAATCATAATCCATAGAAAAGTTGACTAATGCATTATCATCCCAACATAAAAATAATCCATGTATAATGAAAGAAGAATAAAACTTACTTATATTGTCCAAAAATTAAGTGAGCACAACAAAAAAAATTATTTAACAATTCTATCATGACTGTAAACAATCAGAATGACATTCCATATACTCTTTTTTTTTAGTTTTGCATGGCTTGTGATTGTATAAAATGTGCTTTTCTGTAAAGGTTTGATGAATGAAACTAATATATGATTCTAAAACCCTATTCTTTGAATTTTAATTTTCAATGCATTAATTTTGTTTTATGTAGGTGAGTAATCATTTTATATCTTAAGGTACAAGATGAATAGAGATCGAGGTTGGATGAATTGGAAGACTTATAAATGTAGGCAAAAGGGAGAATATATCAGAGGGGTCAATGTATTTCTTGACTTTGCATTTGCTAATGTGGCTAAGGAGGGGAAAATTAGATGTCCTTATGTTAATTGTGACAATTATAATAATCTAAATAGAAAGACAATTTTGCTTCATTTGATCAATGATGGAATCTTAAGAAACTACAATCCATGGGAATTTCTTGGGGAAAAATGTGGTGTTGAAGAGCATAATCATGAAAGTGATGAGGATAATAACGATGTAGATGGGTCTATTAATCCAATAGATCCAGGAGTTGCGGATGATATAGATGAGACTTTTTCCATGGTACATGACATGACAAATACTAGAGCTTTTAATAAAATGGGTGAATTTGAAAGGTTAGATGGTCGTAGCATTAGTGATTCACCTGAACTACTTGCGAAATTTGGTAGGCTAGTTAGAGATGCTGAGAAAGAGCTATTTCTTGGTTGTGAGAAATTTTCCAAGTTGGAGTTTATGGTGCATCTTCTTCATATAAAATGCCTTTGTGGGTAGAGTGACAAATCACTCACAATGATACTTGAGCTTTTGAAAAAGGCATTTGATTTTGATGATACTTTTCCAAAGAATGCTTATGAAGCTAGAAAATACACTTAAGAGTTGGGATTGAGTTATGTGAAGATTGAGGCTTGTAAGAATGATTGTATACTTTATTGGAAGGAGTATGAACATGCAGAAAAATGTCCTAAATGTGCTCATCCTAGGTGGAAGGATAAGAGGGAGGAGGGTGATGACAGTGATGATGAAAGTGAGAAGAAGGGAAAGGGGAGGAATATTCCCTATAAGGTATTACGTTATTTTCCTCTTATACCAAGATTACAGAGATTATTTACATCTGCCAAAACAGCATCCCACATGCGATGGCACAAGGATAAACGTCCCGATGATGGGATTTTGAAACATCCAGCAGATGCAAAAGGCTTGGAAGTCATTTGATGAATCTTTTCCAAATTTTGCTACAGATGCTTGCAATGTGAGATTGGTTTTATGTAGTGATGGCTTTACCCCATACTCAAACATGAACTCCACTTACAGCATTTGGCTTGTGTTTTTGGTTCCTTATAACTTGCCGCCTTGGATGTGTATGAAAAAGCCATACACAATGTAAAATATGATCATTCCTGGAAAAACTGCTCCAGGGACTGATATTGTTGTGTACTTACAACCATTGATTGATGAGCAGAAATTGTTATGCGATGTTGGCGTAAATACTTATGATGCTTTCAAAGCTGAATATTTTACGTTGCATGCTGCTTTGTCGTGGACAATCAACGATTTTCCTGCCTATGGTAATCTCTCTAGGTGGAGTGTTAAAGGACGTCTAGCCTGTCCTTTTTGTAGTAAAGATACATGGTTGAGGTACTTGCCTTATTGGAACAAACAATGTTACATAGGTCATCGTAGGTTTTTGGAGCTTGATCATAAGTGGAGGCATGACAAGAAATCTTTTGATAACACGTCGGAAATGGATCCTCCTCCTAAGTATCTATCTGGAGAGGAAGTCAACGATCAAATTGGCAAGTTTGAAAATATCAAGTTTGGGAAGGTTGATGGCAAGCGAAAGAGAACAAAACCAAAATTGGTCTATAATTGGGAAAAGAAAAGTATCTTCTTTGAATTACCATATTGGAGTAAAAATTTGGTGCATCATAATTTAGATGTTATGCGTATTGAGAAGAATATTTGTGAAACCATATTGGGTACAGTTATGAATATACCAGGGAAAACAAAGGATAACTTGAAATCTGGCTTGGATTTGGTTGAAATGGGAATTAGAAAGAGCTTGCACCCTAAGAAGGTTGGTGACAAATATGAAATTCTGAAAGCAGCATTTGAGTTAAGTTTGAATGAAAGGAAGGATGTTTGTCGATTTTTAGCTGGCTTAAAAGTGCCGGATGGATACTCATCGAACATAGGTCGATGTGTAAATGTTAATGAGATTGTTGTGGTGAAAGGTGATGTGCTCAATGGAGAAAAAAAGTACTTCGGTATGTTACAAGAGGTTGTTGAACTGGAGTATGATAGTAAACATAAAGTTGTTCTATTCAAGTGTGACTGATTTGATGTATATACTGACAACATAGGAATCAAAAGAGAAGAATATGGCATTACTTCAGTCAATGTGAAACGTTTTCTGAAAACGAATGAGCCATTTGTTTTAGCTTCTCAAGTTGAGCAAGCATACTATGTCAGAGATCACATGCATCAAAATTGGCAAGTGGTTGTGAAAACAAATCCTCATAATTTCTATGACATTCCTTCTAAATATGAAGATGAAGAAGCTAAATCAATTGTGGGCGGTGATGATGCTGTTCAAGAAGCATATATCCCACTAGCAATTGATGGAACAACTTCTTTGGTCAGGAATGATTTAAACCTGGATGTGGTCGATGCTCCTATTGTGACACGAGCTGCAACGACATAACAAGAAGGGCAAAATGGCAGTTGTTGATGTTGGGAGTGAATCTAAGTCAAGTGATGAAGATGACATGCTACTATTTGCTGATGAATTGGACAATGAGTTCAATTAAACTTGTTATTAGTATTATTATTGAACCTTTCTTTGGTGACAAACGCATGTATAAGGAAAGACATGTCCAATAACTATTTTTTTATTTGTTTCGGTCACTTTTTGTGCTACATTCTGAATATGATACTTATTTTCTTTCAGTTGTTGGTAATACTAGTATTATTTTTACCGTTAGTATAGCCTAATTGCATTATTATATTTATCATTTAGTTGTCAAATTTTGGTGACACTAGCATTTCTTATCTATCCATTTGGTTATCAGATATTTATCATTGCTTTACTGAGGTTAAGTGCAGTTACAGTTTTTTTTTCCTAGTTCTTAGTTTTTTCTTACACTTTGCAATTGTATTGTGATTATAGGCAACCATGTAAATCACTCTTGAGAACTTGCGAAATATGGCAAGACCTAAAAGGTTCACAAGTGCACCCGATGGCATTTCTCGCAAGGACAACGTCAACGAGTATGAAATGCAACAGAAGGACAACGTCAATGAATATGAAAGGCAACGGGAGTTGAATATTCAGTAAAACAATCGAAAACTTCAGGAACTTGGAATACAAAGGACAATGCAAGCACCAAGAAGAGCCAATGGAAGTATCCAACTACGTGGTGAGCAAAATTGTGAGGAAGACGATGAGTATCATCCAACAGACGATGAAAGAGTGCAGGCAGAATGCGATGATGTTCCTTTTGACACTCAAAGAACTACTATGCCTACAACTTCATTGGAAAGACAGGTTACTAAGATTAGATCAGGTAACTCAATAGTGAGCTTAGCAGAGACAAATCCTAGCTATTTGTGTCATTTTAATAGTGTGTGCTCATTTTGCTATTCTCTGTAAATTCTATGTATTAGGTGACATGAGTAGACCTCCAAGATCAAGTTCTGGATATGATAATCAAGTGATACTTTCTTCGTGTAAACTATTACATATAGGTTACATATGATATGCTTATGCGTTTATGAAATAAAATATTATTTGACCTTTGTAATTTTGTATGATAGGCGAAATAGTGCATGTTGAATTAAATGACCAAAGGAGCAATCAAGGTACCAATTTGCACACCCCTATATTAGAGAGCCAAGGGTCCAGGACAAGATCATCTTATTTACATAAGGAAAGTGATTCGAATTACTCCCATGATAGAGGTGAGGAAGCAAACTCTCTTTCTTTCGCGCACACCTATAGATTTCTAAATCTCATACATTTGTATAATCTTGGAGTTTGAATTACAAATGTAGGTATATTTATGGACAACATTAAACATCACAACACTGAGGATGATACCTAAATTAACTCATCTGAGCATAAAGGTTTGTCATGTTTTTATCTACAACAATATATACGGTCTTGCTTTCACTATATTTATGTTATTTGTATTCCAGCTCCCTCACCTAGACGTGGGAAAACAAAATGTCAAAAATGGAGAAGGAAAAGGGAGGTTGATCAAAGACCAGTGGATATTGAAATCCCACCAGAGCTTATGCGTGTTGTCGGTTACAATAACACTCAATTCATTAGTGAGGCTAGCTACTTGATGAAACAATGCATGTCATTGGATGTTAAGAAATGGGGTCATATACATGCAGATAAGAAAAGAAAATTCTTGATGAAGCTGAAGGTTTTCACCCTAAGTCTAACATTATCCATCGTTAACCCCCACCCCTTTTTTTCATTATTAACATTTTGTACTATATATGTAGGATATGTTTAAATTGCCTGAAGGTTGTCATGTGGAAAGGGAAATTGAGCGGCGTTGCAAGGTTTGGTATAGGAAATGGTGCTATGACTTAAAGCAAAAAGCATACAATGACTATGCTGCTGTTGCTGATAGGCGTGCAAATCCACCCAAGGAAGGTGATCCAGAACAATGGAAATGGTTAGTCAATTATTGGGATAGTGAGAAGTTCAGGGTAAGTTGAATGCTCTATTTTTTACTACCTCACAAATCGTTGGATCATGTTGTATTATTGTTATCTAAACATATACCAACTATGATTGTTTACTTATTTTTTCTATTTTTGTTGGTAATCCTAGCACCAAAGTGAGATAAATACTAAAAGTCAGAAATTTCAGAAAATGTTAGCAAAAGTTGGGACTAAATCAATTGCTAGTACTTTCTACGAGATGGTAACTAATGCTTGTTGTTGTTTGATACTAATACTATTGAATATTAATTGTGTTTGTAGCTTAACATACGACTTTTCTTACATGAATTTAGTTGCAGAAACCAATGGCTGTGTGTAACGATTCAAATGTAGAGTCTCATCTACAAATTGAAGAGGAAGAACCATATTATTTACAATTATGGAAGATTCAAAGAAAGAAGAAAGATGGGACTTGGTTAGATGAGCTAGCAGAGAAGGCGTACAAGGATCTTCAAAAATTACATCAAAAACAACTAGATGAGCATGGAGTGGACAACCTCACTCCCCAAGAGGCCTTCAGTCGTGCCCTAGAGCATCACAAAGGATCACATCGCCTAAGAGGCATGGGTCAAGGGGTGTTATCGTTTTCTACTGACCACAAGAAGGTCATACCTGAAATTGATACTGATGTAAGTGTCAAGGGAAAACAATACCCAAGCTAACTCACACCAAGAGGAAGGGGAAAAGCCAAGTTCAAGCCACGGCAAGGGTGGCACAGTCGTGCCCTATGGCACGGTCAGACCATGCCACTTTGCTGCCCACAAAAATCGTGAAAGGGAGAATGGTGCACGGTTAGGGGCCTTTGTGGTCTAACTCGGTTTTGGGTAATTTTGGTGAATGGGAAATGATGAAAAAGGATGTGTAAGTTGGTATTTGAAGTAAGAAAGTGAATGGAAGTGGAAGATTAGCTAAGTAGAAGTAATCAAGCACTAATCCATGCTAATCACCTCACTAAGCAAATCATAGAGATGAAACTAGAATAGGATAGAACTAAACCTGAGATTGGATACAGAATCACCACCAACCTTCAAGTTTAGGGCCCTTAATCTTGATTAAGATACAGAAACACCACTTAATCAAGGTTAAGACTCACTTGGACACCACCTTAATTGGCCTAATTAAGGATAAGCAAGCAAGGATTGAGAGAGAAAAGCTAGAATGCTCTTCAAGGTTTTTACCAAGGTGAAAATCTGAGTTATCTTTCTACTATGGCTGAAAATGCCTTACATACTGGTGAGAAATGAAATGCTAGGCTAGTAAAAGGCCACATCACTTTCCTTCCTAGTGAGGAAAAGTGTTAGGCTAATCTAATTACATTCTTAGCTACTAATACAACCGGTTTTGATTACAACACACTTAACTAATACTAATACATCAAATTATACATCTAACCCTTGCCTAGCTTGATTATACAACATTTAAGCTCATGTTTAACATTAATACAAGCTGTGATTTGAAGAAACTCAGCAGATGGGCAGCCGAAATGTGTATAGCAAGAAATCGGCAAGCCAATCACAAGCAAGCACATGGTGACACCAATCCTTCTCCCATTGGTTGTTCTTTTCTAGGCTTTTATCACTTCTAGGAGGCCTTGAGGGGTGTGCCAAGCTGGGGAAGAAAAATTTTCAGCTTTCTTGGATAGGATGGCCGGCCATAGGGGGTGGAGAAAACCGGTTCTCAAAAATCGGGTTCTAGAAGAACCGGTTCTGGCCGGTTTTTTGTGCAACTTGTTTGGCTAGCAAAAATGGTTGTGACTTGGATTTTAAAGGTGGGGGGGTAACTTTAGGATGTCTAGAATCCCCCCTCAATAAAATCACGATTACAAAAGGGTTTTGAGGGGTAAATAAGTGATTACTGCAAACCGCGCAAAACCGGGGCAAAATGGAGTCACTTGGAAAATGACCTTGATCTTCAATCCTCTTGAACTTGTGACTTGGAACGAACATTGGTACCTGCAAAAAAACATCAAAAGGATTCCAAAAATGTAAAAACGTTAGGTCTAAGCCACATTGTAGCTTAGGAAGTCATGTACACAAAACCAGGCACTTTGAAGCTAGTGAACCCGTTTGTGCCAACTTCATCTTCTTCCAACAAAAGAGCCATTCTCTTGGTTTGTGATCTTGTTCTTGGATGTGATGGAATAACCTCTTCATGTACATGATCTTGGCTAGGTAGGATTCCATCATCCTCCCCTTGTTGAAAAGATTTGCTCCTCAAATCTTGTGGGGGAAAATCAGGATAGAATGGACTCAAATCAGCCACGTTGAAAGTGGCAGAAACTTCATAGTCACCTGGGAGATCCACCTTATAAGCATTGTCATTGATCTTTTCAACCACTTCAAATGGACCATCTGCTCTTGGCATAAGCTTGTTTTTCCTCTTAGAAGGAAACCGTTCCTTCCTAAGATGAATCCATACCAAATCACCAGGCTGGAACACAATCTTTCTCCTATGCTTGTTGGCGTGTGCTTCATAAGCTGCATTGGTCTTTTAAATTCTTGCTTTCACCAACTCATGAAGCTTTTGGATTTCCTTTACCCTTGTTGCTGCATCAACATGGGGCTTTTGGTCTTGGGGTCGTGGAGTAAGATCATTAGGACTCAATGGATCAACCCCGTACACCACCTTGAATGGTGAAAGACCGGTAGCTTTGCTAGGTGCCCTGTTATATACAAACTCAGCATGTGGTAAGAGTAAATCCCAGGCTCTAACATGAGGTTTAATCAATGCCCTTAGAAGAGTACCTAAGGTTCGATTAGTAACCTTAGTTTGGCCATCAGTCTGGGGGTGACAAGTAGTACTAAACAACAACTTAGTACCAAGTTTCTTCCATAATCTAATCCAGAAATGACTTAGAAACTTTGTATCCCTATCAGAAACAATAGACTTAGGAATACCATGTAACCTTGTTACCTCCCTGAAATAGAGCTCGACAATATGAGTAGCATCATTGGTCTTATTGCATGGAATGAAGTGTGCCATCTTCGAGAACCTGTCTACCACCACAAATATTGAATCTTTACCTCTTTGGGTCTTAGGTAATCCCAGAATGAAGTCCATACTCACGTCGACCCATGGTTGTGTTGGTGTAGGCAATGGGGTGTACAAGCCTTGTGGCAGGGTATGACTTTTAGCTGCTTGGCACGTACCACACCTTCTAAGGATGTCCTGCACATCCTTCTCCCATTCCTTGCCAATAATAGTGTTCCCTTAGCAGGGTAAGGGTCTTGGACTCTCCAAAATGACCTGCTAAAGAACCTCCATGAACCTCCCTGATTAGAAGTTCACGTGTGCTACACTTAGGAATACAAAGCCGTACTCCTTTGAATAGATAGCCATCCTGGACAAGAAAATCTCCCTTGGGGTGGTTAGAACATGCAGCATATAAATCCCCAAGGTATTTATCTTCAGCATAAAGACTCTTAAGATGTTCAAAACCAAGAATAATAGCATCCAACTGAAACAATAGGAGATGTCTCCTAGATAATGCATCTGCACCCTGATTTAACTTGCCTGATTTGTGCTTGATGGTGAAATGGAATGACTGGAGGAACTCAACCCATTTGGCATGGCGTGAATTGAGTTTGTGCTAGCCCTGAATATACTTTAAAGCTTCATGATCAGAATGAAGTATAAATTCACTAGCCACCAAATAATGACTCCAATGTTCAAGACACCGAATAATAGCATAGAATTCCTTGTCATATGTGGAGTACTTTCTTCTTAAGTTACAAAGTTTTTCACTAAAGAAGGCTAATGGTTTACCTTCTTGAGTTAAAACTCGTCCAATGCCAACTCCTGATGCATCACACTCTACTTCGAACACCTTGTCAAAACATGGTAATGCAAGTACAGGTGCTTGAGTGAGCTTCTTCTTTACCTCCTCAAATGCAGATTGTGCCTTAGGATTCCATTGGAATGAGGAACCTTTAAGCACTTCGGTCATGGGGGACATAATGGTGCTGAAACTCCGAATGAACCTCCTGTAAAAAGATGCCAATCCATGGAAGCTTCGAACATCATGAATACTTTGTGGTTGAGGCCAACTCCGAATAGCCTCGATCTTCCCTTCATCGACATTAATTCCTTCACTAGAAACAATGTAACCTAAGAAGGTAACTTCATTAGTAAAAAAAGTACACTTCTTAAGATTACCATACAATTCTTCACGTTCCAGGACACGCATAATCTGGGTAAGGTGGTGCTGGTGTGCTTGCTCGTCCCTGGAATAGATAAGAATATCATCAAAATAAACCACCACGAACTTGCCAATGAATGGTTTGAAGACTTGATTCATCAATCGCATAAATGTGTTAGGAGCATTAGAAAGACCGAATGGCATAACAAGCCACTCATATAAACCACCCTTGGTTTTAAATGCAGTCTTCCACTCATCTCCTTCTCTGATGCGAATCTGATAATAACCACTTCTCAAGTCAATCTTGGAGAATACCTTAGAACCATGTAGCTCATCCAACATATCCTCAAGTCTAGGTGTGGGGTACCTATACTTGATTGTAATCTTGTTGATAGCTCGACTGTCCACACACATCCGCTGACTACCATCCTTCTTGGGAACCAATAAAGCAGGAACGACACAGGGGCTAAGTGACTCTCGCACAAGACCCTTAGACATCAATTCTTCCACCTGCCTTTGTATTTCCATGGTTTCCTTTGGGTTCATTCTATAGGCTGGCTTATTTAGGAGAATGGAACTGGGGATGAGGTCAATGTGGTGTTGGATATCTCTTTTTGGGGGTAAGCCATTTGGTATCTCTTCAGGGAATAAATGACAGAATTTTTGGATGAGTGTTTTGGCAAAGGGATGGGTTGGTAAGAGGGATTTTGGTTCATCTTTTGTGGTTAAGATCCACTCTTTAAAAGCCTTGAATTCATGATTTGAAGCTTTTAAGAGAGTTTCACTAAAGGTAAGTAAACAACCAGAATGGTCATGGCCTTTTGTGGGTTTATTTTTGTGGTGCTCGGATGGGGATAATGGCTTCAAGGTGATCTTCTTCCCTTCCTTGAAAAAGGAGTAGGTATTTAGGAAACCATCATGCATCACCTTCCTGTCATATAACCATGGCCTGCCTAACAAAATGTGACAAGCATCCATGGGTATCACATCACACCATAGCTGATCCTGGTAACTCTTGCCAATAGATAATGAAATCAGACACCGGGAATTGACTTGAAGTCCCTTGCTTTGATTCAGCCATTGTATGTTGTATGGATGAGGATGGGCTGAAGCTTGCAAACCTAGCTTTTCAATCATGGTAAGAGAAACCACATTAGCACAACTACCACCATCAACAATTAGAGAACAAACCTTTCCTTGGACCGTACACCGAGTGTGAAAGATATTGTCCCGTTGTTCATCCTTGGTGTTCTTTTGGCCATTCAAGACTCTCCTTAATACCAACATCTCGCCTTCATCAGCTTCTTCCTCAACTTCTTCCTGAGCCTCTTCAGATTCTGGCTCTTCTTCCTCTTCGTGTTCCTTCTCTTCAAAAACTTCCTTCACATTAGTCCATTCAGCTAAGGTAATAACCTTTCTGTTTGGACTCTCAGAAGCAATGTGACCAAGCCCTTGACATTTAAAACACCTTCGGTTAGCCATTGGGTTAGGATTTGGACGGAATGGGATTGCTGGGGCCTTTTGAGGTGCTACGGTTCTTTGTGGAGGGAAGGGCGTTTGTGGTCTTGGTGGAGGGTTAGAACTCCCCTTGTTAAAGGGTTGGTTCTTCATAAAGGGTCGTGGGGGTGGAGGTCGAATGGTGGGTCTAGCCTTCTTTTGTTGTTCAATTTTGTGAGCTAGTGCACACACTTCATCAAAAGTAGTATAGGCTTGTAATTCCACAACATTAGCATACCTAGGTTCAAGTCCACCTAAGTACCTAACAATAGTTTGTTCCTCCGGTTCTTGCAAATCACATTTAATCATCAGTTTCTCAAACTCACGAGTATAGTCTTCAACAGTCATACTACCTTGAGTGAGATTATGAAACTGAGCATAACAATCTTGCACATATGTAGGTGGTAAAAATCTAGCTTTCAACTTGGTTTTCATTTTATCCCAAGTTTGAATTTTAGCCTTTCTTTCCCTAACTCGTTTTGCACACAAGTTAGTCCACCATAAGGAAGCATACTTACGTAATCTGACTGCCACAAGCTTGACTCTCTTGTCATCTAGGACATCTTTGTATTCGAAGACTCTTTCCACAGTGAGAAGCCAATCCAAGAACTCCTCGGGGTCCAATTTGCCTTCAAATTCAGGAATCTCCACTTTGAAATCATTGGTAGAGTGTTGATTTCGGGGCTCTCTTCGAGGTCTCCTTGGTGCCTCTTCTTCACTTGATGATCCCACATCATGGCTTTGGACTTGTTCATGCATCCTTGGTTCAGATTGTAGGGTCTCTTCATTCATCTTCTGCTTCTGTTTCAGGAAAGAACCCAACTGCTTTCGAAGATACTCATTTTGTGCTCTAGTCTCTTGCTCTCTTTGAGAATCCTCACGAAATTTGCTGACTAGAAACTCATTTTGTTTCATCAATGCTTCAAACCTTTCTTCCAATGACATACTAGTTGAAGTCATGGTAGAATAGGTTGCAAAATCAAAAGGGAAACTGAATTTGTGAGAAAGGGGAAGTGGATTGATTTGTGGAAGTAGGAGGGGTACACAAGGCCTAAGAGAAACCGAGCTCTGATACCAAATATGATGTAAGTGTCAAGGGAAAACAATACCCAAGCTAACTCACACCAAGAGGAAGGGGAAAAGCCAAGTTCAAGCCACG
>JACYFF010031956.1:42133706-42168246 GCA_017589665.1 Selenicereus undatus | reverse complement strand
TATGTTTATGTTGTCGATACACAGCTTAAGGGAGACGACTTTGCTATCAATTTTTGTTTGTATTTTCTCAAATTTCTCGGTGCAGGGAATCACAAACTAAATATTGTTTTTTCTGAGACTGACTTAAGCTAACTTCTAAAATTATGATCTTAAGTTTTCGATAACAGTCTAACTGTCTTACGGGCTCATCCCTTCTAGTTCGGTCTACTTTTGGAAAACAAATATTTATAATTATGGGAAGTTTTAGGAATTTACATTTTTCTTCATTAAAGGAAGTTTCATCCTCGAAACTTCACAGGCACCTGATTGGTTGAACAAGTGAGGGTACTTGGATCACATTTCTTTTTTTATTGCTAGGTAGCTTCCAATATCTCATGATTAACCCAAAGGGGTTCTACTAGTGGTATTGTTTTCTTGTAGAGCTGTTTTTCTCTTTTATATACAATGTGGGTTAGTTTCTCCTCATATTATAAGTCATCTTGCAGTTGCACCAGGTTTGGTTCGATGGCGTGGGAGGGGTCAGTAATATACTTGGTACCTGTGATAGATGGAGGACATTATGCGCCCTTAGCAATTCTAGTGGTAGTTCTAATCGATAGCATACTTGCCCAACTTGTTGAATGATGGAGTATGACCCTATGTACCTAGGGCTAAGCTTGCCCGCCATACCAAATCTCGTGATGCCCTTGGTTGGTGACACCTTAAGGAAAATGTGGTCTCCTACCTCAAACTTCAAAGGCCTATGCCTTCTCTCTGCTTAGCTTTTCTGATGGCTTCGAGCTGCCTTCATTCGCTCTTGGATTACCCTAACCTTCTAGGTAGAGCTTGGATTAGGTCAGGTCCAATGGTTAATGCATCATCAATATCTTGCCAACATAGTGGTTTTCTGCTTCGTCTACCGTGCAAAGCTTCGTAAGGAGCCATCCCAATATTAGAATGATAACTGTTTCTATACGAGAACGTAACTAGTGCCAGTTGCTCGTCCTAAGCTTTCTTGAAGTCCAGAGCACAAGCTCATAAGATGTCTTTCATTGTTTGAATTGTTCACTTAGTTTGTCCATCTGTAGCTTGATGGAAGGCTGTACTAAAGTGTAGTAATGCCCCAAATGCCTCTTATAGCTTCTGCCAATCACCCATATTGAAATCTAATGTCCTGATATGAAATTATAGAACTTGGTATCCCATGTAATTAAACGATCTCTTCTAAATAGGCACGGGCTAATTGACATAGTGTTCATGTGTTTCTTATTACTATAAAATGTGTCTTCTTCATAAGTCCATCTACGATGACCCAAATTGTATTATTCTTTCTCTGGGTGGGTGGTAAGCCCACCATAAAATCTGTGGAAACTAAGTCTCATTTCCACTTAGGAACCTCTAACAATTGTAAGAATACTGTGGGTGTTTAGTGTTCTATTTTTATCCGCTGATAGGTTAGACACTTAGGCACATAGTCTACTACCTCTTGTTTCATATTACTCCACCGAAAGGTCTGTTTCAAGTCCTTACGCAACTTGTTTCCCCCAAGACGTACAGAATTTGGGGTGTTGTTACCCTTCATTTAGAATTTTCTTCTTAATTTCCTCCATAACAAGGACCTATACCTGATTTTGAAGCCTTAAAGTTCCATCTTCATGGATCACAAAGCCAGGTGCCTTCCCTGCTAGAATTTCATCCTTGATCCTTTCTAGTTGCGGGTTAGGGTTTCGGGTTGCTCAAATTTCCTCAATAAGAGTAGGTTGTACCCCCATGGTATAAAGCATGGGTTTGTCCCTCCTTATCACCATATTTATCTCTAGCTTCTCAAAATCATCACATAAATATCTAGGTAGTAGTAAGTAGTTAAGGGTTAGGATTGGCCTATGGCTTAATGCATCAACTTCCATATTTGCCTTCCCAGGGTGGTACTAAAAGTTTATGTCATAATCCTTAAGGAATTCTAGCCATCTTGTCTAACTCAGGTTCAAGTCCTTTTATGAAAACAGGTACTTTAAACTTTGGTGATCAGTAAAGAACACACAGTGCACCCTGTACAAATAATGCCTCTCCAGCTTTTTAAAATCCTCATGTAAGTCTTGAGGTAATGCTAATAAGTAGTTAAGGGTCGGGATTGGCCTACGGCTTAACGCATTGGCTACCACATTTGCCTTCCCTGGGTGATACTCGAAGTTTATGTCATAATCCTTAAGGAATTCTAACATAGATGCATCACTATATACTATAAAATTCCCACCATTGGTGGGTAATGCCAATACAGGTACACTAGTTAATATCTTTTTAAGCTCTTGAAAAGCTTCCTTGCACTTGTTAGTCCACTCATACTTAGTGGTTTTCCTTGTCAAGTTAGTAAGAGATGTTGCAACCTTAGAGAAGTTTTGAACAAATCAGCGATAGTATCATGCCAATCATAGAAAACTCCTCACTTCAGTTACATTCTTGCGTCTTAGCCACTGTGTTATAACTTTTATCTTTTGAGAATCCATAGAGATTCCTTCTCTGGACACCAAATGCCCCAAAATGGCACTTTTTCTAGCCAAAACTCACAGTTCTTCAATTTTGAATACAATTCATTTTTCCTTGGCCCTTCTAAGGTTGTTCTCAAGTAATGGGTATGTTCCTCTAGTCTTCTCGAGTTTATCAATATGCCATCTATGAACAGTACTATAAATTGATCCTTCTTGATATGGGACTGATGGTAGCGAGATTGAAGAAGTTCTTTAGAAAAAGTCCTCATGCCCTTTAAGTAGCTGAAGAGGTCATCTATCTGAGGCAAAGGATAGCAGTTCTTGATGGTTATCTTGTTAAGTTCCCCATAATCAATGCATAACCTCAAGGTTCCATCCTTCTTTTTCACGAATAGCACCAAGGCTCCCTATGGAGACATACTTGATCTAATATACCCCTTTTTTAGTAACGCATCAAGCTGGACTTTTAATTCTTTAAGTTCTGCTGGTCCCATCCGGTAAGAGACTTTGGGGATAGGGTTGCTTCTGGCACCAAGTCAGTGCAGAGTTCCACATCCCTAGGTGGTTGCATGTTTGGGATCTCCTCAAGGAAGACATTAGCAAACTTATGAACTATTCATATGTTCTTAAGGGATGTCCAAGGGTTTTAGTATCTACCACATAGCGTAAGAACCCCTTACAACCTTGTCCTAATAGCTTTTGAGCTTCTATGGTTGTGACAAGTCTCACTCCACACCTCAGGACCTTCCCTTCATTAATTACCTTTTCCCTCTTAGGCCACCTTAGGGTAATATTATGTTTAGGAAAATTTATTTGTGTTTGGTATTTCGCTAACATGTCCATACCCAAAATCACATCAAAATTAGTCAACCCAAATTTGTACAGGTCAGCTAAGAACTCCTAATCGTCAATTTGAATATGGTAATCTGTATATAACTCATCACACCTTACTGTCTTCCCATTAGGAAAAGTCATAGGTAACAAAGAGTGTCTAGATGTTAGAACTAGTCCTAATGCCTCAACTAACTTGACAGAAGTGAAAGAATGCATAGCATTAGAGTCAAATAGAACATCAACAGGCTGCGTTTTGATAGAGAAACTACTAGTCACCACGTTATGAGTGTATTCAGCTTCTTCACTTCGCATCACACAGATCCTGCCTCCAGTATTTCGGGCTAGTTGGTTAGGCGGTCTTTGTTGGTTCCACTAGGGAGTTTGGGCTTAGTCATTTGGTTTGTTGCTTCCCCACCCTTGTGTTGGTACTATTATTGTGGTTGTTGTCCTCTATGCCTCTGATCAGTAGAGGGTGGTGAATGCGGGCAATCCCTCACCTTGTGCTAATGGCTTCGATAGTGATAACATCTCTTATTGGTACTGCGCTTACGTGCATAGTGCCCTAGCTTCCCATATAGGCATTGTATATCACAATAGGCCGGTCACTAGTGTGCTACCTACTAAGTAGATTGTTGTTGTTGCTGTGGTAGCTCGCCTGATTGTATTAACTCTGAAAGTGGTGATTTTCTCATTAGTCCCCCTTCCTCATCGAGTTTAGTTTCATTTCTAAATTCCTTACATATATTTAAAACATTTTAACAGTCCAACCTAATTTACATCACCACCATTGAACATAGACAAAATAACATTCATAGTTGCATCAATTTATGTTTTCATATTGTCCAATTGGTGTAATACTTACACAGCTAAGTTCTTATCATACATAACCACATGTCTCATACACACTCCATTAACATCACCAGTTTTCATGTTTAGATCAAACACACAGTTCTTAAAGAATCATATAAACAATAGCACCCATGTAAACTCAGTGAATAAGTTCAATGCATAGACCAAAAATGATAAACGTTTTTCACACCACTATTCCCATTACACAAGCATTTTGATAACTTCCTCAGTTCCAACTCTACTGAAGAAGCAAAAAAGAAAGAAATACAGTATAATCGTTAAAATCTAACATTATTGGCTTTAAGCATCATCTAACATCTACTACCTAGGAGCATCTAACGTACATGTGACACATCCTGCCACACCTCACCCTCTTCCAATGAGTAGCTTTAGGTTTAGATTCAGACCCAGTTGCAAGTGCAGTTTCAAGCTCATGTTCTTCCACTTATTTTCCCTCTACTCCCTCATCTAGGTTTGCTTCTTTAGGTTCATCTTTTGCCTGCTCTTCCTCAGGGTCTTCATCTTTTATGGGTTCCTCTGCATGGCCCTCCTCCTCTATGGGTTCCTCTTCGGGGTCCTCCTTCTCTGTGGATTCCTCCTCAGGGTACTCATCGTCCATTTCCTCCTTGAGGTCCTCCTCTTTTATGGGTTCCTATGCGAAGTCCTGATCCTCTATGGGTTCCTCCTTGGGGTCCCCCTCCTCTATGGGTTCCTACTAGGAGTTTTGATCCTCCATAGGCTCCTTCTTGGGGTCGTCCTCCTCCATGGGTTCCTCCTTGTCCTCGCTAGGCTGTTTTGGTTTCTTGGGGGTGGAGCTCTTAGTGTCTTCCTTATCAAGGGATGGTGGGGTCTACTCCTAGGTTTTTGATGTTGAGGGTTGGTCATATGGGCCTATCTCAATTAAACAATCACTTAACTCTGCAAAATTCATACCAAGAGCTGTTATTCACACCAACAACACATCCTCTAGTCACGAAACACTCGAACGTTAAGACATAGTTTATTAATTCAATAGTGCCATTTTAGGCCACCTCAAAGGGTAAAGAGCAAGAAAAGAGCTTGATTTTTCCCAAGATTTGAGCAACTATTACGCACGTCATCAAGATACCTATCTATGACCACCTCAACTTATTGAACATGTTCAATCATTTCAACCCCAGGTTTATTAGCTATTCTCTTGTACATTATGCAATGACAATGCTGCATGTCATTCATCATATACAAACATAATTATAAGTAAGACACATACTTCAATACATTTATCCAGATGCAAGCATCCCTTTTCCTATACTACACTCACTCTCAACGTAGTTCCTAAGTCTATAGGTTTTAAACTTTTTAGTTTGGATTACAACATTCCCAAGCAAGCTTTCAGGTCCATAAACCTATGCTTTGATAAGAAATTATAATGCCTTAAAATTTCCGACTTCATTTCATTTCTAATATTTAACCCTAAGTGATAGCGGACAGCCTAACAAGGTGTTACCGTCATATTTCTTGTTAGGAAACACAAGACCAAATATTACAGAAAATCCATTATTGATAATTTAATTCTAAGTCAAACAAAGGGATTCAAAGTCGAGAACAATACCTTTAAATCAAGTGTTCAATCTAGGGAATTCATTCTAGACAATAGTTTCTATGTTTTATGTGTTAACGGCCTCACTTTAAATTGGTGTCCCATCCCATGCTCATCATCATCACCTAAAGAACAAAACATTTAAAAGAATGGGATGTAGCTCAGCAACAACCACCACTAATAGTCAAAACAATACTTAAATTCATTTCCAACATTGTAAGAGATGGAGGGAAAGATAACTCAAATGGTTCATAAATAGTGGCTAACAATCCGAACTGAACCTCGAAGTTCATGCATGTCTTTCTTAGCTTAGTTTGCAAGATAAGGGGGAGCGACCTGACTAATTCTCATGGCCTGCATCTGGTTCCAATAAAACCACTTATCCAGTTCATGGCCTACCTTTAATTAGATAGCTCTTGATAACCTGACCCATGTCCATCAACAAGATGGCACGTAGCCGCTAACAATGTATGCATATACCTAAGGAACGCTATATAAGGCCTTCTTATGATAGGGAGTAAACCTCTCTTGTCTCGCCTAATTCAATTACTTAGTATCACATTCAAGAGTAAGTCATGTGCCAGACTTTCAAATAGCCCATCCCGACTGAATACAGCCTAAAACCATTTAAAGGCACACTCAAAACAAGTCATTTAAAGGCACATTCAAATGTTTTAGATTTCACGCCACGCTTCAACAATAACATTAAATTCTTATCACACATCAATTTATTGAAGAAGGTCCCCCGAGCATCAATTCAAATAAACATAAAAGATAATCGATATAAACCACATTTTAAAGGGATGTTCAGGGGAGTTAGAGCATGATTGTTACTTGACCAAACGCGATGTATAAGCTTCAGCTCGAGTTTCTAACTTGGGCCTTTTCAATTTCTAAAAATGGTTTGTTCGCCTTTACACTTAGCCCAAAATTGAAGTTAATGAACTATATCCCATAAGCACTTGGAAACGTACTTCTATGTCCAATTAAAAAATTAGAATTCCCATGATAATTGTTGTGAACTTTCAGAATTTTATCTCTTTAACTAAACCCTTATATGGACTGTCTAGATTAGAGAAAGAATTTAGGTCCAACTTCTACAGGCTATAACTCAAGTTCTAGATGTCAGATTTCAGAGCTTAAGCCCATTCTCAAAAGATCAATTTCTCTATTATAACTTACATTTTAAGGGAATTGGCTTATTCTAGCACGAACAATTTCACATTCGGCCAAGTTCTCTGTAATGCCCCAAATGTACATATTTTGCTAATTTCATTCTCTTCATTAGATTCAACAATTGGAGGTAGTTTCCCAAGTGATTAGGGCATTACCACTGTCCAAAAAGGACAAGGCTTTGCTTGTAAATAATAAATTTAGCAACGCTAATCAATATTTACCATCGAAAGGCATTCACACAATCACAAGCCATCAAACCATATATAAACAGCTCTAACGTTAAACCACTTAACTATTCCAGGGTTCACATCAAAATATAATAACTCTTGTAGAGTAAATCATCAACAAGTTTCATAATACAGTGCTCAAAACATCTCAGCATTAACACACCACTATTCCTTTCTGTTGTGACTTTCTTGCCCACTAATCACCTTCAGTCGTCCTGCCTGCTTGAGGGAATTCACTGAACATTTTCCTAAAACAAAACATGAAAACATTTCGAACTGTGAGCCGAAGCTCAGTACTTGCATCCCGGTATTGTTAAATGAACATTGAAAAACTTATTAGGCCCGCATTGCAATTCATTTAATTTAATATAGAAAATGAGATGAATATAAAACTGCATCGCTAATTATTATCATATATTGAACCCCTAGTAACTGTTACGATTTGTGGATAGGTGTACACCTGCCAAGTCGATCGAGGGACCTATTCTGAATCCGCACAGGTAACTGAAGGGCAATACCCTGTAACTGATAATTGATGGGGTAACTAATTATGTGGTAAATCACTGATTAAACGGATTCATTGATATACTTACCAAAACATTATAATTTTGATAAATACGTGCTGATTTCTAAATATACAGGCAATGAACATGCTGGGTACTTTTAATTAAATTCACTGAAATGGGATTATGCACACAAATGTAAGGAAATGATAGATTAGGCCCTAACTCTATTCAAAATATCATGATAGGAACATATAATTAGCAAATATTTTTATTTTCATAGATAATAAGTTAGTAAAAGAAAAGTAAGAGAGTAACAAGGGCTAAAATAAATGACTCATAACTTAGTCTTCCGATCTCCGATTGAGACCCAAAACCCCAATGTCGAAAGCTTAAAAAGTCCCAAAGGACTTTCATCTACAACACAAAACACGCTTCCCACCATAGGGTTCCCAAAATGGGGCTAGAACACAAGTATATCAGTTTTGGTCTAACCTGCGCAGTTATGGTAAAACGGTCATAACTTTTTCCACAAACCTCGAATTAAGGCGAGTCAAAAGGCATTTGAAAGCTCACATACTGAACTATCTACGCACTAAAAAAAATAATTTTCCAAGGGGCCGATAATTACCAGTTTAACCACAAATATTGCCCTATTTTCTGAAATTTTTCAGCCTTCACTGTCAAGCCTTTCTCCATTCTTTTCACACAATTGCGCATCCAAAATCACACCTTAAAGTCATGTAATAAGGCTTTGGTCCTTTCCATCACCATACAAAACCATCACACTCAATTTCACTTCAAAATCATGTACATCAAAGATCATGTTTCAATCAAGTATACACTAATAACATGCTTGCTATCAAAGGACTGTTAAACCCTTGCATAATCAATAAAACCCTAACTTTTGGCCAACTTCCAGTTCATCCAAGATCACCAAGAACATCCTCATAACATCATTAGAGATTAAAACCACTAAATCAAATACAAGAATCCAAGAAAAACAAACTTCCCACTTAAAGCTTGCATGATTATGAATAACCCTAACCCTAACATGCTCCCAACTCAACTCCACCATGATCAACATCAAAATAACTCTTATTTGTTATCCAAACATCATGATCAATAATCAAAAACATCAAAACAAGAATGAAAACTAAGATAAAAATCAAAACCAACAAGATCAAGTTAAGGTTACTCATTTCAAGCTTGATAAAGGTAGAGATTGAGGTGATATTTAGTAGTTTTGGTGATGGAGGATGGTGGCTATTGGTACTAGGATGTCGGGGGGGTCGGAGGCAACTTGGGCTGGCCAGAAAACACCAACAATAGCAGCAACTTGAGGGATGGGGGCTGGCTGTGTAGAGTGAGAAAGGAGATAGAGACGTTGGTTAAGTTTGTTGTATTTTTTTGACTTGTCTTATGCTTGGCTGAATTTATAGCTTAAAAAGTAGCTTTTTACGAACCATGATTAAGCTTAAATCATGGCTATTAGTTAGGGTAATCATGTAAACTTGTTAGGCTTGAAATGGGTCTGAAAAAAGTTGGGTTCGGAAATAAAACGCCCAGTGATGATAATGTTTTTGCGTAACTTAAAATTAAATTTTTGTAATGTTACGAAAAACAAAATAAATTACTTAGATTAAACTTATTAGGGCCTAGTATCAATTCTTCCAAAGTTTTTGTTAACAAATAAATAAATAAAGCCCAAATTGTCAATTGAGGGCCTAAATAAAATTTTCCCCACCGGGAAGATTAAATGTGATAACTAAATTTGAGCAAATCGTTAGCATGAGGTAATTAAATAAATAAACATAATTTGGGGTTGGGCTATTACAGCCTTTCCCCCTTAAAGCGTTTCGTCCTCGAAACTTATGAACTTTACCATGTAATGCAAGATTACCTCAAATAATTGTGGGTATTTGGCTTTCATTTCCTCTTCAGTCTCCCAAGTAGCTTCTTGGGAGGTATGATTTGACCATAACACTTTGAATAGAGGTATCTGCTTGTTGTGCAACTGCTTAATCCTGCGATCTAGTACTTGGATTGATTGCTCTTCATATACTAAATCCACAGTGATTTCAACAGGTTCATATGCAATGGTGTGATTTGGATATGGGATATACTTTCTGAGCTGAGAGATGTGAAACACGTTATGTACGCGTTCAAGTTCTACTAGTAGATCCAGGCGATAAGCTACGGGATTCAACCTTTTAATGATTTCAAATGGTTCAATATATCGCGGACTCCGTTTCCCTCGTACTTCGAACCTCTTAATACCCTTAGTTGGCAAAACTTTCAGAAAAGCTTTGTTGCCTATTTGAAACTCCAGAGACCTCCTTCTCTTGTCCGCATAATTCTTTTGTCGACTCTAGGCAACCTTAATATGCTTCCTAATTTTTCTTATTGCTTCAATGGTTCCCTGAATCATTTCGGGAACTATGATCAATGCCTCGTCTAAATCACTCTAGCAAAGTGGGGTTCTACATTTTTCTCCCATATAAGGCTTCAGACGGGGCCATTTTGATGATGGATTGGTGGCTATTGTTATAAGAAAACTCCACCAATGGTAAATCATCTTTCCATTTTCCTTGGAACTCTAATACACAAGCTCTTAACATATCATCTAGAATTTGATTCACTCTTTCAGTTTGCCCATCTGTCTCAGGGTGATAAGAGCTGCTAAAGTTCAATTTGGTCCCAAAGGCCTTTTGAAGTGCTTGCCAAAAACAGACTTGGAATCTTTGGTCCCTATCTGATACTATGTCTAAGGGAATCCCATGCAGGCAGACTATCTCCTTAACATACAATTGGGCTAGTTTTTCAACTCTGCATGCATTCCTAATTGGCAAAAAATGGGCCGACTTGGTAAGTCGGTCAACTATGACCCAGATAGCATTCTTCTTCGAGGCAGAAAGGGGTAAACCCATAACAAAGTCCCTTGAGATTGAATCCCACTTCCAAGTGGGAATTTCTGGGGGTCGCAATTCACCAATGGGACGCTAATGCTCCGCTTTAACCTTCTGGCAGGTTATACACTTGTCTACATATTTTGCAACCTCCTTCTTCATATTATTCCACCAAAAGTATTGTCTTAGGTCTCGGTACATCTTGGTACCTCTGTTATGCACCGAATAGCAAGTATTGTGAGCCTCCTCTAGGATCTGTTTCCTTAATTCCTCATTTTTGAGTACACATAGGTGATTCTGAAATTGCAGGGTCCCATCCTCATGTACTATAAACCCAGGAGACTTTCCTTTCTCTAAATTTTGTTTTATTCCTTGGGGTTCAGGATCACTTTCCTAGTTCACTCGAATTTCCTCCATGATGGAAGGCTTTAAGGTAAGTACTGATAATTCAACTTGTGCTTGCCTATGGGACACTAGTTGAATTCCTAAGTCCTCAAGCTCTCCCAAGAGAATCAACTAGGTAATCACCACAGTGCTTGGGCTATGTTGGACCTTCCTACTTAGGGCATCTGCTACAATATTTGCTTTTCCTGAGTGATATTGAATCTATAAATCATAGACTTTAAGCAACTCAAGCCAACTTCGTTGTCTCAAATTGAGCTCCTTCTAGGTGAAGATATACTTTAGACTTTGATGGTTAGTATAGATCTTGTATGGTATCCCACATAAGTAATGTCTCCAAATTTTTAATGCAAAGACCATGGCTACTAACTCCAGGTCATGGGTGGGGTAATTTTCTTATAAGGCTTGTGCTGTTGAGAGACATAAGCTACTACCTTGTCTTCCTGCATCAATACACACCCCAAGCCGCTCTTTGAAGCATTACTATAGATGGTATACTCCTTACCTTCCATTGGTAGCATTAGGATTGGGGCGGTTGTTAATCGTTGCCTTAACTCTTGAAAGGCTCTTTCACACTTCTTTGTCCACTCAAATTTATTCGCTTTCTTTAGTAGATTGGTAAGGGGCGAAGCTATTTTCGAAAAGTCCTTGATGAACCTTCGATAATAGCCCGCTAAACCTAGAAAACTTCTAATCTCAGTGATGTTAGTAGGCCTTGACCATTCCGTGATTGCCTTTACGTTGTGAGGGTCAACTTGGATTCCTTCTTTTGTGAACACATGACCCAAGAACACCACTTCTTCCAACCAAAATTCACACTTCTTTAGTTTTCCATAAAGTTGATGCTCCCTCAGGGTTTGTAACACCATCCTCAAATGATCAGCACGCTCCTCCTTGTCCTTAGAATAGATAAGGATGTCATTTATGAATGCTACTACAAACTTGTCTAAGTAGGGTCTGAATACTCTGTTCATAAGATCTATGAAAGTTGCAGGGGCATTGGTGAGGCCAAATGAAATTACTGTAAACTCATAATGACCATACCTAGTTTTAAACGCAATCTTAGAGATATCTTCAGGTTTAATCCTGAGTTGATGGTACCCTGACTTCATATCAATCTCAGAGAAGACTCCTGCTCCTTACAGTTGGTCAAACATGTCACCTATCCGCCGGCAAAGGGTACTTGTTTTTAATGGTGATCTTGTTCAACTCCCTGTAGTCAATACATAGCCTTAAGGTTCCCTCTTTGTTTCTTTACAAACAACACTAGGGCACCCCATGGTGACACACTTGATCTAATAAAGCCTTTATGCAACAGCTCATCTAACTGAATCTTCAGTTCCTTAAGTTCAGTTGAGGCCATGTGATATGGGGCTTTGGAGATAGGTTGGGCACCAGGGGTTAATTCAATTCTAAAATCAATTTCCCTTTGTGGGGTAAGTCCTGGTAACTCTTCAGGAAAAACATCTTCAAATTCACAAACTATAGTAATATTTGCTGCCTTCGCTTCTTTTATTTGGTGTCAATAGTATAACACCAATATCTAATACACCCTTGACATAACAGCTTACTTGCTTTAATAGCAGAAATCAAGCGACAAGATTCTTCCTCTCTCTGCCCATAGAAACACATTGTCCTCCCTTTTTCATCCTTTAAAATAACCTTAAGATCTTCACAGTCAATCTTAGCTCCATAAGTTCGCAACCAATTCATTCCCAAAATGATATCAAAATCAGACAAATCAAATTGAATCAGATCCACAGGGAAAGTGGTTCCACCAATGGTAATGGGAATGAGTTTGTAGGCAATGGGGCACTCAACCACAAAATCGTTCGGTAGCTTAATCCTATAATTGGTTTCTGCCCTCCTATCTTCCAGGTTTAATTGCAAGGCAGATCGGCGGATATCAATAAATGACTAGCACCCAAATCAAATAAAACACAAAATGGCTTTGAGTTTAAAAAGAGAGTTCCAGTGACTACCGTACCGGAGGTGGCAGCTTCGTCTTGCTCACTACACATGCTCGTCCTACGGCTGCAGGCCTTAGTGGTGGGGCCCCTTGGTGAGGTCAAGGGTTTTGCTGCACCTTTGTCCACAGCCTTCATCCTTCGAGCGCATGTATCAATAAGTTATTCAGGGCTTCTGGGCCACATGCACTTATTAGTTCCTACTCGGCATTCAGGGATGGTGTGATTTGTTCTTTCGCATTTCACCATATGACTATTGGGAGGAGTAGGAGAAGGTTTCTTCTGGTTTACACTCTCACTCGGAGTTCCTTGCTCAAACCCTTTTCGATTTTGGTTAGTTGGGTTCAGGGCTCTCAACTCTGCCCGGACTCGCTCCACTTCAGCAGCTCATTCATATAACTCTTGGTAAGTCAAAATTCGTTGCCTAGCTAACCAATTCTAAATATAGAAGGCCAACCCCTCTTCAAACCTTCTAATATTCAACCTTTTAGATGATACAAACTCAAGAACAAACCTGGATAATTCTGTGAACTTACTGGCATACTGTATCATAGTCATATTGCCACTCATTTTCGGCTCCATAAACTCTTTTTCCTTTTGCCTTTGGACCACAACTGGGTAAAATTTTACCCTCAACTCACTCAGGAATTTACTCCAGGTGAATTCAAGCTATACGAGCTTATCCTTAACAATTTTCCACCAAATATTAGCTTCACCAGTCAAATAATATGTCCTAATATTTACTTTCTTTTCTTTTGGCACCTCTACCACTGTAAAAATTTTCTCCATTCTCCTTACCAAATCCTCCAATACTACTGAATCATAAGTTCCATCATACACTTTAGGGTTGCGTCATGCTACCCTATTTGCTAATTTATCCTCTCTACGAGGGGTTTCAGTGTGTACTTGGCAAATCCACTTCATCAGTTCAACTACTAAGGTTGGCCAGTAGTTCGGGTCCCCAATGTTGTTAGCCAACTCAGGAGGGATTGGTGGCATTTGGCCAAAAATTGGTCGCACATGACGGGAGGCTTGATCTCCTGATCGCTGGCCATTATCTGAGATTTCCTTTGTATGAACCCCTACATTGTTGTACACTGATTCGGACATTCTGATCATACATTAAACGAAACAATTCAATCACCGGAATACCTAAACATGTAAGATAAGCATGCCCAAAAAATACATTTAATATAACTCAAATATTATTAAAAACAAACCTAAAACTTCATTATTTCATTTCATAACTACTTATTTACATACATAGCTGCCTGTTTATATAAATGATCAGCAAAACATATCACATCTAACTAACTAGACAAAGTCAGTTGCGACTTCTACCTCAACCCCAAACACTAACTACCCCCAAGACACTAGATCTGTCACATAACCAAAACGAGAAACAGACCATATCATCACGGTTGGAGAGGATAGGACTAACTATATACAATGTCATATGCTACACAAAATACAACTATCCAATCCGATCATACCATATATATACATACAGGGCTCAAAATGTAACCCACTCACGTGCAATCCTGAAATGACCTAACGATCCCTAGACGGATCGTAATCGGTGTCGGACTCATCTTCCGACTCCTCACCCGAGTCGAAGTTGTTGTCCGACACTCCTGACTCTACCTCGTCATCCTCCTTCTCAACCTGCTGCTCTACTATCATCTCGTCAATCTCCTAATCCCATTGTTGCTCCATCACTGCCTCATCAATGTCCTGACCCTCTCGGGATCATCCTCCTTCTCCAGATGGCATCCTCCATGGCCTCATCCTCAGAACTAGCTACCACAATCTCTGGTTTATCAAGGAGATCCACCACCACGTGAGCCTCCCCAGGACTTTCGGGCATCAGTGGGGTGCCCGGAGCACGCGTTGAAAGTGGTCTCTGTGCTAGTATAGGTGGTACAGCCGAGGGATATGCCTGATGTAACGAAAAGGCATGCTGAAGAGTCTCCATAGTGAGCCCCCTCTGCTCAAACTCCTCCCTTAACAACAACTTCGAAGTGATGGTTGCCTAAGCCCCCTGGACTTGGAACCTGGGTCCGTCCCAGCCTGGGTTCCTCGTTATCATGAAATGATGATAACGGAGTCTGAATTCCACCCATGGATCAACTGTCGGTAAGGACCATAGTAATCTGTGTGCACGGACCGTGATGTTATGAAACTCAGAGAAAGGGTCCTATGCAAGAGTTATAATACTAGCATGCAATAGTGAAATATGGGTGACCACAGATGTACCAGACATCATGTTTATTCCGTAGGGATCCATCTAGTAAGAACAACACAAATGGGGGGCATATAGAAGATAAGCAACATGCATTTCTAATATCACAAGTCTCTAATAATATACGATATTCCTTACTAATAACCCTTCTCACCCTCCTATATCGTAACTCCATACTCTGTATCCCATCAGGAAAAATCAAAACCTGGCACTAATACCAAATCTGTAACGCCCCAAATGTACATATTTCGTTGATTTCATTCTCTTCATTAGATTCACCAATTTGAGGTATTATCCCAAATTATCAGGGCGTTACCGCCATCCAAAAGGACAAGGCTTTGCTTGTAAATAATAAATTTAGCAACGCTAATCAATGTTTACCAGCAAAGGGCATTCACACAATCACAACCCATCAAGCCATATATAAACAATTCTAACGTCAAACTAGTTAACTATTCCTGGGTTTACATCAAAATATAATAACTCTTGTAGAGTAAATTGCTTTAACATCAAAATGTTTCATAATACACTGCTCAAAAAATATCAACACTAACACACTATTTCCTTTTGTTTTGACCTTCTTGCTCACTTATCACCTTCAGTCGTCCTGCCCGCCTAAGGGCAATTCACTGAACATTTTCCTAAAACAAAACATGAATACATTTTGAGTTGTGAGCCGAAGCTTAGTACTTGCATCCCTGTACTGTTAAATGATCATTGAAAAACTGATTGGGCCAGCATTGCAATTCATTTAATTTAAAACCAGGAATGAGATGAATATAAAACTGCATTGCTAATTATTATCTGATAGTGAACCCCTGGTAACTGTTACGATATGTGGATAGGTGTACACCTGCCAAGTGGATCAGGGGACCTGTCCTGAAGTCACATAGGTAACTGAAGGGTAATGCCCTGTAACTGATAACTGATAGGGTCACTAATTATATGGTAAATCACTGATTAAACTATTTCATTAATGTACTCACCAAAACATTATAATTTTGATAAATACATGTTGATTTGTAAAGATATAGGCAATGAACGTAACTGGTACTTTAATTAAATCCACTTAAATGAGATTACACACAAAAAGGGAAGCAAATGATAGATTAGGCCCTGACTCTATTCAAAGTATCATGACAGGAACATAAAATTAGAAAATATTTTTATTTTCATAGGCAACAAGTTAGTAAAAGGAAAGTAAGAGAGTAACAAAGACTAAAATAAATGACTCATAACTTAGTCTTCTGATCTCCGATTGAGACCCAAAACCCCAATGTCGAAAGCTTAAGAAGTCCTAAAGAACTTTCATTTAGAACACAAAACACGCTTCCCACCATGGAGTTCCCAAAATGGGGCTAGAACACAAGTATGTCAGTTTTGGTCTAACCTGCGCAGTTCTGGTAAAACAGTCATAACTTTTTCCATAGACCTCGAATTAAGGCAATTCAAAAGGCATTTGAAAGCTAACACACTGAACTATCAACGCACCAAAAAAAATAATTTCTTAAGAGGTCAATAATTACCAGTTTAATCACAAATATTACTCTATTTTCTTAAATTTCTCAGACTTTACTGTCAAGCCTTTCTCCTTTCTTTTCACACAATTTCACATACAAAATCACACCTTAAAGTCATGCAACAAGGCTTTGGTCCTTTCCATCACCATACAAGACCATTACACTCAATTTCACTTCAAAATCATGTACATAAAAGATCATTTTTCAATCAAATATACACTAATAATATGCTTGCTATCAGTGGAAGGTTAAACCCTTGCATAATCAATAAAACCCTAACTTTTGGCCAACTTCCACTTCATCCAAGATCACCAAGAACATCCTCATAACATTATTAGAGATTAAAACCACTAAATCAAATACAAGAATCCAAGAAAAACAAACTTCCCACTTAAAGCTTGCATGATCATGAATAACCCTAACCCTAACATGCTCCCAACTCAACTCCACCGTGATCAACATAAAAATAAATCTTATTTCTTATCAAAACATCATGATCAACAATCAAAAACATCAAAACAAGAATCAAAACTAAGATAAAAATCAAAACCAACAAGATCAAGATTAAGGTTATTCATTTCAAGCTTGATAAAAGTAGAGATTTAGTGGTTTTGATGAGGGAGGATGGTGGCTATTGGTACTAGGAAGTCGGGGGGGGACGCAGGCAACCGAGGCTGGCTAGAAAACACCAACAATATCAGCAACCTGAGGGAGGGGGGCTGGCCGTGTAGAGTGAGAGAGGAGAGAGAGATGTGGGTTAAGTTTGTTGTATTTTTTTTACTTATCTCATGCTTGGCTAAATTTATAGCTTAAAAAGTAGCTTTTTACTAACCATGATTAGGCTTAAATCATGGTTATTAGCTAGGGTGATCATGTAAACTTGTTGGGCTTCAAATGGGTCCGAAAAAAGTTGGGTTCGAAAATAAAACGCCTAGTGACAATAACATTTTTGCGTAACTCAAAATTAAATTTTGGTAATGTTACAGAAAACAAAATAAATTACTTAGATTGAACTTGTTAGGGTCTAGTATCAATTCTTCCAAAGTGTTCGTTAATAATTAAATAAATAAATAAAACCCAAATTGCCAATTGAGGGCCCGAATAAATTTTTCCCCAGCGGGATTATTGAATGTGATAACTAAATTTGAGCAAATCGTTAACATGAGGTAATTAAATAAATAAACATAATTTAGGGTTGGGCTATTACAGGCTTCCTCCCTTAAAGCATTTCGTTCTTGAAACTTATGAACTTTACCATGTAATGCAAGATTACCTCAAATAATAGTGGGTATTTGGCTTTCATTTCCTCTTCAGTCTCCCAAGTAGCTTCTTGCGAGGTATGATTTGACCACAGCACTTTGACTAGAGGTATCTGCTTGTTGTGCAACTGGTTAATCCTGCGATCTAGTATTTGGATTGATTGCTCTTCATATACTAAATCCGCAATGATTTCAATAGCTTCAAATGCAATGGTGTGATTTGGATCTGGGATATACTTTCTAAGCTGAGAGATGTGAAACACGTTATGTACGTGTTCAAGTTCTACTGGGAGATCCAGACGATAAGCTACAAGATTCAACTTTTCAAAGATTTCACATGGTCTAATATATCTTGGACTCAGTTTCCTTTGTACGTCAAACCTCTTGATACCCTTCGTTGGTAAAACTTTCTGAAAAAATTTGCTGCCTACTTGAAACTCCAGAGGCCTCATTCTCTTGTTCGCATAATTCTTTTGTCGACTCTGGGCAACCTCAATATGCTCCCAAATTTTTCTTGTTGCTTCAATGGTTTCCTTGATCATTTTGGGAACTATGATCAATGCCTCATCTAAATCACTCTAGCAAAGTGGGGTTCTACATTTTCTCCCATATAAGGCTTCAAACGGGGCCATTTTGATGGTGGATTGGTAGCTATTGTTATAAGAAAACTCCACCAACGGTAAATCATCTTTCCATTTTCCTTGGAACTCCAATACACAAGCTCTTAACATGTCCTCTAGAATTTGATTCACCCTTTTAGTTTGCCCATCTGTCTCAGGGTTATAAGAGTTGTTAAAGTTCAATTTGGTCTCAAAGTCCTTTTGAAGTGCTTGTTAAAAATGAGCTTGGAATCTTTGGTCCCTATCTGATACTATGTCTAAGGGAATCCCATGCGGGCGGACTATGTCCTTAACATACAGTTGGGCTAGTTTTTCAACTTCCCAAGTATCCCTAATTGGCAGAAAATGGGCCAACTTGGTAAGTCGGTCAACTATGACCCACATAACATTCTTCTTCAAGGCAGAAAGGGGTAAACCCATAATAAACTCCCTTGAGATTGAATCCCACCTCCAAGTGGGAATTTCTAGGGGTCGCAATTCACCAATGGGATGCTAATGCTCCACTTTAACCTTCTGGTAGGTTAGACACTTGTCTACATATTTTGCAACCCCCTTCTTCATATTACTCCACCAAAAGTATTGTCTTAGGTCTCGGTACATCTTGGTACCTCGGGTATGCACCGAGTAGCAAGTATTGTGAGCCTCCTCTAGGATCTGTTTCCTCAATTCCTCATTTTTGGGTACACATAGGTGATTCTGAAATTACAGGGTCCCATCCTCATGTGCTACAAACCTAGGAGTCTTTCCTTTCTCTAAATTTTGTTTTATTCTTTGGAGCTCATGATTACTTTCCTGGTTCACTCGAATTTGCTCCACGATGGAAGGTTGTAAGGTAAGTCACTACAAAAAATAATGCATGCTCCCGCATTTATATCGCCACACTTAATTAACGTGTGGGGAGAAAAATAATAAGATTTTGGTAGTTTTCTCGATTCCACATTTAACAAGTGTGGGTAAATTATGAACTTATTCCTATACTTATTAAGTGTGGGGAATTAAAAAGAGTTTTTATAACTACTTCTTATATACTAATTAATGAGGTAATTTGTATATCTAAATATATTAGCCAAAAAAAATAGAACAAATAATTAAAAAATACACAAATATTTCGCAAAATAATTAAAATCGTGCTATGAAATATCACTTGCTCGCCTACCCCCCAAAACCAAAAAACTCAGCTTTAATTTGGTGCCTACCCCTCCCCCCCAAAAGAAAAAAACTCTGTGTTCTTCATCTACAAATCGCTAGAAATTCACTCAATCCTCAATTCGTTCTTCATCAATCTAGCTGGTGGTAGCTTAGTGAATTCGATTTGTGCTACAAAACTCCTTAATTCCTAGAAATTGAACTCCTTAATTCAAATTTTGGGCAACAAATTCTTCCCTATAAGTCCTGAATTCTGGGCAGTTCGTTCATCTGGGTGGCGCAAGCGAATTCTAGGCATTCTTCATCTGAGCAATGCAAGTGAAGCCCTGAATTCGTTCTTCATCTGCGTGGCATTTTCTGGGCAACAAACACTTCTGGGCAACAAATTCTATCCAACAATCGAATAGGAGCATCAAAGCAAACAGTCAGGGTGAAGTTAGGGCAGCCACTTGAAGAAATTAAGGGTTCTGTGAGTTTGTTTTTTATCTGAACTTGGGCAGCGATTCATATACGTCGTCTTCGTAAGGTAAGCCTACCCTCCATTGTTAATCTGAATGTACTCAGAGTATGAGAAATTAGAATAATTCTCTATGTGTTTGTTTTCTTAAAGGCTTTGAATGTGTGACGTATGATTGTGAATTTGGATTTTGTTATGGTGCTTTGAAATTTTGCTAGTGAGAATTTGCTTGAGCTCTTCGTGCAAAGATCTAATTTTAGGGTAGATTGTGTTTCACCATTGCCTTTTCCTTATTTTTTTCCCCTTCCTTTTTTTCATTTTTTCCTGATTTAATTTCCAAAATCCCACTTGGTTTTTAGCCCCTTGGAACCCATCTCTCAGGCATGATACTGGGACATAGGTACGTACAGTGCTTAGGCACTTCAAATTAGATGGTTGTTCTCTTATAGATTTGCTCTTTAAGTTATCTACAGTCTACATTTTCACCATCTCACTCATTCTTGTATTAGAGCTATAGGAGACAACTATAAACATATTATCAATGAACTAGCTACCGTTACTGTTATTGGATATATTGTTGAACACCAACAGGCCCTTGTTTTTCTGTCTCTGATGCAAATCTAATTTCAACTTTTTCTTCTTTTGACTTTCACACATGCTTTCTCCATCGACAACACAATTTGGAGTCTACAGCTTTGTGCTGCAGTAGACAAAGGTCTGCAATGGTTCCTCATCATGCTCTTGTCGTGGGCACCTACTCAAAGTTTAATTTGATTTTGCAAAATGAACGAGGTTTATTAGTTGGGGTTACTGCCTAACCTTGTTAGTGATATCTCTATTTTACTTGTGCAAACAAACCTGGATATGGAAGAGGTGTTTGTTGTTGATGCTTCTTGTATTGTCGCAAAATCAAGCCGTGAGTACACCCCTAACCCCTTTCAAAAAAAAGGTTACCCTGGTTCGAATCTTCGTGGAAGCATTCTTCCTTGTGAAGGGAATCATTCGATGCATGGCAGGCCCAAGCCCATGTTGGCTTGCCCTCTCGCTTTTCCGACCTCATTGGACTATCCCCGAGCATGGGGCTAATTTGCTGCTCAGTTTGTTTCTAACTTTTACTGTTGAACATATGCTCAATGATGACTTTTATATCATAGGCTTTTTGTTAGATTTTAGATTTGTCAATTTAGTGAGACATTGACATTGTATTGTACTTGTAGTGCATTAAAATTCTGAAACTCAAGAATTGCCCAATATGGACCTTCTCACTTACCTAAAACATGTACACAAAAAGATAAGATCAAAACATATATCTACAAAAGTTGGTTCACCCTTCTTAGCCATCTACCAAATACTGGTAGCCTTAGGTTTATCACCAACTTATGCAGTTGCACCTTGCAACTACAACTGCAACTCAACAAATCTGATAAGAGCAGGAGTTGAGCTGAATTAGTTGTCATAAATGTATACATAAGCGTAGACCAACCTGGCTTATGCAGCCTCAACTATCTTTAGGCTTTTATGAGCCCATCCTTTCTTTCTTTTTCTTTTTTTTTGGGTCCTCTTCCCCATGGATTCCTGCATGGGTTTCTAAAATTATGTACAATTACATGTTGTCAAAATCTCTGATATTAGTATTTCTTTTTCTTTCCCTTCTTTTGGTGCAAATATCAATGACAATGTCAATCTTTCCATATGGGTATACAACTCATCTCACAACTTTCATATGCCTCTGGACCTCATATTTATCTCTATTTTTAAAGTAGTCAGTGAACTTGCAAACGCTTATTGCTTGAGTGGAAATTAAGAAAATGGTGGATGTCACTTTAGTTATGATTATGATGTTGGGTATTCACCAATTTACCGGAAAAATTACTAAGTAAAGTTCCTAGTTATAACAGCTAGGTTCCCTTTGATCCTTGTTGATTTTGGAACCTATCTCTCAAGCATGACACTGGGACATAGGTACGTACAGTGCTTAGACACTTCAAATTAGGCTAAAAAATCCTACAAGTTAACTGAAAATAGTCAAGATGGACACCTGAACTGCTGAAAATGTATTGCTTCAGAAATTAGAACACTTGTGTACCTGTACTCATCAACATATGGGATTGACCCCTATACCCTCTCCAATTAGGCAAGACAAACAACAATGTAAGATCAAGGTAGTAAAGAGCAACATCTAGGGTCTACCAATCTAATTCCACGAATATTTAGTGTACAGGGTATGGTCCATTGTCCTTCACCCACCACCCCTTTTCTAACTTCAAGCACTACCCCTTGCCCAAGCCCAACATAGTGATGAGCTAGAGGACAATTGCAATGAGTGCTAAAATGTTGGCATGTTTCCACATGATTAGAAACATTTAATTAGTTTTGTCACGAGTTGTGTATAACTCCAACAACTCCTCAAGCAAAAAAGACTGAAAATCCAACCAGGAATCATTCTAATAATGGTTTCACAAGTTTGAAGATACAAGCATGTCTAGTCCAAGGCAAACGCATTATTGAAATCTCAATGGAAGGTATTCCTGTTGAAAGGAATACACTGATGTGCATCCATATTCCCAGTTTACATTGCTTGAGTTTGACATGCTTTGTTATATATCTTTGATGTGAGTTTGACATGCTTTGATAAATGCTAAGCTTCAAATAGTTTGTGATCTAAGTAACTTTGTTAGAGATGCAAGTATTTTGGGATTCCCTTTACTGTCTCCAAACTGATCAACTCCCCCCCCCCCTTTTCTAAAATCTAAAACATGGTCTTATATGTGGTGTTTAGCATAGTAAGCCTGATGTTGAAAGTATTTGTGCTGGAAATCACTTTTGTAGTACCTTATCCATGGAACTGAATTGAGTTCATTATATGATTGTGCCGTCACTATTCTAGTCATCTTTAGCCCATTGTTATATGACATATTTGTATGTGAACTTAGCTTAAAAATCATGCCTGCAACACCCATAACTTCACTGTGTTGACTGTTGGGTCTGTTACTGAGTGATCTTATAGCTAGGTTTCACGAATAGTCTGTTTAAATCATTTCAAATAATGAAAAAATAAAATGCAAACTACATGTAAATCTATTTGTTTAAATGTTGATAAATCATTGAATAACTTCAAATGATGAAAAAATCACTATTTTGGTCATTTTGGGACCTGAGTTTAAGTCTCATCTACATCAACCTTTGTGCATCATTTGCATCACAAGAAAAAAAGGATTACGCATGTGATGTTATGATGTGTGTGAAGCTGACAATTTTAGATCTCGAGGTAACAATTTATTTGCATTGTAAGTTATAAATTTAAGAAGATCTAGCCAAAAAAATTATAAATATAATAATATGTTCTTAGGTAATTCATTTTTTTTTAATCTTCAATTTTATATTTAATTGATAAGATAGAGTTTTTCTATCGCAAATTTTCTTCATTTACATGTTTGTTTGAGCACACATGTTGGATGGTTTCTTTGGTGGCACACACAGCCCTACAAACACAAGTTTGGGAATAATTGGATTCCTACTTAATGTAATTGCATTGCTGTAAGAAGGTACATCTTGAAATATTTTGTATGTCACACCTGTTGAAAGTTTAAAATTTACTTATTTATTTACTTACGCAGTAAGTACCTTTCAACTCCCATTCCCCAAGAATACAAAAGTTGTTTTCACTTTCCTTAGCTTTTCTTTCCTTAAAAGAGAATTTCCTTTGCTTGTTTGAGTGTAAAAATTGTTATGGAAATTTCCTTTTTTTTTCAATTTACTCAGTGATTTTTATGCCTTGAACAATGTCTAAATGCATATTATTAAGTTGAAGAACTATTTGCATCTTCGACTTGTTAATATGATTGAATTTGTAGCTACTGGTTTAAATTTGCTTAGTTCTTATGGCGTAGTATGCTCTAAGCACATGAATTTGATGTGTTGTTGTGACCCTTGTGATTCTTTTCCCCTCGTCCTTTATTGATTGCCAATGCTTAGTTATAATTCTTATATTGACTTATGTGATGACCTTGTAGGTGGTTGGTAGAAATTATAATGGACGAAAGTTGGATTCATAAGCATAGAACTTCTCTTGAATATATGAATGGGGTTGAGTCATTTTTGGAATTTACTTTTTGCAATGCTGGGGGTAGTAAACTGATCGTATGCCCTTGTAATAAATGCAAAGTTGGGCACAATCATTGCTTCACAAAAGAAGAAGTGGCACATCATCTCATGTTTAATGGTTTTTTGCCAGACTATAAAGAGTGGGTGCATAATGGGGAGGAAATTTCTGAACCTTCTTCATTTTTTTGTGACAAAGGCCACAATACTACTAATGCCCAATCAAAAAGTGGTTTTTGCGACATTGATACTATGAGAATACTTAATGATATTTTTGGGATGCGTAAAAATCGTGGGAATGACATGTTTTATCAAGAGAGTGATATGGATGAAGAAGACAATGGTGAGCTAGGGACATGAGGGACATGAGGGTAATACTTCCATGGTACACAAAGATGATGGATACGAAAGGCTACTAGAACAAGTTGAGCAGGAGCTATATGAGGGTCCAGAATTTTCAAAACTCTCTTTTCTGTTGTACTTACTCCACTTGAAATGCATGTATGGTTGGTCTATTAAATCATTTAATATGCTGCTCCAACTTTTGAGTTCTGTTTTTCCCCATATAGACCCCATCCCATCATCATGGAGTAATTGCAAGCAATTACTTAAGGACTTAGGCCTTGAATATGAGAAAATACATGCTTGTCCTAATGATTGCATATTGTATTGGGGTGAAAAGGAACGACAAGAATCATGTGACAAGTGTGGTTTTTCACGATGGAAGAATAGTTAAAAGAAATTTCCAGCTAAGGTATTACGCTATTTCCCTCTCATTCCCAGACTGCTTAGCCTTTAAAAATCATCGAAGATAGCTGAAGACATGATTTGGCATGATAAGTATCGTATAAAGGATGAGATTTTGAGGCATCCTGGAGATGCAAAGGCATGAAGGGAATTTGATGAACAATATCCTGATTTTGCATCGGATCCTTGAAACATAAGGCTTGGGCTAGCTAGTGATGGGTTTAATCCCTTTCGTGTTATGAGTAGCACACAGAGTACTTGGTCAGTCTTACTAATTCCATATAATTTGCCTCCCTGGCTATGCATGAAACAATCCTTAATTATACTATCGATAATTATTCCCGGTGAAAAGGCCCTTGGTATGGATATCGATGTATATCTTTAACCATTGATTAAAGAGTTAGTGCAGTTATGGCACGGTGTAGATACATATGATGCATACACAAACACAAGATTTACATTGCGGGGTGCTCTTCACTCTACTATAAATGACGTTCTTGCATATGCTAATCTGTCTGGGTGGAGTACGAAGGGTCGTTTCACATGTCCATCTTTTGGGAAAGCAACTCAATCACTTTGGCTGGAGAATGGACACAAGTTCTGCTATATGGGTCATCGGAGATGGTTAGCAGAAGACCATCCTTTTCGATACGATAAGGACTGATTTGATGGAAATATGGAGTTTGGTAACACTCCAACTTCAATAACAGGGAGTTAGGTACTTACAGAATTAGAGGGAACTATGTTTACATATGGGAAAAGCCAAACTAATATAGATGTTGATGAGAGGGATGAAGAGCAAATATGGAAGAAGCGAAGCATTTTCTTTGATCTTCAATATTGGCAGTTTAACCATCTTTGTCATAATTTGGATGTAATGCATATCGAAAAGAACATTTGTGATAATTTGTTGGGAACATTATTGAATTTGGAAGGGAAGAGTAAGGATAACTTGAAGGCCGCCAAGATCTTCAACAAATGCAGATAAGGCCTGAGCTCCACCCAGTTTTGTTAACAAATGGCAAATATCATTTACCCGTTGCTCCTTCTAATTTGTCTGTCGATTAGAAAACCTCCTTGCTAAAAGTCTTGTAGCACATCAAGGTGCCAGATGGATACACAAGCAATATCTCTCGATGTGTCAATATCAAGGAGCGCAAGTTGTTTAATTTGAAGAGCCATGATCGTCATATTCTAATGCAATATTTACTTCCAATTGCATTGCGAGCGGTTAAGGATGATAATCTTGTAGATTTGGTGTGTGAGTTGTCTGATTTTTTTAAGGGATTATGTGCGAAAGAGTTGAATGCTGATAAATTGGATGAGTTACAAAGCAATGTGCTTCTCACATTATGTCGTATGGAGAAAATGTTCCCACCTGGTTTTTTCACCATTATGGTGCATCTGATTGTTCACTTGACGGAGAAAGCAAAGCTTGGAGGGCCTATATTTAGGATTTGTACGTCTTTAGACTTGATTATGTTGAGTCTACATATTAGTTAATCTCTTTGGTTATCTTTTCTAACAGTTAATTTTTTCTGTGTCTTTCAATTGTCTAACAGGTTGCATTTCTGGCGGTAATTAACATCTCTTAGTGAAGAAAACAAAGATGGAGATTTTTTTATACATTTTTGGACATTAGTCATGTTTTCAAAGTGTAATGTTAGGTAGTATATAGAGCAATAAAATATTCAATCAGCTACATAGAACAAAAAAATTAGCAGGATAGATTCAAAACAATGTAAGAATATTTATTTTTGATTATGTTAGCCTTTGTTGCTACGTCAACAATTAATTTTTTTCAGGCACTAATGTATAATTTATTTAATTGATGTTTGATCTACTTTAATTTGTTGGTTTGTTAATTTTATTCATTTATATAGGGTGATGCACGCTGGTATATAATTAGTATAAATCTTGTTAATTAAAAAAAGAACCATTGTTTACAATTGTTCTATTTTTAACTTAACAAGTTTTATATTAATTACCAGCATTTTTAAAAAAAAAAACAAAGACAATTCTAGTAACACTTTTAAGTGTGGGGAAAATTACGACTTCTTGCATCTTCCAAAGTAGGCATAGCGTATAATGGCCACACATAAACTGTGGGTAATTAATACTTACTCCACATTTATAAGTGTGGGAAATATAGTTCTACCTGCATTTTCATTAAGTGTGGAGAACACTTCCACACACTTAACTTCCCCACATTTAGCCTAAGTGAGGGCAACTGTTGTTTCCACACTTATAAGTGTGGTTATTAGCAAAGTTAAATGTGGAGGGAAGCGACCTTTTTTGTAGTGAGTGCTGATAATCGAACATGTGCTTGCCTATGGGACACTAGTTGAATTCCCAAGTCCTCAAGCTCTTACAAGAGACTCAACTGGGTAATCACCATAGTGCTTGGGCTATGTTGGACCTTCATACTCAGGGCATCTACTACAATATTTACTTTCCTCGATGATATTGAATGTACAAATTATAGTCTTTAAGCAACTCAAGCCAATGCCGTTGTCTCAAATTGAGCTCCTTCTAGGTGAAGATATACTTCAGACTTTGATGGTCAGTATAGATCTTGTATGGTATCCCATATAAGTAATGTCTCCAAATTTTTAATGCAAAGACCATGGCTGCTAACTCCAGGTCATGGGTGGGGTAATTTTTCTCATAAGGCTTGCGTTGTTGAGAGACATAAGCTACTACCTTGTCTTTCTACATCAATACACAGCCCAAGCCGCTCTTTGAAGCATTACTATAGATGGTATACTCTTTACCTTCCATTGGGAGCATTAGGATTGGGCGGTTGTTAATCATTGCCTTAACTCTTGAAAGGCTCTTTTACACTTCTTTGTCCACTCAAATTTATTCGCTTTCTTCAGTAGATTGCTAAGGGGCGAAGCTATTTTCGAAAAGTCCTTGATGAACCTTCGATAATAGCCCGCTAAACCCAGAAAACTTCTAATCTCATTGATGTTAGTAGGCCTTGACCATTCCGTGATTGCCTTTACATTGTGGGGGTCAACTTGGATTCCTTCTTTTGTGAACACATGACCCAAGAACACCACTTCTTCCAACCAAAATTCACACTTTTTAAATTTTCCATAAAGTTGATGCTCCCTCAGGGTTTGTAACACCATCCTCAAATGATCAGCATGTTCCTCCTTGTCCTTATAATAGATAAGGGTGTCATCTATGAACACTACTATAAACTTATCTAAATAGGCTCTGAATACTCCGTTCATAAGATCTATGAGAGCTGCAGGGGCATTGGTGAGGCCAAACGAAATTACTGTAAACTCATAATGACCATACCTGATCTTAAACGCAATCTTAAGGATATCTTCAGCTTTAATCCTGAGTTGATGGTACCCTAACTTCATATCAATCTTAGAGAAGACTCCTGCTCCTTGCAGTTGGTCAAACAAGTCATCTATCCGCGACAAAGGGTACTTGTTTTTAATGGTGATCTTGTTCAACTTCTTGTATTCAATACATAGCCTTAAGGTTCCATCTTTTTTTCTTTACGAACAACACAGGGGCACCCCATGGTGACACACTTGACCTAATAAAGCCTTTCTACAACAGCTCGTCCAACTGAATCTTCAGTTCCTTAAGTTCAGCTGAGGCTATGTGATATGGGGCTTTGGAGATAGGTTGGGCACCAAGGGTTAATTCAATTTCAAAATCAATTTCCCTTTGTGGGGGTAATCCTGGTAACTCTTCAGGAAAAACATCTTCAAATTCACAAACTACAGTAATATTTGCTGCCTTCGCTTCTTTTGTTTGGGTGTCAATAGCATAACACCAATATCCAATACACCCTTAACATAACAGCTGACTTGCTTTCATAGCAGAAATCAAGGGACAAGATTCTTCCTCTCTCTACCCATAGAAACACATTGTCCTCCCTTTTTCATCCTTAAAAATAACCTTAAGATCTTCACAGTCAATCTTAGCTCCATAAGTTCGCAACCAATTCATTCCCAAAATGATATCAAAATCAGACAAATCAAATTGAATGAGATCCACAGGGAAAGTGGTTCCACCAATGGTAATGGGAATGAGTTTGTAGGCAATGGGGCACTCAACCACAAAATCGTTCGGTAGCTTAATCCTATAATTGGTTTCCGCCCTTCTATCTTCTAGGTTTAATTGCAAGGCAGATCGGTGGATATCAATAAATGAGTAGCACCCAAATCAAATAATACACAAAATGGCTTTGAATTTAAAAAGAGAGTTCCAGTGACTACCGTACTGGAGGTGGTAGCTTCATCTTGCTCATTACATACGCTCATCCTACAGCTACAGGCCTTGGTGGTGGGGCCCCTTGGTGAGGTCAAGGGTTTGCTGCACCTTTATCCACAGCCTTCATCCTTCTAGGGCATGTAGCAATAAGGTGTTCAGGGCTTCTACACCACATGCACTTATTAGTTCCTACTCGGCATTCGGGGGTGGTGTGATTTATTCTTCCGTATTTCGCACAGGGCTCTGTCAAGCCTACCAAATGACTATTGGGAGGAGCGGGAGAAGGTTTCTTCTGGTTCACACTCTCACTCGGAGTTCCTCGCTCAAACCCCTTTCTCTTTTGGTTGGTTGGGTTCAGGGCTCTCAACTCTGTCCTGACTCGCTCCACTTCAGTAGCTCACTCATATAGCTCTTGGTAAGTCAGAATTTGTTACCCAGCTAACTGATGCCGAATATAGAAGGCCAAACCCTCTTCAAACCGTCTCATCTTCAGCCTTTTAGATGATACAAACTCAAGAACAAACCTGGATAATTATGTGAACTTACTGACATATTATATCACAGTCATATTGCCACTTATTTTCAGCTCCATAAACTCTTTTTCCTTTTGCCTTTGGACCACAACTGGGTAAACTTTTACCCTTAACTCACTCAATAATTTACTCCAGGTGAATTCAAGCCCTACGAGCTTATCCTTAACAATGTTCCACCAAATATCAGCTTCACCAGTCAAATAATATGTCCTAATATTTACTTTCTTTTCCTTTAGCACCTCTACCACTATAAAGAATTTTCTCCATTCTCCTTACCAAATCCACCAATACTACTGGATCATAAGTTCCATCATTCACTTTGGGGTTGCGTCGTGCTACCCTATTTGCTAATTTATCCTCCTTATGAGGGGTTTCAGTGTGTACTTGGCAAATCCACTTCATCAGTTCAACTACTAAGGTCGGCCAGTAGTTCGGAAGCTTGATCATGATGGGAGGCTTGATCACTCGATCCCTGGCCATGATCCGAGATTTCCTATATATGAACCCCTGCATTGTTGTGCACTAATTTGGACATTCTGATCATACATTAAACGAAACAATTCAGTCATTAGAATACCCAAACATGTAAGATAAGCATGCCCAACAAATACATTTACTATAACTCAAATATTATTGAAAACAAATCCAAAGCTTCATTATCTCATTTGATAACTACTTATTTACATACATGGCTGCTTGTTTATATAAATGATCAGCAAAACATATCACATCTAAATGACTAGACAAAGTCAGTTGTAACTCCTACCTCAACCCCAAACACTAACTTGCCCCAAGACACTCTATATGTCACATGACCAAAACAAGAAACGGACCATGTCATCACGGTCGGAGAGGATTGGACTAACTATGTACACTGTCATATGCTACACAAAATACAATTGTCTAATCCGATCATACCATATATATACATACAGGACTCAAAATGTAACCTACTCAGGTGCAATCCTGAAACGACATAACGATCCCTAGATGGATCGTACTTTGGGTCGCACTTAACTTCAGGCTCCTCACCCGAGTCGAAGCTGCTGTCCGACACTCCTGACTCTAACTATTCATCCTCCTTCTCAACCTGCTGCTCCACTATCATCTCGTCAATCTCCTAATCCCACTGTTGCTCCATCACTGCCTCATCAATGTCCTGATCCTCCTCGGGATCATCCTCCTTCTCCAAATGGCATCCTCCATGGCCTCGTCCTCAGAACTAGCTACCACAATCTCTTGTGTATCAGGGAGATCCACCACCACGTGAGCCTCCCCAGGACTATCGGGCATCAATGGGGTGCCCGGAGCAGGCGGTGAAGGTGGTCTCTGTGCTGGTACAGGTGGTACAGCCGAGGGATGTGCCTGATGTAATGGAAAGGCATGCTGAAGAGTCTCCATAGTGAGCCCCCTCTGCTCAAACTCCTCCCTCAACAAAAACTCCGAAGTGATGGTAGCCCCAGCCCTCTGGACCTGGAACCTAGGTCTGTCCCAGCCTAGGTTCTCTGTTATCATGAAATGATGATAACGGAGTCTGAATTCCACCCATAGATCAACTGTCAGTAACTAGCATACCAATCTATGTGCACGAACCGTGATGCTATGAAACTTAGAGAAGGGGTCCTGTGCATGAGTTATAATACTAGCATACAACAGTGAAATATGAGTGGCCACAGATGTACCAGGCATCATGTTTATTCCGTAGGGATCCATCTAGCAAGGAAAACACAAATGAGGGGCATATAGAAGATAAGCAACATGCATTTCCAATATCACAAATCTCTAATAATATATGATATTCCTTATTAATAACCCTTCTCCCCTCCTATATCTAAACTCCATACTCTGTATCCCATTAGGAAAAATCAAAACCTGGCTCTGATACCAAATCTGTAACGCCCCAAATGTACATATTTCGTTGATTTCGTTCTCTTCATTAGATTCAACTATTTGAGGTATTATCCCAAATTATCATGGCATTACCGCCATCCAAAAAGGACAAGGCTTTGCTTGTAAATAATAAATTTAGCAACACTAATCAATGTTTACCATCGAAGGGCATTCACACAATCACAACCCATCAAGCCATATATAAACAATTCTAACGTCAAACCATTTAACTGTTCCTGGGTTTACATCAAAATATAATAACTCTTGTAGAGCAAATTGCTTTAACATCAAAATGTTTCATAATACCCTGCTCAAAACATCTCAGCACTAACACACTATTCCCTTTTGTTTTGACTTTCTTGCTCACTTATCACATTTAGTCGTTCTGCCCGCCTGAGGGTGATTCACCAAACATTTTTCTAAATCAAAACATGAAAACATTTCGAGCTGTGAGCCGAAGCTCAGTACTTGCATCCCTGTATTGTTAAATGATCATTGAAAAACCACCCGCATTGCAATTCATTTAATTTAAAATAGAGAATGAGATGAATACAAAACTGCATTGCTAATTTTTATCTGATAGTGAACCCCTAGTAAAACGGTCATAACTTTTTCCACATACCTCGAATTAAGGCAATTCAACAGGCATTTGAAAGCTAACACACTGAACTATCTACGCACCAAAAAAAATAATTTTTCAAGGGGCCGATAATTACCAATTTAATCACAAATATTAGCCGATTTTCTGATATTTTTCACACTTCACTATCAAGCCTTTCTCTTCTCTTTTCACACAATTGCACATCCAAAATCACACCTTAAAGTCATCTAACAAGGCTTTGGTCCTTTCCATCACCATACACAACCATCATGCTCAATTTCACTTCAAAATCATGTATATCAAATATCATTTTTCAATCAAATATACACTAATAACATGCTTGCTATCAAAGGAAGGTTAAACCTTTGCATAATCATTAAAACCCTAACTTTTGGTCAACTTCCAGTTCATCCAAGATCACCAAGAACATCCTTATAACATTAATAGAGATTAAAACCACTAAATCAAATACAAGAATCCAAGAAAAACAAACTTCCCACTTAAAGCTTGCACGATTATGAATAAAGTTACCCCTAACATGCTCCCAGCTCAACTCCCCCGTGATCAACATCAAAATAATTCTTATTTCTTATCGAAACATCATGATCAATAATCAAAAACGTCAAAACAAGAATCAAAACTAAGATAAAAATCAAAACCAACAAGATCAAGATTAAGGTTTCTCACTTCAAGCTTGATAAAAGTAAAGATGGAGGTGATGTTGAGTGGTTTTGATGATGAAGGATGGTGGCTGGTGGTACTAGGATGTTGGGGGGGTCGGAGGCAACCAGGGCTGGCTAGAAAACACCATCAGTAGCAGCAACTTGAGGGAGGGGGGCTGCCCGTATAGAGTGAGAGAGGAGAGAGAGATGTGGGTTAAGTTTGTTTTATTTTTTTGACTTGTCTCATGCTTGGCTAAATTTATAGCTCAAAATGTACCTTTTTACTAACCATGGTTAAGCTTAAATCACGGTAATTAGCTAGGGTAATCATGCAAACTTGTTAGGCTTCAAATGGGGCCCAAAAAAGTTGGGTTCGGAAATAAAATGCTCCGTAACGATAACGTTTTTAAGTAACTCAAAATTAAATTTTTGTAATGTTACGGAAAACAAAATAGATTTCTTAGATTAAACTTGTTAGGGCCTACTATCAATTCTTTCAAAGTTTTCGTTAATAATTAAATAAATAAATAAAATCTGAATTGTCAAGTGAGAGCCCAAATAAATTTGTCCCCACCGGGATGGTTCAATGCGATAACTAAATTTGAGAAAATCATTAACATGAGGTAATTAAATAAATAAACATAATTTAGGGCTGGGCTATTACATTCTCAAACCATCCCAGTACAGTCTAGAATTGCGCAGTCGCAGTACTTCTCTCACAACTTTCTACGTGTAACTCCAATTGGCACGATTCAAACTTCAAGGTATAGAAGACACCTAGGTCTATACATGCTATAAATGTTATGATTTTTCTACCAGCTAATAACAATATGTAGTTTTTCAAATGTTCCCTAAATTCTTATTGTAAAAGTGGTGATAATTCCCTAAGTTTTTGTCTTAAACCCTGTCACCCCTTGCCCAAAACTTTCATACTCATTCGTACCATGTCCTCCTCATTCCCCACTAATCCCAATCCCCTAATCCAATCTAATCTATACAATTATGAGGGTTAAAGATCAAAATTTACCTTGAACATGTTTAAGAAAAAACGAGGAGATTTGGAATGTTTTAATCCTCCAACTCAAGCAAATTTAAATCTAAAAATCAAGGTAAGCAGGAAAAAAAAAACTCATAGCCATTAATCTAAATAAAGGTTTATAAAAAAGAAATTAAAAGAAGAGAACACTTGGATTAGAGTTGTCATAAACCCCATCCATACTCAACCAAAGCGAAGAGAAGTGGGGTAGGCTAGGTGGTTGTGTGGCTAGTTGCTGGTGATGATAGGAGGTGGCGGCAGCAATGGGAGGTGCAACGGCTGCGGGGTGAGTGAGAGAGAGTGCGGGGTAAAGAGAGGGAACCACAAGAGGGCGATTGTATGAGTTAGAGAGAGAGATTGCAAAGGAAATACAGAGACGTGAGGAAGAGGGAGAGTGTGATGTGAGTGTCAACTGATTTAAGGTGGTGGGGGAAACTCTTTAGGGTTAGGGCTTAATGAAAGGAGGGAGAGAGTTCGAGGAGGAAGATGAAAAAGGAAGGAAAAATAGTATATATATACATATATATATATATATATATATATGTATATACATATATATATATATATATA
>JACYFF010031956.1:42106880-42133306 GCA_017589665.1 Selenicereus undatus | reverse complement strand
GTTGTAAACACGCGGCTTGTGGGATAATGTTTTACTATAAAAAAAAACTTCACTTGCAGAAAAGAATTTTTATTTCGATTTTTCCAAATTTCTCGGTGCAAAGAATCATAAATTTAATATTGGTTTTGCTGGATTGACTTAAACTAACTCTTATAAGTTCACCCTTAAATTACCCATAAACATCTAACCGTTTTACGAGCTCAAGCCTTCTAGGTCGGTCCACTTCATAAAAATGAATATTTATAATTTTTAGGAATTTTTTGATTTTTACATAACCATTGGATGTATAAATTTGAAGGTAGGTTTCATTAATAAAGTTAGACGTTGGTATATAAGAATGTTTCTTAAATTAAAATTATTATATCCTTTTCTTATTGTTGGCTAGGAGCATGCGCACGTTTAAAGATGATGTTCATAATATGGCTTGTCTAGAAGGATCAATAACAGAAGTATATATCACAAATGAGTGTTTAGCCATTCACTCAAGATATTTAAACAGAGTTGAAACTCAATTTAATCGTGCTAAAAGGAATGAAGATGATGGCAATCGAAAACCCCATAAGTTATCTGTTTTCACTAAAATGGGATGGCCATTAGGGAAGGAAACATCGAAGAACTCTTTCGTGATGAATGAAAGCAAGCTCAGGATTATGTTATTAAACATTGTGATGAAGCACAATCCTTTATAGAGTAAGAAGCTATATCTTGTGCAACATGTTTCTGATTATATCCGAGCAAGTAAAGCTTATAATTAAATTTTAATGTTTTGAGGGAGTACAAAAATGGTAAATCCTTCATTACAATTAAATTTTAACAAATGGTTTGAAGACCGGATAAGTAATATTGACCATACATATGAATTAATTAATTCTTATAAGTTCTAACCTTTTTTTTTAGCTTTGATGTCACTAATTTTTGGACTCAACTTGGTAAAAGAGCAAGTTATGAGCTCCTAATTTTGTCACAGTGTCCAATGAATAGGGTTACTTGCTATGATGGTTACTTTGTGAATGGGCATAGATTTCATACAAAAGCTCGAGCCAACAACCTAAACACATAAAATTGTAGAGTGGTGGTAAAAGATGAGGAGAAGAGTAGAGGAAAAGATTACTTTGGCATGCTACTTGATATTATCAAGTTGGAGTATGACCATGAGCGCAAAGTTGTTCTTTTCAAGTGTGAGTGATATGATGTTTTTAATGAAAGTGTTGGAATCAAAATAGAAGTGAATGGGGTAACATTATTGAATGTGAAATGCTTTCTCAATACAAATAAGCCATATGTTCTAGCTTGTCAAGTTAAACAAGCTTGCTATTTAATGGATCCCACGAATAAGGATCGGCTAGTTGTCATAAAAACTAATCCTCGAAATTTCTATGATGTCCCAGATGAAGACAAGGAAGATGAGAAATTGTTTGGAGATGATGATGGTTGTTGCATTGTCCATAGGGACGGGGTAGCCCTGACTTCCATAGGTCCTTGGTTTGATCTCCTAACGAGAAAGGAGGTCCTTGTGCAAGTGTCTCATCCATAACTTTGACTTGCTCGCTATATATGGAGTGCCACGTGGTTTCTCAAGTGTTGGCCATAGAGAGGAATGCCACCAACTAGGGCACTATTGGCCACTAACAACTTGCTGGTTGGCTACTTGGGCTCTGCATAGTCGAGGGAGCATATGTCCCATTGGTCCATGATGGTACAACAGCTCTGATTAGGAATGATATAGAACCGGAGGTGGTGGATTCAAATGTTATCACCTAAGAGTTGCAACGGTATAAGAAAAAGACGAAAAGCAAAATTTATAGATGATGACCATGACTCTGAATGTGGTGAGGGTGATATGCTAGTATTTGGGGATGAAGCTGACAAAGAATGATATCAATTTTTTTTTGGCTTGCTACCTTTATAAGTAGGATATATTTTTCATTTTCCTATTAAGTATTATGGTTGTCTTGGTTATATATAATGTCTCTTTTAATATGATGTTTATTAAAATCAAATATGTTATTATATGTTTGTCGATTATTTAATTGTCTTAACTGCATTTTGCACATGCATTGCATTTAAAATTGCATTTAAGCTTTAGTAGATTCCTTTTCATGACTTCCCTTTTTTTGTAGTGATAAACTGTGGCTTCTTTCTCTTATCTATTGTACTTCTTATATATATCCTGGTACTTTTATTCATATTTAGGTTTTTAGCTTCTTAATGTGTAAATAGAATCATGTATCGGAAACAATAGCAATTCTCTTTACTATTTGGTGTCATGCTATGCTACTGTCGACTAATGTCATTGGTAAGTTTGTTGTTAGTTATATCCATAATTAGTGGAGTTTTAAATACTTGGCTTTTATATTTGTTTATTACATATGCTTTTGTTTTTGCTGTACGTTAATGATATATATTGTTTCGGAGGAAACTCACTTGGAGGGCAATGACGTGCAAACTTAAGTATGATTGTTGCTCAAATCAATCGTATGCACTAACATGTCCTCCTTCAATGACCTGCACGAAGCTCAACCTTAGGTGTGGCTCCCAAGGAGGGCCCCCTTGATGCTCAAGTCAGTCTCAGGAATAATTTGAGAAGCAAATTCTGAGAGAGAGGGGGAGAGAGAGGGGGGGCGGAGAGAAAGAAAGTGTATCAATTTTGTCCAAACTGAAAGTAAAAAGTGAGGGAATGAAGTCCCCATAAATGGAGAAAGTTGTGGTATTTATAGCCTTGTGGTTGGCCCTCACGGGTAGGAGGGTAACTTCCCCAGTCAAGACGTCAAATTACCATTATACCCCTCCAACGCCCTTCTTTCTTTCATGTGGTCAACTAGGACTCCACGTTGACTTGGTCAATGCCATGTGTCGTCTTCCCACTAGACGGGTTATTAAATATCTTAATCATTTAGCCCCTCACATCTTCACAGAACGCCTTATGAGGTGTTCACATGAGATGTGGACTCACGTTGTCCTTCCTTTTTCCTTTTGTTTGTGTCCCTAATGGCATCATATCTGTTGCTCGCAATTAGATGAAGGTCGAATCTTCGACTTGGCTTTGTCGTGGCCAAACTAGAGAGATCGATGTTGCCGAATCGAAGATGTCGCCACAATCGAACCGAAGTCTCGCTGGCTAGGCCTCGCCATGGCCAAATTAGAGATGTTACGGTGGTTGAATGGAAGACATCATGGCAGCCGATTCAAAAGCTTTCTAACTAGGCTTCGTCATGGTCAAATTGGAAAGGTCACCGCAGCCGAATAAAAGACATCGTCGTGGCTAAATCGAAAGGTCCCTATGTTGGCCTCATCGTAGCCAAATGGTGAAGGTCGCAGCGGCTGATTGGTAGACATCGCCACAGCAGAATGGAAGACTCTCTAACTTGTCCTTATCGTGAACGATGAGAGGTCACCTTGGCCGATTAGAAGACATCGTCGTGGCCGAATGGACTCTTCAACTTGGTCTCATTGTCGCTGCCAAATGGAAGACTCTCCGATTTTGCCTCATCGTGGCCGAATGGGAGAGGCTATCGCGGCCGAATGGAAAATATTGTCGTGGCTGAATGGAGGACTCTCTAATTTGGCCTCATCGGGGCCGAATGGGAGAGCTTGTCTCAACTGAATGAAAGATATCGCCGCAGCCAAATGGAGGACTTTCCGACTTGGCCTCATCGTGGCCGAATAGGAAGACTCTTCGACTTGGCCTCATTGTGGTTGAATGCGAGTGGTCGCCGCGGCTGAATGGAAGACTTCAATGCGATCGAATCAAAGGCTTTCGGACTTGGCCTCATCGTAGTCAAATCAAAGAGGTCACCACAGCCGAGTGGGAGAGGTCGCCAGGGCCGAATGGAAGACTCTCGGACTGGGCTGCATTGTGGTCGAATGGGAGGGATTGCAGCTGCTGATTGGAAGACATCTCCTCTACCGAATGAAACACTCTCCAATTTGGCCTCATCATAGCTAAATGAGAGAGGTCACCGCGGCCAATTGGGAGAGGTCACCATGGCCGAATGGAAGACTCTCTGACTTGGCCTCATCGTCGCCGAATGGGAGGAGTCACTGCGGCCAAATGAAAGACTTTATGACTTGGCCTCATCGTAGCAGAATGGAAAAGGTCGTCACGGCCGAATGGCAAAGGTTGTCGCGGCGGAATCAAAGGCTCTTCGACTTGGCCTTATGGTCGCCGAATGGGATAGCTCGCCATGGCCGATTGGAAGACATTGCTGGGGTCGAATGGAAGACTCTTCGAATTGGCCTCATCGTGGCCAAATGGGAGAGGTTGCCGTGGCCAAATGGAAGACATCGTCGCAGCTGAATCGAAGGCACTCTAACTTAGCCACATTATCGCCGAATGGGAGAAGTCATCGCGATCGAATGGAAAACATCGTCGTAGCCAAATTGAAAACTCACTGACTTGGCCTCATTGTGGCCAAATGGAAGAGGTCGCTGCAGCCGAATGGAAAACCTTACCGCGGCCGAATAGAATGCTCTCCGACTTAACGTATGGGAGTGGTCACCGCGGCCAAATGGATGATGTCGTCGCAGCCAAATGGAAGACTCTGCAACTTGGTGTCATCGTAGCTGAATGGCAGAGGTCGTCATGGCCGATTGGAAGACATCGCCACTGTTGAATGGGAAACTCTGTGACTTGACCTCATCATGGTTGAATAGGAGAGGCCATCGCGGCCAAATGGAAGACATCACCTCGGCTGAATGGAAGACTCTCCGACTTGGCCTTATCGTAGCTAAATGGGAGAGGTCTCCATGGCCGAATGGAAGACATCACCATAGCCAAATTGAATGCTCTCTGACTTAGCCTCACTGTGACCAAATTGAACATGGCCGAACGGGAAACATCGCCGCGACCGAATGGAATACACTCCCACTTGGCCTTATCATAGCTGAATCAGAGTGGTCACCACGGCCGAATGGAAGGCTCTCCGACTCAGTCTCATCATTGCCGAATTGGAGAAAGCCTACTCTGGTACCTATTGTGGCCGAACGGAGAAACTGAATGGGTAGCCCCGTGCGGTCCATCGTTATCGAATGGAAGAGCCGAGTGGAATACTCATTTTCTTATGGCTCACCTTGAGTCCCTTGCCTTTATCATCCTTAGCCCTTTTAGTTGCTAAAGGTGTAGTAGGGTAAAAGATTGACTTACATTCGTATGATGAGTCTAGGTATCAACCAAACAAGTTGATTCTTGCATTGGTGTATCTTTAAAGCCAACTATCACACTTGATTAAATTCCTCCTTAAGGGGGTATGATGAGTTTGGTTGCAAGGCCGAAATCTCATCGTTCCCAATGCCCATCACGACATTTGTGGGATAAGTCCAGACACCAGCTGAATGAACTGGTCATTGCATCAGCATATCGGATAACCAAACTATCGCGCTTGGTTAGACCCTTTCTTAAGGGGGTAGGACGAATTCGGTTGCAAGGCCGACTACTTATCATTCCCATTGCTTATTGCATCATTCATGGGATAAGTCCGAACACCAGCCGAACAAGCTAACCCTTGCATCAGTGTATCATTTAACCAAACTATTGCGCTTGGTTAGTCCCCTCACCTAAGAGATTAGGATGAGTTTGAATGCAAGGCCGACGTCCTATCATTCCCATTGCCTGTCACAACATTCATGGGCTATGTTCGGACACCACCCAAATGAGTTAATAGTGTAGTGTTCCTCACTATTTGGGGTTTTCATTAAGTTTTTATTATTTCGATAGACCTATTATCTTACTCTAAACCTATACGTCTTCAAACTTAATGATAATATACTACAATTAGATATTAGGGGCCCTATGCCTCCAAACTAAAATCGAGGCCAACCGAACATACAGCCGCCATGCTAATGTGAAACATGCCTTTCTTTTATGTAAACACACAAGCACCTTCTATCCGGCCTTGTTTAGGCGAAGCATCTCGCCTATAGGGGGTTATTCCTTCCTTCCCAAGGATTTCAAACTTACATAGCAGCACTCCCTTGCTATCTTTTGGCTTCCGTATAATTTTCCCACTTTTTCATCATCCAATTCAAACTAAATGAGTAGAAGATAAGGTTCCACCATGGCTTTGATGACATTAAGGGTCGGTTATCCCAAGATGACATTGTATATTATACGGATGTCTACCACCAGAAAATTCGTTTCTAAGGTTCTTGAGTTGTCCTTGTCGCCCACTCAGACAGGTAGTCTTTTGGCTACAAGGGGATACGTGGCTTGTCCCCCGAACCCCACAATAGGAGTCTCAACAACTTCCAAATCTTTTTCATTGTACTGCAACTTCTTGAGGCATTCAAGAGTGATGATATCAACAGAACTTCCAATGTTTATAAGTATTCAGTGAACCATGGCAGTCACTATCTTGAGTTGTATCACTAAGGCATCATTGTGAGGGGTTTGCAAGGGATGCATGTTCTCCGGACCAAATGTCATGGTTGGTCCCATGGGCGGTTTCAACTCTCTGGTTGCTATGACCTGGCTGAGCTTCCAAATCTGAGCTTTTCGATATCCCGCGTTTAGCTCCCTATCATATATCCCTCCGATAATGGTTGCTTTAATCTCCATATTACAGTCAGCGTCATTATCTTTCTTTCCTTTCGGGTCATGCCAATTACGATCCCCGCCTTCTCCTCTTCTCAAGTAGTGGTTAAGCTATCCCTGATCGACTAACTCGTGAAGGGCTCTCTTAAGTTAGCGACACTCAGAAGTAATGTGCCTGTAATCCTCATGATACTGACAATACTTATTCTTGTTTTTGAATTTTTCCAGAGTCTTAATGGGCCTTGGGCGCCTTAGCATGGGGTTGCCCTTGATCTCTATGAGAATGTTCCGATGAGTGGTGTGGAAATGCCCAACTCTTTCTGCATTCTTCCCAGGATGCTTGTCCGCTTGAGGACCCTTATCCTCTCCTCTCTTTTCGTATTCTCCGGTCGAACAAAGTCATATCGTGCGTATATCTCTGTGGCCTGTATGAAAGCTTGAGAACTATTTAGGGCTTCTGCCAATGTTGTTATCTTACTCTCAGCAAGAAAAAACTTGAACTTTTCGGGGAGCAATCTATTGAGGAAAGCCATGTAGGCCACCTCATCTTGCAAGTCCAGGATCAGGACGGCTTCACAATTGAACCTTATCACGTACTCCTTCAAGTATTCTCCTTTGCCTTGCTGAATTTTGGCAAGATGAATGCTAGTTTTCAGCTCTCCTTTGCTCACTATGAAGTGAGTGCTAAACAACTCAGCCAACTGGAGAAATGTGGTAATGCTCCCATCGGGAGTCCATTGAACCATTTCTATGCGATTCCTTTCAACGTCGCAGGGAAGTAAAGATAGCAATTTGCATCATTAATATCCTGGATGTACATCTGTGCCTTGTAGATATCCAGATGATTGTCAGGGTCAGTCATTCCATCAAAAGAATCGATTATGGGCATCATAACCTTCTTGGGGTGCGGTGCCTTCATAACTGCCTTATTGAAGAGTATTGAGAAAGAGGGCAATTGTGCTTTCTTCGATGAGCCCCCAATTCGAAGCACGATTGGCCCTAGATGGCCTATATCCATGAATGAAGATGACCCATGGCGCCTGGATAATACTTCTTGCTTATGTCCCCCTCTTGGTGCTAGCCATTCGCAAGGGGGATGAGTGCTTCGGGGTACCCGAGTCCCTGTCAGAGTCCTTCCTACAGACCTAAGCGGCAAAAGAATTCTTTCCTCGGAGCCTCCTGCTTCCGAGTAAGGGAGCCTTATAAGGAGTTTCCATCCCTTTAAGGGTGTCGACTCCAAACTTGCTGGTATAAAGGGGTGTATCTTGGTGTTGGCTTATGTTCGAACCCTAGGATAGGCTCGAGCTGATGCTCAGTTTCCTTCATCTTCTCGCACACCCCACGGATCACTGCCTCTTGGAATTGCCTTAGCGCCTCCCCCAATTGTTCCATTAGGACGAACTGTTGAGGGGAGGAGTGATTCACCGTATTCTCTCCGGTGCTTTGTGCTGGGGAGGCACCATGCCCCTCTGGGAGGTCTTCTGGTGCTGGATGCTTACCTTTGTCTCACTATTTCGATGCTTTTGATTGAGTGTCAACCATTTTACCGATGCGCCTAACAGACGGTGCCAATTTGTTTTGAAGGAAACTCACTTGGAGGGTGGTGACGCGCAGACTTAAGTGTGGTTGACTCAAATCGATCGTACACACTGACTTTTCCTCCTTCAATGACTTGTACGAAGGTCGACCTCAAGTGTTTCTCCCAAGGAAGGCCCTTTGATGCTCAAGTCATTCTTAGGAAGAATCTGAGAAGTAAATTCTGAGAGCAAAGAAGAGAGAGAGAGAGAGAGAGAGAGAGAGAGAGAGAGTATCAAATTTGTCCAAAGTAAATGTAAAAAGTGAAAGCATGAAGTCCCCACAAATGGGGAAAGTTGAGGTATTTATCACGTTGGGGTTGGCCCTCAAGGGTAGGAGGGTAATTTCCCCATTCAAGAGGTCAAATTAATTATACCCCTCCAACCTCCTTTCATCTTTCTTGTGGTCAACTATGACTCCACGTTGACTTGGTTAGTGCCATGTGTCGTCTTTCCATTGGACGGGTTATTAAATATCTTAATCATATATCACTCTTGAAAATCTATGAAATATTGCCAAATCTAAAAGGAACACAAATTCATCAGTCCATGTTCTCCTTGAGAGCAAGATTACTAAATATGAAAGATAACGACAAAGATATATTAATGGCAATAATAAGAAACTTCAACAGCTTGGAGTCCCTATAATTCCAACCTCCCTGAGAGTGCATCATAAGAATCCATCAAAGCATAAATAGTGAAATATAGAGCAAGACGATGATTATATACCGATAGAAGATGAAGGACAAGATGACCCACCAGAAACTACCAAGAAAGCCACTGTGAGAAGAACTGTCTCGGACACTTGAAGGGTTAACACGAGAGCTACTGGTAGCTTACAAATACTGTGATCTTACATGCTGCTCCTCTTACGAACTTCCCCTGGATAGCAATCTATCTTGGCTTAAATAGAAGCCACAAAAACCATTATCTAAATGACAACACTTTCATGTCATCAAAGCATTACCCATATTGATGGATTTGATATATCTTCTTGATATGTCCATACTAGATCTGATAATGTGGATCTTTACTTTGTAGACAAATTTTAGAGGTTACCCCCCCCCCCCCCCCAAAAAAAAAAAACTTTGTATGTCCTGTGTCTATTATTGGAATAGTCATATAGAAACTCTCAGTTTTTCAAAAATAGGGTCATGTTGTGCAGGTGTGAATCAATTGAGGAACTTGCTTGTAACACGTGCGGGAAATAAATACCTAAAGCACAAAAGCATGCATGTATACGAGTTATTTCTTTTTTATCTGATGCGGTGTAATTATAGTTGGCATATAATTACTGTTAACCAATTTGCTTTTCACGATCTTCTGGAAATTGGATTCGAACATCATTGATTTGCTTGTGATCTTATGTGATACTGTTGAAGCAGACGATGAATTTGATCTATTTGAATACTCCATTGTGATTTTATTATTTATCGTGGCTTCTTCCCCTACACAAGGGAAAACAAACATATTTGGAAACGAAAAAGATACGCTAATCCAGAAAAAGTGGAGGTTGAACTCCCAGCTAAGTTAGGGCGCGTTGTTGGTGCCAATAGTGCTCAATTTGTCTCAAAAGCAAGATATTTAATTAAACAATGCATGGCAGTAAATGTACAAAAGTGGGATTATACTGATTGACAAGAAACGAAAGTTTTTTATGAAGTTGAAGATATTCTTAACAAACTAAGGCCCTCTTTTTTTCGCGGGTAAATGAACCAATCTCACTCCTTCCCACTCATTTCCACTTCTTTTCACTCCTTCCCATTTCTTCCTACCCCTATCCACTCTTTTCTACTTCTTAAAATAAATACTACTCATTCCCACTCCTACCCACGTCCACCTTTTTTTTATTATGATTTTTATGATTAATATCAATAACTATTATCATTGAAATTATTATAGTTAATTATTATTATTATTATTATTATTATTATTATTATTATTATTGCTATTATTATTATTACTATTATTATTATTATTATTATTATTATTATTATTATCATCATCATCATCATCATCATCATCATCATTATGATTGATTATTATTTTTTGTTATTGACTAATCATTATTATTACTTAATTATTATGATTATGATTATTATTACGATTAATTATTTTTGTTATGAATTAATTATTAAATAACAGTTATTAACATTAATGATTAATTAGGTATTATTATTAATAATGTTAATAATTATCATTATTCTTAAAAATATTAATTATCATTTTCATTATTATTTATTATTATTGATTAGTAACGTTTGTCAATATTAATATTAGTATTAATAATTATTACTACTCGCAGCCATAATAATAATTATTAATATAAATAGTAATTGTTATTGTAATTATCACTAATTGTCATTAATAATAATCATAATAATAATTATTATTATTATCTATAGTTATTATTGATTATTAACATTAATATTAATATTAACAATTATTCTTAACATTAATAATTATTGTGATCATTACTATTAATATTAATAAGAATTATTATTGTAATTATTATTGTTAATTACCATAAATATTGGTATTTTTTATGATTTATTATTATTTTCATCATTAATTAATAATTACCATTGTCATAACAATTGTCAATAATTATTATTAATAAGTATTAATAATTAATAATATTAATTTTCATTATTACTAACATTAGTAATTATTTTTATTATTAACAGCAATAATAATAAATATTATTAACATTAATATTAATTATTATTATAATTATTACTAATATTCCTCTATAATAATAATTATTATGGTAACTATAATTATAATAATAATTATGATTATTAAAATTGAAAATAATTATTATTTTTACTATTAATATTACTTCTAGTTAGTATTAAAAAGTTGCTATGATTATTATTATTATTAATTGAAATAATTATTGTGATTGTTTTTGTTAATTATTGTTAATGGTTAGTTATTAAATTTATTATTAATTAATAGCCATTGTAAAAAAATTATTGGTTACTACTAATTACTTTGGTTAATAATTATTACCCATTAATAATAGCTTTAATACAAATTATTTGTATTATTAAAAATAATAGCAATTAATTACTATTATTTAATTAATTTCATTATACAAATTATTAATATTATTTAATATTAATACTAAATATTATTAATAATATTAATAAATATTTTTATTACTCTTCTATTACTAATAATCATTATGAGTATTATTATAAATAATATTACTAATTATTATTGTGACTATTACTATATTTATTATTATTAATAATTTTTAGAATAATTATAATAATAATTATTATGGATAATATTAAAATTAATTTTAATATTAATCATTATTATTATTAATATTAACAATTTCTATGACTACAACTATTAATTGTGATTATTGTTGTAATTATTATGATGACCATCAATAATTATTATTATTAATGACTAATTATTATTTTTATTTATAATTTATAACTTTCGTTATTATAATCATTATTAATAATTAATAATGACCTTAATAGTAATTATTTTTAATATTCACAATAATAGTTAGTCTTAATATTCATAATTAATAAAAATTATTACTATTATGATTAACATTAATATTATTATTAATTATTATGAATATTATTAACATTAATAATAATTCTTATTATAATTATTGTTGTTAATGATTATTATTAATATTAACAATAATTATTATTAATGTCTCATTATTATTCTGTTTATTAATTAACGTTTTTATTATTATTGTAATTTATTAATTTTTATTAGTTTTATTAGTAATTATTAATTTTTAAGAAGACTAATAGTAATTATTATTTTAATTTATAATTATTTTGACAGTTATTATGGTTATTTGATTAATTAATTTTTAATTAATACTTATTAATGTTTATTGTTATTATTAATAATAGTTTTAGTAATAATTACTATTCTTAATATTATTAGCTATTAATTTTACTACAATTAGTTACTATTAATAATAGTAATTATTTGTTTTTATTATTATCAATGTTAATATTAATTATTGTTATTTATGGTAATAATAATAATTGTTATTAATATCAATAGTAATTATTATTTTAATTTTTACTAATATTCATTAACAATAACATTTATTTTTATAATGAAAATAACTATTACTATTAATATTAATAACTAGTATTAACAATCAACATTAATATTGATGATTACTATTATTGTTATTGATATTAATAAGAATTATTATTCTATTTATTATTTTTAATTCTTCTTATTAATTATTATTATGATTAATTGATAATAGTAGTAGAAATAATTATTACTATTAATTATTATTGTGGTACAGAAATCGTTGACATTATTAATATCAATGCTCCTGCTCTTTCCCATTCCCACTCCCACATCTAACAAAGTACTCCTACCCGCTCACACCCACTTCTTCCTACTTCTACCCACTTCTACTCCTTTCTTCCTCTCCTTCCCACTTCCACCCATTCCACTCCTGCAATATACCCACGAAAAGAACAGGACCCAAATCTCATAATTTGTCTTGTTTTTTCTTTTCTCAATCCTCCAACATCTTGTAATGTATATACATAGGAAATGTTTAAGTTTCCACAGGGTTCTCATGTGGACAAGGCAATGGAGAAGCCGTGTAGGTTTGGTACAGAAAATGGTGATATGACTTAAAGTAAAAAGCATATAAAGAACATCAAATAGTGGCTGATCGTCACAATAATTTCCCAAATGAATTAGATGTTGACCTGACCTAAAGAGTGGAAACGGTTATTTGATTATTAGAACAGGACAAAATTCATGGTAAATAACTTAAAAGTTCTCTTTGATCATAATACACTAGAAATGGGTTTATACTAAACTACATTTCAAAGCTCTCAAGATGCCAAGAATATCTCGAACTTTTATTGCGTTCTTGATTGCAGCATCAAAGTGAGATCAACACCAAAAAATGCTAGCAAAAGTTGGAACAAAATCATTTAATTTGCTAGCGGCTTTTATGCCATGGTAATTAAAGTTTGGTGGGTACTATTTGACTCTAGAATTGCTGAAGTGCATATATGGGTAAATGATATCCAAATGTGATATTTCAATCATTCTAGTTGCAAAAAGAAGACACCACACTAGATGACGAAGATCAACAGCAATATCGAAAGGATCATATGAACCTTACTACTTACAATTGTGGGAGATAGAATGAAAAAAGAAGGATTGTCTGAAGACTAAGCTGAGCAAGCATATAAGGATGTTCAAAATTTACACCAAAAGCAACCTGACAAGTATGCACAAGATAATATCATGCCGCATAAGGTATTGAGCTATGTTCTTAAACAAAGTAAAGGTTCACGTCATCAAAGAGGCACGATACAGGGACTTATCCCATTTACATACTTTCAGGAAACGGTTAGCAATGAGGCTGAGATTCAAGAGAGAATTATGATGAAGTGAACAAGCGTGTTTTTTAAGAGTTGAGAGAGATATTTGAATCCTATGATGCTTGTCTTTAGGCATTGGAGGAGAGGATGCAACTTCCTCAAAGTATAGAGGTCAATATTTAAATATATGTCTCTTTTTTGGGAGCTAAATTGAATTACATTTGTTTTCCCTATTAGGGGAGAAAAATAGCTCCACCACCACAAACTAGAAGCTCAATAGTCCCTCATCTCTGACTATCCTTACCCCATACTTTATTAATTTGTTGAATCCTACTTTGACTTTCTACTTAGGAAATGTTGTAAAGAATTGTACAAAATTTCCTCCTCAAAACTTTATACTTGCAGTTTGTGCTTGTAACAACTTGCAAAAACACTTTAGCTCATGTTTAACATACCACCTTCTATTAATCCTCAACCACTCTAGGATATGCATGCTAAATATGATACTGAGAACCCAAAGAATAAGTGGTAATTAATCTTCTTTCTCTTTTTGATATAATCCATACATCTTATGTCACCTTCATTAATGATTAGTCTTAATCCAAAGTCTTTTTTTATTGATGCCAATCATTTGACAATTTTTTTTTGAGTGCCATTTTTTGATAAGAAGCTAGGAGCCTCTTTTTTTTGGTCGATTGAAGTGACTCTTGATTTTGCAGTTGGTTTTTGGGGCTTTAAGATTGTTTTGTTATACGTGACATCTTTACTAGATTAAAGCCAATTGATTTTATTGAGATGCATGCTCCTATTGTTGCACACCTTGACCCTTTTTCTTTTTCTTGGTAATATTAGAAATGTATTATCATTAAACTAATCAAAATTTTCTCTTTCCAAATATCCAAGGAGCTGAATAAGTTTGATTCAACTTTTTTTATAATTTTTCTGAATCCCTATCCTAACTTTGGTATTTTCTAATTGGTATATATTGTACTACAAACTTAACTATGTGCAAAATATTCTATGTAAGTATATTAAGTTGAATCCCATAAACTGCATATGATTGTTTTCTTCTAAATGAAATAAACACCAGCTTTTACCCAACTTTGATGTCCTAGTGCAAGGGACATCCTCAACTCTGGGTATGATCTTTTTTTTCCCCCTAACTGGTGATAAAGTGGGAAAATGTATTACCTTTAGAACCAAGTACATCTGTACTTGAGTAATTTTCACCCAGTAGCCCTTTAAACACTATATTGTTGAAAACTACTATTAGTTATTTGGTCTTAAGGAAATATTGCGATATGTTTAACTTATGGATGCTCAAATGTATGGCTCGTATATAGTGGAAATGTGTTGTTTCATTTTATAAAATTTGTTTTACATTGAGCACAATGATGAGAATCTTGAAGATGGCCCATTTGACATGCATCCTTGGCTAACATTTTTTTTTTGGGTGTCTATCACCTGCATGTCTTTTAAATTTTTAATATTTATAAATTCCTTTTCTGTATTTTAGGTGTCATACTCAAGATTAATGATCATAGTATAAATTGCTAAGAAGATTTAATTTGGAAAAACATCACTTATATTTTCTTATTTTCTATAACATTTTGACTTTATTATGTTGTTGAAGAATACATCTTCAATGTATCGAGATGGTCTAGGAGTTGTTAGCAAAGACTCATTGCAAATAATTCTACTTTATATATACAATTTCATAATTGCTTATGATCATCTTCCTTTAGTTTGTATTTTTAATTTTGGATGCAAATACTTCTACTTTATATATACAATTTCAAGATTAATGATCACATAATTACTTCTTCAATGCCATTTGGGTGCATGAAAGAAGATACCGATAATTTAAATTATTATTACAAGTAGGAGGTACTGTGGCAAATAGATTACCACATGCAATAACTGGTAAAATATAGTTTGTAGCAACTATAAGTCGCTACAAATGTCAACAAATTGTGGTGAGTTGCTACTTGTGGCGTGCTAGCATTGCCACAAACAGAAACCTATTATGGCACATTAACATTTGTGGCAAACTATGACTTGCCACAAATAATTGGCTTTTGTGGCAAATAGAAATTTGTGGCAATTTATAATTTATCATAAAAATCATATCATTTGTGGCAATTATTGCATTTGTCACAAAATCTTTTTGTAATGGACTTTCTATGGTAATTTTTTAGCAAAATTTTTATTTACCCCAAAAGGATACTGTGGCAAAATTTTATGATATTGTACCAAAATTAGATGCCACAACTAACCTTTTTTGTATTGTATGAAAATTTAACTTGGTAACTCCTTATCAACACTTAAGCCAATAGTTGTTATATAGTCAAACTAGCCTACTAGGTGTACAGGAACTAATACACCCACCTAGTCCAAACCCACAGACATGCGCTAAAATTTGCAGCTCAATTGAAAAAGTAGACCACTCGGAGGTGATAAATACCTTTTTGTGTCAATTTTTATAGTGAAGGTACTGTAGAGCATTGGCAACGATATGTTGGGCTTTTGTTTTAGAGGTCTTAGGTTTAAAACATGATAACAACAAGATTTTAATTTTTTTTAAATTCTTTCTATCTTTGCATCCTCTTTTCTTTTTGGGTTGCAGAATTTCCTTTTTTTCAAAAAAATAGTTATTTATTAGCCAAAGTTTCAATTGTTCATAAAAAGTTAATCTAGTTCACAAAATGTTTTATTGTTCACAAAATGTTAACTTGTTGCTTACAAAATGTCAACCTGTAGTTTGCAAAATATAAACTTCTTGTTCACATCAAGTTAATTATTGTTCACAAAATATTAACCAATAATTTACAAGATATAAACCTATTGTTTACAATAAGATTGACCTATGGTTCTATAGAGGAACCATTTAATATTTTTTTGGTGATTTTAAAAGAACTTTTGTGCTGACAATGTTGTATTGTTCACCAGCCAAAAATTGTGTAATTGTTCCATAAAAGATATAAGGTATATGCTCCAAATATTAAGGGTTAAAAATTATTAAAAGATAAGCTAAATAACATTACTTACTAAGGAAAAATGTTATATTGTTCACAAAAAGTTTTCTTATTGTTCACAAAATATTAACCTTATATTTACAAAATATAGACCTATTACTTAGAAAATAGAATATCAAGCTGCAATGTTCTATTATTCACTAAAAATTCTAATACTTTTTTTTTGTAAAAAAAATCTTATTAATCAAAGTCCATTAAAAAAAAGTTTTATTGTTCACAAAAGCCAATTTATTGTTTACAAAATGTTACTTTATTGTGCACAAAATAGAAACCAATGGGTCATTGAAAACCTTTCTTCGCTAAAGAGATTTTTATTGTTCACTAATAATTATTCTATTGTTTACAAAAAGCTAACTAGTTGTTCACAAAAACTTAAAATATTGCTCAGAAAACTGCTAACCTGTTGTTCACAAAAATATAAACCCATTGTTCTAATGGCTACCAAAAGCCTTTTATTTTATTTTAATATATTTTTTTAGTGAAAGTCTTGTTTGATTTCAAATTTTGTCCAACAAAAATTATTGACAAAACACTGATATGTTGTTCATAAAAAAAAGTAACTACTAATAAACAAAATATTCAATTGTTTACAAAAAGTTAATTTATTTTTCACAAAATGTTAATATAATGTTCTCAAAATATTGTGAGAAACAAACTAAGGGTCAAATTTAGTTTTAAAAAGCTAAATAGCATTATCAATAAAAAAAAGCTATATATTTATATAACTTTTTTTTGATAATATTATTTATATATTGCTCATAGAATATTCACATGTTGTTCATAAAAACTTGACCAATTGTTCGCAAAAAGGTTATCTGTAATTCACAAAATGTAAACCTATTGTTCACAAAATATAAAGGGTATTGTCCAACTTTCACCTTATGCTCTCGCAAATAAATTTCTCTCTCATCTCTTCTTCTTAAATGTAAACCAATAAGATGGGTTTCCTAGTGGTCGAAAAAAAATTGTTGACTCTTATATGACCACCACTGTGCCTCATTGATAGGGGTAGGAGGGTCTTCGCGCTATTTAGGGGTTGGATGAGTCACAGAGGTCAGATGGAACTCTTTGAGATGAGTTTTGTGGCTCAAAACTACTAAAAGTATAGTCACGGCCATCCAAGGACTCTGGCCAAGGTTTTCCGCCAGGGATGGTTCAAAGGAGAAAGGAGTAGAACCAATGATAGTGGCAAGAAAACAAAGCGCGTGAAACTAGTATGACAAGTCATAAATTAATTGCACAGTATAATATAAACGTGTGTGAGCGGCAATGGATGTACAGGAAAAATGAGAGCTTAGGTTGACAATATAACTTGCGACTAAGCCAACCTTTGAATATTTATTCAAATAAATACTAAAATTATTAAATAATGGTAATCTTAGTTTTGTTATTACCAAATTGAATGACTGTTAATATTTCTTTATACCGTATTATTTAGAAGAAGACAAAGGAACTATTGTAATACAATCATTACAATTTGTTTTTCATTATGTCAACTATGACTTATCTTTAATAGAATTAGTTGTAACTTTACATTATTGCCTATTGTAATTGTCTTTTAAAAAGCTGTTAAACTTTATAAAACGGTAAAAATTTAATCCGTGCATCAGATTATCCTTTCAAAAAAAAAAACAAAACAGAAAACATTGAATTATAACATTGTGTAGTAAACGATAACCACCTCCGCAACCCAAGAATGTCATCAGGAGAGAGAATATATCATTGTCATGAGTGTGAGTGAATATGTGTGCGGCTGTCGATGTCCTTTGAGGGATCAACTGCGGACACCTCCCTTTCCCCCATCCTCCTACTATCTCCCTCTTTCCCTCCTCATATTCCCCATACTGCAGGCCGCTACTTCTCCAATTCAACCTCACTCTCTGGCTTCATAGAATCTTCTCTTCCCCCTTTCTCTATGCTATATAACCACAACATCAAACTACCCTTGTAAATTAGTCCTTTTACAGAAACTTCCAGATCTCTGGCCTCCAAAAACTCAGCTGACAAATTAATTCTCAGCATTAAATATATTCCGAATTCCGCCTTCATGTTCTCAGAAATCACCATCTACTACATATCTGAAATAAGCAATCCTAACTTTTGCAGCGGAAAACTCCAAACCCGTGACAACGATGACATCAACAACCACGACAAAAACAACATTGACAGATAAATCATTCTCAAATGAGAAATGATTCTCACCTCAACAATGACCCCCTCATTCAATACATAGCAACATCAAACCGATAAGGAAGCTGCAGGAGATTAACACAAGCAGCCTTCTTCTACTACTGACATTATCAATGCACTGCAAGCGTTGCCTGAAATGAAGAGATCTGTTGTTGCTGATACCAAATACGATGATCCGATCACACCCACATCATCACATCAAAAGATCACCGAGATTAGGCTGTGTCCGTCGGCCCTAAGGAAGCCCAAATCCAGTCCTATTTCTAAACAAAAACACTATCGAGATTGTCATATTACTTGTCGCAACAGTAACAGTATGGGACGCCTACTAGATTTCTCTAAAGAGGTCAAATCCATGCTCCCGACTCTGAAATTAGGCCTCAAGATCAAGAAAGTTCCAAGCATTTAAATTTTTTAGTATAGTCCATAACTTTGTACTATATACATTTGTAAATCATTACTCTGTATACATATTGAGTGAGTTTGAATTAGTTGTTCATTGTGAAATGAATTGAGCTTCTCTCTGTTCTCCTTTTTTTACCCGCATATTGTTGAATTCTAATAGTCAAGTTCCTGGGTATGTGATTGATGTCCGTCCTTGTTTATTCGAAAAGTTAGGGATAGAAGATTGATCTTGCAATGGAAGTTTAATGTGTATTGGTGAGGGAAATTTAGAGGAGTTATCTTTGTAAAGCGAATCAGGTTTGGGAGAATAGAATTGGCAAGAAATAGCTTGGAAACTTTAAGTGGTTCTTTTGTAATGCAATCATTATACAGCTTCCACTGAATACACCACAGAATTTATGCCTTAGCTTCGGTATTGTCTTCCTTTTATATTTTTTCTCTCTTTATTAATTCCAAGCATACATAAAAATAGAGCTGGGAAACAATAGCACGACACAAACCCGATCTGAAGTTACTGAGAGAAATACGAACCCAACACAAATCGAACCGATTTTGATCCGAAATCGATACAATTTGACTGTTAAGAGTGAAAATTTATTATTTTTTAATTTTGAGCAGATCTAAACTATTTTTAAGATCGACATGAAATTGACTTATTTATTAAATGAATCGACCTGACGTGGCCCGTTTCTGAACTTTACGATACAAAGCCTAAAAAAGAGGGCAAAATGAATGTTAGTATTAAATGATAGCTTTCTCATCAAGTTTAATCAGTCTCTCTTTTTCCAGGAGAATGATAAAATAGAGGAGTTAAAAATTGTTTAAAAGTGACCCTCATGATTTGTTCTAGAAAGGACCGTACTTTCCCTCCAGAAGCCCATAGAGGGGAGTCAATCCAATTGAGACCCTATTTTTTTCATGTGTCTTGCAGACATGGAATGGGTGGAAGTGAAAAGGATTGGAAAAAAAATGGTTGAGAGTGGATAAGAGTGGGAAAAAGTGAGTGGAAATGAGTAGAAATGGTTTGTTGGAAGTGAGAGTGGGAGTGCGAAAGAGTGGTAATATTGATATTAGTAATGTTAACGATTTGTATGACACAATAATTAATAATATGATAATAATTAATTAATAATGACAATAATAATTAATAATAATTATTATTATTATTAATTATTAAAAATAATAACTACAACAATAATTCATGTTAATATCAATACCAATAATAATAATAATGATCATTAATATTAATATTAATAACTAATATTAATATTAATGTTAATATTAATAATTATTAATAATTATTAATATTAATAGTAATAATTATTATTATTTCAATAAAAATTATTATTAATGAATATTAGAAATAATTACAATAATAATTACTATTAATACTAATAAGAATAAGTAATATAAATAATGATAATTAATACTAATATTGATCATAATAAAAATAACTAATTACTAATAATCTTTATATATAATATAATTAATAATTAATAACATTAAGAATATTAATTATTCTTAATATTATTAAAAATAACAATAAATATTAACAATTATTAGATAACAATGAATTAATTAATTAATCAAATAATAATAATCAGTATTATTACAAAAATAATCACCACTAACCCTTTTAACAATCAATAATAATTAATAATATTAATAATCCATAAATCATTATAATATTACACAGTGTTAATTAACAAAACTCATTGTAATAATAATTCTCATTAACGTTAACAATAATCATAAAAATTATTAATATTAATAATAAATATTATTATTAATAATACTAATATTAATAGTAATAGTAATCATTTTTGAAAATTATTAATATTAATAATAATTGCTATTTTGGGTACTAAAAATAATTATTATTAATCACATTACCAATTATTAATAATTACCATACTAATAAAAATTATAAATTAATAATAAAAAATAATTTTTCATTAATAATAGTAATTAATGATAATAAATATAATTACCATAGTAATTACATATAATAATATTATTCATAATACTGGTTAATATTAACAATAATAATCATTAATATTAAACTTAACATTAGCAGTAATAATAATAATTATTATAGATATAATTATTCTAATTATTATTATTAATGAATATTAATAAAATTCACAATAACAATTAATAATAGTATTGATAATAATAATCATAATAAATATTAGTATTACTAATAATAAATAATTTTAATATTAATATTGATATTAAAATTATAAATTATAAATTATTAATAATTAATTATATTAACGAATAAAAAAATAATAAATATTAATAAATATTATATCTAGTATTAAAATTATTATTGATTGGTAATAATTATTAATAAAATAAATTAATAATTAATAATTATAATAATATTAATAACAATTAATAAGAAATTTAACAATTGTTAATAGTATTAATAAAAATTAATAAAAATACTCATTAATATTAATAATTGCTATTTAATACTTAACTAGTAATAAAAATAATTAATCAAAATCATTAATTAAAAATAATGATTAATTAATAATAAAGACAATGATCAATCAAAATGATAATAATTAATAATAATAATTATTATTATTATTAACAATAATAATTCCAACAATAATATTTATTGATATTAATAATAAAAATCATAATAAAAATATGTGGAAGTAGGAAGGAGTGGGAAGGATTGATATTTATTGTAAGGAGCGAGAAGGGGTAGGTAGGAGTGGGAAGAATTAGGAATGAGTGAGAAAGAATGAGAAGGAGTGGGTTGGGTTGATTTACCCAAAAAAAGAATAGGGCTTGAGTGTGTTTCAACAGGGGCCATTATGTCTTTTTTGGGGGAAGGTTTTACCATTTAAGCAGAACACCAAGGAAGGGAATGTGTGGATTAGGTGATTTTAGATTTGAAATGTTTTCGAGGTCCAATTTTTTTCTTTTGTATTTTTATGAAAAAACTTTAAGGAAATTAGATATTCATCACATTAGGATTTAGATACTCTCATGAATCAATAAATATTTATAGGGGACTGAATTTAGGAGTAGAAAGACCAAAATAATACGCATTCAAATCTTTTTACTTACTTGAATGATGATTTTGAATTATGGTCAAAGATCCGTCACTATTAGTTACCTAGAGTGTCATGCTTCACACCTTATCTACTTGTATTTTTATACAATTATATGAATGCTTACGTACATAGTTACACACCTATTATTGCTTCGGATGAGTATTAATCATTTTATGCCAAAGAACAACTTTTAGGGGGGATAGGGGACATACCCCACAATGATAAATGCAAAAAGAACTACAAGAGAGAGAAAAGTAATGGTGAGAGATTTTGGGAAATACAAACCGTATGTTCCCTGACATGAGTTGTTATGTACAATTAATGGGCAACGATGTGTAATTTTGTCAACGAGGGTGAGAACTCCCCAAGCTTGAATTTTTTTAAGTGACATGTACTTAATAGTGTTGTTTCAATTAACACTTTACACTTTAGTGCTTTTCTTTTTTGTATGTGATCTTTTTGTCTCTTAGTAGGCCCTGCTGCAAGAAAAGTGGAGGGACAATGGACTGATTTGCCCTTGAATGAATGAAATGGTTGAAGTCAGCTCTTTCTCCTGCTTTACTATTCCTTTTCTCTCTCCTCAGTGACTCTTTACCAATTGTATTTTTTTCTCATTGTAAATAAAAATGTTAATTCAATATTTTCTTATTTAAAGTAGATTATTTTGTTAGGATTCGTCATGTAAATAGAAAAATTAAATATTTAAAATATAGAGTAATATTTTTTTAAAGAATTTTAGTCATGTCATTCTTTTCTCTTGCTATAAATAAACTCACATTTTTCTATTAAAAAAACTATTAAGTTTTGTTATATGACTTTAGATAAAAATCTCTAATTTAAATAAAATTATCATTTGACATTATTCATCTAAAATTTTTATTTTTTAGTTTTAGTGATTTCTTATTTCAATGAAATAATATATGATGGAAATCCGAACACTAAATCAAGAAGGCTAAATGCTAAATCCTAAACATCAATCGTAAATAATTGTGCTCCATGTAGTAGTTAAAAGACATGGATATATGTTAACCTTGAATTGTAAATATAATTACTTGGGTTAATTTAAGTTAATTTTCATGATAGAATAAATCCATTTGTTAGCTTCCAATTACAAATAAGTTTTGTTTCTTGAATTAAGATAGCTAGGTTTTTTTATAAAAGTAAATAGATATGCTTTATTATAATTAAACTAATTAGAGAGACATGCTATTTGCATTTCCTTTTTCTTCTCTCTCTATTAAATTCTTTTAAAAAAATCTTTGAGCTATTCTTAAAATATATTACTTACGATCTAGCAGAAAAAAAGAAGTGCAATAATTATAGAGAGGATGGTGACGTACTTTTTGGAGGGGGGAGCTAAAGATTTTTGAGCTAGTTTTTAGTAATTTAAAATTTTTATTTTTCTTATGTGAAACAAAACCTCTAATTTACGATCAATATATAATCCGCAGTGGTGATTTAATATTATAACTTATAAGATATTGATGTTTATATATGTTATTGTATGATTTGATTTTACAGGATATCAATGGTGCCTAAACACTGACTCTTAATCTCTAAACCTTAATCCACCCAAAAGCTTAATATCAAAATGCCCAAGATACACCCTAAATATATATCCGTATCCATAAAAATCTACTTCAGCTAACCTAGGTTGTTCGTATCATATTTTTCATGTTAACATATATATGTTATACTCGTCAATTTATACAGCATATGATTGACACCAATTCACCACAAGGATAACCTAGGTTACCATATTAGGACAACCTAGCTAACCCCTCCAAATTTTCCCTGCCAAGTTCCTCACTAAATTGTGCATATGTTGAACCCTCAACGTTTAATGTAAAGCTCGAAAACCTGATACTTGAGCATTTAACCTTAAGCCCTAATTCAAGTTCAATATAAGCATCTAATGTTTAGGGCAAGCTTTTGCAATCTAAGGGTTAAGTTAGCATTCAATGTTTAGGGTAAGCTTTTGTAATCTAGGTGGTAGAATTACAAGTTAATATTTACGGTATAACGTTGAAGTTGAGCACAAAATTCTTACATCACATCTTAAATGCTAAGCCTTTTAATCCTAACCCTAAAACCAAACCCTAGAGCCTAAAATCCTAAACTATGATTCTAAACAGCGAATATTTGGGAACCCTAACTATTTAATTTTTAAAGAATCATAATGTCAAAATGTACTATAAACCTCAAATCCCAAATCACAAAGCACACAAGTGAACCCCCAAATCCAATACCTCACTGATAGATGCCAACCCTAAACCCTAAACCCCAATCACTAAATTATAATAAAAGTTTTTAGGCTTTAAGAATTAGTTATTCTCAAACCTAAATCCTAATTCTCAAATGACAATTAAGGTTTACGATAAACCTTATGTGTTCCTCATTTTCTCAACATGGTATGTATGACAATAACATATTATCATATCCCACAAAACCTAATTAAGGTCAGCCATATTATACCTTATAGGTTTTTAGGTTTGTGTGCGTGTTTGCGTGTGTGTGTGTGCGTGTGTGTGTGTGTCTACACACACACACACACACACACACACACACACACACATATATATATATATATTTATATATATGTATTTATGTATACAAACACACACACGTGAACTATATGCGTCTGTCTATATACGTTATCCTAAAAATATGTGCAGAACAACCTTGGTTAACTAGGTAAATTTTTAGGGATATGTCCCCCCTACACGTGCGCGTGCGCTTGTGTGTGCGTTTGCATGTATGTATGTGTATATGTGTGTGTGTGTGTGTCTACATATATATATATACATGTGTGTGTGTGTGTGTGTGTGTGTGTGTATGTATATATATATATATATGTGTGTGTGTGTGTGTGTGTGTGTGTGTGTGTGTGTCTACATATATATATATATATATATACATGTGTGTGTGTGTGTGTGTATGTATGTATGTATATATATATGTGTGTGTGTGTGTGTGTGTGTGTGTGTGTGTGTGTATAGTGTAGGGGGGAATTTCCCTAAAAATGACCTCGTTAACCATGGTTATTCTGCACATATTTTTAAGATAACATATACACACAAACGCATATAGTGTATATGATACGTATCCCTAAATCTACCAAAGTTGGCCTTAGACCCTAAAGATATATATGTTATGCTATACTCGTTGTCAACTTATACAGCATATGGATACGCCGGTTCACCATAAGGATAAGCTCGGTTAAGATATTAGGACAGCTTGGCTAATCCCTCCAAATTTTCCCTACCAAGTCCCTAACTAAATTATGCATATGCTGAACCCTCAACAGTTAATCCAAAGCCCTCAAACTTGATGCTTGAACATTTAACCCTAAGCCCTAACTTAAGTTCAATATAAGCATCTAATGTTTAGGGCAAGCTTTTGCAATCTAGGGGTTGGAGTTAGAATTTAATGTTTAGGGTAAGCTTTTGTAATCTAGGGGGTAGAATTATGAGTTAATGTTTAGGGTATAACGTTTCAGCTAAGCATAAAATTCTGACATCAAATCTTAAATGCCAAGCCCTTTAACCCTAAACTATGATTCTAAATAGCAAATATTTGGGAACCTTGATTGACTATTTAATTTTTAAAGAATCATAATGTCAAAATGTACTCTAAACCTCAAATCCTAAATCACAAAGCACAAAAGCGAAACTGTAAACGCTATACCTCATCGATAGACCCCAACCCTAAACCCTAAACCCTAATCGCTAAATCATAATAAAAGTTTTTAGGCTTTAAGAGTTAGTTATTCTCAAACCAATATCCTAATCCTTAAATGTTAATTAAGTTTTAGGATAAACCTTATGTGTGCCTCATTTTCTTAGTATGGTATGTATAATAATAATATATTATCATATCCCACAAAATCTAATTGAGTTAACCTAGGTTACCCCGTATAGGTTTTTAGGTTTTTTTTTGTGTGTGTAGGTACATACATACATACATAGATACGTGTATATATATATATATATATATATATATATATATATATATATATATATATATTTACATGTATATCCCTCCCCCCCCCCCCCAAAAAAATTCCACACCCTCTGTCTGCTTTTATTCCTTTCTCACTCCTCCTTAATCCCAAATCTCCATTGATTTCAACTGTTGTCGTTACCCCATTAGAAACCCAATTTAATTTCAACCAAACGCTTCAAATTTTCAAAAAACTTGAAATTTGATTTGGTTTTCATCAATTTAGGATTAGAATTATTTATTTTTGCTTAGTTTATATAATT
>JACYFF010031956.1:42053730-42096880 GCA_017589665.1 Selenicereus undatus | reverse complement strand
CAACTTGAGTTCAGTTTTTAGAGAACTTATAATTTCACTAAAATATATATTTTGCCCTTTATGTAGTCTATAATTAGTATAAGTAATTAATAATTATCGTTTATACAATTTCTAGCATGTAAGCACAAGTACTAACTAAATTTTCACCCATTGGATCATTTATGTTGGCAAATACGGTCCATGAAATTATAATCACAACCATTTTTTTGTTGTTTCTCTTTAGCATAGTCATTTATATTTTGGTAACCCAATCAGGAAATTTATTGATGAATTTCCCTTATATTTATATTTACAACTTGATTTTACAAAATTATTTACATTTAATTTAGCATATACTTTTCCTCGATAAAATATCATTTCAATCAAATTTATAAATCAGACATTTTTTTTCTTTTTGATAAAAAAACACTTATTGAAAATTTAGAGTTATCTTAATTATATGTTAAAATATTTAATTATATATTAAAATATTTATTAAGAACTAAGATTTTCAGCCTTTCCTTATTTTAATCTAAAGAAAAAAATCATCCCCCTTTTTTTTATACAAAGTAGTTACCCTATCATAATTATACAGTAAACTTCTCCCTCCTTTGTCTAATTATTAAAAACAAAGAATTTTACTTATATATTTTTCTACAATAGAACCTCCTTTGCAACCCATCTGCCCTTCCTCCCTCTTCCAAAACCCTAACAACCTCAAATCCTAAACTCTCATCTCCTTTTCGAGTGCCCATCATTGCCTCTTTTTGGGCCTCTGCCACCAACTCTGGCCCTGCTTTCGGCACTAGTCACCAAGCCACTCTAGCAGATGCTAGCTCCGCTCCAACCTCATTCATCCCCATCAATGGTGTAGAAAAGTGGAATTCAAAAATAGGGAAAATCTATACCAAAAATAGCCATAGCAAAGAAGAAGCATGCCTTAAAATCAAACCAAAATTGAGAAATTTCAAAGCAATAGTCACAAATTGAGCTAACAATCTACACAGTTGAAATCAATTAGATGAAAATTGATAGCTAATCAAAATGGTTCTAGAAGAATAAAAATCAAACATGAGATATTAACTCAAAAAATCTAATCTAAACTCTTAAATTAAACCACACCCTTAATTCAAAAATTAGATGTTTCTTTCTGAATACTTGAAGAGAGAAAGGGGCAAGATAAGGAGAATGAGAATTTCAAGGAGAAGAAGCAAAGATAGGTGATACATAGGTATGGAATATGAAATGTGTAAGCAACACATTTGCCAAGTGAGAGCCATCAGGGGACAAAAATAAGGGATTTTGATCAAGGGCACAATAGTCACACATGGTGTGAACACATTAGCCAAGCGGGACCCATCAAGGAAAAAATAACACTGATAAGTAAGAAAAACAATCATGTGAAAAGTGTTATTTGAAACAACACTATTAAGTAAATTTTCCTCTTTTTAAGGGGTTCTTGAGTAAACTTGGTAAAACTGACCCGAGACTCGAAATCCGAGCCGAACAACCTGGACCCATATCCGAATCGACACCCGAAATGGGATGAACCAATCTGGACCCAAACACCCGAAGTAACCAGATCCATAACTGAACGAACTTTGGATTCTAGTATGAACTGAAATGTCCCACACCCGAAATGATCCAACCCAATTCAAACCCGATCCATAGTGACCCGACCCAAAGTAAACCGATCATGGACAACCCAAACTCGAACCAAACCGTAGCCGATTTAAAACCGATTCAATTCTTACCCGACTCAATTTTGCCCCGAATAAAACCCGAATCTAAGCATACGCGACCCGAATATAACCCAAACCTAAGTATACTCATAATCTGTTAGCCCAAAATTATTCCTAATTCCCTAAATTTCATTGCCAAGAGCTAGAAGAAAGCTCCTAAAATAATTTAGCGCAAGTTTTAATAAACAAGCAAGTTATAATCCAACTATTAACCATAGAACATAATGTCATTAAAGTCTTTAATCAGAAGGTAAAATGTAATATTGTTGATGTATTTCAATTAGGCAACGACCGACGAGTAGTTGATTGAGGCAGGGTTAGGCAGTGGCCAATGGGTAGGAGACTAACTGAGGGATGGTTAGGGTTTTAGGCAGCGTGAGAAGATGGACTTAAGCAAAGCAACTATCACGGTCTCAACTGTCCAGTTTGTCATGAAGGATTTTTAATTAGTTTTCAGTTTCACTTTGGTTTTGCTTCTTAAAATAATAAATTCTTAAATTATTAGCAGTAATTTTTTTTTTTAGCTTCAGACTTTTGGGGGAATTCTAAAATTTTCAAACTCAATTGCTTGAGTTTAAGTGGGAAAAGAAAAAATAATTCAAGAGGGAATTTTTACAATTGAAATCAATTAAAAACTCAAGAGGAAAAAATAAATAGTTAATAGTTTTAAATTTTTTTATTTGATAGATATGTAGTAAAAATATAAGAGAAAAAATATTTGGTCAAAATAGGAATTAAGAAAAGATAAGCACAATTAACAAATTATTAAACTTTTAGGATTTAGCAATCCTCTTCTACTATTTGATTCACTTAATGACTTAATGCAATGCACACCATGATTTTAATGTCATTATGTGACTACTGTAAAAAATACTACACTACTTATCTACGATTCTAAGTCATCTTCATAACATGTTTAATTCTACATAATCATATTCAAGAATGTATGTTCGAATATGATCTCATAATAATGCGACTCATTTGAATTTTGGACAATTAAATTCCAAGTCTTGAGTTTTGATAACAGACATTCACAATCACATAAATGTAATGCTAATTGACAAATACTCATACATTGCCATTGCTTTTGAGTTTTGACTCATTAGGCACATGTAGATCAAGTTGTTAATCTCACAAAGACAAATATTTGAATTTTGATGTATGATCATTTAACGAGCAACTAAAGAATATTGATTCGATTATTGAAAATGTCGATTTGAACCAACCTGTTTCTGTTTACCAACTCCAAATATGACAAACCTAACATTATGAACCAATGCTCGGGTCAAAATAAAAATTTTATTACTTTCATTCTTTTTTGGGTCATTTTTCAAGGTATGTTTTAGTATTGGACCTTACAAATAAGACTATTGACTCATAATTTACGTTAGGTTTGTTCACTAATTTTGTTATCGCATGGCCTCAATTGAGATACTTGAAACTTGACTTGAAGAGACATAATCATTTAGATAATTTTAAGATATATTTGATATAGGGTTAGGGATGGGCTGTATACTTCTGTTTGTAAGTTAGTAACTTTCTTAGTAAATTTATAACTAAGCATTAGATTTTTCATAACAGAATTCCCTTTTAATTTTATATATATATATATATATATATATATATATATATATATATATATATACAAGTAAAAAGAAGTATTTTAAATAAAAAATAGAAACGTATGATTGTTAACGTATTAATTAAAAGAGGAATATAGAATAAATGAGTTTGTCTAATTAAACCGTTTTTAGCTTTTAAATACAATTTAAGAGTAAAATTGACTACATTGAAACTATACAATGATTTGAAATTAATGCGACTTTATTTATATCTGATTCGATGTACAGCCGACCCGATATTGAACCAAACATTGAACCGTATCCCACCCGACCCGAGTTAGACTCGACCTATACTCAATCCAAACTAGTCTACTATAAACAACCCGAAGCAAACTCGGCCTGAATTTCACCTAAACCGAACCTGTACCCGACACGAACATTATTGACCTGAAAGTGACCCAAATTCAAACTGAACCCAAGCCCAACCCAAACATGGTTAACCCGAAAGTGATTTGAAAATGACTCAAACCGAACTAAGACCCAATCTATATTTCATCTAAATGACCTATTTGCCAGGTATAGTCGTGAGAACGTGGTCACCTATTTACTCAGCGAAAAACTTGGGGGAGCCAAAATGACGTTGCATTAAAATGGTAAGGTATATGTGATAAAAAAAAAAAAAAAAAAGGGTAAGGTGTATGATTTTACCACGTTTAAGATCTCACCTATGAAACTTCTAAAACCGATGCATTTAGGAAAGATATGCGTCTCGCTTCCCAATACTATTGTTGATGCCGTCGGAGCATAACCGCGTAAGGCTAGGCTAATTATACTTTTTATTTATTTTGCCATTAATGCAACAGACTTTTAATTAATAAATAATCTTGGTTTTTATTGTGCCATATCACAGCTCAGCTTTAGATTTTTGCTCAGTTCGACAAATAGTTATTAGCTGTTAATTATTAGCTATTTATCTTAGTTGTTAACTATTTATAGAGAAAAGTGTTTGGTAAGAATAGATGTTTTTGACAAAGTTGTGAGACAAAAAATTAATTTTGTAAAAAGTTCTTCCAAAAAGCTAATAGAATGAGCTTTTTAAAATTAGTTTTTTGGACCAAAAAAGTTATTCCAAAAAACTATTTTACCGAACACCCAAATTAGGTCAAAAAACTAATTTTGATCCAAAAAGTTGTTTTTGGCAACAAAAAAAAACTCTCCAAAAAACTGTTCACCAAACACCCCAGAAACAAGTTATACACTTCTGTTAGTTTTGCTATGAAATTTTATTTAATGTAAACATGCTTTGATTTATCAGTTATTATATAAAGAATACATGCTATGATCTTATATGGTACTTATTATTGCTATTATTTGATGATTCTATCGAGTTTGTTAACCAATGAAAGGAAAAAAACTGACAAAATATTAAAAAGAGATATGATAAGTTGTATGAATGGTCAGACCCGCTTGCTAGGTGTAATACTGTATTCAAATATAACTTTTTTTTTTATCTTTAGCAAGAAATAGATTAGATAGCAAAAGAATGAGTTGTTTGGCCCTAAAGACTCGACAACTGTGCTGATCCAGATCCCAGCCGGGATCCTAGGCCAACATTGGGGCTAGTTTTCTAGTCTAGGTAACTCAACAACCTCTCTGCTTGAGCTGAAAGGCTGGACTGCAGTGCTGGCCTAGGAACCCGGGTAGGTTCTTGAGGTAGGACAGAGTCCAGGTTTTAGATTCAATCGCAACTACTGCTGGGACCTCAATGTTAATCAATCTGAAGAGATTAGACAAAAAAGCAAAAAAAATAGTAAATTTAATTAATAGAGTCACTAGTGAGTTTGAGGAAAACTTAGAAACCAAATGTACTCCCTGACATGAACCATAAACTAAAACAGACACCAAAAGGGACGACTGGTTCGTTACAAAGAGGTTTTCGAAAGGACCCTGAGTAATTTCTGGTGTGGGAATTGTCAAACTCCATCGGCTTGAACTGAGCATCCAAATTTGGGGGCACAGATACAATGTCATGATGGAATGCATCCCGCACCGCCCGTCATCACCTACAATCTTTACTAATCAATACGGGCAACTAAAGCTAATTACACTAACAAACAAACATGCAACATATTAGGATCAATCATATCAATTAATAGGAATCAAAAGTACGATGCTAGTCTAGAAGAATTCAAAGAAATAATGTAAATAATTACAGCGGAATAAGGCTAAACTAATTAAAGATTAGATCTTACTAAATTTAAAATTAAATAAAACATAGAGAAAGAAGTAGAGAGAATGAGGGAAATTTTAGGGTATGCTCTCAGGATGACCCACCTGATTTACCTAGAAACCCAGTAGAATGACATATCTTTAACGATTACTGAATTTATTTCTCTCCATATCCTCAGTATGTAATGTGTCGCTCTCAATATTTTTTGGTCTCTTCCTCTCTAATCTCTTGAGTGACTCAAAAAATTTTCTGTCTCCTCTCCAATTTTTAGTGTGTCTAATGCGTGGGGGTAGTGTTTCTTTTATAGTGCTTAAAGGGATAATATGAGTTGGTTTAGATAAAGGAGACCTAATCCAATTCCTAGAAGACTTAATATGAACGAAAGTACCAATCTAGATAAAACTCTGCCTACTGAAAAATGTTTTAAATATGGAGAAGGAATCAGAGATCCCGCTGGGTTCCCAGATAGAGGACCCGATTGGCTCCTCAGTCGGGTCCAGCTTAATGGATCGGGCTGCACTCTTTTGTTTTTCCTTTTTTTCCTTCAAACTTGAGTTAAGGGTCAATCCTTTGGGCCCCTAAATACACTTGTTTGGCATAATTTTTATCATCGGGCATTTTATAAAAACGAATACCATTTTTAGGCATCTACAGTTAGCCACTACTTTGATTGAACCTGGGCAAGATGAAGGTTAAAGTTGGTTTTCATGCTTACCTATTCATAGCTCTACTCCGAATTCGACATTTCACTGGTCTAGTGGATCTTGATGTTGAACTTTTGCCAGCTTAGCGAATCTCTCTTGACTTCAATTTTTCGTAATTCTAGCAGACTTTTAGTCAGCCTAATGGACTTGATTTTAAATCTTTTTTCCGTCCAGTTTGCCAATCTAGCAAATTCTAAATTTGACCTTTTACCAGTATAGTAGACCTTTCGTTGGTCTAGTGAATTTGAATTCTATCTTTTGTTGGTCTAGCAAACCTTTTGCTGGTCCTACAGAGTTTTTGCTAGTCTACTGGGTCTGAATTGCTGAACTTTCATAGATCTACTTTTTGTTAGCAGATCTTCATTTGTTAGAGTAAGAGTCTGAAGACATATAGCAAGATCCCTGTGACCTTAGGGGCGTTTGAGCCTAAAGATCTATGGGTAGACCCTTGTTAACTTAATGGCATGTGAGCCTGAAGATCTGTAACTAAGTCCCAGTGAATTTGGTGGCTTGAGAGCCTAGAGACCTGTAGCTCAATCCCTATGAACTTCATGGTGTGGGATCATGAAATCCTGTAATCAGATCCTTGAGAATATAGTGGCACTAGAGCGTAAGGACCTATAGCTAGATCCCTGTGAATTTGGTGGCATTTGGCTAAAAGACTTGTAGCCATACCCTATGAACTTGGTGGCATCTGAGCCTGAAGATTTGTAGGCAAATCCCTATTAACTTAGTGAAGTTTGAGCCTGAAGATATGTAGTTAGATCCCTATGCACTTGGTGGCGTATGTGCCTGAAAATCTATAGGCATATCCTTATGAATTTGGTGGCCTGAGGGCCTAAAGACTTGTAGCCAGATCCCTGTCAATTTGGTGGTTGTGACTCTTAAGACTTGTAGCTAAATGCCTTTGAATTTGGTGACGTGAGCGCCTAAAGGCGTGTAGACATATCCCTGTGAACTTGGTGGTGTATGATCCTAAAGACCTATAGCCAGATCTTTATAAACATGGTGGTTTATGAGCTAGAAGACTTATAGCTAAATACCTATGAACTTGGTGGCATGAGAGCCTAAAGACATGTAGTCATGTCTCTATGAACTTGATGGCTTGTAAACTTGAAGATCTATTATGGATCATTAACTTGTTATTGGCAAGATGTCGAGATGTCAAATCATCGAGTTTTATCGTTTTGCCACTTGAGCATTGATGTCACCTCCTTATGGTGGGAGCTTGTTGAATGTTGAAATGTCCTAGATGATAATGTGTCCTTTAATGCTAAGATAAAGAGGATGATGTATCCTCTATGGCTAGATCCTCTTGAGTTTGGGTACTTGATAGCTTGAAGTTATGTTGATTTTATTTTTATAAGGACGTGGGTGAATTGCTCATTTAATATTAGGGCAGTGATGCTTGTGTAAAGCTCACTTTGAGGATGGAACCCCCCACTTTGACTAAGTCTGATTTCTGTGACAATTGCTAACCTAGTTCTAAGACCTCTCATATAGACTTATAGCTAGGCCCTTACTTCTTCAATCTAGGGTTCACACGTAACCAAGGTGGATGAAGGTCTAGTAAATGGGCTAAAGACCCATGTATAGATGTAGGTGCACTTCCTAGCCTAGGTTAAACTAACCACGTATGCTAACTCTACAAACGTAATTGTGCCGACTGTACAAACATCCGATGACCTAACCTCTATGCATGTAGGTGAAGGTCTTGTGCTAAGACTGATGTCCCTTGGATAAGGCCCGATTAAGGTGCAGGCAGCTGATGAAGATGTTTTTGTTATTGTTCCCACTAATTTATGTTGTTACAAGAAAAGCCCTATATGTGTAGGGATATGATAGATGAAGATTTTTTTGTTAGTGTTGCCTAGAGTAGCCTCTAGTGTAGTACAAAGGACATGGTTATCTCCTTGTCGAGAATGTTTACCATAAAGGAAACCCTTGTCATGTTGGAAATGTTGAGGATTCCGATATCTTGCATAATGGTGAGTGCCTACTTAAAAAGGGTGAGAATATAGAGTGAGTACCCACTTTTGAGTTTATAGTCATGACTGAGATAAAAAGTCTTGAATTCTCAAATAGAGGTGAGACTTGAGGTCATGATGATTGGGAAGAAGTGGTAAACTGGGTGAATGATTTGTCTAGATCTAGTTTGATGGGACTATGGACCGCTTCTTATCCTTAAATACCAAGGTTTTAGTTCTACTCTACTTTTTCCTGGCCTACTTTTTTAGGTTTTTGGACCAGCCACTCTTGTTTTCTCTCTCTCTCTTTTTCCTTTTTAAGACCAAATGACTCAATTAAGATGTTACTTCATGTAAAAGAATCTTTGTGGATGGGCTTCAAAGTGGTTACCTACATATCTAATGTGGAATTAGATAATTTGTATTTCGAAGTAAGAACATGCAACTTAAAGGAAGGACACCTCCAAGAGGAATTTTTAAGGTGGGCTTTAGGGTAATGATGCCAAAGGAAGAGAATTGACATGAAGACTCAAATAAACCTTATGAAATCCCTAAATGTGTATAGGTGATGAAGATAGTGTAAATCAACAACTTTTTTATTTCTTTATTCTTCTTCTTTTCAAGCCTTTTTTTTTTTTGTTCTTCTCTTTTTTGTTTTTTTTTTCTCCTTTTCATTTTTTTTTTCTCTTTTCTCCTTGGATGCGACTGTTTTGTCTAAATTTTTTTTTTATAGCTGATTTTGATATTGATGTCACCCATGACACATTTCCACTCTTTGGTAGATCAAATGTGGTTACAAAAGAAATAGGCTCTTTAAAGGCTTAAGGGGGTTCTAAGTGGTGACTTATCAAATCTAACAGAGGTATTAATATAGGTTACTAAAGGATGCCTCACATTCTAGGCATGTCCTTTAAAGTTGCATCAATATTACGAAGAAATTTTTATCGTTTCCTTTTCACATGATGGATTGAAATCCTTAGTCTCTTTTTTATTTTATTTCTCTCCCTATCTTTTTGCCCAGCTTGCCATGCGAGGTTTTCAAGCTAGCCCCTTTTTTTCTTCATTTTTTGGTTTAACCTAAATTCATCATAGGATAGAAGTATTCTATGCAAGATAAAAGAACAAATTGAGGAAATGATTTCATTAATGAATCAAGATTACATTAGAGTTGAACTTACGATGGAAGAGAAGAACAGGTGACTTAATACATGACTGTAAGCTAAGTGTGACATTGGATTATGACATATCATATCACTTAAATTCAATATAATGTAAGGCCTCTTGTGTTGAGGCTTTTCTTCATAGTTGTCTTGTAGGTTGATGGACCTACAAGGGTACATGGACCTTGGACATGGACCTATTTGTTATGTAAATACATGGGTTCCACTCGTATCTTTGGTGGTCTGAAATGGTTAGGATGCTATCATGTGAACTAGGTCTTTGAGCAACCTTAGGTAGGGGAAGTTGCCCTGACTTGAACATGCTTTCTAGTTGATTCTTAGAGGTATAACAATCTTCAGGATCATGGCCTTATGCTTGGTGCTATTTGCAATACTTGCTCAGGTCCCAGTTATTAGACTTCCATGTGTTCTCTATCTTAGGTTTGATTGGTGGGAGGTTGATCTTGCATTTAGAAAGAAGGTGTTCCAGTGTTTGAGCATAAATGATTCCGATGGGATGTATTCAGTGTAATGGTCTAAAGCATGTACCTCCTAACTTGTGGAACCATTGTCTTTCTTATACCTATTCTTATGGTTGCCCTTCAATTACTAGTAGCTTTTATGTATGTCTAGCTATCTAACTCTTCTTCAAAAAGCCTATTGTGAAGTTTTCAAATGGTGCTGCCTGTACTGAGCTGTAGGTTCCTAATAAACAACCTCATTTAATTAACCTCTAAGGGTTTGTCCTTTATACAGGTGGCCTTTTTCCTCTATCAAGCACAAAAGTTACAAAAATCTTCCTTTTCCACCTGCTTGATCAGTTCCAAGTCCCTAAGTGTAATTGGTGGTCGACATTTTATGAGCATTGAAACATGAATTTCTTATAGAAATTATCCTAATTCGTGACCTTTCATAGGTTACCAACGTTACACCACCTCATAAAATCCTTGTCAAATAGAGCTGGAAACGGGTCGGTTCAGGTGAACCCCGTTTAATAAATGGGTCAATTTATGTCAACCTTAAAAATAGCTTAGACTTACTCAAAATTGGAAATCATATGTTTTCAAGTTAAATGGTCAGATCATCTCGACTTCGGGTTGAAATCAGTTCGGTTTGTGTTGGGTTTAGATTTCTCTCAATAATTTCAAGTTGAGTTTGGGTCATGTTATCATGTTGGGTTAGGCTTTTCTAGTTATATTGTTAAATGTCTAAGGATAAATGATATGGAAGATATCCTTGTCAATATCTTTTAACGTCAAAACACTTACAAAATTTCTCACATGATGATAAGGGTTCTCAATCACATGAATTTGATATCTGGCATGGTGAACTTAGGGACATCTTTCCTTTTGGGATTGAAGTGAATTCCACATAGTCAGTGCAATCATTGTTAAACATTGATGAGTCTTTGAGTAATTACTCTATGAGATATGGTTATGGATCGACTTGTGGGAAATCCTTTTCCTGTTCTTCCTTTCTCTTATTACCATCTACTCCTTCTTCCCTTCTTTGTTGTGAGGTTTCTTACTATCTTCGTTTGAGGTGTCCTTGATAAGGATTAGAAGTGTGGAGGTTGTCAATTCTATCTTCTTTTTGCATTCATCATCCTAGGTGCATCCTTCCCAGCATTTTCATAATCTAGGTCATTTCATTATTTCATAACTTTAACTTTGACTTTGATCTCTTAGGTTGAGTATCTCTAACTTCTTCGAGGGATAAGAGTCCCCTAGTTTGTGGACTTTAATCGTATATCTTCTTAGCCTTCTCTATCCCAATCAATAAGGCGACGGCTTAAAGGAGTAACATGATGTAGAGGTGAATAATGGAAATTAGATGTCAACAACATTGGCTATCAGTTGAAAGAAATGGTTAATGTCTTATAGTCCAGTAAGGAAGAGATAATGGCTTGGTGGGCTTAAAGGTTTAGGCTAGACTAGAAGGGATGTGGGGTCAAGAAGTTAGATTCAGGATGTTGAATTTAATGAAATCTTACATTACCCTAGAATGGGTTCTAAGTTGGTTTTAACTCTATCTCAAAAGTTATGGGCCTATATTAAGCCTAAGCATGAGTGTAATTTGGTTTTCCTAGAATGCACTATTTGGGGCATATGGATGGATTGAGGCCGGCTTATGCATGGATGCTAGACGTAGGGAATGGATGTGCGATACATGGACTTATGCATGGATCAAGTATCTTGGTCCTAACTGAACTTATTATGAATAAGATGCATTACTAGATGTGATCTAGAATGGACTAGGACTCTAAGGGCTAATGGCTTAGATGGACTCATGGACTATGCATGATGAGACAAAACGAAACATGACTCTTTATGTCCAGGTAATCCACAATCGATATGCAATGACATCTTAATAACCTTTAGACTTTCCTAACACATAATGAGATTTGCAAGCTCGGAATTTAAAGTGACCTTGACCTATACTAATAACATCAACCTTATTTTATGATTTATGTACAGTCTAGAAACCAAACAACTTCTATTGTATTTCCTGGTGTACAATCAAAACACATGGTTCTGACATAATCTAAGAAGTTTAAAACTTGACTGCACCCTCAACTGTGCCAGGCGAACATTTTCCTCACCTGGGTCCTTAGACAAAATAATGATGTTATAAAAAGCATCAATGCATGAGTTTTTGGGTATGAGTCAATTTTAAAAAGACCACCAAAGTTCTAAATATTCACATCATGCATGCACAAGAATTCCAACCTAGTTCAAAGTTCTAAGCTACAAGTTATTTATCTAAGGTTTAGAACAATCCTCTCGCAACCCAAATGGCTTGTATGTCATCCATAGAGTGCATGGCAAGGCCAGAACATTTTGATTGCTTTCCCATATCTTATGGACTAGGAAACTACTTCACGAGTGATTGAAACAATTGCTTGCTCACTGGAAGTCTAATGGATCCACTGAGTAAGCACTACTTTCGCAAGGGGGTAGTAGCGGGGTTTGACCAAGAGGTACTATTAATCCGATACGACAGCACCTTTAATGCAAGAATGCCTAATGCAAGTTCGACTAAAATAAATTCTCATTTTGAATTTCAAATCTCACCCTCATTTTTTTTTAAAAAGATGTCTCCAGTGAAGTCGAGCTTGCTTGCTATGTGTCTTCAAAATTAAATTTTTTTACTTATTTTTAGTAAGAAATAGATCAAGCTGCAAAAAAATTGTTTGTCTATACCAAAAGACTAGCACCAGCCCTAATCTAAGATTCGAAAGCTACTGCTAGACTGCATGCTAGTCAAGGATCCTAGCTGGGCTTAGGCTCAATCATAACTACTACTGGGACCCCTAAGCTACCCAATATGAAGAGATTCAACATAAAACTAAAAACGCTGTAAATTTAACTAATATAGTCGCCAGTGGATTTTAGGCAAACTTACAAACCATATATACACTCTAAAACAAACTACAACCGAGAGGGACACCAAAATCGATGAATAGTTTGTTTCAAAGAGGTTTTTGAAAGACCCTCGAGTAATCCATGGTGTAGGGCCCATCTAACTCCATCGGCTCAAACTGAGGATCCAAACTTAGGGGCAAAGACACGATGTTGTGATTGAATGCATCACAAAACCTCTCGTCATCTTTGACGGCTTCTACTAATCAGTACAAGGAATTGAAGCTACTTACACTAACAAATAATCATGCAACATATTATAACCAATTGTATCAAATAATGGGAATTAAGAGTACAATGCTAGTCTAGAAGAATTTAAAGAAATAATATAAATAATTATGGTGGGAGGAGGCTAAACTAGTTAAAGTTTACATCTTTACTAAAATAGAAATTAAATAAAGGAAAGAGAAAGAAACTAGAAAGAAGGAGCTAAGGTTTAGGTTACACCCTCAAGATGACCCACCTCATTCACCTGGAAACTTAGCAAAATGACCCCTTTTTAACAATTAACCAATTTCTCTCTCTCAATGTCCTCAGTGGTAACTTGTTTCTATCAAGATTTTTCAGTCTTTTCCCTCTAATATCTAAGGCGTTTCACTATTTTTTCCAGCTCCTATCCAATTTTCGTTGTCTCTAAACTTATAGGGTAGTCCCCCTTTCTACAGCACTTCAAGGGAAAATGCAAACTAGTTTAGCGAAATAAGATGCAATCTAATTCCCAATAAGCTTAATTTGAATGGACTCACCAATCTAGATAAAGCCCTACCTGCTAAATCATTTTTTTGATACGGAAAAGGAATCAGATATCCCGGCTGGTTCCTATATAGAGCATTATACCGAGTTCATCGGTTGGGTCAACCTGATTGAGTCCGACCCAACAGGCGAGGCTTAGTCTTGTGTTTCGTTTTTTATTTTTCTTTCATACTTGAATTAAGGATCATTTTCTGGGCCCTCAAATTGACCACTGCCGCAAGCGCACGGATAGTCGTAGTATAGATAAAAATATCACTCCTCAGGGACCAATGTAATCTATCGAGCTTTGTATATCAAAATATGCTAAGTAAAATTCTAATTCAAGGGGTTTCGATTTAACAACTTCTAATTCACTAATTTTAAATCAATTAAAGAAAAATGCCTTGGAATTCATTTAGTTACGAAAGTTGATTGGATCAAAATGATAAGCATATGCTTTTCTCTAATCGGTTTATCTCGAGGAATTGCAATCTTTCTAAAATTTCGTCTATTCTTTCGAAATCAACCAAAACTGCCTAAACTAAGCAAAAGCCGTTCTTTCAAAGTAATTTGTCTTAATCCAAGTTGAATATCTTCAATTACACTCTAGTCCTCCTAACACGCAAATCTCTCTTTCGAGACAACATTATGTCAGGTTTTATCAAGCAGTCTAACAATCAAATGTTACCTTTCAATTTTTCACTCAACTGTTTCAAGTGTGCAAGCAAACATTAGCCAAAAACCCACTCACAACATGATAATCACTTGACGTAACGAAATCAAACCAATCATGAAATAAGCACAATTCTATAGATTAAAACATAATTCAACTCCACTTTCATAAACTACTTTGATAAAATAAACTACTTACACATGATTAAAGATTAAACAACTAACCAATGTTTCAGCGAAATTTGAGAGGAAGAGCTCGACTGAGAGAGCTTTTCAACCAAGGGCTTCAAACTACCTCAAAATCAAACACACACAGTCAAAATTTCTCACTAAAACAATAATCAAACTAAGAATCTTAACTAAAAAGAACAAAATTTGAGAAAAAAAAAATGGACTATGTTATCCTACCTCCTTCTGTATTGCTGTTGAACAACTTCTTTTTATAGAAAAGTTTAGATCATTTCATCCACACAGCTGAAGGAAGATGAAGAGGTAGCAGTTTCACACCTCACCATGGTCCGTGGCAGGTACCATGGTCCGACCGTGGTATTGGCTGGAATCGATTTTCTGCTCTGTTCTTGCTCCATAGGCGTAGCATCACATAGGTGTCCATGGGGGAGGTCAAAATACGTCCAATAATGGTCAAATGCTAGGTAAAAAGGCCTAAAATCCTGTAAAACACATCAAACAATCATACCCAAACATAAATCTAGAATAAGAGTATAGATTATGACTTAAAGCACATAATTCTCCTAAAAAATGTGACAAAATAGCCCTAAAATGATATGTATATTAAGCACTTATCAAACTCCCCCATGCTTAAATTGTTGCTTGTCATCAAGCAATGCTAAAACCAAAAATATACACAACCTCCTCAGGATAGATATAGGTAACATTCCACCAGCAAAGCTGATCCAAAGGTAGCCCAAAATGATGCAAAAATCATTAGCAAATAGATGAGGGAATGAAATTTTCGAAAACCACTTGATAGACCACAATGTCAAACTTGAATCAATCCCCCCAAATCGTCAAATATAGTCATTCAACATATGAAACAAGTGAGGCTAGCAGGGCCGATAGAACCTCACTATAGTTATGTGGCACTCATCACTCGTGTGTTTGAAAATGTGTACATATATAAAGGTTCCCTCAATTCTCAGTCCTTAGGCTCAAATCTACCATAAGCTTGACAAGATTCTCAAGTTCTCCATTAATAAAATGCAAACACACTAGACAACCATGAGAGCTTTCATAGGGTTGTAATGGGGCTATGGGTAAAGGCAAGAGGGGAACAAATGTTTCGGAAATGAGGAACCAAAAGCCATAGACTAAGAGCTAAACGATACCAATGCATCATACTACATCCTTCTTAGACCACTATAATTTATCAACAGAATACATCCCTAATTGAAAGAATTGAATATCACAAGAATTTACAATTCCATCAAGGCTCACACTTTCTTTCCTTTTTTTTCACTTTTCTCTTTTTTTTTTCATTTTGTGTTGCTTTTTTTTTGTTTTTTTTTTTTCAAATGAGTTAGCCAAGGGAAATTCATAACAAACTTTATATTCTAACTCTTCTCTGAACTTTGTACAATTAGATAAGGGATTTATGAAGATCTCACATCCCTTCACGAAACTTCACTAAAAGAGAACAATCCACCTTACTAGTGCCCTATCATACTTGATACAAAAGAATGAAACGTTCATCTAGTCTTGGCTTAAGGGTAAGATAATCATTTGTCCATATGCTACAATAGGAGGTTCAAATCAAGAAAAATGGATATAAGCTCAAAGGGGCTAGCAAGGGATATAATATACAACAAAGATAGCTATTTGGTCGTTGGGTTTAACAAATTAAAGAAAAATGCCTCAATCATATTGCTTAAATGCATATGCAAAATATGATCTTGAATGAGAATCAAAGCAAGGCCTAAAGAAATGATGTCAAAGAAGAGTCACACATGAAAGAAACATGAGACTAAATTGATAAATAGTCTCTAAAAGCTCAAAGCCTCATAGGACGACTACCAAGGTCATAACTAGCTCGTTAGTAAATACATGCCAAAATTCCTGTAAAGACTCATGGGGTAATCAACTCGCACTCAATATGTGGTCAAAACATGGATCTCGTTTTCATAAACTCATTTCTGAAACATTTTATGCACAATTTAGAAGAATCAAAGGATCAAACTAAACCAAACAAGTCTACCAAATCTAAAAAGATCATCATCAGAGGATTTTTTTTTCTAATTTTTTTAAAATCTTTTTTCTAGTACATGCATGCTCCTATTAATAACGCAAACGAAAATGCAAAGGGGCTAATAAAAAAAATGCAACCTAGAATGAAAAGAAAACTAAATGCACTTACTAAAATACCGCTAAACAAAAAAATAAAACCTAAAACAAAAACTCCAAAAACTATCACAAACAACATATACAAGGTACAAGCACACCAAACCAAATCAGGCATCAGGTGCCAAATATAATGACTAACTCTCCCATGCTTGAATTACACAATGCCCTCAATGTGGGCACAGAGCAATCAAAAAGGATGGGGAGTAGCACAAAGCAATTAGAAAGGAGGTAGTGGAGGAGGATGGGGTGGTAGGCCATAGGAGATATGCCAATCCCACCAGGTCTCTAGACGCTCCCTATAATCCTGGAAATATTGAATCTGGGTAGCAAGCATCCCACGAAGCTTATCATGGTGCTCTTGGACAAAGTCTCAAAGAGCAACGCTCTTAGAAGCAACAAATGCTCGAAGGGAAACTTGCTCCTCTTGAATGGATCTAAGGGTGCCTTGGAGGTCGGTATAGTCAGGAGGGGTGGTTGAGAGGAAGAACTAGGTCCTGCTTCACTAGAATGAGGAGTTGAATGATGGGGTGCAGGTTGAACAACCTCGTCATCATTAGGTACCCAATAAAGGTTAGCCCGGTGAAGTAAGGTGGTTCAATTGACATTGGGAAACAGCAAAAGCCAGTCCCCAGGGTAAATCCAACATAAATGCCCAGCCTCAACTTTACAAAAGTTCATAATTTCTAAAGCAGCTTGATCAAGCCGCTCAGACCCAGAAACTCTATCCTCAGGGTTGGGCTCAATACCAAAAAATCAAGCAATAGTGGTCATAATACCACCTATGACTATCCTACCTTTAGTGCTAACAGTAGCATTATACAATTGCTTGGCCAAAAATAAACCGGGGTCAAGCTGGACACCATTAAGCATACAGGACAAAAAGTACAACTCAAATAATCTCAGGACGAAACAACAAGCCAAGATACGCTGAGCTAGTCCAATGTAAGGGTTCCTAATATGAGTGCACTTCGATGAACTAGTATTGTACCTAACACTCCCCGAAAGTTAGCCCCAAAATGCATTCAGATTGAATTCGCAGGGGACTTGGCGGCTCGGTAAATCCATACTAGGTGGAAAACCGAATATACCATTAAAGGTACATAAGTTCAACTCATAAAATTGTCCCTACAAATAAAATGATATGTACCCAGCTTGACATTGAGGCCCTCTAGTGACCTCGACATGGAGTGTACTTAGGAACTCTAGGGTGAGATCTTGGTATGTATGCTCTTTTATTTCTAAATAGTTTCCCATACCACCTTGTGGAAATAACCACCGAATATCATCTAACATTCCTAATCGAGCTAACAATTCCTCATCATAATATCTAGTTGGCACAACCATGCATTCATTCAAACAATTATATCTAGCAACATGATCAGGATTCATTAAACCAAGGGGGTGAGGAATGTTACCTTGAGCTCGCGCATTGGTAGAGGCTCGCAATGTCCTTTGAGGTTGGGTTGGTGCTTGACTTGAGGATCCAACCTCCGTAATACTCCATTGTCTCTTGGTAGATGCCATTGTTGCAAAATGAAACAAAAACCAAAACTAAAACCTAAATAAGAAAATTTAAAGAAGAAAAACAAAGAAATTAAGTAAAAAAAGAAGAATAAGATAGAGAAAAAGATGGGTATGGTGGATGAGTGAAGTGAGATGCGTTTGGAGAAGGAAAAGAATAAAGAGATGAAAGTTGTGCGGAAAGAGGAAAGATTAAGTGCAAAGGGATGATTTTGGGTGAAAATGAGTGAAAATTGAGAAGAAATGAGGTATGAATGAAGGTTGTACTTATGGAGGTTTAGAGAGGGAAAATGGAAGTAGAGAGAGAAAGAGTCGTGAAGAAGATGAAGTGTGAGGGAAAATGAGGGGGCATTACGGTCAAAAACCTAGGCCATGGGTTGTAACAGGTCACCACGGACCGTTGAGTTCACCACGGTCCGACCGTGGTGTCTGCTAACTCCTTTTTTTTCAATTTTTCTGGGTTGGCACCCCACGGCCACGGTGCTGAGTATCCTGGTCGTAATGCCAAACATTTTACTCCATAGTTTTTGTTTTCTATTTTTTTGTTTTTCTTTTTTTTCACAAACTACAAAAAAAAAAGTAAAAATCAAAGCTAAGGAAAGAATTAAAAAAAAAAGGAAAAGTGCTTGGGTTGCCTCCCAAGAAGCGCTCTTTTAAGGTCAAGAGCTTGACCCCTCTTCTATTCTTGTTCGGATTAGTAAGTGTATGGATGTTGGCTTTATCAGGGATCACAAAGTCAATCTTCTTTAGTCGAAGGTACCATCGCAAAAGCTCGGGTTGAAGGTCCTTCATCTCTGTAACTTAAAACCATAATGCATTATCAGCGTATAAAACAAAGCGCACTCATAGCCCATCAGACGGACTACTATCGACTTGTTCAACCCCCAAATCAAAATCTGCATCCAATCCCTCCATAGGGGGCAAAGAGAGAACAACCTGGGCAAACCTGCAATAGTCGCTCATAGAAGACTCATTAGAAACATGGGCCTCAAGCTTGGGCATATTAGGTGGTATAGGAGCAGCAAACTCTACCTTAACATGCCTTTGGTTGGGGTCCTCATGAGAAATCCAGTCGAAGTGGAGAGGATGTTCACAATTCAAGATATTCCCTATGTCAATCTCATAGGAAGGGAGAAAATCATCCAATAAAAAAGAATTAGGAGAAACCACTTTCTCCTTCACATGACAAAACACAGCATATCGTCCTTCCACCTCAAAAGTTATATGTCCCTTTCTTACATTAATGTACCAACTTTAGCCAGAATGGGCTAACATATGATAATTTGAGCATCATCGGTCTCGACCATATCAACTATGATAAAGTCCTCCAACACCCAAATATCTCATATATTGACTAGCATATTATCCAATCTGCCTATGGGTTGCATTTCAAAACCATCTGGTAATTGTAGTGAAAAGGGTGCGGCTTGTAATGGTCCTAGGTGAAGCTTATGAAACAAAAAATATGGCATTATACTAACGCTTACACCTAGATCACATAAAGCTCTCTCAATTTCCACATGTCCTACAATGCAGGGGATAGAAAAACTACCTGGATCAGGGAGCTCTCAATAGTGTCATTCTCTATCAATGTAGCAGTCTTGCCACCATCATTCCTCTCCTTACTTCTAGCCATGATTATTTTCCTACCCTATTCCATTGGTATATTCTCAGGGTCAGTAAAGTCCTCTACTTCTTCCTTCAAGGTGACACAATTACAATGCTCTCGAGGGTTAGGTTCTTGCTTGCTAAGAAATCTATCTGGGGGCGTAGATGAAAAGCTAGCTTTTTGAGAAATTTGGGCTTCCAACATCCTATTATGAGTGGTAAGCACATCAACCGTTGAGGCTAATTGCTTAATATACTCGTGCTATTTTTGTTGTGCCATAAGCATACTTTCCATCATTGCTTCTAAATTGGATTGTTAGGGTACTTGAGAAGGGAAAAGAGGTCTTTGAAAACCAAGAGGTGGTATGCATTCATTGGGGGAGTATTCAAAGGGTTTGGATTAGACCTATATGAGAAATTCGGATGATTCTTCTAACCCGGATTGTAGGTACTAGAGTAAGGGCATTGGTTGGTCTCGGGTTGAAGTTTTGAACATAGTTAAATGCACTAGGGTCTTGGGAAAAAGGGCTCCAACTTGACAATTCAAAGTCACATGCTCAATAAAACCACAAATTTCACAAAGGGAAGGGGCACTAGAATTCACAACATTAACATTCATTCGGTCCAATCTTTGAGTCATAGCATCTACTTTAGCAAAAAGCAAAGTAAGTGCATCAACTTCACGCTTACCTCCAACCCGTTTGGGTTAGCCTCGTTCGATGGATGATTGGAAATTGTTAAGTGTCATCTCCTCAATTAAGTTATAGGCTTCATCCTCAGTTTTGTTCATCAAGGCTCCTCCCGCTGCCGCATCAATAGTGGACCTTACAAATTGGGTCATACCATTATAAAAAGCTTGGATAATCATCCAACGTTAAAAACCATAATGGGGGCAGAAATGTACCAAATCTTTAAAACGCTCTCATGCTTTGTAGAGCGTTAGTTCCTCTTTTTGCATAAACTTAGTGATTTGATTCCTTACGCTGGGTGTTTTGCTCGGAGGGAAAACTTGGCGAGGAAGGCTCTTGTTAACTCATCCCAAGTGGTAATACATCCCGATGGCAAAGAGTGTAACAAAGCCCTTGCTTTATCTCTCAATGAGAAGGGAAATAAGCACAATCAGATGGCACCAGTATAGACTCCATTAAGCTTCAGCGTGTCGCACACCTTTAAAAAGACCGAGAGGTGTAGATTCGGGTCTTCCAAAGGAGTTCCTCCAAACTGGGATTGTTGCACCATAGAGATGAGTGACGGTCTGAGCTTGAAATTATTGGCATCAACAGTAGGGCGAGCGATGCTTGAGACGATCCCTTGGACTCCAGGGGTAACGAAATCTCGAAGTGTGCTTCTTTGGTCACCTCCTCCTCCCGCCATGTTTGTTGGATTCCTTCTTGCCCCGCGTCTTTGTTCTTCAATCCTTTGCTTCTTCCTTCTTAAGCGGAAGGTCCTTTCAATCTCAGGATTAGGTTCGTACAAAATTGGACTTTGCATAAACGGAAAAAATTCCTGCAAGCACTATCACCAACACTACCAGCGCAATCAAACAAGAAAATAAAAAGAAAATAAAAGTGAAAGGCAATAAAATACTTAGTCACTTTCGTAAGACTAACTCAATAGTTAACAGATTGAGTCCCTAACAACGACGACAAAAACTTAACCACTGGTGCAAGCGCACGGGTAGTCATAGTATAGATAAAAAGATCCGCCCCTCATGGACCAATGTAATCTATCGAGCTTTGTCTATCAAAATATGCTAAGTAAAATTCTAATTCAAGGGGTTTTGATTTAACAACTTCTAATTCACTAATTTTAAATCAATTAAGGAAAAATGCCTAGGAATTCATGTAGTTACAAAAGTTGATAGGATCAAGATGATAAGCATATACTTTTCTTTAATTGGTTTGTCTCCAGGAATTGTAATCTCTCCAAAAATTTAGTCTATTCTTTCGAAATCAACTAAATTTGCCTAAGCTAAGCAAAAGTCGTTTTTTCAAACTAATTTGTCTTAATCCAAGTTGAATTTCTTCAATTACACTCTAGTCCTCCTAGCATGCAAATCTCTCTTTCGAGACGATGTTATGTCAGGTTTTATCAAGCAGTCTAACAATCAAATGTCACCTTTCAGTTTTTCACTCAATTGTTTCAAGTGTGCAAGCAAACTTTGGCCAAAAATTCACTCACAACATGATAATCACTTGATAGAACGAAATCAAACCAATCATGAAATAAGCACAATTCTATAGATTAAAACAGAATCCAACGACACTTTCATAAACTACTAAATCCCTAGACAAAATAAACTACTCATACGTGATTAAAGATTAAACAACTAACCAATGTTTTGGCGCAATCTGAGTGGAAGAGCTTGACTAAGATAACCTTTCAACCAAGGGCTTCAAACTACCTCAAAATCAAACACACACACTCAAGATTTCTCACTAAAATAATAATCAAACTAAGAATCTTAACTAAAAAGAACAAAAATTGAGAAAGAAAATGGACTATGCTATCCTAACTCCTTCTTTATTCCTGCGGAATGACGCCTTTTTATAGAAAAGTTTGGATCATTTTAGTCACACAGCCGGGGGAAGACGAATAGGTGGCAATTTCACACTTCACCACGGTCCGCGGCAGGTACCATGGTTCGACCGTGGTCTTGGCTGCAATAAACTTTCTGCTCTTTTCTTACTCCATGGGCGTATCATCACATGGATGTCCGTGGGAGAGGTAAAAATACATCCACTAAGGATCAAATGTTGGGTAAAAAGGCCTAAAATCCTACAAAACACATCAAACAACTATACCCAAGCATAAATCGATAATAGTAGTATAGATTATGACTTAAAGCACATAATTCTCCTAAAAAATATGGCAAAATAGCCCTAAAATGATGTATACATTAAGCACTTATCACAAATACACAGGTGGGGGCATAATTGTGGTCATCGAAAATTTATGAAAATGAGACACCATTTTTAGGCCTCTACACAACTAAATTTGATTAACCGCAAAAGGTGACTAAAAAAAAAAATTAAAGCAGTAGTTAGATTACAAATTCGATGTATGTTGTTAATGGCTTTGGTTTACATGAGTTATTGTATAGGAATAATATATTTAGAATGTTAGGTCATAAAGATGATATATTTTAAAAAATATTATATTAGAAATTAGTGTAAAGTTTTATAACAATAAATGTGAGAGGAAGGTGAAGAAAGTTCTCCAAATTATTACTATTTCACACATGACTATCTTGTGTCACTAGTTGAATCAGTTTTTATACTAACAACTGAGTGTACACTAGTTTTGTACAGCCAAACTTAAACAATAACATGGGATTAGCGACATTATGTTGCACCAACAATCAATAACAAGTGTTGTGCTTTACTAGAAACATGGATTGGGATGACCAAGCTTTCTTTGTTGAGTGGCTAAGGGTTTAAGGTTTACCTTTGGCATAATTGTTTTTGGCTATTGATAACATTTGTTTCAACCCAAGATTAAATATTGGCATCTTTTCTAGATGGTAACTTGCTCTACTTGTTCAAGGATTTCTGATAAAACATCTCTTCAAAGAAGGGAGGTTTCTCGCCTTTAAAAGATCTGATGCCCATGATAGGAGAATTCAAGGAGGTAATTAGAATTATAGGCCCAAGGTTGTGTGCATTTTACCTACCTCTTGGACTTTTCCATGATTTGTTTATGTTTGGGTTGTTAGATCATTTCCTTGGAGGAATTTAAATAGGATTCTACATCTTTTTAGATATAGATTTTATTTCCAATTTTATTTAACCTTAAAGATGTTCATTGTAGCCTAGAGTCTATAGGAAATATTTGCTAGGCCTTAGCCCTGTGCTCAACCGCACGACTTTGTTTGACTCAGTTTATTTTATCATTCTCGACTTTTATTGGATTTTGGGTCAATACCCATAGATATTTTATGTACCTGAATCATTCGCTCCTTGAGGTATGTGAGACTTCAATCCTAACCTTTTTAACTCTTTAGGAATGTTTTACCTTGACTTGTGAGCTTTCCCAAACATTAAGGGCTTTTTTAGGGTTAGTTTATACCCTTTATTGATCTGGACTATTTCGTAACGAGACTTAGCCAAACATTAAGGGCTTTCTTAAGGTTAGTTTCCTGATCAATGGCCCACAACAAGAGGGACTGGAGGTCTACTTGGACTTGCCAAGGGGAATCACGGATCATCGATTTTGTATGTTAATGTGCTTAACTACATGCTTCTTTTTTACTTTGCCAGAAGGTGTGCCTAGGTGATGTGGGGAATTTTGTGCTAACCTTTTCTCCGTTTCTATGGGAGATTTTTAATGCCACAGTAAGGCATCATGGGAGATGTCCCCTCTTTGCTAAAGAAGAAATGGTTTGGGGTCAAGTTGGAATGAACTGCCCTTGCATCTATTAGGCACCTCATAATTCTTAAGGGTTTGGTTCGTGTTTTGCTTTCTCCTCCTCCTAAATATCCTTATCATCCTCCCATCCTTGTCTTCTTGCCCTAATTAACCCCCAGAAGTTGCCTCTCTAGAGGTTGCTCCTATTGAAGTTGAGATAAGAACCTATGTGGTGCTTGTTGGAGAAGGTTCTAACATGATAATAGTGGATGGGGATAAGCCTTATTGGCTTCATGAAGCCTTGATTAGGGTTCTACCTTTATCAACCATTTAGAATGGGAACCAATGGAGATCCTAGTGATGCTAATTATGACAAGTCTCATCCTCTCTTGAACATAAGCTTCCTTTGTGGTTCTCTCTTAGATAAGGGATCTTGCTCCTTTTCTAACCCTTATTCTAGCCCCACTAGTCTTAAAAGAAGTGTTTGTCCAAGTACAAGGGTTGATCTTGAAGAAGCTCAGTAGAGGACTAAAAGGCTCAAGCTAAAGGAGGAGGAAAAGTAGAGAAGTAAAGAGGATGAAGACAAGAGAATTGCTGAGAATGTCTCTAACTAACTTCAAAGGGAATAGGAAGAGAGGGTGAAAGACATGAGGCTACTAAAATCCATATTTGTAGTGAATGAAGGAGATCTTCCTTTATGGTAGCGTAACTTAAGCAAAATACAAAACATACCTTAATCACCAGGGGTCTTGATCTTCTTATTCTTCTCTTCTTTCTCCTTCTTTTTCCTTATAATTTTTTCTTATTTTCATTGTACTATAAACGTGCAGAACTTCTATTTTGATAGTTGATGTAAATGTAATGAAATTATGGTATTAATGAAGAATACCTCTTGTCTTTTGTTTTACTATATGTGTTTAACGCTAACATTTATTTTATTATTTTTCGGAACACTTCATTCTCTCCTAATTTAAAATTATGCAAACGATAATTTCTTAGGGATTCTCTCTATAACATATTCATAAACAAATATAGGGTTTCTTTTTCTGACCTTCGATTTCTATGAGAAATGGAACATTATTAACCCACCCATTCTTGGCATCTAATAGAGCATCCACCCCTTCCTCAAGTAGGGATCCTATTTGTCTTTGTTTCCAATTTTGTATGGGTTGAGGTATTTCTTTCTGCCACTTGTACTTTGAGGTTAGAACCTTAGAAGCCTGTTTATAGATGAATATCACTGAGAATTTCTTTGAGTTTATGATAGTCAATAAGAAGTAGGGAACCACTTTCCTTCTGGAATTTACTTTCTCTTTGGAATTGAGGCTAGTCATGCAGATGGCATCAAAGCTTGGTGGTCGAGATTCTCTATTAGTAATTTCTCTTAAGCAACACTACCTACCATCTCATGGAATGTGAGACTTGTTAGGAAACCTTACAGGGGTATTACCCCTTTGTTAAAATCCATAGTGGGATAAGTTAGTCTCCAAGAGTAGTTGGTAGAAGATGCCCCCAAATATTGTGTTTTTCAAATGCCACTAAGTCTTAGAGGAGATTGGATTTCCAAGTCCACTTAGTCCCTAGAAACACAGTCCTTTTATATATGTTTTCAAACATCTAGGGGGTAGCTAGGCCTGCATCACCTTTTATAAGTGTAATTGCTACCCCCAACTCAGTCCCACATCCTTAGCCTTTGTTTGGAAAACAATCATGATAAGTCTTTACCATGCCTTAGAAGAAAAAGTTAAAGCACAAAAGTGGTACACATCAATCTCCAACACTTCTTCAACACATTCCCTTGTTTCTCTCCTAAGCACATCTACAAGAAGTTGAAATCTTCTAATATTGGAACAAGGAGGTTAGGGTTTAGTGTCGAATGTCTATTGTGAATGCAAAGGTTAGGGCCGCATTCATCCAATGGTTCACCAGAATAGTACTTTATGAACCATCTAAAACTGATGTAGAGACGCTAGATGCTGAGGAATCCAAGTTTGCTCTTTCTTGTGAGGGAAAAACTAAAATGGAACCAAATTCTTTTTGATGACTTATTCAAAATAGTGTCCAATGCCATAGTTTTATATGTTTGTTCTTGAAAAATTATACTATACATTACCTCTTTCTGTGAGATTTACATACTCCTTGTACCTGTACTTCGTTTTGAAGTAATAAAATGTTATAGCTTGGGATTTTTGTGCCAATTTTGAGTAAAAATTCACATTTTATCTTCAGTCTTTCTATATATATTTTATACCTTTGCCCTTAATACCCTAGCTTTATTTTTCCAACTATTTGTACAAGTTAGAATAGTGACGTTCCTTTTCAGTTCAATTATCTATAACTTCTTGTTCGGCTTCTTTCACTCTCTCATAAAGAGTTTCAGTAAGTAGACATTTATGCTTCAAATTAAACTTGTAGCATTCAACCTTGTCTTCTTCATTCCACCAGTATTTTTCCAAAATTTCAAAAATCTTTCTCTCAATTTGGAAAATGACTACTAAATTCTTTGACAAGCACATTTTAAAGCATCTCGATTGATACAAGCCTTGTTTAGAGGGTTCCTATCATCAGGATAAGTCTTACGGTAACCTTGGGCCCTAATTTAAGGCACTTTTGGAGCTTCCTCACTGGTGATAGTTGGGATTTATAAAGATTTAGTTTTACCGCAAGCTTACGGTAGTCAATCATAGCATTTGAGGGTTGATTCATAAGGCTGGGTTATGAAATTAGATGACTCATAAACTAACCTAATGTAACATTCAGTATTAAAAAAAAAAACTAAAAATAACCACCATACCATTGCATTAAAGTTACGAACAAATTCAAGGCAAAGTAGGAACAATGAAATCGAATTACAAACAAATTCAAAAAGAAACCCATCACCACAGAAGAAATAAAACAGAGCATGGGCAAAGCTATGGACATCCAAGTTCAATAACCACACAATCTAGAGAACAAATTAGTAAATCGAGTTGTGGAATTCACAAGCTTACATGCAAGCAAGGAACACGATAAAGCATGGCATATAAAAACCCAAAACAAGATATTGTCAAAAGCAAAACAAGGGTAGATGAATCGAACCCAAAACTTGTAATTTTAATGTCGAAGTCTTCAATCTCACTCGAATTCAACTATGCCAAGATTCTTTACCCTATACTTGTTTTTGGGTGATTACTGAGCAGATCTGGATAAAAAAGGTAAAAAGATAAACTTAACATCAAAACAAACAAAAAAGGTCAATCCTAAAAACTACTCTATGCTTCCCCTTTATGCGCTCGACCTTCTAATTTTGCAGCCCCAAAAAAATGCCATCGCTTTATCTCTTCAATGCTTTAATTGACCTTCAATTATGGACTTGTAGGCATCGAATTAGTAATGAGAGAAATAATGAAGATAATGGAGGAATTAAAGAATGTAATTATGAAGTCAAAATTGAAAGCGGGAAGTATGGTTATGGAGTATGAAGTGAGGAGGAAGATGAAGTAGCTTTAGGGGTCTCGGGTTTCTGGGCATAATTCGAGGAGAGAGAAAGAAGCACAAGGCAGGGGAAGAAAGTTGGGAACACATGTCATGTGAGAGTCACGTACTTCTTTAAGTGCGGAGGGGAAAATCTCATGCTGGGTCACGCGGCCGGGCAAGTCTGGCACGCGAACTAAGAGGAAGAAAAGGAGAGCTATGGGGGAAAAGAAAGCTAGGCCGCTACATAGGAAAATAAGAACCAATCCAACTGGGAGAGCTAAGCAAAGGGGGAAGCTCAGCCAGGCCGGCGACCTGGGCCAACAAGAAAGAAAGAAAGAGAAGGAAGAGGCGCATGGACTGGGCAGGTAGAGGAATGGATTGGGCTCTGCTGGGACCCTGCTTAGGCCATTTTTCCTCATCTTTTTCCACTTGATCCAAACCTTGTTTATTCAACTTTTTTTTTTTCTCCAAGAAATTTATTCAATCTTCAAATCTCTCAAAGTCCTACAAAATCAACAAACATATATTAAAATCCTAATTTAATCATTTATTTTGAAAAAATATTAGATAATAAAAGCATATAAAATGACATCATCTTAAGTTAAACAATGGTTACTAAGTGCACTAGGCTAAAAGATTTAAGAGTAACGAAGATGCCATAAAGAACCTCGACATGGAAGCTTGTTGCCTTCCTAGACTAAGAGCTTTGTGCCAGAACCCCCAAAAGGATTCTATGTCATTTTCAGGGTGCATTGAGACCTCCTCTTCATTCCTTTATCAAACAGTTACTAGAACTCTATGGAAACTCCCGTTGTTAAACTACTCTCGATGGCATTGCTAACACCATTGCCTATGAAGATTTCTTATCTTATCCATGGTAGAAGACTTTTTCTAGCCAACTTCATCCAACTACATAGGTTCAATGGTATCTCTAGCGGTTGCAACCTCTCAGTTGTAAGCAAGGGGAGCATATTCCCTAGCAAGCCCTCAAGAATTAGAGGTTGTAATGGACCTAGAGTATGCATGAAAGAACTTCACAAAAAATGGGATTTCCTTGTCACAGGAAGAAAGTCCCCAGTATGACATCTATTTGAAAAGGCCAAAGAGAGATTTCCCCTTAGCTTGGAGGAAATTCAAGAGGTGATGGCCACCTAGAGCCCATACATTGTTGATCTTATGGAAAAGAGGATAGTCAACCTATTGAGTCGTTAAAAAAAGTTAGGTATTTCATTAGTATCTTTATAAGATTTTTTAATTTTGTTTCATCATCTCATTTTAACATCTTTTTCCCATTACAATGCAAGCATATGATGATTGTCATGAAGTTCTTCATGTAGAGAAAATTGCCCTTACCTAATCTTAAAGAATGCATGGAGTGGTTGATGAAAGATATGAAGGGGAGGTGAAACATTGTCATATTCAAAAGCAGCAGGAGAATCTTCCTATTAATAATGAAGGAGAGCTTAGTCTTTGTCAACCCAAGTCATCAATGGGGAACTTATAGTTAAGCACCTTCTTCATGTTAAGGAAATAAGTAACACTGAGAGAAGGCCTTCCATGGCTGTATAAAAGAGTCCTTTGGGCTTCAAGAGAAAAGTTATGGCAAAGACAATCTAGACTCACTTCCAGTAGTAATGAGGGGAACTGTTGCCTTGAGGTAAAGATTTAATCTCATGTCGTTGTCAACCCACTTAGAAATATTCCTCTTGAGACTCCCACTGATGAGATTTATGCATTTACAAATCCTTCACAGACCTCTAGGATTGAAGGACATGACGAGGCTTGAAGAACTTTTAGTGAGGTTCTCTTAAGCAATAGTGGTTCTCCAAAAAAACATACCAGCCAATCCTAAAGTGCCCTGTCCCGTGAGTCCGTCATTCTCTAAAGAAACTTTCTTTTCTTACAACTAACTTCAACAAAGAGAATGAAGGAGTAAATGAATAAATGAAGCCCCTTTCCGTAATGGTATCATTATTGCTTTTTCCTCAATTCTAAAGAGGAAAAGAGGTGTTAACTCTAAAATGAGGCCTCTTTTTATTTAAGCTGGACGAAAGCTTCCTGAGCATAGGATTGGGTTTACTGATTGATCTCTAGGGGTCTAGAAGGATAGAACTCAACTCCTTGATGAGGAATGCATCGAAAAAGCTACCTTTGGGAGCTCCTAGGAATGGTTGTCCCCTTCATTACTTTAAACTTCAAATAGTTGCTGAACAGCTAAAGGCCCAAGCTCTTGCTTGCGTTTCATATTTAGAGTCTATGAGGGTAGAAAAATGTCCCTTTAAGAACCAAACATTAGGAATCTAAGAAGCTTTAAAGAAGGCCAAAGTTGAGAACAAAACCTTGAAGTAGAAGATAGGAAAAAGAAGGAAACTTCATAATTTTATGAGGAGTTAACCGAAACATTAGCCAACCAATTTCTTATTTCCTAGAAGTAAATTAAGGCTGAAGCAAGTGCTATGAAGTCCAGGAGACCCAAGACTATTAATATCTTGTTCTCCTATAAAATAGTTTTGTATTTTAAGGATTCAGTAATAATTTTGTGAATTTTAATTTTAAATTTCTAATACAACATAATTTTATTCCTTGTAAGCTTTGATCCAATTTTATGGATGTACACAATCCCTCAATTGAACCTTTAATTTAACTCCTAGAACTTACTTTTACTTTTAACGCATTATTCACTATTTAACTCAATAATATGTCATTAGATATAAGGGAATTCATAGAGATGCTTTATTGACATGATACGAATTAAAACACCAAATCCACATAGATAGAATGATCTCAACCTAGTTACAAAACTTATTAACGAGTGCTTATTGAGAAAGGCATATGTAGGCGCATTGTAAAACTTGGAGTAGCTTCATAGTGGATTGTGATTATTCACATGCCAGGTGTTTGACACTTTTTTGGCCCCAGGTGAGAAGTAGACACCCAGATAAACTTCTTCTTGAATACAATATGATCCTTTCCAATTTAATCCTAACTTCACTCATTGTTTTTAACTGATTCCATCTTCTCAACATTAAGTCACTAGGCTTTAAGGGTTGGTGATTTAACCTTCTATCATAGACCCTAGTAATTAGTACCTTGCAAAGTTTCATTCCAAATACAACTTCTTCCTTTTTTCTTATAACAAACCTAGCATCTTCCATATGCCCCCCTTTTATTCCATGATGACTCATACCCTTGTACGCTTACACTAGCTGCACCAACCTCTACCGGTATTAGGGCTTTTGTACTGTATGTCGACAGTAGGGTGTATGGCCAGTGCAAGTCTTGGTAGTTGTCCTTAATGACTACAGGATGCTTATAAACTCATCCATCTAGGCTCCTTTAGCTCCTTTAGCCTTCTTCCTTAAGGCCTAGATTATTGCTTATTAGCATCCTTTACTTGTCTATTAGCTTGAGGTTATACAACTGAAGTATCATAAAAAGTGATTGATAGATCCTTACAATACTCCTTCATTTTCTTTCTAATGAACTGCTTGCCAATGTCAACTATAAGAGACCTTGGAAGTCCATGTATGATAATTGATTACATCTTTCCACAAAATTTCCACAGAAAGTCAATGGTTTTCTATTTTGCGATTGTACCCACTAGTTTGACTTCTAACCCCTTTTTAAAGTAATTCACTACCAAAAATAAGAATACCCCTTTTTTACATGCTTGTGGGAAAGGACCAAGAATGTCTATCTGTCATTTTTTAAAGCATACAGGCTATACTATTGTAGAAAAATTAGTGGTCAGTACATGCATCTTGTGGGAATAGAATTGGAATTTGTGACCCTTTCTCACATAGACTAGCGCATCTCTGAGCAAGGTGGGCCAATAAAATCATGCTCTCAGCATTTTCCCTACTTGTACCCTACCACCTTGAATCCATAATTCCCTTCATAAATCTTCACTAGGATGTAGTTTGTTTTTTTCCCTATCTTTTAACTTCAATTGTGTATTGTATAATCTCGTATGTAAATTTCTCCTTGAAATAGACAAAATGAAGCTACTTTTCTTGTAAGATTTTTTTTTATTTCATTTGGCTCTTCTAAGGGTTTTTCACTGTAAAGAATTGATAGTTGTTGTCATCTAGGAGTTATCCACATCTGTCACACAAACCTGCTCTGCATGTGCTTTTATATCTTACAACTTCCTAGGAGGCTGATCTTAGGGAATCAGTTTGAGATGAACTGCCTAATTTGCTCAATGTATCTACCTAATGGTTTTCTGATTTTGCAATGTAAGTTAGTCAAACTAAGGGAAATCTTTTAAAGTTTGTTGAATCTTGCCTAGGTACTTAACTGTTTGTTTTCCCTCAGTTTCAAGCTCACCCTTGATTTGACTGACCGCCAATTGGGAGTCAGTAAAAACTTTGATATTCTTTGCCTTCATGGTCATAAAATCTCTAGTCATCCTATGACTGCTTCATACTTTGCCTCATTGTTGGTAAATAGAAATGCCAACATCAAAGCATACATATACTTTTCCCCTTCTTGGGAGACGAGGATTTGAAACACCCCATCTTCTAACTCCAAAATTAAATGAAATTTTATGCGATGAAAGACCCATTTGAGTAATATCCATTGTATATACAACACTGAATAGAGTATATTGAAGTGAAAAAGTATATTTAATTTCTATAGTATTTGTTATGATTTCTCTTGTATAATTTTATATAGTTTTATGGGAAATTTTTTCTAGCAACATTTTAAATCCTTACTTTGAAATTTCAAATCGTTAATAGATTTTGTTTCCCTTTCCCCAAGAAACTTTCCTTAATTGAGTGTCTTTTCACTTTGCTGTTTCGCTATGTCACTAATGATAGTTGGTATTGTTTTTAGAAATTTCTTGATTGCTTCTGCGTCTCTTGGGTTTTTTCTTCAATTAGTAGAACACTATGCCCTAATCTTTGCTATAAATTCAGTCTTTTCTTGAGGGGAAGTATTATAGGCAATTAGTCCTATTGTAGGGCTTGATATACCCAAATCATGTGGGGCATCTTTCCCCTCGTCGTTCATTGCTTTGAAAGGGAGATTTTTGGTGTTATAATGGGACATTCTAGTAGGTGTCCTATTATAGTTATTGATTAAAGGGAGTGGGGTCCTTTTGGGATGAATTTCCCTTGCATCTACTTGGGTCCCTCATAATCTTTAGGGGCTTTGATTGATGTTCGACCTCTTCCTTTCATGTATCCTTTCCTTCTTCCTAGTCCTTACCCTCTTGCCCATGCACCTCCTAAAAGAGCCATATTTTTAGGGCTTGTCATTGCCTAAAACAAGGAAGGTACCTCTATGATGCTTGTTGGAAAACCTCCAATAAGATGGTTGTAGATAGGGATAAGCCTTTTTGTCATTATTTAGCCCTAGATAGGGATTTCCACCCTTATCAGCCATTTAGAGAGGGAAATAGTAGGAGAGCTACTGCTCAAGACAATGACGATGAGGACCCTCACATTCTGTCCAATAAGAGCCTTTCTCTAGGCTCTCTACTGAATGAAGATACTCACTCGGTCCATCTCTACCCACTTTAGCCCTAGGGGATTTGTTTTGTACAAATCCATTCCAAGGCTAAGTAAGTGAAACAGGCTGAACAAAGCAAAGAGGAGAACAGACAGAAAGAGAAAGAGGGTGTTTTACCAAGAACTAGTGTTAGACCGATGGGATCTTCCTTAATGGCAATGAAATTCTTGGCACATGAATGGCTTGTTGTACCAAGTCCCTCTAAGGCCATTGAAAGAATTAGAGTCTTTACGTACTTAGTTTTTCTCTATTTGTAATGTAGATATTTGCAATTTCATATACATGTATGAAATTTAATCATTTAATAAAGAATCCTTTCGTATTTACTTCAATGCGTGTGTCTTGTGTTGGTCCTTTTTTTAATTATTTCTTGCAGTTTTCCTTTTTTTTTTCATTTTAAAGTTACACTAATAGTAACGTCTTAGGGGTTTTCTTTTTGAATAAAGGATTTGAAGAATTTGTCATTTGTAAGCCAACACACCTCACAATTATGAGTAAAAATTCAAGGGTTTTTTCCTTTCCATCGATTTTTGCAAAAAATAATTTAAGTTCAACCCACAAATTTCTCAAATCTAACATGTCCTCCACCCCTTCCCCCTGTGGGAATTTTGTTCTTCTTTATCCCTAATTAGGTTGAGATGTTCCTTTCAGATAGTAGCACTTTTGAGGTTAGGACCTTGAAAGCTTATTTCTAGGTTCTCCTTATTGAGAACTTCTTCATATTTGAAATATTAGATGAAAAAGTGGCAACATACCTTCTTTCCATAATGAAAGTCAACCACTGGTATTTCTTAAATGGTTGGTAATGGAAGTTTCTTTTAGAAACCTCTCTTGTTATATTCCCCCACCACCTTGTGAAGTACAAAACTTCTTACAGCAGCTCCCAGGGTATGTCCTTTTACTAATATCTATAATGGGATAGGTTAGTGTCAAAGGGGTCTTATTGTAAAATTTCCTCATGAATGGGCTCTAGATAATCCTATCCTTAGGAGTTCAAGTTGGGTGAAGTACTGAAAGGAGAAATTTGATGTTGGAATCACCAAATTTGACTTGATTGTGTGATATCTTGAGAGAGAATTACTGATTGAGAGGTCTAAAATGATAATCATGTGCCTAATGAACCTAGACTAATCGAGGATCCATGAGAATCGATGACTGATTTCATTTGGGTATTTCGCTTCGCCTTGAAAGAGGGTTGTGATATCTCGATTATCGGTCTTGAAATTTCCTAATTAAAGAGAGAGTGCTTTATCTATTCTTGAACTGGGTAATTCATTGGTTGACTTAATTCCTTGAATATTTATCCATTAGATTATATAGTAGATTAGTTTAATTTCAATCTCTCATGTTGATTCGCTTAGTACATCTTAGGGAATATAGCCCAATAGGTTGACCTAGTTTCCGTGAGATCGACCTTAATTTGCTACAACGCCACCGTGCGCTTGCAGGCCTATTAAGTGGTTGCCACCATTCCTGGGGACTAGCGTCGAATATTGGGTTTTTCCTGATAGGTTTAACTAAGTATTTTGTTTTTCTTTGAAAAAAAATTGAAAATTAACCCAAAAAAAAACTATTAGGAAACAACAATGGCAATTGTCCATTTCCCCTAGTTTGAGCATGAATTATTTTGCAGTTATTTTGAGCGCTTGAATGTCTTTCGTGCTCAATTTGGTTATTGTGTGGGTAAATGGGAAATATTGGACATTGTTGATAAGGTGTGAATAGTAAAACCCATGTTTTGTAGAATATTGGGATTTTCTTGCTAAAAATGTTGTTGAAGCATGGTATTTGCTTGAGTGGATTTCTTGGGATTCATTTGAATTTGAGAAGACTAGTCGTGTTTCTAGATATTCATGTTTTGATCCTTTTACGTTCTATGCGAGCTCTTATTTTCCCCCTTTTTGGTGTGACTTGTGCAATTCTTTTTACTATGATATTAATTCGTGTCCTTATTATGAATGCTATGCCTAACCCAACTTTGTATCACCCATGGACAATACTGTTGTCCTATCCTTACGTGATTCATCCTTTCCTTTAGCTTAGTGCACAGGGCTAGAGACAGGTGAACCTTTTGGGTTTGATGCTAGTTTTGGTGCTGTTGATGCATGTTTTAAGTCAAAACATACTTTTGATGAGGTGCATGATCTACATAAGACTCATTCGAGGGGTTATGCGATGTGTTTATGCATGAGGAGTCTCGTAGCCTTGGTTTTGATAATATTGCTCTCCCTAATCCATGTTTCACCTATTTGTTCATTACACTCTCCTTCCCCTGAGTATGACATTGTTGAGCCCATTGGTAATCCTATGATTTGTGATGCTAATAATGATTTGGGCTATGGGGATAATATGTTTAGTATGCTTGGTGGCAATGTTGATGATTATGTGTCCCTTGGTTACTTAAGAGGGTATGATCCCTTCATTGATCCTTACTATGTAAGCCTGGGAGACTTGCCTAAGAAAATAACATGAACAACATTCTTTAATCCTTTCTATGATTTTTCTAAGGCCATTGATACGGTTAATAGGATGCTTAATGTCTTTGGAATGATTTTGGTTATTACCTCTCACCTTTTATTTTCTAAATTGTGGTCCCTGGAGTTTTATAAGCTCCTACATGCTTTAATGCCATCTTCTTTCATGAGTCAAGTCTTGACATCGTGATGGAGTAGTTGATGCTCCATATGCCCTGGTTATTACGAGGCTGCATAGCTTACGTGCACTCTGCATCTAACCTGGTGAGATTCCTTCTTTTGTTTCCCTTCTCTAAGTTTGCTTTCCTTTGAATAATAATGCTTTATCTAAGCACGTGGGAAGGGTAGTTTCTATGTTTTCTATTTCAGTTATTAGTTTGCATTCTAGTTAGAGCATATAGTTTTAGGTTTCTGTTTGTTTGCATGTTGCATTTAGTTGATTTTTAGATTTGCATATGGAGATGGTGAGGATTGGTTTGAGATAACCTCTGATGATATGTTTATTAGGCAAAATAGCCTTCATGAGTTTGAGTAGCTTTTGATGTGTAATCTCTTTTGGTGTGGAAATTTCTGAAGGTTTTGTAAATATTCTTGTTTTGACCATTGTCTTGTTTGAGGACTTTGTAATCCCCTAGAGTCATTAACACTAATGTTGGTACATGGAGTCATTTTATGAGCTTAATTGAGACTTTGGTAGATATCCCGTGAGATTTTGAGCCTTATTTGGACTAATCATTATATTTAGTCTCATGTTTCTTTCATGTGTGTGACTCTTCCATGTTGCATCTCTAGAACTTGCATTGACTCTTTTTCAAAACCACATTAGCATGTGCATAGTTGATAATATGATATAGGCATTTTTTTCTTCAGTTATTTTAGCCACATAGCCAAAGAGCCTACCCTTGTATTATATTTTATTCCCCTTTGCTAGGCCCTTTGAGCTTATATCCGTGTTTGTTGTGATCTCTTCATATTAGCCCTTGCTTAACATATATTCCTACCTTTAAGCCAAGTCTATGGAGCACCACTTCAAGTATGTAGTGGGCGGTTTTGGGATAATTGTGTTTTAAGGTGGCTTTGGTATGTTGGTTTCTTAAGGAATTGATAATAATGAGCATTTGCTTTGGTTCCCTCTTGTTTGGGTTGTGTGTATATATGTATTCGATTGTGAGTTGATAATTAGTGATCCTATGCCTTTCAATAATTGTAATTTTCATTCCATTTCCCAAAAAAAAAAACAATAAGAAAAAAAGAAAAAAAGTTATGTTGAAGAAAAAGAAGAAAAAGGTCATGTTGCAAAAAAGAAAAAAAGAAAAAAACAAAAAACAAACCTAAGTTGATTGGCATTGGATATGTAAATAGCTTCAGTTCCTTTCATTGTCAACTCATTTCCTATGTCATTCGTGGGATATGTTTATTGTATTTTGAGGTTTGGATTGTTAGTGAACTTCAAGGTTTCTTGGTGTTTTGTTGGTTGCTCCCTAGTCACTTGGCTAAGTAGCTCCATATTGTCCCAAATTCATTTGTCCACTCCTTTCCCTTAACCCTTTTAGCCCACATTACAACTCATATAAAGTCCTCTTGATTGTCTTGTACACATTTCATTTTAGTGGTGGAGAATTTGAGAATCTTTGCAAGCATATGGTCGATTGCATCTTTGGAATAAGTCTTGAGTATACCTATGCAATATTTCAAACACATGAGTGGGAGTAATTCACATTTCTCAAAAGTGAGGTTCTACTGGTCCATTTGGCTCTATTCAAATCTCATGTACTTACATGATATGCTTTGCGGTTATTTGGGGGTGATCAAGTTTGATACCAAGCTTGTGGTCTATACTTTTTTTTTTTAAAAACTTCTCGTCCTTCTAATTTTGAAATGTGTTGAGTGCTATTTGGGGTTGCCATTGATTGTCGTTCTTGCTTATGATATGCTATGGCTTGCCTACTTTAGAGAGGTTGTCATGTTCTCAGTCATAGATGCATCTCTGCTTGTCGGTTTTCTATAATGTTTGCTTGAGGACAAGTAATAGTTTAAGCATGGGGAAGTTTGATAAGCGCTTATCATATATAACATTTTAGGGTTATTTTGCTGCATTTTTAGGAAAAATTATATGCTTTATGTGATAATTTATACTCCTTTTCCTATTTTACGCTTGGGTATGGTTCTTTTCTGTATTTTGCAGGATTCTGGACCTTTTTGCCCTTGCTTTGACCCTAGTTGAGTGTACTTTGACTCCCCACGGATGCCCCTGACCTGCCATGCCCGTGGAAAAAAAGAAGAACAAAAGAATGTCGAGCCAGAGCTTACCACGGGCAGTCTGTGGTGAAGGCCACGGTCCGTGGTGGACCTCTTTCCTGCAAGGTTGTTTGTTTTCTCATGACTTTTCAAATTCCAAGTAGTTTTTAATGCCATTTATTTGCGTGGCTGTTCGGCTTCCAGTAGCTTTGCTATAAAAGGGGCTCTCATTCTCATTTAAACACACATCCCTTCTCCATATCCCTTTCCATTCTACTTAGATTAGAAGTTAGATTAGAGAGAGTTGAGAACAAGTAAAAGAGGAAGATTCGCGATGAAGCGGCATCGTATTTGCAAATCAACACATTCAAGCACGCGTTTGGGCTGAGCAATTCTTTCCCTTCTCTTCTCTTTTCTCCTTTAGATTTATTGCTTTCTAAATTGATAGATTAGATTGTGTAATTCATGTTAATTTGTAATTCTTGGGATTGATGTTGAACTTGCTTTTGCATATGTTCTTGAATTGATTGTTTGGTGCGCTTTTGAATTATTGGGTTTATTTTATCAAGTTTGGAGTTTGAATTGCTTGTAAGAAGTTTTATCCCTTCTTGCTTGTATTGAATGTTGGGTGAAGTGCTGAAAGGTGAAACCTAATGTCGGAATCACCAAATTTAACTTGATTGTGTGATATCTTGAGAGAGAATTACCAATTGAGAGACCTCAAATGATAATGGTGTGCGTAATGAACCTAGACTGATCGAGAATCCATGAGAATTGATGATTGATTTGATTTGGGTATTTCGCTTCACCTTGAAAGAGGGTTGTGATATCTCGATTATTGGTGTTGAAATTTCCTAATTAAAGAGAGAGTGCTTTATCTATTCTTGAACCGGGTAATTCGTCGGTTGAATTAATTCCTTGAATATTTATCCATTAGATTATACAATAGATTAGTTTAATTTCAATCTCTTATGTTAATTCGTTTAGCATATCTTGAGGGAATATGGCCCAGTAGCTTGACCTAGTCTCTGTGGGGTCGACCTTGATTTACTACAACGCCACTGTGCCCTTGCGGGCCTATCAAGGAGTTTGTTGGGGGTAGGGCGATCTGTGAAATTCGAGGAGTGGTCTAGCAGTCATTTGAGATATATGAGGAAGGTTAGACTTATATGAGAAATTGGGGTGATTTGTCTAACCCGGACTATTAGTACTGGAAAAAGGATCAGTGGTCAATGTAAGGTTGAAATTGTTGACATAATTGCTTGGTCACTAGTATCTTAGGCAAATGGACTCCCAAGTTGGCTATTCACAGTCAAATGGTCAACGGAGCCACAAATTTCACATGATAGGGGAAGGGCACTTGAACTAGGAGAATTCACAGTCAAATGCTCTAACCTTTGATTCATGGCATCTACATTAGTATAAAGTAAAGTAAGAGGATCAAGTTCTAACATACCTTCAACCCTCTAGGGCTGATCTCTCTAATTGGATCATTGGAAATTATTGAGTGTTATCTCCTCAATCAGGTTATAGGCCTTATTCTCGGTCTTGTTCATCAAGGTGCCTCCTGTCGCCGCATCTATGGTAGACCATACCGGTTGAGGGACTCCATTGTAAAAATTTTGAACGATCATCCACCTTTAAAGTCCATGATGAGGGCATAACTGCAACAAATCTTTAAACTGCTCCCCAGCCTCATAAAGTGTCTCATCCTCCCTTTGAGCAAATCTGGTGATTTGATTCCTTAGACTTGTTGTCTTGCTAAGAGGAAAGAATATGACACGGAAGGCTTTGGATAGCTCATCCTAAGTAGTTATCGACCCTGAAGGCAATAAATGGAGCCAAGCCTGTGCCATGTCCCTTAAGATAAAGGAAACAATTGAAGTTGTACGGTGTGGGTTGAAACTCTATTGAGTTTCAAAGGATTGCACACCTCTAAAAAGATCAAGACGTGTTTGTTACATCATGGATATGAGAGCCCCAAGTATCCTCCATTGTGGCGCCTCCAAATTGTGCTTGTTACACCATGGATATGACAGCCAGTTTGAGCTCAAAATTATGAGCTTTCGTATTTGGCCTTGCAATACTTGAAGTGATGCTTGAACACCTAGGGTAATGAAATCCTAAAGTGTCTTTTGTTGATCTCCTCCACCTGCTGTTGTTTTTGGGGAGAACTCGCGAGCCTTAAGCTTTTGTTTCTTCCTCCTCGAACGAAAAGTCCTCTTCACCTTAGGATTGAGCTCGAAAGGGAAAGGACTTCTCATAAAAGAGGATAAATCCTACAAGCACCACCACAACCACTTCCAAAGCAAATTGAAATAATAAAAACAAAATGTGTTGTCTATCTTTAAAGGACTAACTCAATATTTGACAATTTTGTCCCTAGCAATGGTGCCAAAAATTTGACACAGTCTGCAAGCGCATAGGTGTTGCAGGCTAAATTAAAATATCATTCCTCAAGGACCAATGCAATCTATCAAGTTTATCCTTCTAAAATGTAGGCAAAATAGAAATTAAGTTGGAATGTTTTCTAAAACTAATCAATCATTAAATAAAAAGCTAATTACTAATATAAGACTTCTATCAATTAAAACGCCTAAGGATTTATTTCACCAATAATGAATTACATCTGGTAAATTGAGCATGTGCTTTACTCTAGTTTGGATGAATCAAAGGATAACAATCATAGACAATCCAATTCTTCCTTTTGAAATTAGCTGAATTGTTAGACTAATTAATGTCATTCTTTTAAAGATTCTTGAATTAGTCCAAATTAAGGATCTAGATTGTTAGTTTCTCCTCTCAACATGCAACCTTTTCTCAAAAATTACTATGTTAAGTCATATCTTATCGATCTAATAGCGAATTTCTCATTTCGCTTCTTCACCCTACTATCTAATCAGTTGTAGGCCTAAATCACTCATAACATGCACAACACAAAGATAAATTGAGCCAATCTAAATAGATTAAGCATAATATTGATAAAATTAAGGTTCAAATGTCATTGTTTAGCTTATAAATCCCTAGACTACAGGAAAACTACTCACTCATGTCTATTAAACAAACAAAAGAGTTTAAACAAGACGTCAAATCAAACTAGAACAATTCTAATGGAGCTTAAGGAGTAAGGGAAAAGGATTTGCTTAGCAACAATGGAGTTCTTGTTGATTCCTCAATCTTCAAGCCTCCGCCTCACAAATCGCCTTCCTTTCAGTCCTCTTCTTGCTCCAAAATGATTAGAATACAAAACGACTTGAGGGATATTTGAGATAGACTGGATAGGTGTGTTCTTCCTACAGTCGAGCATGTCATCATATAGTAGCATTCATGCATTCTCACCTATAAAACCGAGGAAAATGAAAGGTTATAACCATTATAGGCCTATCGCAGACCATGGCCTTCAGTGTAGACTGTCCATGGAGGCCTCTATCTGGGTTTCTTCATTCTTCCTCCGCTCCACAGGCGTAAAGGCTGAGGGCATCCGTGGTGAGTCAAATCTTATCATTTCACAGTTAATGCCAGGTCAAAAAGGTCTTAAAATATGCCAAAAAGCACAAAGAACCATACTCAAGCATAAAATAGGAATTGGAGGTATAAATTATAACATAGAGCTCATGAATTTCCTTTAAAAAATGCAACAAAATGACCCCAAAAATGAAATAATCTTCAAGTACTTATCAATTATCATTACTCTCTCATATCTAGGGCTTCTACTAGAATGAACAAAAATTAGGGCCTTCCTCAGAAGGAGAGTACTTTAATGCAAAATTAAAGGATACTCATTCCTTACAAAGAAAAAAGAAGATTTTCTATCCGGGACAGCTTAGACCCATGACCTGGCCTAACTAAGTAGTCACCTAACTTTTTATCCCTCATCCTAAGCCACAAAACCTCACCGCGCCTGATGTAAGTGTCAAGGGAAAACACTACCCAAGCTAACTCACACCAAAAGGAAAGGGAAAAGCCAACTTTAGGCCACGACAAGGGTGGCACGGTCGTGCCCTATGGCACGGTCAGACTGTGCCACCTTGCTGCCCACAAAAACCGTGAAAGGGAGAATGTTGCACGGTTGGGGGCCTTGGTGGTCTAGCACGGTTTTGGATGATTTTGGTGAATGGGAAATGATAAAAAAGGATGTGTAAGCTGGTATTTGAAGTAAGAAAGTGAATGGAAAGGAAAGATTAGCTAAGTAGAAGTAATCACACACTAATCCATGCTAATTACTTCACTAAGCAAATCAAAGAGATGAAACTAGAATAGGATAGAACTAAACATGAGATTGGATACAGAATCACCACCAACCTTCAAGTTTAGGGCCCTTAATCTTGATTAAGATACAGAAACACCACTTAATCAAGGTTAAGACTCACTTGGACACCACTTAGTTTGGCCTAAACTAAGATAAGCAAGCAAGGATTGAGAGAAAAGCTAGAATGCTTTTCAAGGTTTTTACCAAAGGTGAAAATCTGAGTTATGATTCTTACTATGGCTGCAAATGCCTTACATACTAGTGAGAAATGAAATGCTAGGCTAGTAAGAGGCCACATCACTTTCCTTCCTAGTGAGGAAAGGTGTTTGCCTAAGCTAATTACATACTTAACTACTAATACAACCGGTTTTGATTACAACACACTTAACTAATACTAATACATCAAATTATACATCTAACCTTTGCCTAGCTTGATTATACATTACTTAAGCCAATGTTTAGCACTAATACAAGCTGCAAAATGAAGAAACAATGCACATGGGTAGCTGAAATCTGCATGGGAAGAAAACGGCAAGCCAATCACAACGCGGCACATTTCCTTGCTTTGTCTTGCTTTGATTGGTTGCTTCTCAAGGGGCAGCCAATGGGAGAAGGCATTAAGGAGTGTGCCAAGGCTTGGAAAGTGTGCCAAGCAACTTGTCTTGAAGGGTGGCCGGCCATAGGAGGGTGGAGAACCGGTTTGACAAAAACCGGGTTCTAGAAGAACCGGTTTGGTTCGGTTTTTTGTGGATTTTGTTTGTGTTGCAAAAATGGCCATGACTTGAATTTTAAAGGTGGGGGGTAACTTTAGGATGTGTAGAATCCCCCCCCTCAATAAAATCATGGTTTCAAAAGGGTTTTGTGGGTTAAATAAATGGTTACTGCAAACCTCGCAAAACCGGGGCAAAATGGGGTCACTTGGAAAATGACCTTGATCTTCAATCCTTTTGAGGGTATGACTTGAAACTCCTTTTTGTAACTGCAAAACAACATCAAAAGGATTCCAAAAATGGAAAAACGTTAGAACTAAGCTACAACGTAGCTTAGGAAATCAGGTACACAAAACCGGGCACTTTGAAACTAGTGAACCCGTTTGTGCCAACTTCTTCTTCTTCCAACATAAAAGCCATTCTCTTGGTTTGTGATCTTGTTCTTGGACGTGATGGAATAATCTCTTCATGAACATGATCTGGACTAGATAGGGTTCCATCA
>JACYFF010031956.1:42043272-42053720 GCA_017589665.1 Selenicereus undatus | reverse complement strand
GAATAATCTCTTCATGAACATGATCTGGACTAGATAGGGTTCCATCAGCGCCTAACCCATTAGACTTCTATACCTTAATCAGGCTATATCCAATGGAACCCAAACTTAGTATGAGACCTGCATGGATACAAGATCAAGTCATCACATGTCCGCATAGTTAGTATAATCACATCTGCATAGTTAGCACAACCGAGGTTGTATAGTTATAACGTCAACATAGTCTCACTTAGGCTAGCAAGTGCACCTACATCAATACATAGGTCTTTAGCCTATTTATTAGATCGCCCTTTGCCTTGATCACTTGGGAACCCCGAATTGAAGAAGAGTGCAAGCATCCTTCACAGTGACCCTATAGAAAGCGTACACAACATTAGTTAGCCATGAATCAACATCAAAAGCTCTCAAGATGGTGTCAATAGATGTCGTAGAAGACATTTATACTTTGACCCCTACCTCAATCAAGCTCAGTTAAAGTAGAGTATTTATCCTCAAAGAAGGCCTTATGCAACATCCTCATAGAAAAGACATCAACACAACTTCAATTTATCAGGTAAAAAAGTCCAAAAGGATCTTGCCATAGAGGACACTTCATCCTTTTTACCTCAACAAGAAGATCAATGCCATCCGAAGCTTTAATAGGTCTCTATTCTCTTTCCATAAAGAAATCTAGCGCAAGCCAATCTTGACAGGATCAGCAAGGAGGATGAGTTGTTCGCAAGCGCATACTTGAAAGCACTTACAAGTAATGAAAACAAGAGACAACAAACAAAAATGAGAGATGAAGGAGGATCACGATTTAGGAACTCCACAAGCCAGGCAATTTATATGCAAAAGAAGCTAAGAAAGGGCCTAACTGAGATCCCTATAACTCACGTGAACATATTCAGTCACTATGCGTTAAAGCGCAAGCAAACAAGAAAGGTAAAAACAAAGGGGTGTCAAGCACAAGAAATCGGTGAAGTTCCCCACAACTCACTTGAACATATTCCTTCACTATAAGTTAAACTGCAAGCAAACAAGAAAGGTAAAAAAGTATCATCCTTGGGAACCCGATCGGGTTCCTTACACCTCATATAGGCATATTCCCTCTACAAAGAGCCAAACACTCAAACAAACATACAGAAGACAACAAGCAAAAAAGACACGACAATGGGAATAGGCCAGGATCTCTATGTGTATAGGGAACTACGAGCATCAAAAGAACATAAGCATGGAAACAAAAAAAGAAAGGCCAAAGCAACGAAGGTGGTCAACAAAACTCGGCTAGGTTAGCTTAACCACATGATCATCTTTCTCTTAGAAAATACAAAAAAAGAATAAGCCAAAGAAAAGAGGATCTAGAGACAATCCATATACATATTCATCCAAAGAAAAAACATGCAATTTTAAGAAGAAAAAAATGGAATGTTTACGAAAGTATTTCAAAATATTCTAGGAAGAAGCCAAAGCAAAGAGGATCCAAGGGATAATCCACATCCATGAGCATCCAAAGCATACAAGAATGGAATATTTATGAAAGTATTTCAAAATATTCATCAGAGTCAGAAGCTAAAATTAATAGCCCTGATATAACAAGACATTTCACAATTTGCTCGACTGGCAAAGAGGTCCACTATTCTAGCAAAATGGAAGCCTACTAAATGATAAATTCATGAATTTTCTTAACTGGCTAAAAGATCCACTACTCTAGTGATACAGAAACCTACTTGACCAATAAAAAGGTTCGTTATTCTGACTATATGCATAAATTCACGAATTTACCTAACTGGAAAAAAGGTCTGCTGCTCCAGTGGTACAGAAACCTGCTCGATCGGGAAAGATGTCTGTTACTCTAATGATACAGAAACCTACTCGATAGATAAAAAGGTCCACTATTCTAGTGATATAGATAAACTCATAAACAAAAAGGTCCATTACTCCAATGACACGAACACCTACTCGACCGGAAAAATGTTCGCTACTCCAACGATACGAATATCTAATCAACTGGCTAAGAGGTCCACAACTCCAACGATACAGAGACCTGCTAATCCAGTGAAAGGATAAATTCGTATATTTGCTTGACCAGTAGAAAGGTCCGCTACTCCGGTAGCAAGGAAATCTACTAATCCGCCAAGTCAAGGATAAAATTCATCGGCCACTGCCGTGACAAAGATAGGCAAGCATCAAGCCTCAAGTTCGTCAATAACCAGGCATGAATACTGCATCATCACAGCCAAGCAAACAACAACAAGAAGCAACTATTACTTTGACCTTCACTATAGACACTTAAAAATGACACCTTATTTTAATTATACATCAACAATAATTATATCCCAACTTATGTACTTAGGGGTCCTACAGATTAATCCTTGAATTTGAGTCCAAAAAGCTAATAGAGCCGAAAAAGCTTAAATTAACAGTGTTCGGCGTCTAGCGGAAATCCACTCCAGGAGTATAAGATTATTAAGTCTACGTTTCAACATTCTTTAATGAATAAGCTTTCTAATGGCATATTATGTACCAAAGTTCGATAAGCAACAGAAAAGATATCAATCAAATAATTGGGCTTGTATTGAAAATGACACATGTTCACTATTTTGTATATATCTTGTTCCACACTTATCTAAAATATCTGGTTCCACACTTATCTAAAAAGCCCATATTAACAGTGTTCGGCGTCCAGTTGAAATCTACTCTACTGAGTATAATATTATTAAGTCTAGGTATCAACATTCTTCATTGAATAAGCTTTCTAATGACATATTATGCACTAATGATTGATAAGCAACAGAAAATATATAAGTCGAATATTTGGGCTTTTATTGAAAATGACACATGGTCACTATTTTGCTTATATCTTATTCCAAACTTTATCTTAAAATTATAAAATTAGTTTTATTAGAAATTGGACACAATAAGCTTTCAAGAGTAAAAAGAATCACACAAAACAGACGTCGGACGTGAAAGTTATGGGCAAGACAAATTAGGCTACCCATGAACCCAGCCGGTTTCTTACTTCCAAGAACCAAACCGAGTCCTTGAGCTAGGAACCCAGCCAGGATCCTTGTCTCCAACTCCATTTCTGGTTAAATAGGATTAACTAACTAAAATCCTTGGCTGATTAGTTTACCGAGACTAATTAGCCGGCATCCTAGCTGAATTAGTGTACTAATTTGGATTAAACTTAATGAAACTACAATTAGGTCTCTTTTGTCTAAACCAATTTAAAGTATCCCCTCAACTACTATAAATAGGCGGCTTTGTTTGTACCACAATTATAATCTTTTTATGATACCTTTATACCTAAATTATGCTCGAAACAAATATAAAATTAGGATTCTTATTTTATTTTATTTTGTTTTGTATGTGATACAATAAATTAGAAAAATAGGAAAAAATGAAGAAAATATTGAAATAGAGAGCTTGGGTTGTTTCTACTTGATTCGGCCCAACATCTCTATCAGCCCACTCTTTCTTATGACCCAAAAACAAGAAAATAAGAGCAGAAAAAAGGGAACATAAAAACAAAAATGCAAAAATAAAGCCACCAGCCCGCCACTTCGTGCACCGCACGTGACTGCCAATTCTTCTTCCCCCACCTGTTTCTCTCTCCTCTTCACATCTCCAGATTCGATACATTCACCACTCCGCTTTGTCTTCTATCTTCCTTTGAACTAGCAGTGGCACCAGCATCTCCCACCATCTCCACCACAATCCTCGCATCCACCATCATCTCCTGCACTTCAACACCAACTATTCACTTCCTCCTTCGACACCAGCTTGCACCATCTTCACCGTCCACAGCAAAGCTGAAATCAATGGTCGAGATCGAAGAGGGGGCTAGTATAAATCAAGAGCAAGCAGCGGTGAAATGGAAACAGCGAGGTATTAGGTTTAGCTTTAGAGCTTTTAGTTAGTTTTAATTCCAGTTTTAGGAATTTAAGGTTTTATTTCTTTTCATCTGTTTTGATTTCGATTCTTAAATTCGTTTTGTAACTTACAATTTCATGTTTTTGAGCTCGGGTTGTTGATTTGGAGTAGATAATCATAATCTTCAGCCTGTAATTGCACTGATTTTGTTTTAACTGGGATAAAATCACAATTTCTTTCCCTCCCCTACTTTTACTATGTTTGGAGACACGTTAATGGCGATTTTGCCATTTTTGGGTGAGTTTGAAGCCTAGTCCTGGGTTTTCTATTGCTGATTTTGGAACCCCATCATTTGTCTTTGATTCCTGATTTGAGTTTAGACAATAGATACTCAAGAGGTGTGTTGATTTCTGCCAGTAATGGTGTGTTCAATCTGGGCAGAGCTCGATTGAGCAATGAAGCTCTGTTCAGCACCTCCCTTCCCCTGTTCATCTTCTCCTCTTGCTATGCTTTTGGCTCAGTTTGATGGGTTGCTACTTTGCTATGCGTTGATTGTGTAACATAAGTTTCAACCTCCATGGATGGAGGATGTAGCTCTAGTTTGGACTGATTTTGACCCTTGTTTTCATAGTTATGTTCTATCTAGCTCATTATCTTCTCTTTCCCTATTTCATCTTTTTTGTCCTGGGGTTGTGGCTGTTGAGTTAGTAACTCAGTTCTGAGATGGGTTTCGATATACAAAAATCTCCATGGTTGTGTGTTGATGAGACTATGAACTGGTTTGAATTGGTTTTACTCAGTTGATTTTTATTTGATTTGGGAAGTTGGACATGGAATTCACTCAAGTACCATGTTTGACTTTACTTTTATTCGTTTTATTTATTGATTGCTTGTCTAATGCATTTAGTTTCTTTGTTGTTCACTTTTTATGTGCTTCTAATGTTATTCATTTTGGTTTTAGTGTTATTCAGATGATCTAGTTCAGATCCTAGGGAATTTACTCATTTATATTTAATTATATGTATTTATGGCTTGTCTCAAGGTTAGCATAGTTAAATTTTGTTTATTTCGTTGGTAAGATAGTTTAATTCCATTTACAATGATTTAGTTGACCATGACCTAATTTAGCTCCCCATCCCTGAGGAGACGATCTTCAAGTGCTATAGTGAAAGTTGTACGTTTGGGGCTTATGTTTTTCTTTTTGAGAATGTTATACAAGTTTTTGGCGTCGTTACCGGAGACGATGGCATGAGATTATGTCATATTTTCTTTTTATTCGCTACTTTCTTAGTAGTTGCATATATTTCGTTTTGCTTTGTTTATTTCATTATTAGCATTGACTTAGTTCAGTTCATTCCTTAAAAAAATGAGAAAAGTTAAAAATTGGAAAAAATTGGAGAAGTTTTGAAAGGCCCTAAAAATTGAAAAATTTTAAAACAAAATGACAATTTTCTATTTCCCTTGATTTTAGCATGAAGTATTTTGGCATATTTGAGTAGATTGATTGAATTTCGTGCTCAATGTGTTAATTGACGTTTTGAGAAATGGGAAATTTGGCAACTAATTTCTGAGGTTTTGAATGATGAATATCGGGGTCATGTTGTGATTATATGCCCTAGGGGTTTGGAATGCTTGTTTACTAAGACTCTTGATGAAATTTGGAATTTCTTTGAGTGTTTGGCTCATGATACTTGGGAGTATGAAAATGCTAGAGAGAACTTTAGTCATCCCATTCCCGACTCTTATGCTATGCATGTTGAGAGTTACTTTGGGGGTATATCTTATGAGCACAATTATACTGCATGTGCTCCTATTTCATGTTATTATTGCGATTCCTTTGACCATGATGTTAATGTTTGTCCATTACTGTGTAGACCATACAGATTAGAGGCATTGGCCGCTTTTAATAAGGAGTTTTACTTTCATAAGTTACTCAAGACTGACCTTAGTTTAGGCTATCCTACAACTAAGGTTAGGTCTTGTGAGGGCTTTGATGTTAGGAGTATGACACCGATTCCTTTAGGGCATGATTTTCATGATGATACCTATTGTGATAGCCTCGAGGAAGCAAGTGATCCCTCATCCCCTTTAGTAGTTGAGCCCTCCCTAGATTTTAGCATAGTTAGTGACACCCCTGAAGGTGGTCGGACCATTCATGATTCATCTCTTTCTTTGGCTCCCTTAGGAGAACTTGAGGAGAAAGACAGATTTGAGACCGATGCTAGCTCTAATGGTCAGTGTGGCAACTTTGTTGAGTTAAAGGATACATTTACCGAGGAGCATTCATTCGATGAGCCATCTAATGTGGAGCTTAGTGAAGTTAAACCTCGTGAGGAGCTTATTGATCCTATTTTTATAAATTCTTCCCCTGACTTAGCTCCTACCCCTCCCATTTCATCCCTTCCTTCTTCCCTCCTTATTCTTCCCTTTCTTTAGACCCTTTTGATTGTACTTTTGTAGAGTCTGAGACCTTTGTTCCTGGTAGTCCTTGTTTAGATCAAACACTTGATGATATTGATATAAAGAGACTCGAGGATCACTTTGGGGGGAAGGACTTGACTTTAGACCTTCCTATGAGCTTTGATTTTCATATTTCATTTGATTGGCTTTGGCGAGGTCTTTTCCGCTTCCCTTTTAGAGATGTTGGACTTCATTTCAAGCATTTACATCACTCTACATGGTTTATGCATTCATATAATCACATCATTGTTAGATAACTGGCTAATGCATCTGAATTTTGCATATAGACATATCTCTTTTGAGTAGGTTGAGAGCTTTGAGTTGCATTCTATTTATGCACTTTATTTTGGGCTAACCTCCTAAATCTAACTACTTTTATTTTTGTGAGGATTATCCCAACTGTTTGATAAGTTGCTACGTTCATTGTTGGGTTTTGATATGAGTCACTTCTTGTGAGTTAAGATGGAGTGGTTGATGCTCCATGGACCTCCTTGACATCATCTGAGTGAGGAATTAGTTTGGGTACATTTTGTACCTGACATGGAATGATCATTCCATCTCTTCCCTTTTCTCATTTTTCTGTTCTTTTCTTTCTTTCTTTCTTTCTTTCTTTCTTTCTTTCTTTTTGTACATACTTATGAACATTTAGAATTGTGATTGTGTGGGTGATCAATTTTGAGGAGAAATTTGGGGTTTGTTGAGCTGACTTGGCTAGGATCACCCTTGGTTGTGTTATGTGTTTTGTTATTGGTGATGTACTTTGTTTTGTGAATACTTGTCCATCCCCTTGGTTTTATGTTTTGTGTTTGGTTTTGTTATGTATTTCATTTATTTATTTGTTTATTTTTATGCTTTGTGTCTTGGTTCCTTGTTATTGGTAGTTCCTTGTTTATTTTGGTTTATTTGCGATATATATTTCTGTGTATTTTAGTTTTGCGAGTTCTTGTTTTTCTTTAGTTTTGTTTTTATTTTATCTTTTGCTTTTTTGTTTTCTTTTGTGTTTTAATAGTTACGTTTTGTTTTGCATTTTATTTTTCTTTTGTTTTCTTTTGTCTGTTGGTGGTGTCCTACTTTGTGTATACTTGTGAGTTTGTGTTGGTTTTACAGTTATATAGCTTATGTGATTGCTTTTTGGCGCCCTAGTTCCCACAATGAGTTGTGGAGTTTTATTGTGGGGGTGAAGTGTCCATTTGTATACATTTTTTGACAATTTTAAAAAATTCAAGAAGATTTTTATTTTTCTTTAGGGACTTATGTCCTTACTTAGGGGATTCATCCCGTGATGCCAAGTTATTGAGTTATGTGTAAATAGAGTTTGCATGATGAGATACCTAGTTGAGGATGCAGATTCGATTTTTCATAATAACCCCATCTTATATGTGTGACCTTAGGTCTACCTTGCTTGCCTTATCGTCAATTCTTCAAGTCTTGTTGTTAAGTTGGCATACGAACTTTTTGTTTGTTGAAGGTACCTTTTATGCTCTTACAAATGCAAACAAAAAAAAGAGAAAAAGCTCAAAAAGTGAATAAAAATTCGGGCACCAATGTTCAAAGCCGCTATCCTTGTTTCATATCTTTAATTTGCTTGAATATATGCTGTTTTACTTGATTACTCATCTATTTGGGTAATGAAATATGTGCTTTGCACAGTCTAATAAATACCTTTTTAGGGAAGATAATATTTGTAAGTGGGTATTATTCTTTTTAAAAAATAGGGAAAAAAGGAAAAAATGGAACTATAGAGTCAATTAGGCAAGGAAATGGGGATCATGTCAATTTTAGCAGCTTGACTCATAAGGATTGGTACTCATTTATTTGCACATGCACCAAGATGTTCATATCATTACATATTGTTGTGTGGGTTGAAAAATGGAAGTTGGAGTGCATCTTGTGACTTAGATATCTTTAGATTGTATATTTTATTTGTATATAATTTGGTGATTTGGTTGCTAGGGTGATACAATTGCCTAAATCATGCACATAATTTTCCCATTATTTGTATATATGATCAATTTTTGAAAAACCAAAAATATTTTCCTTTATTATTGAAAAGATTTTTGTGGGTATTTCACTTGAAAACCCTCACGACTCACTCATCCACTTGGGGAATTGAGGGATTTAAAGGCTTTGTTGCATATACTAAATGCAACCGTGATTCCTACAAAAGTGAGTTAGGATTTTCTTTTTCTTATTTTTTGTCTCTTTTTAGTAGTTTAGTTTGTTTTACTCGAGGACGAGCAAAATATATATGTGGGGTATTCGTTCGCACCAAAACTATGATCTTTTTATGATACTTTATCCGTAACTTGTGATCGAAATAAATATGTAATTAGGATTCTTATCTAATCTTATATTGTTTTGTTGGTGATATAATAAATTAAAAAATGTGGAAAAAATGATGAAAATATCGAAATCGAGAGCTCGGGCTGCTTCTACATGATTTTGCAGGCCTGTAATACCCGTGCCCTTCTTTTCTTATTTAAGCTAATAAAACTATTTCATGATTATACGAAATCGTATTTTACGAAATACCTGAGTTAGACTAATATTTATGTGCTTGCTTCAGTAATAATTTTTATTAAAAAGAGAATAATTACTATTATTAATTTCAAATTTTACATTAGTTTTAAAAAACATTTATAAGAATTATTATCGGGTACTAAATTGAATAGATTCCCGAATATGACTAGATTGTCAAGTTTTAAGATTAGTTTCATTGGTTATTAGATCGAGCCTTAATAAAAACGAGAACGAATGAATTGACCAACGATTGCATTAACGATTTAGGTTTAGGATAAGAGGCCTGAGATTGGGCTAACAATATTAGTTGAATGGGAAAGCTTATAACAAAAAAAATAAGAAAAAAATACAGGGAGAGAGGGGGGACCTCTTGGCCCTTTAGGCAACCGGATGCCCCCCCTTCTTCTCATCTCCTTCTTCCTCTTGAAAGTGAAGCCAAACACCATCATCTCCTCTTCTTTGCTTCTCCACGCACGCATCCAAAACCTCATAGGAACCCCCATCAATCCTCACGTTCAACCTCCCCCAAAATCCTGCAAGCGTACTGCTGCGATTTCTGGGCAAAAACAGCACCCGAACACCACGTTTGTGCTCTTTTCAGGCGCCGATCTAAGGCGACGAACGCGTGTTTGAAGCCAGTCCATCCCTTTGTTGATTGAGCTCGAAGCATTTCATCAATGGCAGTGAGGAGAGAAAGAGAGAGAGAGACAGAAAGAACGCTAAGAGAGATGAAAAGAATCTTGTATTCTGTTTTATTAGAGAGAGACTATTGTACATGAGGTTGTATATATACATTGGTGGAGCTTATTGCATGAATTGGTTATGCTGTTATGCCAAATCATCATAACAGATTGGAACGTGGGCCCTGATATTTGGGCTGTGTATTGTGTGTCTCATCACCCCCCCTCAAGCTGGAATGGTGAGGGTATGGAACCATGCCCAGCTTGGCTAGTAAAAGGTCCTGCTGAGGAGATGGAAGGATCTTAGTGAGCACGTCTGCAAGCTGTTGCTGTGTAGGCATGTATGTAAGCTGTAGTAGACCTTCTAAGACCTTTTCCCTCGTAAAATGACAATCTTAAAAGAGTCGAACTAGCCATGTTATTTCTGCTGCTGTTTGTGACATTGCTCTGTACTCAGCTTCTGAAGAAGACCTCGAGACTGTGCTTTGCTTCTTGCTTTTCCAACTGATAGGAGATGAACCAAACAGTATGATATATCCTGTGATTGATCTTCTGGAAAAAGGACAAACTGCCCAATCAGAGTCTGAATATGCTTGTATTGATAAATGGTCTAATCCTTGTAATAAGATTCCTTTCCCTATTGTAGACTGAATGTACCTTAGGGTGTGCTGTAGGGCTTGCAGGTGGGAGGTTCTAGGTTTCTACATGAACTGGCTCAGGCTTTGGGCTGTAAAGCTGAGATCAGGCCGAGTGTTTGTAAGGAAATTTAGTTTGCCAATCATTGTTCTGTAGTATGTGGGATCACTGAGAAGATCACCTTCATCTGGTGCTAGTTTGTAGTTAAGTGGTAAAGGAGTGGTGGCAGGTCTTGTATCAGTCAACCCACTGCCCTGGAGAAACTCAAGTGTGAATTTCTTCTGAGATAAAACCACACCT
>JACYFF010031956.1:42014227-42038272 GCA_017589665.1 Selenicereus undatus | reverse complement strand
TATATGTATATATGTATACACACACACACACACACACACACACACACACATATAGATATATATATATATATATATATATATGCATTTATGCAAACTTTTCGAAAGTGAAGTCTTAGGTTAGTGAACCCAAAATAATCGTAAGCAACTTTTTCATTTAAAGGCAAAGAGTTATAAACCGATATTGCAGTTATAGAAATTATTTTGGGTTAATACGTTGTTAATGGTTTTGTGAATGAATCATTAAAACGAAAAGGCTTGTAACTTACTTGAACATGGAGAAAGTCTTTATTGCTTATGGCAAGAGCTTTAAGAACTACAACGATTTGGTTCGAATAAAAATGGCTAAGATGGTGCTTACTAAGTGGTAATGCCTAAGGCGTAGACTTAGAAGTGGGAACCCTAGAAGACCCTAACAAGGGTGAGGTGTGATGTTATGCGACGCATGATAAAACCTTGAGGGTGGACTTTCCGCATGTTAAGGCGTGAGCTAATTCCCCCAAAGAGGATAATATCGAGGTTGGAGACTAACCCTAGCCACTCTGACGAGACGTGTATGGAAGGTTATTCATGAATGAATGGTTTAAAATTCTTACTGTATTTATTCGGGAATTCAGAAAAGTGCAAAAAAATCCTTGAATGAAAAAAATTCGTATATATTATGCGTTTTAAGACTAAATGAGTTATTTAAATTTTTTTAAGATGTCGATGATATTTTCCTTTTCTTTCTTAACTTTCTTAAGCTACTTTACTTGAATATAAGTTCAAATGAAAAACTTGATGGTTTATGGATGCTTAATTGTGATTATTAGCCTTAGTGTATTTGTTTTATGAAAGAATGAAGTTTTCTTTGAAATCGTCTTTGTCTAATATGATAATAGTAGTATGTATGTGATGTACTTACTATTTACCAGTATTTTTTGCAACGATTTTGTTTTTGTGGAGTTGAGAAACACTCACTGAGCGCGTGGTAGCTCACCCCTTCCTTATTTCCCTTTTCTAGGTTCAGTGTAATCAGGTATGGATGTACCTGAGGATGATGTGTATATAGCCATTTTGGCAATGTTACTTGACTGGTTGCCATGAAGTGTTGAATGTGTATATGAGTAATTACTTAAGTTCACTCATCAGTATGTAAGTATGTAGATGGCTCTGAACTTATGTGTACTTTGTCATGTCTTTTATAATTAATTAACTAGTCTGATTTCTAGTAACCCAGGCATGTAACCCGTGGCAGAGACTTTTATCTTTTAGAAGTTTATTTTATCTTTCAAACAGACTTACAAGTACCGCTTAGCTTAAACTAAGCCCTAAAACATCACAAAATGGACGGTACTCTTGCAATTTTGTCCCAGGATTCTCGATTATACTATGGTTAAGTCAAAAAATTTTAATAGCCTTACGGATTTCGTCTAGAAGTCCTAGCGGTGTGACGCCTCCTTAGGACAGGGGCGTTGCATTGGGTGGTACCAGAGCCATAGGGTGCACTACGCATCTAGATATGATAATAAGAGTGGCAATGTGTGAATTATGTGATTTATGTGCTTGCATGATCATGTTTTCCCTTGTATCATCTATATTAATTACATGACCCATAGTGTATATGTGCTAGTTTTCATGCTTACCTATACAGTGGTAGCCTAGGATGGTGTTTCACATTGTTGACTATGTATATTTAACATTCCAGTAGGCAGTTTGGAATGCGGTCATATTTTGGAGAGTCTTAGAAATGCACAATCGATGGGGCACATGTAGGGTCACCCAGAACATCTGGGTGGTCATGTTTATTAGAAAATTAATGATGGCAGGGAGGTGGAGAGAAGTGGTTGTCGCCCTCCACCAATGGACTATGCACATGGGGTCATATGCCCCTTTCACCTACCAAGGCTTAGTGGAATTCCTATTGCCGACAGAACATCAAGTGGATTACTTAGGGTACACCCCTATCCGAAGAAGCGTTGCTGCCAGTTAGCTCATTTATAACACAGTCATTCAACCTGCCGAAAATTGACACCATCCTACTGCCCTGTCTAAGAGGAACCAACTCGAGCATCATCATATGAGACTCCTTTTGGCCGAGAGACTCCAATCCGACTGCTACCAGTGAATCAGCACAATGTGGATATGCTGGGGGGATGCTTACAGTACGCTTTATTCCTTAAGGTGGCGGGCCACAATGCTCAGAATAGGGGAGTTGGTTGATGAAGAATACAACATTGAATATGGCCCCACTATGAGGTTGGAAGAGTTATTAGCCCCTAACCTGGACGAATCTGAAAGCTCAGATGAATCCATGATTGACAACCTTTCTGAAGATGACTCTTCACGCGAGGAGTACGATAGAGTAATGTGAACTAAGGTACACAGATGATTTAATGTGGATAAATAAGCTGGTTATAAGCCCTTAAATTTGCTTTCTTTCAAAATGAAGCACTAAAATGACAACAATTCCCAATGACTTCTAAGTCACACTACTAGTGTCTAAATAAAACAAATGCAATTGTTGCTTACCAAAGTGTTATGTGCTCACTAATTTGTTTACGCATATACGTGCACTCCCTTAAAATAAAAATGTGGTATGCATGTATGACATTGTGTGGGTTAAGCTAAAACTTAACTTGTGACTATACATAACATCTTTCTGCCCTATTTGCAATTAATTTCATTAACTGAAATATCTTGCCCTTGTAATCATACTGTGGTTGTGATGCTAATTTCTAATTAGAAATTAGAACTAAGTAACCCACTGTGTAAATGTGTGAATGGATGCCTCCACGACGTGAACCAATCCCTTAACCTATCGCTATGAAAATAATTTGCCAGTTTAATAAGCTTAAACCCCCTAAGTTTGAGGGTGGGTTAGACCCCATGACATATGAGGAATGACTTAGAAGGATGGAAAACTATTTGAAAATATGGAGTGTCCTGCGAGGTTTAAGGTATGTCTAGCCACCTGCCAAATTGAAAAACAAGCTGAATTTTGGTGGGGAATGGTAAAACCTCAGGCAAATGAACCAACATTAACTTGGGATCAACTGAAAGCTCTAATGGATGCTCAATACTAACCTTAAGATGTAAGGAGGGCTAGCAAACAGAAGTTCATAAGCCTGAAACAAGGAAATAAGAGTGTGATGGAATATGCGATAAAGTTTAATGAACTGAACCGTTTCGCACCAAGCTTAGTGGCCACTGAAGAAATACGAATGGACCATTTTGAATATGGACTGAAAGGGGAAGTAAAGCAGATGATAGTAGGGCACTCCTATGCCAAGTTTCAAGATATGTATCAAACGGTTGCGAAAATACCAGCATTAGGAATGAGACCATGATCGAAATAGGGAAAAAGGCCAAGCAAAGAGAAAGTTCGGCCCTAGAAGGTCTAGTTCTCAAGGAAGCAGAAACTTCAAGAGATTTAAACCTGGGATGAGACAAAATAATGGAAAACAACCCGCTCAATGGCAATAAAAGAAAACATGTGAGCAATGTAGGCCTCAACACTTTGGCCTATGCAAAAGCATTACGGGCCAATGCTTTGGATTTGGTGAAATGGGTCACAGGGTCGCCAACTACCCAAAGGCAACATGGAAGAGCCAGGGCAACCCTTAGAAATCAGGAGTGGGAAATAAAAAGGCAGAACAAGGCCATCCTCCAACTGGTGCTTCCTCAGGAGGCAATAGAAGCAACAAGAAACCACAAGCAGGAGGCCGAGTATTTTGCTCGGAAGTAGAAGAGACAAAAGATCCCACTAACACAGTGTCAGGTACTCTTTTTGTCAACCACCTTTATGCTCGCGTTTTATTCAACTCTAGCGCTACTCATTCATTTGTAAACCCTGAATTTGCAAAGAAACTCACCGGTAAACTTGATAAGATGGACATACAACTTTATGTGACCACTCCCCTAGGAAATGGTTACCATATTGACATCATCTTTCAGGATTGTGCGGTTCATGTGGAAGGGAGAAACCCTCCCTGCTAATTTGGTGTAACTAGAAATACAAGGATGGGATATTAATTTGGGAATGGATTAGTTAGCTAAACATAAGATGACCATAAATTGTGAAAATAAGCTAATCACTTTCTCAACCTCTGAAGGAGAAAGGGTAGAATTTAAAAGAAATGGCTATTGGAAAATCATTCTAACCATATCCCCCATGCAAGCCTTCAAAATGCTGAGAAAAAGGTATCAAGGTTATCTATGTGCAATTAAGGTGACAGGACCTAAAGAACCAAACTTAAATGAGATCCCAATGGTAAGAGAATTCTCTAGTGTATTTCAGGAAGTATTGGAATTACCACCTGATCGAGAAATCAAGTTTACAATGGACCAAGTGTCGGGCACCGCCCCAATATCTAAGACCCCTTATTGTATGATTTCTACTGAACTTGCTGAGTTGAAGACCCAACTTCAGGAATTATTAGGTAAAGGGTTGATTCAACCTAGAGCCTCTCCGTGGGAAGCCCCGGTACTTTTTGTAAAGAACAAATATGGGAGTTTAAGATTGTGTATCAATTATTAGGAGCTAAAAAAGGTGACCATTAAAAACAAGTATCCTCTCCTTAGGATTGACAACCTGTTTGACCAACTAGCGGGCTCTGTGGCATTCTTTAAGATTGATTTGAGATCAGGGTATCATTAGTTGAAAATTAAGGAGGTTGTGCCCAAAACCGCCTTCCAAACTCGATACAGGCACTATGAGCTCCTAGTGCTACCATTTGGGCTAATTAATGCCCCAGCCTCGATAAATTCGTGGTTATGTTGATCGATGACATCCTGGTATATTTTAAAACCAAGGAGGGACATGTAGATCACTTGCGAGTGGTGTTGAAAACTCGGTAAGCTTAAAAAGTGTGAGTTTTGGCTTGAGATGGTACACTTTCTGGGTCATGTGGTGTCTCAAGATGGCATTTTAGAGGACCCTACAAAAGTAGAGACGATAGTGAATTAGATAACATCCACAAATGTCTCTGAAGTGAAAAGCTTCCTAGGTATGGCTGGTTACTACAGAAGATTTGTAGAAGGATTCTCTAAGTTAGCCATGCCTACCACCAAATTGCTTCAGAAAAACAATAACTTCGACTGGACCAAAGAATGTGAAAACAGCTTCTAAGAGCTAAACAAGCGGCTAGGGTCTGCACCAGTGTTAGCAATACCTGAGGGCAATGAAGGATTTGTGATCTGCAATAATGCATCCAAGAAAGGATTAGGATGTGTTCTAATGCAAAAAGGCAGAGTTATTGCCTATGCCTCTCGTTAACTGAAGCCACATGAGGAAAATTACCCAACACGACCTAGAATTGCCTGCAGTCATATTTGCGTTGAAGATTTAGAGACAATACCTTTATGGAGTACGATGTGAGATATACACTAGTCATAATAGCCTGAAATATATTTTCACTTAGAAAGAGTTAAACATGCGATTGAGAAGGTGGCTAGAACTTCTGAAAGATTATGACATGGAGGTCAAATATCATCCTGGTAAGGTGAACATAGTGGCAGATGCTTTGAGCAGAAAATCTACTAGTTCTATAGCCTACCTACTTACACGGGAAAGGAGGCTCCTGAGGGAACTTAACGCTGTCTAGATAGAAGTAGTGCTACTAAGGAATTAAAGCTACTTAGCAGCACTCCATATTACTTCTCCACTAATAAAACAAATCAAGCAGCGTCAGAAGGAAGACCCTAAGGTTATGAAGATTAGAAAGGGAGTAGAAGATGGAATGATTAAGGAATTTCTAATCCAAAACAATGTGCTTTGGTATGGGAATAGGCTTTATATCTCTAACATACCAGACCTTAAGAAGGAATTGTTGAAAGAAGCATATAATTCAGCCCTTACCACTCATCTAGGAAGCACCAAAATGTACCATGATTTGAAAACCCATTTCTAGTGGATAGGAGTGAAAAGAAACATTGTAGACGTTGTAGCTTGATGCCTCACCCTTCAAGGGGTAAAAACTGAGCATAAAAAACATGGAGGATTGCTTCAGCCATTACCTATTCCAGTATAGAAATGGGAGCACATCACCATGGATTTTGTTGTTGGATTACCAAAAACCATCAACAGCATGATAGTGTCTGGGAGGTTGTTGACAGATTGACCAAGGCTGCACATTTCTTAGCCATCAAAGTCACTTTTACATCTGAACAACTAGCAGAGTTATATATATCAAAGAGGTAGTCAAATTACATGAAGTACCCCTTAGCATAGTGTCAGATCAGGATACTAAGTTTATATCTAGATTCTGGCACGGATTTCAACAAGCGATGGGAATTGAACTGTGCCTAAGTACGACCTTCCACCCCTAATCGGTGGGCAATCTGAAAGAACTATTCAAACCTTGGACGATATGTTAAGAGCCTACACATTGGAATATGTAGGGACCTGGGATCACAACTTGCCTCTAGTCGAGTTTACGTACAATAATAGCTACCATGCAAGTATTGGCATGGCTCCTTTTGAAGCACTGTACGGTCGACGCTGTAGAACTCCTATATACTGAGATGAAGTAGGAGAACGATAACCCTCCAATGTAGAACTAATCGATCAGCCGATCGAGGTGATCAAAACCATATCTAAAAGAGTACAGGCTGCCCAAAGCAGGCAAAAGAGTTGTGCAGATATTAGGAAAAGGCCCTTAGAGTTTGATGTTGGAGACCACGTATTTATGAAAGTTTCTCCGCTCAAGTGAAGTATAAGATTTGGCCAGAAAAGGAAACTGAGCCTAAGGTTCATTGGACCATTTGAAATTATGCAAAAGGTAAGCCTAGTTTCATATCGATTGGTCCTACCGCCCTCGTTACAAGGCATACACGACATATTCCATGTGTCCAGTCCCTGAAGGTATGTTTCAGACCTAGATCATGTTATCAAGTATGAACCCCTTGCAAATTAAGGAGAACCTCACATATTGGAAGAACATATTCGAATATTGGAAAGAATGAAAAAGAAGTTCAGGAATAGGAGTATCCTTTACGTTAAAGTGCTTTGGAAACATCATAAGATAGCTAAAGCAACCTGGGAGCCAGAGAGAGAAATACGAGAGAAGTACTTGACATTATTTCCACCAGGTAAGAAAATTTCGAGGACGAAATTCTTTTAAGGGGGGAGAGTGTAATACCCGTGCCCTTCTTTTCTTATTTAAGCTGATTAATATATTTCATGTTAAATAAGAAATCACATTTTTTTAATTAGCTGACTTAGACTACACTACAAGAAATAATGCATCCTCTTGAACTTGCATCACTACATTTAATTGAAGTGTGGGGAGAAAAGTGATAAAATTTGATAATGTCCTCGTTTCCACATTTAACAAGTGTGGAGAAATAATAAACCTTTTCCAATACTTATTAAATGTGGGGAATATAAAAGAATTTTTGTAATTGCTTTTTTTATTTTAATTATAATTGGAATTAATTAAGATAGTTTATTTTTACAAAAATTTTCAGTATTTATATATAATAAATATATGTTCTCGGTCAACACTTAAAAAATTAAATTAATATAGTAAGCTATAGCAATGTACAACGCCCTCTAACTTAGGGCGGGACTCACTAGCACTTAATTGAGTGAAAACTTAAAAAAACAGCAAAAATAAATGTTCACACAGACTGAAAGTGCTTCATTCCCACACCCACTGCACGCAGGTCCAGAACCTTCATCGATCATTTGCCCTAATCGTTAATTTCATTCGTTCACTCATTCAATATCTTTGAATCACCAATTCATTTGCTCAATTCATTCAATCTGATGAATTCATTTATATCATGGTTAGCCATTCATTTTCGGTTGAGAATCACCAAAATCTTTAATCGTTAATTTCGTTCATTCACTCATTCATTTTCGGTTGAGAATCACCAAAATCGGAGAAGGATTTAGGCAAGACACATTCAAGAATTCGCACACCCAGACGCTGCGAGTAAGGTTAGCCAATTCATTCATTCGATTTGAATTCACTCAAAATTTGAGAAGCCAGAATACTTCTTCTACCTCTCACTCTTAGAATTTCCTGGTTTGAAGGCTTCCTGATTGTGGATTAACATTCGCAGCCCCTACCAAACCATCCTGGAATTCTTCAAGAGGTTGAAGGCTTAATTCAATCGAGGTAAATGTCTCTCTTGATCTCATAATTCGATCCAGGTACATGCCTCAAAATTGTTTGCTTCAAATTAAGCCTGAGCGACGGTGTGAATTTACATGTGCTGCTCTTTGTTGGCTATTCTGTTGGTATGTCTCTAGCATTTTGGGATTTTGCCTTTGAAATTCGTTTATATCATGGATGAAACATGCTTCTTTTTTTTTTATCCTTTTTATATTCGATGATGTGTTCTCTGCTTGATTTTTAAGATATTAAGAAGTCTTTTCCAATCGTTTTATTCACACTTTTGAATCATCGTTCTCCCATCAAAGAACTTCGTCTGGAAAGCAATGGGCCTTATGTTGCGAGAATATATGTTTATGAGGTTTGTACATAAGCTGCCTGAAGTAGAAGTGCTTTTCATAATTTTCTGTGTATTTTAGCCTATCAACATGGAGAATCATGCAATTTATTGAGGATGATTGCAATAATATCTCTAAGAAGCTTATCAAAATTGTGAATTACGGTAAGCCTAAGTCAACTTAGGTAGCATGCTGATCAATTAGGAAATGAACACACAAATGGTTATCAATCTTTGTAAAAAACTAAAATTTACATATAGGTTGCCTGTTATGATAGCTTAAACTCTCATTTCATTGAAGCATCAAGATACTCTGTTTATATTTCTATACTTTTAATATGAATATATAGATTGTTTAATTTGAAAAGTCGTGATTGCCATATTCTAATGCAAGATTTACTTCCAATTGCATTGCGAGTTAGTTAAGGATGATAATCTTGTAGATTTAGTGTGTGAGTTGTCTGCATTTTTTAAGCAATTATGTGCAAGAGAGCTTGACATTAAGGAATTGGATAAGCTACAAAATAAGGTGGTTCTCACATTATGTCGTATAGAGCAAGTATTCCCCCCTGGGTTTTTCACCATTATGGTGCATCTGATTGTGCACTTAACAAAGGAAGCGAAGCTTGGAGGACCTGTATTCTACAGATGGATGTACCCTATAGAGTGGCAAGACATTAAATTCTCTGGATGTATTTATATATTATTTTTTTAGTTAAAAGTAAATGGAAATCATGTGTTAGTGACAAATTGCAGATACTTGGCATGGACAAAAAGTTATGTTCGTAATCGAGCACAACTTGAGGGATGCATGGCGGAAGGATATATCGCACAAGAGTGCATAACTTTTTGCTCAAGATACATTGAAGGGGTAGAGACTGTTTTCAATCATCCACAAAGGAATGATGACACTATCCCTAATGCAAAAATATATTTGTTTGACACTTATGGACAACCTAAAGGACAAGTTGTGATGGTGGAATTGGATGAGTTAACTCATAAACAAGCCCATTGATACGTGCTCCTCCACGTTGACGGGATGGACTTTTATCATAGGTTAGTTTATTTAGTCTTACATCCTTTGGTGATAAACATTAAACGTTAGTAATATTCATTTGATCAAGTTATTATAAGTAGGTCTTTTTTGGAGGAATGTATTGCATTTTGTTCACAAGAGCCTAGTGATAAGGTTAAGCAAAAATGGTTGCTTGAGGACTTTCGTAGTTTTTTGTAACAAATGGTAACTTCAAAAACTTATGATGATTGTTCTTTAAAAGCATGATTGGATGAATAATTAATGTGTGTGTTCAATTATTAATGACTAGACAACCATTTTTTGCCCCTTTTCTTTTAATGCAACTATGTGGTTATCTTTGCTTTCTTTCTTAAGTGTCTTCATCAAATGATTTAATTTCAATTAAGCTTGATCTTGCTGCTATGGAGAAGTTAGTGAATAAAGTGATTGGGGAAAATCTAGACATGGTAAGAATTTTTAGGAATCCAAAGAGAAGACAATTTGCTCATTTGTTTCTAGGTGGCATGGTATGTACAACATATGGTTTCTTAATTTTATGGTTTGATTGATCATTTACTTTCGTATAACTAAATTAGGAATTGAAACATCTTTTATTGTAAGCTTTTAATGAGTGCAAACATAGGGTGGACAAGGATATACTGAGCAAGATCATTTGGAATAAGTTGATGGCTACTAATCAACCTGGTAAGAATATGATCCATGATTTTTTTATGTTGGGAATGGTTCCTGTTGATGATATGGAAAGAATGGATCAAGCAGAAGTTCTCTTATTGGTTGGCACTAGTCATCATTGGTTACGTTGTGGTGATATGAAAATGTCCTTCCTGGATAAAGTAAATAATTTTATTCATAACAATCATTACTGTGACTCCTGTGAGGAATGATCATGCCAGTTGCCTGCAAAATTCTGAGTTGAAACGCAAGATGCTTGTCGCTTGAGCATTTCTTCAAAGCCAGCTTGGCAAGCATTATTTACTTACCTGTAGTGTGCCTACTGGTGTGACCCCCAATTAGTTTGTTAAAGAATTAAAAGTGAATAAATTAAGCAGAAGGGAGAGTATAAGCTCCAAACCATTGGCCTCAGTAGACGATTCCGCAATTGTATTAGCATCTGGTGCACCACTTTGTAGGAACTTGGCCTGACATTATTGAAGAAAACAAATAAAGCAATCCCATAGCATCCCAGCATCTGGGGCACCACGTTGATGTTAAGGACAGGCAGTACGTAGGCTTCAAAAACCCTGGAAGCAAATATACAAGTTTGTATTCTTACAACTAGTAAGGTAAGCTTTCTGCTGGTTACGACTGATATGGGAGTTTCCTCAATTGTGAGGAGAAATTTAAGCACTTGTGTCCCCAGGGGGGAAAAAAAGCTCTAGATTTGTTCCCTTAACATCAGCAAGAGATTCGAGTCCAGGCCTAACATTGCGCTGCAGTGTCAGACAAAAGCAGGCAGCTATATATTGCAAAAGGCATTAAAATACAGTGAAACCATGTGGTCATTGAGAGTTGGAAGGTACCATTTGAAACAATTACATACCCATAAATTGAATCCAAATAATTTGCTACGGCAGATAATATTTGTCTAGATGATTTGTATTTTTTTGCGAGGCGCAAAATATTGCTAGTATGCTCAGGTTCACTATGTTTGCCTGCTGGTGTGAATTGCATGCTAATTATATCATATATTTACTCTGTTTTTGGGTCAACTATGTTTGCACTGTATCATCAGTTGAAGTTGCTAGTGTTCAAGATTTCTCCCTATAGAAAAATGGGGGGATAAGGGTAAATGTGATGGGTGGGTGCGTGGTTTCGAGGAGGGAGGAGAGAGAAAGGGATGAAATGGTTATGGTGATGCTGGAAGAGACTTGAGCATTAAGAATTTAGAATTGAAATTTTTGGGAGTTGAAGAATTAGCAAATTGAGGAATTGAAGAAGAATGTGAAAATTAATTGAAAAACTGAAGATGATAATTTTGGATCTCTCTAATTGTGGTTCATCTTTTTTTATTTTGAATCTCTCTAATTATGTATATTTTTCCATTTAATTTTCTTATTTCTGTTAATTTGGTATAGCAGGTTGTAGCTCATAATTGGATGCTGTCTTGATGAACATAATAAAGATTAGGAATGATGCTCAATGTTGGAACTTGAAAGTCATGTTTTTCAATTGATAGCTCTAACTAGTAAATATTATTACTCAATGTCATTTATTTAACAAAAGCGTTCAAGTGGTTCAAGACAATGTAATTGTATTTTATTTTAATTTTGTTGTGTTCATTATGTAAGTAGTTACCAAGACAATTTTTTCCATGGTTATGAATGTGAATTCAATAAGAACATATATTTCGTTCTACTTGGACTTGCTACAACTAGTACATATATTTGTATGCAAATTTTCTTATTGTCTTTAGTTTATGTAATTTTGTAGGAAAATACTTGTAATTAATATAGAATGTAATATCCGAAAGAGGAACAAATTTTGTTGCTTTCTTGGTATTTAATTCTATATTAATTATAAGCATTATTTTTTAAAAAAATAAAAATGATACTATCAACAATTGTAAGTGTGGAGGAAGTTTCAGCTTTGTACACTTCTAAGTGTGGGCATAGTGTAAAATGAGCACGCATAATTTGTAGGCAAATAGTACTTACTCTATGCTTATAAATGTGGGCAATGGATCCCTCACTACACTTGTTACAAGTGTGGGGAGATATTCCCCACACCTACGCTCTCTACACTTGTCTCAAGTGTGTGGCTGAAAGCTAAATTAAATGTGGAGCCGCTAAACATTTTTTGTAGTGCTAATATTTATGTGCTTGCTTGAGTAATATTTTTTATCAAAAAGAGAATAATTACTATTATTAATTTAGAAAATTTACGCCAGTTTAAAGCGCTTAGAAGAGTCATTATCGGGTACTAAATCGGGTAGACTCCCGAATATGACTAGATTGTTAAACTTTAGGATTAGTTGTGTTGGTTATTAAATCAAGCCTTAATATAATTGAGAACGAATAAATCGACGAACGATTGTATTAACGATTTGGTTTAAGGATAAGAGGCACGAGACTGGGCTAGTAGTATTAGTTCAATGGGCATGCTTTTAACAAAAAAAAAAGCAACAAAAAATATATATATAGGGAGAGAGGGGGGCCTCTCGATCGGAAAATACTACCTTACAAACTTATGTACCTTACTAGGTACATATGCTGCGCATGCAGTGCACAGCCTCAGACCTATAGCAATTAAAAGCAATTTAATTTTACTTGTTGGCACAAAAGATTCACTACAATTGGGGAAAGATTCCCTGCAGTTGGGAAAAGTTTCACTACATTGCATAAAAAATTCATTGGATCAAAATTAAGATGTAAAACTGTGGAGTAAATGCTGGTATTACGTTGTCCATATTTCACCATTGCCATTGTCGCGTCACAATCGCAATGTGGCTTATATATGCTTATATAGCTTAATGGTGTACATATGCTTCTATAGTTGTGTTGATATGCAGATATTCTTTCCAGTGTTTCAGAATGGATATTACTTTATTGTGTGATTCAATTTCTTGGGAAAGAATGTGGAGATTGTCCATTCTGTTAGTCATAACAATGTGGACAATTGTGCTATTCTTGTTTGTGTCAGCCTCTTGGTAATTTTCTATATTACCTTTTCGTCTTTTTGATGTGATTGTCTTTTAATATTTGAAGTTACCTATTATAAATGTATACTACTTTTTTTTCCCTAGGTTTGGTGCTTTTCAAAGTATTTTTCTGATAAAATCCCCAAATCAGTCAGGGGTAAAACTATTTCTATAGAGGGTTTGCAATTGGAGCAACTGAAACTACCTTGGATGGAAGTTTCAAGAAAAGCTTATCTTGACTCAGGGATGTATGCAATGCGACACTTGGAGATGTACATTGGAGATGTTGAGAAATTGAATACCGGGTTTAAGAAGTTCAATGTCAGTTCACCTTTTTTTTTCCGTTGTTATAATTAAGTGAATTATATCATCAAAAGTTTTGACAAGTTTTTTGCGCTCAGCAAACACCCTTGTTGAAGAAGCTCATCCATCCTGTCTACTTACCAAGGGCCACGTCCATATGGATGGAGAGTATAATTACATGTAGTAAAGGTCCATATGTCTAGTTACATAGATCAGGTATGTATCGAACAAAAAGAAATATGGGTTGAGGCTTGAAATCCTTAGGGTCCTCCTTGGAGAACTCCTTATTGCTCTACAATGTCTTATCTTCCAGCAATCCTCAGAGCTTTTCCTATCATAGCAATCACAACATTCTCATACAAAGCCTCAAAAGAGAGGCGATTAACGGTCAATCTGCCTTAAAAAAGGACTTAAATTTGCTTCTTAGTCCAAAAGGTTCACTGCAATTGAGGAAAGGTTCCCTACAGTTCGGAAAATATTCACTGAATTGCATAAAACATCTCGATTTTGCTTCTTGGCACAAAAGGTTCACTGCAATTGATGAAAGGTTCCCTGCAGTTGGGAAAAGATTCACTGCATTGCATAAAAGATTCATTCGATCAAAATTAACGATTTCGTTATTACAATCGTCCCTTTGGGCAATTTCGTCAAACACCTTACGTGCAACGATTTCTGAATTTAAAAATCGCTCTAGGTAGATATACTTTGTATTGAAGAGATGATAAATAATTGTTTCTTTGACAAATTTAAAGGTTTCTTTAATGAATTATCAACCATACATACCTCGAATATGAACTCCTAATGGTTGCAACTCTTTAATTAGCAAATTTTCTACTTCAGCTATAAAATTGGTTCCCCTTTGACAAGGGACAAAATCCTTGACGAGAAAGGTGGAAGAGCTGAACAAACCCTAGCTCAGCAATTTGAGAGTGAGAGAGAGTGCTCACATTTTGGTCTCGCTGATTCGATGAAGATCTTTTATGAGTGTTAGATTCTGCCAACAATGTTCGGATAATCATTCTCGAGGTTTTGTGTTTTTCTGATTTTTTTTTTTGGGTAGTTTTGGTTGAATTTCACAATAGGACATGATTATTTGTTAGGTCCAATTAAACACCTCTTTATATAGGTGTGTATATTACCATGGTACATGGGTATGTACCATAGACTAATTGCTCTCGGTCCTTTAGGTAACCCGACGCCCCCTCCCTCTTTCTTCTTATTTCCTTTGTCCACTTGAAAGAGAAGCAAAACACCATTATCTCCTCTTCTCTGCTTCTCCACACACAAGACCACAACCTCGTAGGATCCCCCATCAATCCTTATATTTAACCTACCCCCAAAACCTATAAGCTTATTGCTGCGATTTCTGGGCAAAATCAGCACCTGAACAACACGTTTGTGGTCTGTTCAGGCGCTGATTTGAGGCGTCGAATGCAAGTCTAAAGCCATCCCATTGCTTTGCTCGATACCCATGTTCAATCCTCTATAAATTGAGCTTGAAGTCACAACATCTTGGCCTCAACAATAGCAACGAATCAGTGGGCAAAAATAGAAATGGGTTGGGTCAATTGCTCTGGTCTGGGTGTGGTAGCAAGGACAGGGTCAAATTCTTGATTCTTGAGCATCCAAATCAGCCCCAAAAATACTTAAATTGGGTCCTAAGCTTGGAGGAGATGCGGGTGTTCTCAATTTCGGCTAATTACTAATAATTTCGCAAAGTTTTTCGATGTTCTTGGATAAATTGTTTAGCTACCTAATTGAACCTATTTGATTGCGGATTTTGATTGTTAACATACTGTTATTAAGGATAAATTAACTTACGATTATAATACGAAAATTAATTTTACGTTGGATAACCTTGCATGTTAATGGGCGACTCTTGAAATTACTGATTCAGAACTAAATGCTACTGATGTTGATTCAAGTGCATTTTAGCCTTGTCATTATGTTGATTTTTATGTATGCGTAGCTGATAATGTTGTTGCATGATAATTTGAAAACTTGCAAATTGTTGGATTTGAAAATCGAGCAATGGAGATGTTGAATTAAAGTCGCATTGTGCTGCTAATGTTTGGGTTGAAATATTGGGTGCATTTTGAGGATTGTTTGTGGAGGTGTTGTGAGGAGGGAGCTCAGGTTGTTGAATGAAATGACTATGTTGTTTTTTTTTCGATTAATGGTAAAAATGATCAAACAATTACAAAAGCTAAACACAATCAATCATCATAGACTAGGGAAATAGGTTTGTTAAACTTGTGAAATTCCCAACTAGCTCTTGTGTACTGTATGGTATTTCTTCATGCCAAGCCTTGGACTAGACGGAGATCCTCCACTTGATGGTGTGTAGCACTGCCTTAGTGTGTATATTATGTTGATAAAAAAACTACACTGTTTCGGAGCATCCACAGACTCCAGGTTATCGCAAAGAAAGTCAGCATCCAAAACTTCTTTCTCGTTCTGTTAGACATTCTTTGATTCATCCAAATATCATACCACTGTTGCAGGGACCCCGGAATTATAATTTGGTTCCTTAGCTCAAAGGAGAAAACACACCATATTTGCCATGAGAACTGATAGGTTAGCAACAGATGATCAATGGTCTCCTCAGCTATGGTACAGAAGCTGCATACGTTGGCTTCCAATGGTAGGATTCCCTTTCGACAAAGAAGGTCCTTAGTGTTCAACCTACACAATAGTGCCAGCCACATCATCATCTCGACTTTAGTGGGTGCTATCTTTTGCCAGACAGTACACACCAAACTATCTACTACAGCTCCTTGATCCTTGATTGCTTGTGTCTTATCCTTCACTTCTCGTGATGGAGGTGATTGACTAAGTTCAGTCTGCAATTGCACCAATTGTTGCTGCTCTGTTTCAGTCAACTGCCTACTCTAAGATAATGTCCATCTCCATTGTGTGCCTTCGAACTAGCCCATCTCTGCCACAAATGCTCTCTTTTGAGATGAGACGTTGTAGAGCATAGAGAATCTCTCTTTAAGTATAGTATTCTGCAGCCACAGATGTTGCCAGAGCTTAGTTTTCGTACCATCCCCTACCTGTATGCTCAAATTTCTCACAAAAACATTCTGCACAGAGGAGTCTTCTGCCGCCATTTTCTTTATGTCCCTCCATGGTCTTGGTACTGCTGCTCTTGTTTTACTTAGTAGTAAGGAGAGGTCTTCTTCATGTATAGAGCTTACTATTTCCTTCCAAAGAGCGCCCTCCTCACATGCATATCTCCACCACCATTTAAATAACATAGCAGCATTTTTCACCACCAAATCATCTATTCCTAGTCCACCTTTTGCTCTAGGTCTCTGTAATATTTCCCACCTCATGAGGGTCGTAGCTCGACTTCCATTTCCTCCTTTCCATAAAAATCGTCTCTGAATCTTGATTATCTCAGCAACAACCCTCGTTAGGATTTTAAAGATTGAGAGATAGTAAAGAGGGAGGCTATTTAATACAACCTTGATTAACACTAGTCTCCCTGCTCTTAAGATATAGCGTGTCTTCCAGGACCCTAACCTCTTTTGTATTTTTTCAATTATGCACTGCCATGAGGAGAACCGTCTCATATTAGAGCCAAGTGGAACACCTAGATATGTGATAGGGAGTTGAACTAACGCGCAGTCAAGCATTTATGCTACACTATAATCCCATTGATCCTCTTTCCCCATCATAATAAGTCCTGACTTATTATAATTGACAGCTAACCCTGAAAAAGATTGGAAGCTTAGAAGGATTTTCTTCACTTGTTGAAGGTATCCCACGTCTGTTGTCATAAAAATGAGTGTATCATCCGCAAACTGCAGGTAGCTGAGATGAACTTTTGTATACCCAACTTCTAGGCCCTTAACCATTCCAACCTGTACTGCTCGTATGAACAGCTTATTTAGCACCTCTGCCATCAACACAAATAGAAAAGGGGATAAAGGGTCCCCTTGTCTGATTCCCCATTGCATTCTGAATGGCTTGCTTGGAACTTCGTTGAATAATATTGAGATTGTGGTTGTTGTTAGACATGCTTTGATCCATCCTCTTCACTTATGCCCAAACCCCATTTCCTGTAAAACTACATCCAGGCTACCCCACTCTATAGTATCATAAGCTTTTTGAAAGTCTAACTTCAGCAAAACTCCACTCCTTTTATGCTTTTTCAACCAACCTACCACTTCATTTGATATTAGTGCCCCATCCAAGATGTGTCTGCCTTTTACAAACGTCGTTTGTGCCTCACCCACCAAGTGAGGCAGTGTCTCTCTTAGTCTTCTACTGAGCACTTTAGCTATCACCTTATAAATGCTACCCACCATGCTAATTGGCCTATAATCTGCCACCTCCACTGCATATTTCTTCTTTGGAATGAGGGTCACCCATGTCGTATTGAGCCGTTAGGGTAAGTATCCATTTTCAAAAAATTATTGGATGAAGGTGCAGAATTCTTCCCCTGGACGCTTTTTAAACTAAGGTACGGTTCAGTTGAATGGTTCAGCTGAATAGTTTAATGAATTAAATCATTTGAAATGGTTATTTGAATTGAGCGACATAATACTTAAAGAGTATGAACTTGCTTTTAGATTTCCCTTATTATTTATCGCATGTTGAAATGAATTTAGAAATGATTAAAATGTTTGGTTACTAAATTTAATTACGATATATATATATATATATATATATATATATATATATATATATATATATAGATATATATGTATATATATATATATATATATATATATATATATATATATATATATGTAGGAAATAAATCAGGACTAATCTGGATGCGGAATTATACTGTAGATAATAGCCCACAATAAGAATACCAGTTCTTCAGTAATAATAAATCCCAACGGCTACTAGAGTCGCCTTATATTGTCCACATCCTAAACCCGATTACCCCGCAGTGATGGTCGAGGAATTGTGAGGAGAGAGAGAAATAATATTTCAGTTCGTATATATTCTTAGCTGACCCTCCCAAAACACCTTATATAGGTATTGGGGGGTAGCAACTAGGGTTTAGGGAGGTCTTTTAGTGGCCATCGGACCTCAACTAATGGGCTCGGCCTACAACTCCCACTCGGCCACAAAAGGCCGTTACAACACATTTTCCGCATGAATCATGTCTCCTCACATTTCATACTGGGAATAGGACGTGCAATCGAAGATAGCAAATAGTGTTATATTAAGTCACCATCCAACTAACATAACACCTTCACGAAATACGATACCCCAAAAATATCCCAAGACATCACCAGTGGCATCTTTAGTCCCTTATGCCTGATATATCATATGATTATGTTCTCAACATAATCGCCCGGGCTTGATATGGTGATGGTGGATAGATTTTCCTTAAACACTCATGAAATCTCATCTTAATTTAATTGCTTTCCTAACGTGTTCTCGCTGAACCGTATACATCGTGGCTCTTGAGAATCACATTAAAGTAGCCTCATTAAGCTTCGACTTAATATCATAGCTTTAAGTCAAAGGGTCATCGTCCATAGGGTCACACAGTGACAAGTAAAAGGGAATTCAATCGTCACCTCACATATGGGTCGTGTTACAGGCACACACAGTATGAGATGTGTGTCACGGCATAGCTTCCACTTAGCTAGGTTCGTCACTCTTTATGCCATGTGAATCGTCAGTCTAGATTTTTACTCAAAAAATCTAACCCGAGCCACTAGATCAACATACTGAATGTTGGCCTTGACACTCAAGATTCGACTTTTAGGGCTTCAATATGAAAACTTATCTCATACTCGACTACTTTGAGTCTCATCTTAGTCTTACTAAGGCGAATATTCCTCATTCATACACTTTCAGTATGAGTTATCGATATTGCATACCTAGTGCCAATATGATTACGTCTCATCCTGCCCGCTACTCAAGCGTCAGGGCGATTGTCTGTGTGACTAGGCCAATCAGAAGCCTGTGAATTTTCAACATGTCTAACAAATAAATTACAAAACATTTAGAAAAAGAACACTTTAATCTTTATTTCATAAATGCCTTTTACATGAAGAACGTATTTATCATACATAACAAGATTCCATCCAAAACTAAACCCTGCGAAGTCCTAGACTCAACGAATGTGCTTTGAAAGCATCTCTAGGAATTGGCTTAGTTAATGGATCAGCGATCATCTTGTTAATGGGTATATACTTGATGGCAACTTCCTTCATCTTTACGGCGTCTCGCACGAAGTGATAACGCCTCTTGATGTGCTTGGTCTTCTGATGAAACTTCGGATCCTTGGCGAATTGGATGGCAGCTGTATTGTCACATAACATCTCTACAGGATCATCAGTTCTCGGAGTGAGATTAAGATCCTGGAGGAAGCTCCTAAGCCATATTGCCTCCTGCGTGGCTAGGCTACATGCGACATATTCTACTTCCATGGTCGACAGAGCTATGCAGTCTTGCTTCTTACTGCACCATGATATGGCCCCCCCACCTAGGGTGAACACATATCCTGAGGTTGACCTGGACTCGTCTGGATCACCACCCTAATCAGCATCTGAGTATCCTCTCAACTTAAGGTCCCCGCCCTGAAAGCATAGGACCAAGTCGGTTGTACCACGAAGGTAACGCATGACTCTCTTAACAGCTTGCCAATGAGCCTGTATAGGGTTGCTTTGGTAACGACTTACCAGACCAACCGCAAAGCAAATGTCCGGCCGTGTACATAACATGGCTTACATTAGGCTCCCTACGACACTAGCGTCGGGGACATAACTCATAACATCTTTCTCTTTGTCTGTTTTTGGGCATTGGTCAAGGCTCAAGGTTAAACCCTTCTCAACTGGAGTGTCTACGGGTTTGGAATAATGCATGCGGAACCGTTCCAAGACTTTTTTGATATATGCCTCTTGGCTCATACCAAAGAGTTTCTTGGGACGATTCCACACCTAGGACAAACCTGGCTTCACCCATATCCTTCATCTCAAAGACGGAGGATAGCCACCTTTTAGTAGCTTCAATCATCTCCAAATTATTCCCAACCAATAGTATGTCATCAACATATAAGGTAAGGAACATAATCCCTCCAGTTGATCTTTTGACATACACACAATGGTCCTCCGAAACCATGGATAAGCCAAAAGAGGTTATGGCTTCATGGAATCTTAAGTACCAAGACCTGGAGGACTGCTTAAGACCATATATGGACCTTTTAAGACGACACACTTTGTCCTCTTGCCCCTTTGATGCAAAACCAAAGGGTTAGTCCATGTAGATCTCTTCCTCAAGGCTGCCATTAAGGAAAGCAGTCTTTACGTCCATTTGAAACAACTCTAAGTCCAAATGGGCAGCCAAGGCTAGGAGTAGGCGAATAGAGGCAAATCTCACCACAGGAGAAAATGTCTCTTCAAAATCTACACCCTCAATTTGTGTAAACCCTTTCGCCACTAAACGGGCTTTGAACTTGTCGATCGATCCATCTGCCCAACGTTTTATCTTGAAAACCCACTTGTTTCCAATAGATTTACATTGGGGTGGAAGATTAACAAGTTCCCAAACCTTGTTTCTTGCCATCGAGTCCATTTCATCCCTTATGGCATCGATCCACTCTTTGTGGCTGGTGAGTCAATTGCTTCTTGGTAAGAGGTAGGCTCCTCGACTTCCAAGGGAGTACATAGGAATATTTCCCCTTCGACTTGAAAATATCGTCGAGGAATTCTTCCACGCTCACTCCTTCGGAGCCTAGGGCCTTCATTGTTTGTCTGCCTGGTTGAGGTGTCCCTCCCCCTGTCTCTAAGGGGTGTGGGACTTTGAACATGTAGAAAGTTACTCCCACTATCCCTCTGGGGTGTGGGATCCTGAACATGTGGACTTACTACATGTTCGACAACTGGAGATTGAGGACGAACCTCACTCGCAAGTTGACTTTCCTCATGTACAGGAGATTGAGGACGAATCTCAATTTCCTGGTCAGGCAGGTCTCCTCCATTCCCTCTGGATAGGGGAGGCATACCATCTTCGGTGACTTGGTTAGAATCCAAATTCTCCCCCTCACCGAATGATGGTTGGATGTCTGGCTGTAGCTCAAATAGTTCGACATCCTTTTTGACTTCACCAATGGTCGGGAACTCATCCTCGAGAAAATCAACATTGCGGGAGTCTATTTTTGTCATGCCACCATTTGGATGTTCCCCGTACATCACATATCCTTTTGATTGTGCGGGGTACCTAATGAACACCATTTTGGTGGCTCTTGGACCAAGTTTCCCATGTTTATGGGTTGGGTTGTGCACATAGCCGGCCAAACCCCATGGGTGTAGATGGTCCAAGGAAGGTTTCTTACCAAACCATAACTCATATGGTGTGGCAGGTACACTCTTGCTTGGCACACAATTGAGTATGTAGGCTGCCGTAAGCAGCGCATCCCCCCAAAAACTGATTGGGAGGCTAGCATGTGCCATCATTGACCTGACCATGTCAAGCAATGTACGATTCCTGCGTTCCGCAACACCGTTTTGTTGTGGAGTGCGTAGAATTGTTAACTGTCTTTGTATACCTTTTTCCTCATAGAACTCTTTGAACATATCAGAGAGGTATTCGCGACCTCGATCAGTTCGAAGGATCTTAACCCAACGTTCCAATTGAGTCTCTACTTTGGCTACGAAGCGTTTGAATATATCAAGTGCCTCGTAGCGGTGAGAAAACAGGTACACATACCCATATCGTGAATAATCGTCTATGAGGGTAATGAAATAGATAGCCCCATGTTGTGCTTTAACGTTCATGGGTCCGCATATGTCTGAGTGGATTAATTCTAAGGGACTAAATGCTCTCATGGCTTTACCAAAAGGCTTCATAGTTGCCTTTCCAGCTAAACATGACTCACACCTAGGTAACTTAACCCTAGTGAGTCGATCTAGGAGACCTTCTTTAGCTAGCCTATTTATTCTATCTTGACCCACATGGCCAAGTCTAGCATGCCACTGAACAAATTCAGAATTGGAGTCAAAATAAGAAACATACGCAGAGGATATATTATTATAGTTATCATCCAAATCCAAAACAATGAAATCTCCTTTCAAAGTTGCTTGGCCAAACAAATTGCCATTATAGAACAAATCTAAACCGTCTGGACGAAAACCAAAAACAAAACCTAATCTTACTAAAGAAACATAAGAAACTAGGGAACATCGCACCCCAGGTGCATAGAGGGCGTCATGAAGAAGCAGCTTGTTTCCTCCACGGAGTTTGAGCTGGTATGTTCCTACTCCAAGGACATCTTCTTCGCTGCCATTCCCCAGTACGACAGTCCGTGAACCCACCGGGTAGGGATGGTACTCCACGAATCCAGCCCTATCTTGAACTATGTGCTTTGTTGCCCCCGTATCTACAATCCATTGAGGAAGAGAGTTAGCAACGAATGCATGGGAACAAACATATAATTCAGGATTTTTAGTGGAAGTAGGTACCTTAGCTGGCTCAGGACAATCCCGAGCGATATGGCCCTTCTTCCCACAGTTATAGCACTTCACACGTGCCATATCCTTAGCTCCGTTACCCTTGGTCTTGTGCTTCTTAGCAGTACCAGCGTTAGAGCGAGAGTTCTGAGGAGGACGAGGGCCTTTCTTCGGTTTCTTACCACGGTAAGGTTTCCTGTTCTTGGGCCCCAATCCTCTGGCAACGAATGCCATATTGGAAGGCGCATATTGCTTTAAACGCTCTTCCTCCATTTCGAGGTGTTCGGAGATCGCCTTGAAAGTGTTGATATGATCACTGTGTGCCATGAATGTTTTAAAACTCTTCCAATGTTCATTATCATTTGGAAGAGCCCTGATCACTTTCAGGACTTGTTCTTGCTCAGAAACCTCTTGCCCCGCAGCCTTAAGGTCTCGAACCATAGCACTCACGGTTCGAAGGTGTTCGGGGATACTACGACTGGAGTCAATAGTATATTGCATCCATTTCAGCTGTAAGGTACGCAACCTTGTAGCAGACGTCTGCCCGAACCTAACCTTAAGCTGTATCCACATGTCCTTAGCAGTGCGGAAACGTTCAAACTCTCCTAGGAGATCGTCCCGCATGCAAGATAGCATGGTGTAGCGTGCGGAACGATCGCGTTTGAACCATGCTTGGTATGTTTTCAAGTTTTCTTTGTATTGCTCAGTTGCAGTAATATCCCTACCTTGTTCATCTTTTTCAGCCGGAGAAACCATGGAGGCAGTCAAGTGGTCCAGCATATCATCGTTGTTGAGATAAAACTGTACCTTTAGATGCCAAACATCATAGTTTGTGCCATCCAACTTGTCATCAGATTGCATACAACCTATCATGTTTCTAGCTGCCACATCTGAAAGTATATTTTATCCGTTAGACATATTGGTTAATAATTAAATTTCCTAGAAAGCTCCATAATTTACTATGTACGTTCAAAACTTTCGCTAAGCTCATAATCATCACGCACAGTTGTGAATTTGGAGTTTCTTTAATTTAATTATTAATCTCATAGAATTTTCTTGAATGTTTTGTTAAACTTATTAACATTTTTGATTCAATGAATATCACGAAGATATTCACTTTTAATTACGTAAATATGTATTCAGTTAATGTTTATGAAACTAATTCATTTAACACAACTTCATTATATATATATATATATATATATATA
>JACYFF010031956.1:41984931-41997944 GCA_017589665.1 Selenicereus undatus | reverse complement strand
TATATATATATATATATATATAATTTGTGTATAGCATCGGTAGGGGATATTTGTATGAGAGATCTTTTTCTTTTGTTTTCTGAGAATTCCATCCAGGGTCTTCCCCCCGCCCGAAAATAGACACTCTAAACTGTGATTGGAGCTTTTTTGGATTGTGGATGAAGAGTTCTTTTAGGATTCAATTGGCGCTAATCTGGGTTCTTGGAAGACTCATTGTAATAATGCATGCTCTTTTGGGCTAAGGAAGTTTTATCTTACAAGGACACATGGCATTCCCAATCATGCACTTGTGCTCCAACCTAAACAAGAGTTTTATGTTATAGAGGTTTCAAGTTAGGTGTCGAGCATTCCTTTCATGACCCAACACTTTGTACTCCATCCGTTGGGTTCATGGTATGATGAGAATGTTTTGGTTGCTTTTCCGAGTTGTTGGGATAAGAAGTTTGCCGTGAGTGGGTGACGAAACTACCTGTTCAGTTTGAAGCCTAAATGGACCCACCGAGTGACCAACCACTTTCCCGAGTGGTGGAATCAAGGTTTTTCCTAGAGACAATATTAATCCTTGATCGGCAACATCTTATAATATAAGTATGCCTAATGCAACTATAATTAAGATAATTTCCGATATTGAAGTTCAAATCTCATACATTTAAAAAAAGTCCACAGTGAAGTCTCCACTATAAGGATCCATCTCCCCGAGGGTGCGATCCCCCATAAATGGTCGGGGTTGTGTGCTGGGTACTTTATGATTTTCTAGAAAACATATTTAATTTCTTTATTTTTATTTGTTTTACAGAAAATGATAGGTAGAATTCAGCTTACAGAATCCTAAAAACTAGGCCTTGGCCCTGACCAAGGAACTTGGCTAGGAATCTTAGGCAGCACCAAGTCCAGCCTCCTAGCTTAGGCGCTGACACACTGCCAATTGCCTTAGCGTGACCCAGAATTTGGAAGCAGGCCTGATCCAGGAACTTGGGTCAATTTCGCACCATATTCTAGTCTAGGTCGATTTTACTGCCAAGTTATGAATATGTTTTTTCCAACTCCAAAAATGCATAAGCAAAAAACATATGAAATAAGAATGAAAAGGTATCAAACTTACTAATAGAGTTACCCGTTAGTTTTTAGAGAAAAATTACAAATCACACCATCTTTTGAAGTGGATCACACTGATAACGAATGGACAAATTGATATTGCTTCAACAGGTTTTAGAAAGGGTTCGATGCAATCCCTTCTGTGGGAATCATCGTAATTCCTCGATCTTGAATTGAGGCTCTAGATTCAGGGGGCGATGATATGTTGATGGGATGAGATGCATCTAATGACTTCCTGTCATCATTAACGATCTATTCTAATTAACATGGAAAATTAATACGTAATCATACTAAAATACATTTATGTAACAAATTTGAATCACTTAGTCATACAAAATCATGCAAAAGGTACAAAGTTTAGTCCAACAAAACCCAAAGAATAGCATAATAGTTACAGCGGGGTAGGGACTGCCTAAAGATTACATCTTTGCTAATTTAGAATAAAAAAAACATAAAAGATAAAACGCGTAGTAGAGTGGGAAAATGTAGAGTTTTTGGCCTAAGAATCAGCCACCTAATTTACCTGGGAACCCTGGCAGAGTGACACCTTTTTAATGGTTGACTCAATTCTCTATCTCCAATGTGTGGAGTAGTTCACTCCTAAATTTTGATGCTCTCCTTTCTCTAATATTTTGATGTATTTTGATGCCAATTTGATTTGGTGCCAATTGGCTAGTGCTAATTTTTTGATGCCAAACTAATGCCTAATTGCTCCCCTAACCCCTAGGGGGTAGTTCTCGTACGAGATTTTCGAAAATAAAAATATAAGCGTTAAACATATAACTTTTGTTGTAGTATTTGAGGGTCGTCTCCTCAGGAATGAGGAGTGAAATTAGGCCATGATAAACTAAATCATTCTAAACAGAATTAAACTATCTTACCAATGAAATAAACAAAATTTAACTATGTTAATCTTGAGACAACCCATAAATACATCTAATTAAACTATCAATGACTAAATCCCCTAAGATATAAACTAGATCATCTAAATAACACTAAAAGCGAAATGAATAACATTTGAAGCACATAAAAAGTAAACAGCAAAGAAACAAAATGCATTAAACAAGCAATAAGTAAATAAAATGAATAAAGTAAAATCAAACCTGCTACTTGAGTGAATTCCATGACCAACTTCCCAATCAAATAAAAATCAAGTGAGTAAAAGAAAAACTCGACCAATTCAAATCAATTCATAGTCTTATCAACACACAACCATGGAGATTTTTGTATATCAAAACCCAGCTCTGAAATGAGTTTACTAACTTAAAGGCCATAACACAGGACAGAAAAGACGAAATAGGGGAAGGGAAGATGATGAACTAGATAGAATAGAACCATGAAAACAAAGGTCAAAATCCCCAGAACTAGAGATACATCCTCCATCCAAGAAGGTTGAAACCTTATGTTGCACAATCAACTCATAGCCAAGCAGCAACCCATCAAACCGAGCCAAAAGTAGAGCAAGAGGAGAAAAATAACAGGGGAAGAGAGGTGGTAATACAACTTCATTGCTTAGTCGAGCTCTACCCATATCAAACACACCATTACTGGAAGAAATCAATAATAAGGAATCAAAGATAGATGAGGGGGGTTCCAAAATTAGTAATAAAAAGCCTAGAATCGGGCTTCAAGCTCACCCAAAAATGGCAAAATCGCCATTAACGTGTCTCCAAATAGAGCAAAAATAGGGAAGGAAAGAAAGTGGCATTTTATCCAAATCAAGACCAAAACCAGTGCAATCACAGGTTGAAGATTATGATTATCTACATTTAAATCAACAAACTGAGCTTCAAAAACCTGAAATTGCAAGCTAGAAAATGAATCTAAAATTCAAAATTAAAGCAGATGAAATGAAATAAAACTTTAAATTATTAAGACTGGAATTAAAACTAACTAAAAACCCTAAAATTAAACCTAAAGATCTCGTTGCCTTTGTTTCTCCACTACTTGCTCTTGATTTGTACTCATCCCCTCTTGATTTGTACTCGTCCCCTGTTTGATCTCTGCCCTTGATTTCAGCTCTTATATGAATGGTGAAGATGGTGCAACCTGGCATTAACGGAGGAGGCAACTAGCTGGTAGTGAAGTGCATGAAATGATGGTTGATGCGAGGATTATGTTGGAGATGGTGGGAGATGATGGTGCCACTGCTAGTTCGAAGCGAGAGAGGAGACAAACGGGATGGGTGAATGTATCAGGTCTAGGAGGTGAAGAGCAGAGAGACACAGATGGGGGCGGGGAGAATTGGTAGTCACGTGAGGTGCACGAGATGGGGGGTCTAGTGGCTTTATTTTTGCATTTTTGTTTTCATTTTCCTTTTTTTCTACTCTTGTTTTCTTCATTTTAGATCATGAGAAAGAGTGGGCTTATAACGCCCCCATCCCGAGGAGACTTCACATCGCCAGGACTTTTGAAAAAAATCCCTAAGGCTATTCAAACTTTTTGACTTAACCATAGTATAATCAGGTATCGTGGGACAAAACTGCAAGAATTCCGCCCATTTTGTGATGTTTTAGGGCTTAGTTTAAACTAAGCAGTACCTGTAGGTCTGTTTGAAAGGTAAAATAAACGTCTCAGAGACTAAAGTCTCTGCCACGGGTCACACACCCAGGTTACTGGAAATCATACTAGTTAATTAATTACAAATGACATGACAAGGTATACATAAGTTCAGAGTCGTATACATGCTTACATACTGATTAGTGAACTTAATTAATTACACATATGCACATTCAGCACTTCACGGCATCCAGTCAAGTAACATTGCCAAAATGGATGCATACACATCATCGTCAGGTACTTCCATACTTCATTACACTGAACCTGGAAAAAGGAAATAAGGAAGGGGTCAATACCACATGCTCAATGAGTATTTCTGAACTCCACAAAAACAAAATCGTTGCAAGCAATACTGGTAAATAGTAAGCACATCACATATATACTGCTATTATTGTATTAAACAAAGAGGATTTCAAAGGAAACTTCATTATTTCATAAAATTAAACAAATTCACTAAGGCTAGTAATTACAATTAAGCATCCATAAATCGTCAAGTTTTTCATTTGAGCTTATATTCAAGTAAAGCAACTTAACAAAGTTAAGAAAGGAAAGGAAACTCTTATCGACGTCTTTAAAAAAAATCTGAATAGCTCATTTCGCCTTAAAACACATAATTTATGTATACGAATTAGGTTCATTCAAGGATTTTTTTGCTCTTTCCTGAATTCTCAAATAAATAAAGTAAGAATTTTAAACCTTGTATCCACATATCAAGAAAGGATTATTTGTCTTGGCGTAGGAGTTCGCAACATGCTATTTATGGGAGATCGTCACTCACCCTATGTGAGATCATCACTCACAAATCGCATTATCCGCGGGGCATAACATAACATTTGGCCATATGCATCTCGGTAGAGTAGTCAAGGGTAGTCTCTAACCTCGATATTATCCTCTTTGGGGAAAATAGCTCAAGCCTTAATGTGCGGAAAGTCCACTCTCAAGGTTCTATCACGCGTCACATAACATCAAACCTCACCCTCGTCAGGGTCTTCTTAGATTCCCACTTCTGAATTTACTCTCTAGGCACAACGACTTAGTAAGCACCATCTTAGCCATTGTTATTCAAACCAAATCGTTTTAGTTATTAAAGCTCTTGCCACAAGCAATAAAGACTTTTTTCAACCTTCAAGTAAGTCATAAGTCTTTTCGTTTTAATGATTCATTCACAAAACCATGAATATGCTTATTAAGCTAAGATAATTTTTACAATCACAATACCGGTTCCTAACTGTTCATCTTTAAATGAGAAAGTTGCTTAAGATTATTTTGGATTTACCAACCAAAGACTTCACTTTCGAAGAGTTTGCATACACATACATATATATATATATTGTAGGTCGGGCCCATGAGTTGAGGCCCGACAGCCACTAAAAGACCTCCCTAAACCCTAGTTGCTACCCCCAATACCTATATAAGGAGTTTTGGGAGGGTCAGCTAAGAATATATACGAACTGAAATATTATTTCTCTCTCTCCTCACAATTCCTCGACCATCACTGAGGGGTAATCGGGTTTAGGACGTGGACGTTATAAGGCGACTCTAGTAGCCGCTGGGATTTATTATTACTGAAGAACTGGTATTCTTATTATGGGCTATTATCTATAGTATAATTCCGCATCCAGGTTAGTCCTAATTTATTCCTACAATGGTATCAGAGCCTAAACTGTTCGGTTTAGTTCCCAGAAATTAGATTGATAAATCTGAAGAAACCAATTCGTGAAAAGCATGCTATTTTTTTATTTGCTTAATTTTTGTAATTATGCAACCCTAATATCATGCCTGCATGCTTTCATGACTAAAGTCCGAATTTTTAACCAGTTCAAAGCATGCTCGTTTATTCGTTCAATTTGCCTAATTTCTGTAATTATGCAACTCCAAAATCAAACCAGCATGCTTACATGATCAAAGTTTGAATTTTTTTTTGATTCGTTCAATACAAACTGTTAAAAGCATACTAGTCTATTCAAAGTTTTTTTTATTATCTTTCGAATTGTTCACAATTGATTGATAATCTGTTCCAGCATGCTTGTTTAGACGAATAGTTGCCTAATTTTTGTAATTATGCAAAGACATAGCATGCTTCTGTGCACCTAGAATTTTTTTTTATTCATGGATGCTACGCACAGAATCCAATTATTTTCTTCTGATGATAAGTTCATCAAATATTATGCATCTGCTAAACGAAAAAACATGCTTCCGTGATTCTGATGTCTAAGGTTGACTAAAAGATTGAATTTTTCGATAACCGAAGTCCATGGATATACAGTTAATATCACTGTGAGTGTATGCCTTATGTTATAAAAATGTTTAGACAAAATCATGCTTGAATCGAATGCTAAACACTGAAAGACACAATTTGTTTTTTGGGAAAAAAGACCCATCCCACTCGAATTAACCCTAACCCTAAAAACCCTCACCTAAAATAAAAAAAAAGGGGAGGGAAGGGGGATGGAGACGGAGTCGAAACCCTAACCCTCACAGGGACCCGAAACCCTAACCCTAGTCTGCCTCTGCCTAAGTCCTCGACCTCGACTCAAATAACCACAAAAAAAAGGGAAACGAAAGTGAGTCAGCCGAATCATACCCATCAGAAACCACCGAGGAGGGGTGGCGCGTGACCGTCACGCGCCACCGACGAAGGTCGTTTCATGATCTTCTTTCTCCCAGAGCCCCTTTCCATTGCCGATCTACGCAACCTTGACAAAAAGCAGCCGAAAAATAAAGATTCAGGAGGCGCGTGAGACCACGCACCACCGCCTCAGTGGCACGTTCGGCGCGTGGGCGTCTTCATTAGGCTTAGATTCGGCCGATCTACACCGTAGTACCCTTGGTTCTCGCCGGTGTGGCGTAGATCGAGGCTCAACGGGGTCGGTGGTGGCGAGTTGCATCATATGGGTATTTTTTGGGACAATCGACAACGGCGGTGGTGGCTGCTGGGGTCAGGACGACCAGTGCCCCCAAAAGGAGCTTCGTGCTCCTGGCCATGGCACGACTAGAGAGGAAAAGAGGTATAGCCATGGCAGCGAGGTCGAAGAGAGTGTTGAGAGAGTTCGAAGGCAGGCAGAGGGATGCAGAAGAGAGAGAGGGTCTCGGTTAAGGGATTGAGGGACAAAGGGGGGTAGTGAAATGATTCACTCATAAACCCCCCCGGTCCGTCAAAGGTTGTGGGCTGGTTTTTTTTTGGGTCGGTTTTTGTTTTTTGGCCCAGAAACATTTACTTGACTTGAAAACAGAAATCCCGTTTCGTATTTATTTGACCCGAATTTTTTTTTTAAGTATTTCTGTTTCAAATTATTGAAAATTTGCTCTCATGTTCATATAAATGTGTTTTATATGTTAGAAATGGCCATTATTATTATTAAGGAAATTTTTTGGCTTTTATTTATGATATGATATTTTGAGATTGATTATATAAACTTTGTGTTATATATATATATATATATATATATATATATATATATATATATATATATATATAATGAAGTTGTGTTAAATGAATTAGTTTCATAAACATTAACTGAATACATATTTACGTAATTAAAAGTGAATATCTTCGTGATATTCATTGAATCAAAAATGTTAATAAGTTTAACAAAACATTCAAGAAAATTCTATGAGATTAATAATTAAATTAAAGAAACTCCAAATTCACAACTGTGCGTGATGATTATGAGCTTAGCGAAAGTTTTGAACGTACATAGTAAATTATGGAGCTTTCTAGGAAATTTAATTATTAACCAATATGTCTAACGGATAAAATATACTTTCAGATGTGGCAGCTAGAAACATGATAGGTTGTATGCAATCTGATGACAAGTTGGATGGCACAAACTATGATGTTTGGCATCTAAAGGTACAGTTTTATCTCAACAACGATGATATGCTGGACCACTTGACTGCCTCCATGGTTTCTCCGGCTGAAAAAGATGAACAAGGTAGGGATATTACTGCAACTGAGCAATACAAAGAAAACTTGAAAACATACCAAGCATGGTTCAAACGCGATCGTTCCGCACGCTACACCATGCTATCTTGCATGCGGGACGATCTCCTAGGAGAGTTTGAACGTTTCCGCACTGCTAAGGACATGTGGATACAGCTTAAGGTTAGGTTCGGGCAGACGTCTGCTACAAGGTTGCGTACCTTACAGCTGAAATGGATGCAATATACTATTGACTCCAGTCGTAGTATCCCCGAACACCTTCGAACCATGAGTGCTATGGTTCGAGACCTTAAGGCTGTGGGGCAAGAGGTTTCTGAGCAAGAACAAGTCCTGAAAGTGATCAGGGCTCTTCCAAATGATAATGAACATTGGAAGAGTTTTAAAACATTCATGGCACACAGTGATCATATCAACACTTTCAAGGCGATCTCCGAACACCTCGAAATGGAGGAAGAGCGTTTAAAGCAATATGCGCCTTCCAATATGGCATTCGTTGCCAGAGGATTGGGGCCCAAGAATAGGAAACCTTACCATGGTAAGAAACCGAAGAAAGGCCCTCGTCCTCCTCAGAACTCTCGCTCTAACGTTGGTACTGCTAAGAAGCACAAGACCAAGGGTAACGGAGCTAAGGATATGGCACGTGTGAAGTGCTATAACTGTGGGAAGAAGGGCCATATCGCTCGGGATTGTCCTGAGCCAGCTAAGGTACCTACTTCCACTAAAAATCCTGAATTATATGTTTGTTCCCATGCATTCGTTGCTAACTCTCTTCCTCAATGGATTGTAGATACGGGGGCAACAAAGCACATAGTTCAAGATAGGGCTGGATTCGTGGAGTACCATCCCTACTCGGTGGGTTCACGGACTGTCGTACTGGGGAATGGCAGCGAAGAAGATGTCCTTGGAGTAGGAACATACCAGCTCAAACTCCGTGGAGGAAACAAGCTGCTTCTTCATGACGCCCTCTATGCACCTGGGGTGCGATGTTCCCTAGTTTCTTATGTTTCTTTAGTAAGATTAGGTTTTGTTTTTGGTTTTCGTCCAGACGGTTTAGATTTGTTCTATAATGGCAATTTGTTTGGCCAAGCAACTTTGAAAGGAGATTTCATTGTTTTGGATTTGGATGATAACTATAATAATATATCCTCTGCGTATGTTTCTTATTTTGACTCCAATTCTGAATTTGTTCAGTGGCATGCTAGACTTGGCCATGTGGGTCAAGATAGAATAAATAGGCTAGCTAAAGAAGGTCTCCTAGATCGACTCACTAGGGTTAAGTTACCTAGGTGTGAGTCATGTTTAGCTGGAAAGGCAACTATGAAGCCTTTTGGTAAAGCCATGAGAGCATTTAGTCCCTTAGAATTAATCCACTCAGACATATGCGGACCCATGAACGTTAAAGCACAACATGGGGCTATCTATTTCATTACCCTCATAGACGATTATTCACGATATGGGTATGTGTACCTGTTTTCTCACCGCTACGAGGCACTTGATATATTCAAACGCTTCGTAGCCAAAGTAGAGACTCAATTGGAACGTTGGGTTAAGATCCTTCGAACTGATCGAGGTCGCGAATACCTCTCTGATATGTTCAAAGAGTTCTATGAGGAAAAAGGTATACAAAGACAGTTAACAATTCTACGCACTCCACAACAAAACGGTGTTGCGGAACGCAGGAATCGTACATTGCTTGACATGGTCAGGTCAATGATGGCACATGCTAGCCTCCCAATCAGTTTTTGGGGGGATGCGCTGCTTACGGCAGCCTACATACTCAATTGTGTGCCAAGCAAGAGTGTACCTGCCACACCATATGAGTTATGGTTTGGTAAGAAACCTTCCTTGGACCATCTACACCCATGGGGTTTGGCCGGCTATGTGCACAACCCAACCCATAAACATGGGAAACTTGGTCCAAGAGCCACCAAAATGGTGTTCATTAGGTACCCCGCACAATCAAAAGGATATGTGATGTACGGGGAACATCCAAATGGTGGCATGACAAAAATAGACTCCCGCAATGTTGATTTTCTCGAGGATGAGTTCCCGACCATTGGTGAAGTCAAAAAGGATGTCGAACTATTTGAGCTACAGCCAGACATCCAACCATCATTCGGTGAGGGGGAGAATTTGGATTCTAACCAAGTCACCGAAGATGGTATGCCTCCCCTATCCAGAGGGAATGGAGGAGACCTGCCTGACCAGGAAATTGAGATTCGTCCTCAATCTCCTGTACATGAGGAAAGTCAACTTGCGAGTGAGGTTCGTCCTCAATCTCCAGTTGTCGAACATGTAGTAAGTCCACATGTTCAGGATCCCACACCCCAGAGGGATAGTGGGAGTAACTTTCTACATGTTCAAAGTCCCACACCCCTTAGAGACAGGGGGAGGGACACCTCAACCAGGCAGACAAACAATGAAGGCCCTAGGCTCCGAAGGAGTGAGCGTGGAAGAATTCCTCGACGATATTTTCAAGTCGAAGGGGAAATATTCCTATGTACTCCCTTGGAAGTCGAGGAGCCTACCTCTTACCAAGAAGCAATTGACTCACCAGCCACAAAGAGTGGATCGATGCCATAAGGGATGAAATGGACTCGATGGCAAGAAACAAGGTTTGGGAACTTGTTAATCTTCCACCCCAATGTAAATCTATTGGAAACAAGTGGGTTTTCAAGATAAAACGTTGGGCAGATGGATCGATCGACAAGTTCAAAGCCCGTTTAGTGGCGAAAGGGTTTACACAAATTGAGGGTGTAGATTTTGAAGAGACATTTTCTCCTGTGGTGAGATTTGCCTCTATTCGCCTACTCCTAGCCTTGGCTGCCCATTTGGACTTAGAGTTGTTTCAAATGGACGTAAAGACTGCTTTCCTTAATGGCAGCCTTGAGGAAGAGATCTACATGGACTAACCCTTTGGTTTTGCATCAAAGGGGCAAGAGGACAAAGTGTGTCGTCTTAAAAGGTCCATATATGGTCTTAAGCAGTCCTCCAGGTCTTGGTACTTAAGATTCCATGAAGCCATAACCTCTTTTGGCTTATCCATGGTTTCGGAGGACCATTGTGTGTATGTCAAAAGATCAACTGGAGGGATTATGTTCCTTACCTTATATGTTGATGACATACTATTGGTTGGGAATAATTTGGAGATGATTGAAGCTACTAAAAGGTGGCTATCCTCCGTCTTTGAGATGAAGGATATGGGTGAAGCCAGGTATGTCCTAGGTGTGGAATCGTCCCAAGAAACTCTTTGGTATGAGCCAAGAGGCATATATCAAAAAAGTCTTGGAACGGTTCCGCATGCATTATTCCAAACCCGTAGACACTCCAGTTGAGAAGGGTTTAACCTTGAGCCTTGACCAATGCCCAAAAACAGACAAAGAGAAAGATGTTATGAGTTATGTCCCCGACGCTAGTGTCGTAGGGAGCCTAATGTAAGCCATGTTATGTACACGGCCGGACATTTGCTTTGCGGTTGGTCTGGTAAGTCGTTACCAAAGCAACCCTATACAGGCTCATTGGCAAGCTGTTAAGAGAGTCATGCGTTACCTTCGTGGTACAACCGACTTGGTCCTATGCTTTCAGGGCGGGGACCTTAAGTTGAGAGGATACTCAGATGCTGATTAGGGTGGTGATCCAGACGAGTCCAGGTCAACCTCAGGATATGTGTTCACCCTAGGTGGGGGGGCCATATCATGGTGCAGTAAGAAGCAAGACTGCATAGCTCTGTCGACCATGAAAGTAGAATATGTCGCATGTAGCCTAGCCACGCAGAAGGCAATATGGCTTAGGAGCTTCCTCCAGGATCTTAATCTCACTCCGAGAACTGATGATCCTGTAGAGATGTTATGTGACAATACAGCTGCCATCCAATTCGCCAAGGATCCGAAGTTTCATCAGAAGACCAAGCACATCAAGAGGCGTTATCACTTCGTGCGAGACGCCGTAAAGATGAAGGAAGTTGCCATCAAGTATATACCCATTAACAAGATGATCGCTGATCCATTAACTAAGCCAATTCCTAGAGATGCTTTCAAAGCACATTCGTTGAGTCTAGGACTTCGCAGGGTTTAGTTTTGGATGGAATCTTGTTATGTATGATAAATACGTTCTTCATGTAAAAGGCATTTATGAAATAAAGATTAAAGTGTTCTTTTTCTAAATGTTTTGTAATTTATTTGTTAGACATGTTGAAAATTCACAGGCTTCTGATTGGCCTAGTCACACAGACAATCGCCCTGACGCTTGAGTAGCGGGCAGGATGAGACGTAATCATATTGGCACTAGGTATGCAATATCGATAACTCATACTGAAAGTGTATGAATGTGGAATATTCGCCTTAGTAAGACTAAGATGAGACTCAAAGTAGTCGAGTATGAGATAAGTTTTCATATTGAAGCCCTAAAAGTCGAATCTTGAGTGTCAAGGCCAACATTCAGTATGTTGATCTAGTGGCTCGGGTTAGATTTTTTGAGTAAAAATCTAGACTGACGACTCACATGGCATAAAGAGTGACGAACCTAGCTAAGTGGAAGCTATGCCGTGACACACATCTCATACTGTGTGTGCCTGTAACACGACCCATATGTGAGGTGACGATTGAATTCCCTTTTACTTGTCACTGTGTGACCCTATGGACGATGACCCTTTGACTTAAAGCTATGATATTAAGTCGAAGCTTAATGAGGCTACTTTAATGTGATTCTCAAGAGCCACGATGTATACGGTTCAGCGAGAACACGTTAGGAAAGTAATTAAGTTAAGATGAGATTTCATGAGTGTTTAAGGAAAATCTATCCACCATCACCATATCAAGCCCGGGCGATTATGTTGAGAACATAATCATATGATATATCAGGCATAAGGGACTAAAGATGCCACTGGTGATGTCTTGGGATATTTTTGGGGTATCGTATTTCGTGAAGGTGTTATGTTAGTTGGATGGTGACTTAATATAACACTATTTGCTATCTTCGATTGCACGTCCTATTCCCAGTATGAAATGTGAGGAGACATGATTCATGCGGAAAATGTGTTGTAACGGCCTTTTGTGGCCGAGTGGGAGTTGTAGGCCGAGCCCATTAGTTGAGGTCCGATGGCCACTAAAAGACCTCCCTAAACCCTAGTTGCTACCCCCCAATACCTATATAAGGTGTTTTGGGAGGGTCAGCTAAGAATATATACGAACTGAAATATTATTTCTCTCTCTCCTCACAATTCCTCGACCATCACTGCGGGGTAATCGGGTTTAGGATGTGGACAATATAAGGCGACTCTAGTAGCCGTTGGGATTTATTATTACTGAAGAACTGGTATTCTTATTGTGGGCTATTATCTACAGTATAATTCCGCATCCAGATTAGTCCTGATTTATTTCCTACATATATATATATATATATATATATATATATATAT
>JACYFF010031956.1:41949876-41972753 GCA_017589665.1 Selenicereus undatus | reverse complement strand
TTTTAATTTTTTAATTTCTTATTTTTTATTTATTTTTTTTTTAATTTTTAATTTTTAATTTTCAATTTTTTATTTCCTAATTTTTTTGGTTATTTTTTGATTTTTATATTTTTATGTGTTTATTTTTTATTTTTTATGTTTTACGGTTTATGTTTTATTTTTTTAGTTTTATGGTTTTTGTACATTTTCATTTTCCTTTTTTTTATTTTTTATGTTTATATTTTTTAATTTTTTAATTTTTTTAATTTTTTTAATTTCGTATTTTCAATTTTTAATTTTTTAAATTTATTTTTTCTTTCTTATTTTTTGAGTCTAGTTTTTATTTTTTAGTTTTATTTTTATTTTTATTTTTTAATTTTTAATTTTAATGTTATTTTTTATTTTTTATTTTTTACTTTGCACTGTTTATTTTGTTAGTTTTTTAGTTCTTTATTTTATATTTTTTAATTTTTAATTTTCTATTATTTTATGTTTTTTATGTTTTTGTGTTTTTATTTTTCTATTTCTTATTTCTTATTGTTTATTTTTTTATTTCTTATTTTCTATTTTTTATTTTTTATTTTTTATTTTTCATGTTTTAATTTTTTATTTTTTATTTTTAATTTTTTAATTTTTTATATTTTATGTTTTTATTTTTTATTTCTAATAAGAAAGAAAAAAAAATTTAAGAAATTACAAAAAAAAAAAATATAAACACAAAAAATAAAAAATAAAAAATAAATGAAAATGAAAAAGTAAAAAAATAAAATAAAACTAAAAAAATAAAACATAAACCATAAAACATAAAAAATAAAAAATAAACACATAAAAAAATACAAATTAAAAAATAACAACAAAAATTAGGAAATAAAAAATAAAAAATAAAAAAGTATAAAATAAGAAATTTAAAGAATTAAAAATTAAAAATTGAAAATTAAAAATAAAAAAGAAAAAAGAAAAAAGAAAAAAGAAAAAAATAAAAAATAAGAAATAAGAAATAAGAAATAAGAAATAGGAAATAAGAATTTTAAAAAATAAAAAATAAAAAATAAAAATAAAAAATTAAAAATTAAAAATAAAATTTTTAAAATTTTTAAAAAAATAAAAAAATTTAAGATTAAAAACTTAAAAAATAAGAAATAAAAAATAAGAAACAAGAAGGAAGAAGGAAGAAATTAAAAAAATAAAAAATAAAAATAAAAATACAAATAAAAAATAGAAAATAAAAAAATAAAAAAAATAAAAAAAAGTAAAAAAAAATATAACAATAAAAAATAGAAAAAAAATAGAAAATAGAAAATAAAAAAATAAAAAAAAAATAAAAAAAAAATAAAAAAATGAAAAAGTAAAACCAAAAAAATGAAAAATGAAAAATGAAAAATAAAAAACTAAAAATTAAAAATTAAAAATCAAAAAAATAAAAAATAAAAAATAAAAAATAAAAAACAAAAATTTCTCAAAATTTGGATAACTTCATAAATTATTACACATTAATTACATTCTCATTATTTTAACCTATTTCAAACCACCACATAAAAAATATACCAACTTCAACCAACATCAACCGACGTCAACCTATTTCAACTCACTTCTAAAAAAAAAATACCAACTTCAACCTACCTTAACCCACCTCAACCTATTTCAACCTACTTCACCATTTTACCCACCCAATTTACCCACGAAAACAATAGGCCCTAAATCTCACATGATACTTTACAAATTATTAAAATTATGAATGGAGTGGGTTGAAGTTGGTTGAAGTGGGTTGAAGTAGGTTGAGATAGGTTAAAGTAGGTTGAAGTTGATATTTTTTTTTCAAATGGATTGAAATAGGTTAAAATGAATTAAAGTAGATTGAAATAGATTAAAGTGAATGATTATAAATTGACCCACAAAAAGAACAGACCCCTTAAATATATTCTGTGTAAAATACAAGTTCAGACTAAGAGCATCTGCATTGCTAGGATTGTGAGCCAAAATTTCTGCCCGCGGTCCAGAAAATGACATACAATGGTGATCCTTTCAGCTCACCCCACGGTCCAGCTTGTGGCCATGATCCGCTCACCACCATTTTTTGTTTTTATTTTTTTGCCAAGTAAGCTTTAAACTTTTTTTTGAAAAAGTTTGACCAATGATACATTAGTAGTGGATTCCACAAAGCATTATTTTATTTGGTGATCCAAGTTGATGATTCATGAAATGTAGAGAATAAAGAAAAAATTGACTTGTGGGATGATGTAGAGAGTGTGGACCTCCACTTGTGATCCAAACTCTTGGATCACCAATGCAGATGCTCTAATAGGATTGTAATTCAAGGACTGCGTCATATTCATTCCGTCAACTCTTGACTCTTTTTGACAAACTAAATATTCTTCTCCTTGTAACCGAAATCTGACGATTACTCTTTTGTTCCCTCACTCCTGTGTTCCCTCGCCCACGTATCCTCCACTTTCTTCTTTCGCACAGACCAAAAACCAGAACCAGGAAATAAAAAAAGGGGGCCGGGGGAATTTCAAGGAAACGCGGTTCCAGACATACAAGCATGTCGTTCCTATTACACTGCGATCGACGTCTCGATCTTGTCTTGTTCCTACCGAATTGCTGAACATATTTGCCTACAAATGATCGTCATTTTTTTATCACAATCACAATCAGAGTCACCTTCATCGTCGAAATGGTGGAGCACAAACGAACAAGAACGACGACGTTGAGCTGGGACGGCTTAGCCGTGGACGACGACGACTTCTACGATTCCAACAATCGTATCTCGGCGGTGGTACCCTTTGACTTGGCGGAGGCCCCTGCCTCATCGGGCTCCTCCGATGAGGACACGTTCGAGGAGCCTCGCTTGTCTTTTGCTTCAGCCGTCTCGTCATCGTTTTCTTCGGCCTCTGAAGGCACAACCCTGGTTTCCGCCGCCAATCCACAGTCGTCGTCGGTTGACGATTACGAGATGTGGCTGGTAGCGCCGGCGTCGATCAGCGAGCGGCGTCGGCGCCTGTTAAAGGCAATGGGGCTCACCAGCAGCAAGGAGCTTCTCCGGCTCAGCACTATGGCCATGTCGAAGAAATTCGTCGATCCAATTCAGAAAGAGGATAGGAAACAAGAAAAGAAAACACCATTGTCAGATGAAACTGCAATGGGCGGTGACGATCACGCACGCAAGGAGGAAGATCAGCGCCCAGCCGAACCCGACCCTGAACCCGCTTCTCCGTCCCCCTACCCTGAAATGGCGCTGCTGGTCCGATCACGATCTGATGGTGATATTGATCCCTTTTCAGTTGAGACGACACGGAGAAAGGAGCAATTTATTGGAAACGTTTCGAAACAAAGGTTGACAAGAACTTCTTCTACGTTGGCCCCATTAACGAGGGTCTATAATTTGAATGTTGATTTCATCATAAAAAACGATAGCAACAGCAGCAGTTACAACGGTGCCAATCAGAGTATTGATAATGTTGATAAAAACAATAGCAACAACGGGGTCAGTAGTCGAAGGGTGGCCACGTCGAGCAATCTGCAGCAGAGCGACCAAATGGGGGCGTTCTTCCTGATAAAGAATCTGGACACAGGAAAAGAGTTCATAGTGAAGGAGTTTGCAAATGATGGAATGTGGAACCGGCTGAGCGATCTTCAGACAGGAAGGCAGCTGACAATGGAGGAGTTCGAGAAGTCAGTTGGTTACTCCCCTGTTGTGAAGGAGCTCATGAGGAGACAGAATGTGAGCTTGAACACGGAGAAGGGTGGAGCCAGCCTTGAAAGGAAGACTAGTGTCAATGCCTTTCTGTCGAAGAGGTTCCGGCTTAGCAAGAGGAGGGGTGGGTCCCTTCTCAGGAGCATCAATAAAGTCACCCACCTTGGGTCAATCTCTGAGAAGGACAGGGAGAACCTGCCGATTCCTGGGCAATCGCCCAGGAAGGATGGGAAAGGTGAGAGTACTCCAAACCAGGAATGGGTGAGGGTACGAACACATGGAAAGGGCTACAAGGAGCTAACTGCGTTGAGGTTCTGCCAGGAGATACAGGCCCATCAAGGCTCGATATGGACGATTCAGTTCAATGCAGATGGGCGATACTTGGCAAGTGCAGGAGAAGACAAGGTGATCCACGTGTGGGTGGTGCAGGAATGTGAGATTGCATCGTTGAGGCTGCCTCATGAGTCTGCTAATTCTACGCCCCTACATCCAATGATGTGTCCTTCCCCTGATCATGAGAGTGGGTCCCCCTTGGGTCCCGACCTCTCCACGCCAGACAAGAAAAAGAAGGGGAAGTCTGTTAGCCGGGAAGAAGGTGTCATGCCTGATTATGTTCGGTTGCCTAAGACCATCTTTGCCCTCTCGAATGAGCCTGTTTGCTCATTTGAAGGTCACTTGGATGATGTGTTAGACCTTTCCTGGTCTAGCTCTCAGGTAGGGACTACGAAACTGTTGTATGTCTTGACTTGCTTTGTTTGTTTGTTTATTTGGGGTTGGAGGTGTTCTTTTTCTTTTCTTTTTAAATTCTTGAAACTTCGCTGCAATTAACTGTGAAATGTGGATTTTTGTAGTTGCTGCTGCTTTCATCATCAATGGACAAGACAGTCAGGCTATGGGACTTGGAGAAAAAGGCTTGTTTGAGATTATTCGCACACAATGACTATGGTAAATAAAGTTTTATCAATTTGCTTTCATATGTTCTCTTGGCCTTATATTAATGTGGACATGAAATTTGTCTTTTTTATTTTCTTTGACACTTTATGTAGCGTTTGGTTGAAAATAATACAATCACTATGCAATAGAATCAATCATGTAATGTAATTGTTAGTATAATGAAATGGGATAATAATTGAATTACAATGTTTGGTTACAAAGTCTTTACAAGTGCAATAGAATGAATTCATTTACAAACAATACTTAATTTTACAAATAACGTGAAGTACTTGCAATTCAATTGGCATTTTATGTTTGCCTATTTTAATTATATGTAGCTTTGTTGATAATTATCATCCAATATCTTATCCTCATGAGTACGATATTTCACATGAGATTTACTTGACTCTATTTCTTCTATTACAATAATGTAATATTGTTCAAGTTTACCAAATTGAGAGATGATGATGATGTGTATGAAAGAGAGAGACATGATGTCTAAAACGTACAAAAATACAGTTACAGTAATACGATTTTACTTTAGGTTAAACTTTATCTAATATGAAGAGGAGAGAGAGGGGTGAGGGGGCTTCAAACCTTTAAAAAATGGTCTCAAAGTAATAAGAGAGGGGAAATAGAGGAGAAACAATGGAGAAAAGAGAAAGAAAGATCCCAAATATAATAACTTATAGTTGGGTAGACTTTGATTCAAATGTATGTAATTACAATTGTTTAGGAAAAGTCAAGTAATTAAAGTTGTATAGATTGAGGTAAATGTGATTACAATGCAATCTTGATTACATTTCTTAATAGTAACCAAACATAATAATGGAATCACTATTACCATTTTGATTGCATTCCCACTTTAATAATATAGAACCAAACAAGCTATTAATGCCTGGATTATTTTTCTGATGGATGTTTTTCTAACAGTTACATGTGTACAATTCAATCCAATGAATAGCGATTATTTCATCAGTGGCTCTCTTGATGCCAAGGTCCGGGTATGGAATGTACCTGAGAGGCGGGTTGTTGATTGGACGGACCTCCATGAGATGGTCACAGCTGCTTGCTATACTCCTGACGGACAGGTCCTTGTCGCTTCTTAAACCCCTCTTCTTTATAGTGTAGTTTGGTTTTACGTAAGCTCTTATGGTTTGGCAATTTTGTAGCTTCAGGTTGACCTTTAGCCTCATACTTCTGAAAAATCAACACTATCAAAAAGCAAACGTAAAAAGAAAAAGAAAAAAAAACCTTGACGCCTAATGTTCATTAGAATATATTATAGGGTTAAGGCTGCTGACACAGGCACCCTTACCCGCCCCTCAGTCGGACTTCAGGATATTTGGTTAGCTTTCTTCATCTGAAATGATTGTCAAGTAATTGCATGCTTAACATCCTAGCTCTTCCGAGTAGGTTTTGGTATCTGTCGAAGTTCTTAAAGGGCTAATGAACTCGTTCTAGACAGGAACTATTCTAAAATTAAGCAAATTGCCATTCAGTATGTTTTTTGGATTGTGTTTGGTCCCTTGTGTTAAAATCACGCAAGTTGTATTTGTAATAATTAAACCAGAATGCAACCAAAATCAATCAGGCACATTCAAAACTTAAACCTATTTGCAGGCACCCTTCACCCTCCCCTCATTCGGACTTCATGATATTTGGTTAGCTTGGTTTATCTGAAATGACTGTCAAGTTATGTTGTGCTTAACATCCTATTTCTTCCACTAGGTTTTGATATATGTCGAAATTCTTGAAGGCTATGAACTCAATCTACATCGGAACTATTCTAAAATTAAGCAAATTGCTATTTAGTATGTTTTTTGGATTATACTTGGTCCCTTGTGTTAAAATCATCGAAGTTGTATTTAAAATAATTAAAACAGAATGCAGCCAATATCGATCAGGCACATTCAAAACATAAACCTATTTCAGACAACAGAACAAGTTTGTCTCATTGGTTTTTGACCTTTGCTTAGGCTGATTTTGGGTCCTAATATGCAAATTCAATGCCTGTGTGTGATTGCAGGGTGCTGCGGTAGGTTCACACAAAGGGAATATTCGCATGTATAGCATGACTGGTATGAGTCGCTTTTGCTTCTTCACAGGTCAAAATACAATTTTAGCTGAAGTCCAGTTTGCCTCAGCTTTCCATCTGGCAGGATACCAGAAACCTAAATCCCCCCCCCCCCCAAAAGGAAGGAAGAAATATAGCAGCATTTAATTCTGCAAATGTTAAGGGATCATCTATTCATCAGCTTCATCTTACAATGCAGATGGGAAATTAAATCAAACAAGTCAGTTTGTTATTCAGACCAAGAAGAAATCAGGTCCAAAGAAAATTACAGGTTTTGAGGTAACTAATAATGTTGTCATTATTATTCAAACTGCGATATCTTTCCTTAGTCATAGTGTTTTACAATACCAACTATGCTTTTTTTCAAAACTTAATTTCACTAGTTCACTGCTGATAACCCAAATGAAGTTCTCATCACTTCTGCGGATTCAAGGATTCGAATATATAAAGGATCAGAATTAACCCAAAAGTTCAGAGGTGCTTTTCTTTTGTAGTTTTAAATAATATTATTCATTTAAATAATTTTATGTTGCTATAGATGCTGACGCTATTAGCCATATGGACCTCTATGTAAACCAGGACTACGAAATATGAGCAGCCAAATTGCAGCGTCATTTAGCCCAGATACAAAATATGTCATATGTGCAAGTGAAGACTCTAACGTTTATGTATGGAAGCGAGAAGAACAACGAAATGGAAAAAGCAAGACCACAATTAGGACAAAATCACATGAGTATTTTCACTGCAAGGATGTATCTGTTGCGATCCCATGGCCTGGGAGTGTAAAGTTTGAACCACCCACTGTACAGTTGCACTCCAGGAGACACTCTAGGAAGCACACTGCTTTCCTTTCATCAATTGGGTCACCCAGGAAAGATGATGCCAACAAAACCAGCAGGCGGCATCATTTGCCTCCCTTGCCAAACAGCACGAAGGACAGCAATCCTACAGAAAAGACCAACAACAATGACGAAAACAAGAGCAGGGAGAACAATGTGGATGCAGAGAAGGCTCCCAACAGTCCAGAATCAGACCATGCTAGGATAATGACGTCGGAATCTGGGTTTAGCGATTCGTTCAACTCGTTAAGGGTTGGAGGAGCAGTAGGAGGATCACTTAGGCATGGAGACTCACCATCTATATCCTCAAACTATGGCTCGTCATCCCCATGGACCCAAGGTTGGTCCTGGTTTGACGGGGGTGCAAGCCATGGGGGTGACACTATTCAAGCCAGAGCATGGGGATTGGTTATAGTGACTGCAGGGCTAGGAGGGGAGATCAGGGCATACCAGAATATTGGGATCCCGGTTAAGGTTGGGCGCCAGGCCAGTCTTTTGTGGTGAAGTGTCCTGTTTTTAACACATATTTTCATGTTGAATAGGACAGACAATGTTGTTGAATAGACACTTCATTTTCCGAATTTGCGGCTGTGAAAATACACAAGATCACACAGAGAGATAAGAGACATGAGATATTGTTTGAAAAGCTTGAGAGTCAGGAAAATTGAGAAGTATACCTTATACGGTTATACGGCATGTTCTTTGGTACGTAGTACATGCAATTGTAAAGTAGAAGATTTCATGCAGGTTTTTTTATAGAATTAATTAGCTCTTCTTCTCTGTAGACACGTACTGCTTAATTGGCAAAGACTTGGTCTCTCTTTAAAACAATTGTGTTTTCCCTCAAAACTTTCGAACCTTTACTTTTTTCCTACGTGAAATGTGCGTTCCATTTCTGGACATTTGAACACTGTCCTGAGTGAAATATGACCTTTTGGATCCTGGAATATAGCTAGTTATCATGAGTCTGCTGAACGGGGAGAAATTAATCAAAAGTTTTTTAAAATTCTTTTTAATAGTCTTGAAGAAAATATTATATCTTTTTCGACGATTGAAGGTGTAAGTCCCATGAAAGCTGCAACTCGCAAGAGAGTTTCGCCATTCTTCTTCCTCTTGCCTATCTCCAATAGAAGTTGCCATGATAGTTGGGTCCCTCACTAGAAAACTATAACCCTAACCTTGAATTGTAACATTTAGTAGTTGCACATTTCTTCTAATAAGCTGTAACATTGAGGTATTAATAGAGCTATAAACGGAGCTGACATTATGGTCAAGAAGGAGGATTTGATCAAGTTGTTGAGCTGAAGCATAAGAGGGATCGTATTAGGTCTATTAAGTTAATTGTAGGATTAGAGATCCTGAATGTAGCAAGTGTACATGCACCTCAAATACGATCAATGGCCAATAGTAAGAGGCAATTTTTGGAAGATTTGGATGAGTTTATGCAGAGTATACTTTAAAGTAAGAAGCTTTTCACATGAGGTGACATTAATGGGCATTTAGGAACAAAAGCAGAGGGATATGATATGATACAAGGAGGTTTTGGTTATGGAGAGAGAAACAATTGAGGGATGTCTATTCTAGAATTTTCAGTTACATATGAACTGTTGATTGTTTACTCTTACTTTGAGAAGGAGGAAAACTTGGTGACTTTTGCGAGTGGTAACACAAAGACACAAATTGACTACTTTTTGAGTAGTTAGAATGATAGGATATTGTGTAATGATTGCAAAGTGATGTTAAGCGAGTGCTTAATGATGCTGTACAAACTATTGGAGACGGATATAGGGATCACGAGTTCAAAGAGGAGCAAGAGAAGTGTTGGAAACTTTGAAGTTACATGGTGGAATCTAACTAGTGAGAATGGAGCTAAGCTATTAGAGAAGCTCAATGTGACTGGGAACTAATAAGGGATGCAGACACAACATGGGGAGCAATGACAGATTGCATTCAGAGGTGCAGCGTCAGAATAAAAGAAGCTTGGTATGGTAATGAAGCGATGGAAGAGAGAGTCAAAGAGAAACACGATGCTTACTCTGCTACAGAGGATAGCAGAATTGAGAAAGAAAAAGAGGTTCACAAGGTCAGATACAAGATTACAAACAGGGTAGCAAGCAACATAGTCACGACAACAAAGAACAACGCATATGAGAGGTGATATCAGAAACTAGAGACTATGAAAGGAGAGGAGTTCTGTAAACTAGCAAGGGCTAGGGAATGTAAGGTGTATTAAAGATGAAGACGGTAAGGCCTTTGTTGAGCAAACTAAACTAAAGGAAAGAGAGCAAAGCTACTCATATAAGCTCTTTAACAGTGAGAGGATTGGAAATTCTAAACGCGATGTGATGACCAAAAGCTTCACAAGAATCATAATGGGTCGATTGTATTCTACTTCAATTTGATCACAAAATACAATACCACATTCAATTATTTAGCTGCCAAATAACTTTTTAGAAAATTAGTTATATATCACACATTAATCATTACCATTACTAGTATTTCCTATTACATATGAAAGATAAACGACTTAGAATACAATGACTAAAATAATTCACTGTCAAATCCTTCAACTTTTTTCAGAAAGTGCAACTAAACATTTTTTTTGTTACAAAAATTCTATCATTCATACTATATGACTTAGATAAAGCATAAAATACTTGCTTCATCCGTCCCATTTTTTAATTCATAAATGGAAAAAATGTACATTTCAAAGCAATTATATATCGAACAATAGATAATTATTTAGTAGAAATGCTGCAAATTCATTGGTTAACAATGAATTTAATGAGTATTTTGGAAAATACTTTTTTGATACAAAAGGTATTGATTTGTAAGATAAAAATGGGACAAAGAGAATACCTAGCCTGTCATTTTACATACATTTATAAAATAGATAGGATGAGAAAATAGGAAAATGAAGATTGGATAAACATATATTGGAATAGAGATTGGTGAGTTTAAAGGAAATGGACTTTTGAAGTATCTAAGAAAAATGGAGGAAGAGAGAGGAATAGAGACGAGAAAATGTAGTAATTTTTGTCCTAAAAAATAACTTTTTTCTACAATTAGTCTTGATATTTATAATTATATATTTCTTATAATAATTATAATCATTAAAAAATATAACATTCTAAAGTATGGCTAGCTAACAATTAAATAGATTAATAATGACACATATAACAACAAAGTATGACTTATAGGATGGGTGACCAATTCCGAACAAATTCATGGTCAAACATGCTAAGTTTGGAGAAGTCACAAAGATGGGTAACCTCTTCGAAGTTAAGGTTTTCTATAAAGGTTTAAAATTTAGGTGAGCGTCATTGGCAATTCAAAGAGGAGATGTGTACAACTACGAGGGCACCCATAATTACAATTATTTTTGTCGAGAATAAATTTTTCATTTGCCTAGATGTGGGATGGGGAAAAAAAAAGTGTTGCATTTAGATAATTGCAATTTGATTGACAAAGTGTTACACTTAGATAATGAAAGTATTGCATCTACCTTTACAAAAACATACTGCGTTTGATAGACTAATGCAACACTTATAAAATAAGTGTTGCATATTTCTAAGAAAGTTGGTATTAGGCTAATGCAATGGGGGTTAAGGTAGCATTTCAAAAACTGTTGCGTTAGAATAGAATTAATGCGACACTTTATAGTACTAATCCAGCACTTATAGAGCATTGCTATATGATTGCTTTGTTGTAGATCATCAGGTAACCAAGCCCAGTCCTACCTTTACCATACGAATGCTCACATCTACTTCACTAGTCCAACTTAGTTCACTTTTTAGCGGCCTAGCCTGGTCTAACCTCACCTCGACCTTGCTCCTGAGAGCTCACCTAGCCTACTCACCTTACCACAACTAGTGCGTCTTTATCCTTGTAGTTGTGCCCAGCCTAACCTCGCACCTGCATTGCAACATAGCCACTTAGTAGTTGCATCTATGCATTATATATTAATACTGAAGACTTAGATCGCCATAGAGGGGGGTGAATAGGGTGATTGCAGAAATAAAATTAAAGCTGAAATCAAAAATGCAGAATTTGAATGGAGACAATGCACAAGGATATTTTAACGAGGTTGGGCCTCAATCAGGCTTAATCCCTGCCTAGAGTTATCCAACTCTAGGATTCAATGCTCTACTTTTCTTATTAAGATGAACCTTCACACTTTCTTTCAGAGCACCACACTCTAAAGATCCCAACTACTTAAATCAACCACTGATTTAAGTTTGGGAGGAGTTGTGACCTCACACCAACTCCTTCGTTCACTCCTTAATAAGAATTCCTCAAGATCTCTCAAGACTTTTGATTATAGTTCAGGACTCAAGGGATTTTGCAAATGTATAGCTCAGTGTAGTATGATTGCAACTTGCTTGTCTGATTGCTTGAATTTCTTCTCTTCTTCCTTCAGCCCTATTTATAGGATTGAGTAGCAATATGCTAATTTGTCCAAGAAGGAAGTTATCTCCATATCATATTTTGATTTTGATCTTGTGATCTTCTCCAATAAGAAAGTATTTGCTCACAATCTCTTATCTCGCCTTTTGAACATTTAAATCTCTTTGAAGCTTGGCAACAAAATATATTATATTTGCAATGCAATATAATCTTTATGAGATCAAATTTAAAATACGAATTCGATATTGCAAGAATATTAATAATATTGCTAGAATATTCAAATAAGGGCAATATCATTTTGTCATGGCTAGAATTAAGGATATTTAATCGAATAAAATCCTTTTAATTAATATTTTCCACATTTGCTTAGCACAATGATATCTTGCCTTTAATCATATTTGCATACAATCTTTCCAATCAAATAAATTAGATATGCACACAATCTTCGATAATATTCAATAAAATAATTATGATATGCATACAATCTTTCATATTTTCTTCATAATTTTTATTATGATTCTACTACTATATATTGCTTCTCTTTTCATGTGTTATATCTTTTGAACGCAACAACTTAATTTCTAATTTTTTGTTTCATCAAAATCTTTGTAATTACTAAGTAAGTCAACAATCTCCTCCTTTTTGATGAAAGACAAAATTGACTTAAGTAATGCAAATGTAATTGATCATGTTATGTGTGATGCGTATTTGCAATTTATGAAGCTTAAATATTTGCATGGAGGTAGCAAGATGATAAAGACAAAACATCATAATCTATCATAGGTTTTATTAGCATCATAGATTTAGGATAAGAGTAACATAACTACCCTAATTTCTCCCCCTCTTTCATAAAAAAGAAGTAAACAATGAACTAGAAAATGTGTGAGCAAATCAACAGGGAAGAACTTTTTTTTTTGTAGAAAAGCGAAAAATAGGAAATAATAGTGAATTAAAGCTTGGTCTGGGAGGCTCGGTTGGTGGCGGAGAGCAGCTGAGAGGCATATGCAGCACTTTGAGCACGTTCGGCGGCAGAGAGAGGGACAACTTTGAGGGCACATTGCCAAGTCAAGCTGCCAATTTGGATGAGGTCGCCCAATTTCTGATGTACCTGAGTGATGTGAGTAGTGAGCAAGGTTTGAATACGGTTGAGGCGGTTGTCCATGAGGGCTTGGTTGTGAGCGACGCCGTCCAATGCGTCAATGTGCTGGATCAAGATGTACTCAAGCTTGTAGGTAGTTTCTTGCAGTTCATAGAGACGTTCATCGAGGTGCTGGATTTGGTCAAGGAGAGAGGAAGGAGGAGGTGATGGGTCTGAAGAGACGCAAAGTGGGACATGTGGACCTGAGCCGTTGGAGACACTAAGGAGTTTGTCAGGAGTCATGGCCTCGATAAATTTCCACCCATTGTGGGCAGTTTTGAAGAACTGGATGCTTTTGAATGCTGCAGGAGTAATGATAGGAACATGTTTGGTTTCAAAAATTTCATTGGTAAGGGTCACTCCAAAGTGGGGAAAAATGCGAGTGAGCAGGTTTGCATACGGTAGAGGGGCAGGACGCAGAACTGAGCTAACTTTAGACATGCAACTCAGAATATACCGAGCAAAATTTATAGGTTTGCCAGTGAGGAGAAGATAAAGAAGCTCGAGGGTTTTACGGGGGATAGCGGAAGTAGGCTGGGGAAGAATGGTACGAACAAGGATGTAGTATAGCAGCTTGGGGTTGCGTTTGAGGACAACAGAAGAAAGATGGGCAGTATCGACTGGACTGTGATGCTTGGCAAATTTAGAGAGAAATTTATTTCGGGCTTCCAGAGAAGACAGATGTGGTTGGGTGACACTGGGTAATTCAAAAATAGTATTTAATTCAGACTCGCTAAGGGTAAACGTGGTGTATTTGACTTGGCATTCTAAAGTAATCACATCATCAGTTTTCAAAGTTCGTACATTGGCATAAAACATACGAACCAATTGTGGGTAGTACTCAGCAGGGAGATCTAGTAGTTGGCCACAGTGACTTTGCAATAGATATTCAATAAATCCTAGATTTTTAGCTCGAATAGATTCAACATTGACGATTTCACAGGCATGAACAGAACGATTCAGAAATCGAGATAAAAATTTATCTCTGGCGGAATCGGAATGGAACCAAGCCAATGGTATTACCTCTGTGGGGGAAGGTGTGGGTCGAGGAGGAGGGATGGACGGTGGCGTAGCGGTAAAGGAAAAGGAGGCAGCAGGTGAGGGAGCCGAACCCGGGGGTGTAGTGGTGGAGTCGGAGATCGTTTGAGGTGAGCCGGCTGGTAACATGGGCAAGCTTCGTCGAACGATAAGGCGGGAACTGCGACAAAAGGGGGCTGATTGAGAAGCGAATTTTTTGAGGCGGAATGTGGTGGGAGTCTGGGTGGTCTTACGGGCACCTTTGCGGGTACGAGGTCTAGGTGCCATTGGGGAGATACTGGGTGGTCTGTCTCGTGGGGAAAGAAGCTGAAGGCTGTGAGAGAGGCTAAGCTGAAAGCAGAGGAGTCTGAAATTTATATGCCTCGTGGCCGTAGATGGAGATTTGGCAATAATCTGGTGAGGCAAGGTTTGGGAAAATATATGCCAGTTGTCCTGGAGAAGCTGTGGAATTTGGAAGAGGAATTAACAGATGGGGCGAATTGGGAAAACTGGAATCCTGGTGCCCAAGGTTTTCCAGATTCAGTTCCTCCAAATTTGAAGGGAATCAGGACGATGTGCAGTAAATATCTGTGACTGACCAAGTGAGTAGCTGAGGCAATCGAATTTTGGAAAGTGTGGGGCGTGATTTGGAAGGTGAGGATTCGACCATGGCTCCTGAGTTTGGAAAGTGTAGAGGCGTTGGTTGTGGAAGAGACCCATACTAACAGCAGCAAGAGTGTTTTGGAACTTACCAAAGAAGCGTCCCAAACACCAGAAGGGGGTGGGCCGGTCCGTGGTCGCGGCCTTAAGCGGGGTTAGCTGCTTTTTTTTGGGTTGGGATTTTCGGAAGAAGCAGAGGCTTCTAGCTTAGAGAATGGCGTCGAGAAGAAGGCGTGAAGAAGAAAGTGGGGTAACTTGCGTTAAGGTGTTGGTCGGCCCTGCATGTTCACGAAGAAGTGTTGAATTGATGGTGAAGTGTTGAAGGAAGACGTAAGGCATTGTTTGACTTTGTAGGGTTTGACTGTGATGGTGGAAGGGCTGGGCTTTTCCTTTTTGTGTGTGTGTGTGTGTGTTTTTTTTTTTTTTGTTTTGGTTTTTTTTTTTTGCAAGTTAGGAGGAGAGATTTTCCTAAAATGTGCAAGAAAGGTTTTGAAATAGGTAAGATAAGCCCTGTTGACTTGTGATAGAAGGAAAATTATGAAGGAATTTTCTGCTATCAAGTTTGCTCAATTTGTTGTGTACTAAATTCACCTCAAGGCATTGAAATGGGATTTTCATGCCGAGTCAATAGAATCAGGTGTCCTAGGGACGTACCTCATTGCTGATGCAGTACGACCGATTTGGGTTGTACAGGAATCGATACATTCAAAAGATGCAAAAAAAGCACGGAGTCCTGAATTTTCACTTAGCGAACAAGGTTAGTAATAAGAGAGGGCTCCCCCTCAATTTATGCATCAAGATTTAGCATTCCAAGTTCATGTCGAATAAAATTGAATCGATCTTCGCTTAATGGTTTTGTAAAAATATCAACTAGTTGAGAGTTAGTGGGTACAAAAGCTAAGGTGACATGTCCTTTTTCAACATGATCTCGAATAAAATGATGATGTACCTCTATATGCTTGGTTCGAAAATGTTGAACTGGATTTTTTGTGATATTGATAGCACTTTTATTATCGCATTTAATTGGAACTTCTTTGAGATTTATGCCAAAGTCTCGTAATTGTTGCATTATCCAAAGTAATTGTGCACAACAAGCGCCAGCAGCGATGTACTCTGCTTCTGCCGTTGAAAGTGCGACAGAATTTTGTTTCTTGGAATGCCAGGAAACTAGACTTGGCCCAAGAAACTAACAAGTGCCTAATGTACTTTTTCTATCGACTTTATAGCCTGCATAGTCTGCATAAGTATATCATACTAAAGAAAAATCTCTCTCTCAAGGGTACCATAGGCCTAGATTTTTAGTTCCTACTAGGTATCTAAAAATCCTTTTTACACAAGTGAAATGAGATTCTTTAGGTGAGGCCTGAAACCGAGCACATAAGCAGACACTAAACATAATGTCTGGACGGCTAGTAGTAAGATACAACAGTGATCCAATCATGCCTCGATAGACCTTCTCACTAATTGGTTTGTCATCTTGGTCAAGGTCTAATTTTTCATTTGTAGCCATAGGAGTTTTAGCATGTTTGGCTTGATCCATTTTGTATTTCTTTAGGAGTTCATTAATGTATTTGCTTTGATTAATGAATATACCATCTTGGCATTGTTTAATTTGAAGACCCAAGAAAAAGGTTAATTCACCCATCATACTCATTTCGAATTCGTTGCTCATAAGATTGGAAAATTCTTCACATAGAGAGGTGTTTGTAGCTCCAAAAAGTATGTCATCTACATAAATTTGGATGACTATAAAATTATCTCCTTTTGTCTTGGTGAATAATGTTTTATCTATAAGTCCTCTCTTAAAGCCATGGTCTAAGAGAAATTTACTTAATCGCTCATACCAAGCTCGAGGAGCTTGTTTTAGACCATACAAAGCCTTTTGTAGTTTATAGACATGATTTGGAAAGTCGGGATTTTCAAAACCAGGAGGTTGTTCTACAAAGACTTCTTCTTGCAAGTAGCCATTTAGGAAGGCACATTTTACATCCATTTGTAGAGTTTTATGTTCATGTATGAGGCAAAAGCTAATAGTATTCGTATGGCCTCTAGTCGGGTAACAAGGGCAAAGGTTTCATCAAAATCAATACCTGCTTCTTGATTATATCCTTTAGCTACTAATCTTGATTTATTTCTTATAACATTCCCGGCTTCGTCTAATTTATTTCTAAAGACCCATTTTGTTCCTATAACTGGATGGTTACTTGGTCTAGTCATGAGTGTCCAAACTTGGTTTCGTTCAAATTGATTTAACTCTTCTTGTATGACATTAATCCAATTTGAATCACTAAGTGCTTCTAGATGATTTCTTAGTTCTATGTGTGATACAAAGGAAAAGAAAGCACATAAATTATGCAAAGATGACCGAGTTCTTACCCCAGTGGATATATCTGTTAAGAGGTTGTCCATTGGGTGATATGACTTATATTTAAAATTCCTTTGAGTTACCTCATGGCGTGGTGCTTCAGGTGTAGAAATTTCTTCGTTTGTAGGTTCCTCTTCTTCTTAAGATAGAGTGTCATCTCGCGGATCAGTATTGAGAGGTACCTCTAGTAATTGCTGATCACCAGGATTTACTTCCTTTGGTGTCTCTTCTTCATCATCACTGTGCTTGTTCAAGCTAAGGTTCTGTACTATGGAATCACTAACACACCGTCATTTGATTCATCAAAAATCACATGAATGCTTTCTTCGATGCTTTTAGTGCGTTTGTTATAAATTCTATATGCCTTACTATGCATAGAATATCCTCCAAAAATTCCTTCGTTACTTCTGGGATCAAATTTTCCTAGATTATTCTTACCATTGTTGTGAACAAAACATTTACATCCAAATGGTAGAAAGTAAGAAATGTTAGGTTGCTTTCCTTTAAATAATTCATAAGGAGTTCTTTTCAAGATTGGTCTAATTAAACATCGATTTAGGACATAATTAGCAGTATTTACAGCTTCGGCCCAAAAACTTTGAGGGACATTGCTCTCACACATCATAGTTCGAGCCATATCTTCTAAAGTACGTTTTTTCTTTCAACTACACCATTTTGCTGAGGTGTGCATGGAGCTGAAAAATTGTGAGCAATTCCATAATTACTACAAAATTCAGTAAACTCTTTTTGATCAAATTCTCTACCATGGTCGCTTCTTATGAACACGATTGGTGAGTTTTTGTAAATTTGTAATTGTTTACAGAGTTTAGAAAATTCTTTAAAAGCTTCTTTCTTTTCCTTCAAAAAAGAGACCCATGTGAAGCGGGAATAGTCATCAACAATCACAAGAATGTACTTTCTACGTCCTAAACTTTGTATAGATATAGGCCCATATAAGTCCATGTGAAGCAGTTCTAATGGTATGGATGTGTTGATATTATTTTTAGGTTTAAAGCTACTACGTACTTGTTTTCCTTTAGCACATGCATCACATAAATGGTCATATTCGGATTTGCATGTAGGAAGTCCTCGTACTAATTCATGTTTGGCTAATTTCTTAATACTATGCATGCTTGCATGTCCTAATCTACGATGCCATAGCCAATTATCCTCTATGCGAGTCACTTTAAAACAAGATAGATTGTGTGAGGGGATATTATCAATGTCTATGGCATAGACGTTTTCAATTCTAGGTCCATGGAGGGTAATTTTTCCAGATTTTTTATTTTTAACAATGCAGCTTGTTGAGTCAAATATTACAAGGTTTCCCTTGTCACATAATTGGGATATGCTTTGAAGATTAAACTTCAAGCCATCCACAAGATAGACATTATCAATAGAGTTGGAAGGATCTTTACCAATTTTCCCAACACCGATTATTTTGCCTATACCTTTGTCTCTGAATGTAACGCTTCCACATTCTTTCTTTTTGACTTCAGTAAATAATGAGGCATTGCTACTCATGTGCCTTAAACATTTGCTATCAAGGTACCATAGATCTTTCCCGGATTTCAAGCACACCTACAAAACAGGAAATCAAACCTTGCTCCCTCCTTTGGCTTTAAATCGAACTTCAAAATCATTAGCTACCAAGTTAGGGGGTCTTGTTCCATTGGGAACCCATATTTGAACAATTCTAGTAGGTGGTTTCTCAAATGAGAGAGAATATGTAGTATGTCTAATCTTGGGGTAGTAACTACATGTTTTTGCATCCTTTTCATGTGGAGTGGATTTGACAAAGAAGTTTTTGTAGGTTTTCTTTTTGTTTGTATGGTTATATCCAATTCCTTCTTTATTAAATGATGCTCTTTAGGTGCAAAGCAACTTATCCAAGTTTTCTTGACCTTGTGTAAATTTTAGGATTATTTTGTGATCTTCATCACATTTGGCTTGTAACTCCTCATTTTTAGTTTCTAGGTTCCTAACTGTAGCTTGAAGGTCATTATTTGATTTTTCAAGAGCCATATTCTTTAGATTCAAATCTTGAACATTATTTTTGACACCTTTATATTTAGATAGATATTTCCATTCAAGTTTGGCAAAACTAACTAAAGCGTTGATTAATTCTTCTTTAGAACAGTCATAGAGAGCTGATATATCTACCTCATCGGTACTTTCGTACTCAAATCTTTCATCATTTTGTACTTCCTTTGCCATGAGACATATGTTGGCGGTGTGTTCTTCATCGCTTTCACTTTCACTAGTGCTGGTATCGCTCCAAGCTGCGATCATTGCTCTCTTACTGTCTTTCTTCTTGAATCTTTGTGATTCTCCTTTCTTTTGGATTAGTTGACAATCCTTCAGCAAGTGTCCTGGCATGCCACATCCATAACAAGAGCTAATGTTAGTATTGTCTTTATGAGAGAACTTACCTTTGGAGAATTTTTCATTTCTTTTTAATGAGGGTCCCTTTGAGTTGAATCCTCATTGATTAAATTTTTTCTTTAATCCCATTTTGTTGAGGCCTCGAACGATTAGTGAGAAGGCCTCATCATCATTGTCGTTGGGTTCTTCCTCCTCTGATATGCAATCTTCTTAAATAGCTTTTAAGGCTATTCCTTTCTTTGAGCTTTCTCCATCGTCTTCTTTGAGATGAATCTCATGTGTCAAGAGTTTTCCTAGAAGATCATCTAGTTCCAACTTCTTGAGATCTTGAGCTTTCTCAATTGCGGTGACCTTCAGTCCCCACTTGTTCTTTGGAAGACATCGGAGGATCTTTCTCACCATTTCCTCGTTTGTGTAAGTTTTCCCAAGTGACTTTAGATTATTTGTAATGTCTGTGAATCGTGTAAACATGTCTTTTATCGATTCATTTGTCTGCATTTTGAATAGTTCATATTGATGTATGAACATATTCATTTTGGTTTCACGGACTTGGCTTGTCCCTTCATATGTAACAATCAGCTTGTTCCAGATTTGCTTAGCTGTATCACAGGCAGAAATTCGGTTATAATCATTAGCATCCAAACCACAATAAAGAATATGCTTAGCTCTAGAATTCTTTGTAAGTTTTTCCCAGTCAGCACTTGTATATTGATCTTTAGGTTTATCAGTCATTTCACCCTTGTCGTTTTTGACTTTAGGAATAGTGTAAGCGCCATTGTTCACAATTTCCCACAATTCCATGTCAGTTGATTCAATAAAAATTTGCATCGCATTTTTCCAATAAGAAAAATTTGTTCCTTTAAATAGGGGAGGTCTAACAGTAGAGCGTCCTTCAATATTAACATCTCCTGATAAGGCCATGATCATCACCCACTTGACTGTTAAGTCAAAAGAAGTGTGGGACTGGCTCTGATACCAATTGAAGACTTAGATCGCCCTAGAGGGGGGTGAATAGGGTGATTGCAGAAATAAAATTAAAGCTGAAATCAAAAATGCAAAATTTGAATGGAGACAGTGCACAAGGATATTTTAACGAGGTTGGGCCTCAATCAGGCTTAATCCCCGCCTAGAGTTATCCAACTCTAGGATTCAACGCTCTACTTTTCTTATTAAGACGAGCCTTCACATTTTCTTTCAGAGCGCCACACTCTAAAGACCCCAACTACTTAAATCAACCATTGATGTAAGTTTGGGAGGAGTTGTGACCTCACACCAACTCCTTCGTCCACTCCTTAATAAGAATTCCTCAAGATCTCTCAAGATTTTTGATTATAGTTCAGGACTCAAGGGATTTTGCAAATGTATAGCTCAGTGTAGTCTAATTGCAACTTGCTTGTCTGATTGCTTGAATTTTTTCTCTTCTTCCTTCAGCCCCTATTTATAGGATTGAGTAGCCACATGCTGATTTGTCCAAGAAGGAAGTTATCTCCGTATCATATTTTGATTTTTGATCTTGTGATCTTCTCCAATAAGAAAGTATTTGCTCACAATCTCTTCTCTTGCCTTTTGAACATGTAAATCTCTTTGAAGCTTGGCAACAAAACATATTATATTTGCAATGCAATATAATCTTTATGAGATCAAATTTAAAATACAAATTTGATATTGCAAGAATATTAATAATATTGCTAGAATATTCAAATAAGGGCAATATCATTTTGTCATGGCTAGAATTAAGGATATTTAATCGAATAATATCCTTTTAATTAATATTTGCCACATTTGCCGAGCACAATGATATCTTGCCTTTAATCAAATTTGCATACAATCTTTCCAATCAAATAAATTAGATATGCACACAATCTTCGATAATTGCAATAACCCGACCCTAACCCATATTTATTTATTTAAATCATCTTTATTTATTTCACTAATCGTGTTTATCCATTTATTTTATTATGTTTATTAACCTAATCACTCATGGTTATTTTCTTAACCAAATCATGTTATTAAATATAATTACACTCAATTTATTTATTTATCGAATTCCATTAAGTTATTTAAAATTTCCACCTTTATTTATCATATTTAATCATCCCGATTGGGTGATATCTCATTTTGGGTACCACCTTGCAACTCAAGTTTCATTGATTGATTAAATATCGGGTGAATCGATATTAGGCCTCGGTGAGTATAAATTAGTGATTAATTATTTTCTTATCTTCGGCAAACTTTAATTCCGAGCAATACAAATTTTTATTTTTGTTCAACACTCCAAATAATTTTCCAAGCCCCAATTTAGCCTTTTGGGCCCAAAACAAAAGCCCAAAACCTTACTAACTTTTGTTATTTCACTAATTACTCAGTTTAGCACCTAATTTTAATTAGCAAAAGGCTAATTTTTGGGTGGATTAATTTCAGCCATATGTGTCTATAAATTAACCATTTTTACACGCAAAATTCAACAAAAAAAATCACAAGCCCATTCTCCATTTTCTTTCTCTTCCTCATGGTGCCTGGGCTGAAAACAGCTGTTGCCCCATTGTGCCACCCATTTTGGTGGTTCCGACTACTTTTCTGGCCACCTCCCAGCTGCCCCGAGTTGCCCTTGCTGCTAGCTATCATGTCCAACCCCTCAAATTACTCAAAACAACCTCCTCCTCTCTCTATTTCAAGCCTAAAGTAAGGTATATTCTCATCCCTAACTTGTTTTATTTTGAAATTTTGGGGTTGTTTTGGCTGTGATTATTGTTTATATGATCAAATTGATAGTTATTGTGCAATTTTTATTGAGTTTGGAGATGTTTGGAATTATGGGTATTTGATCAAGAGCATGATTTCATGATTTTGTAATTGTTGAACTGCCACTGTCGAAAATTCTGGAAATTATGGGATTGTCCAAAAATTCTAACATTTTTACTGTATATTATATATATTATTTGGGAGTTTTTGGAAAACTTTCAAGAAGTTTGGAGGTGTAGGCAGTGCGTTATGGAATTTTGAAAAAAACTGCCCTGTCTTGGATACGAATTTAGTAATTATGTATTAGTGAAGTTGTTTAGAGTTTGGATATATATATGAGGCCCTAAATGATCTTTTGTATCTGATTGTGGTGATTTGAAATGATTTCAAGTGAGTTTTATGTGAAAAAGGAAGAGAAAGTTAAATTAGTGAAGGGTTAAAATTTTAGGAAATTAGGGCTGACTTTGGGACTAAACTGGTAATGAATGGTGCAGATAAAAATTATGATTTTTGGTGGGTAGATCGTTCAGTGTGTTATCTTTCAACTACCTCTTGAATCGCCCTAATTCGAGGTATGTGGAAAACGTTATGGTCGTTTTACCAAAACTGCGCAGAATGAGATCAAAACTGATACACTTGTG